>CM054127.1:758076-1958076 GCA_028751855.1 Ambrosia trifida
TATTCAATGGGAATGTTGGGTATTATGATTTTGATGTTAAGGTTACGTTTTTTCATATTGGGATTGAAGTTAAGGAGGATTGGTAATGTTTGGCCAATTGGTGAGGGGCACTTAAACAACATGATACGTGGATCATGTATATTGTGATTTGTTTCTAACCCTACAAAAATATTCCATCTGAGTAATTTTTTGAGGTTAGTATGTATAATTCATTGCTACTAACTGGTAGTGGCCATCATACTTGCTAAAGTATTAATGAACAATATATGATATGGAATATTGACATTGTGATCTGTTTCTATCACCATACACAAATTTAGTGTTCCAGGTGAGTAAATTAGCTTTTCGAGGATAGTCAACGTAATTCACCATATACTAACTATCATATCTCCTAAAATTGAAATGAACATTCGAGCATTATGCTACACTAAGCAATCTTAGGCAAGCCGCAATAATTATATATTTAATAGAGTTAATTACACAGATGGTCCCTAGGCTTTGCATATATTGTATGTTTGGTCCTCAAGACTTTGAAATTACATAAATGCTCCCAATGGTTTACAATTTGTAACAATGATGGTCCATTCCCCTAACGACAGTCTATTTTTTCAATTAAAAGCCAGTAAAATACCTATTTAAGCTTAATGATAAAAATAAAGATTTTTAGGAAACAAAATAAAAAAGAATACAGACCATCGGGCCCCACCCACACATACATACCTACCCCACTTTTCCAACCTAATCATTAAAATCAAACTCGGTGTTTAACTACTTTTGCATAATCGCCATCCCCTCCATTGCCACGATCCCCTCTGCCACAATTGCCATCCTACAATCCCCTCCAGTTCTTAGAACTTGTACGGTACAAGTATACTACAAGCTACACTTTTTGTTCTCCCCAACAAACCAGCACCACTACAAATGCGCCGCCGTCACCACCGCGTAGTTTCGCATCGGTAGTAGTTCCAGTTCACCTTATGTAGTTTGAATCGGGGCTAATATGCGAGAGATCGAATTGGAAAGTTCGTTGCCCTTTGTTGATGCACCCGCAAGGCTGCAAAGTGAGGGGAGTAGGGTCGAGTGAGAGATGGACCTGCAAATCGTTGGCCAATGATGGTTGTGATTCAGGTTGGTGGTGGAAAGAAGGTGGATGACAATTGACGAGCGGTGATGATTTGAAAGGAGGTGATTGTTGTGGTTTCCGAAAGGTGATAGTTGTGGTTGCTGGGATTTATGGTGGTGACTGTGGGTTTTGGATAAGTGACTTAAGTGACTTGTGGTTTTTGATAATGGTGGGAAGGGAAGAAGAAAAGACGGGTAGGTAAGGGTGGGGTAAAAAGTTTTGTCTATTTGTTTGTTTTATATTTATTTGTTTGTTTTACATTTATGTTATAAATTTTTTTTCTTTTAGCTATGGATAAAGTAGACATTTCATACCACTTAACAGAGAAAACTAACAACAGTTATGGGTAGGGACCATCCGAGAACAAATTGTATACCTCTGGGACCATCCCTGTTAATTGGGGGCATTTATGCAATTCGTTTATACCACAGGGACCATATGTGTAATTAGCTCTATATAATACAAGTTAAAATAAAACATATAAAAATACTAACTTATTAAAGGATTCAATTTGAAGAACTTTATATGTGCTTTGTCTGAGATTTATATTAGAAACTTACGGACAATATGTGGACTATTGTGGTTCTATGGTGTAGAGTAATTAAGTAATTGTTAAATGTTTAATTTGTGTAAGTTCATATGTGCTACGTCTCATATTATGTGGACTATTCTGGATCTCTTTTTTTATCTCTATTCGAATGTATTTGCCTAGTGTGTGTGTGTGTGTGTGTATATATATATATATATAAACTTTACTACAAATAAACGAAAGCCTTTAAAACTTTCCTACAAAACTGATTAAATTCGGTTATTTTATATGAACTATATGATTGAACTTGAGTGATTGAACTTCTTATTGCTTCTGTTGATTTATACAATGTTCTAGCATCTTGTCCGGCCATTCTTGATGTTGCAGTAACAGGGTTAGTGTCACTAATTTCTTCCATGTTTATCCCCACAGGGATGTGATTGCTTAGGATATGTCAACTACTTTACTATAAAGGGTTTTATTGATTTGTTAATGGATATATCAACTACTTTACTGCGTATAAGTACTCACGCCAGTTTTCTATAGGGATCTGGGTTCGGCACCATTAGTTATTTTGTGACATGGCTTAGGCCCAATTAGGCGTCCCCTGTAAACATTTGATTTTTGCAATAATTTTTTTAATGCTTTATTTACCTATTCTGATTGATTTCTCTATGCATATTTTTTAATGCTTCATTTACCTATTTACTAATTTATGTAATATCACTATTTAGTGTCTTGATGAAAATTTTAGATCCAGTAACGAAACTCTTAAGGTTTTAACAAAGTACTTGGCAACATATTCGGGTGAGGATGTATAAGTTCCTGGACGACATAGCGAAAAAAAACCGCAACAGTGTTCGTGGGTCAACCGAGTTTTAATGAAATGTGTTTTTTATTATTATTTTTTATATTTCGCTAAACTATATTTAATCACTTTGAATGTCCATGTTCACTTGGATTCCATTAATACGTCTTTATAAAAACAACTTTCTCATTTCACTCAGGATGTACCGGGTGTATCCGGATCTCTACCTAGTACATATAATAAACAACAATTGTGATACCCCGCAATTTGAGGTTCATACTTTAACCAAACTCTAGTTACTTGTACTTACATTCCTTGCATTCTACTTAACTAGGGTTAGCTAGATGAGTCACACATTGCACATTTATAGGTTAATAACTGCATGAAGTGGTAATTCGGGGAATTACCAAACTACATACACGAGTATCGAACCCCGGACGTTGGTGAATTGTGAAATTTGATAATTGTGGATTAATTAATTAGTATTGATTGCAATTACGTGTTTCGATGAATCTATGTGTAAACTATATATGATTACGTGAACATAAGCTAAACGCACTATTAAAAACCGTAATCGAGGAACCATTAGGATGGTTAGGGCCTAAATACATGGGTTTACGCTTGGTATGGCCCAACATAGCGAAAATATCGAAGAAAACAGGCTACATAATGAACTGGGCCACCAGAAACGGACAAAGCCGTTCTGAACGGCCGTTCGCAATATCCGAACAGGCGTTCGGTGTGTAATGTTGTGTTAAACCGACTTTAAACTATTATTTAAGCAATCTTATGCCCCAAGTACCTCATAACCTTAACCCTAATCGTCCCTCTCCTACATAAAAAATACATTGCCTAACACCTGCTAAAGCTCAAGAACATCATTCGGGAGGAGTAGAAGGTCTTCAGTTGGTGATCTTGAAGAGCTTGTGGTATAACATTCAATCTCTAGTGTTTTAATCTTCTTTAAATTGTTTTTAAACATCATAAAAAAGTTTGTCCAGGTCTGAAACGTTTTCATAAAGATTAAAACTTGATGTTTATAAAGGTTTAATGGGTTAAACATGATACTATGTGATGATTATTGTATGTGTTGCATGATAATGCATGTTCTTGATGTTTTAGACTTCTAGGGTTTGGGATTGATGATGTTTAACATGTATCTTGCAAGGTTTTGATCAGGTTTTGTCTTATTGATATTGTATGATGATTGTTGGGTGTTATTAATCGTTTATATGCATATATGTTTGATTATAACTAGGGTTTATGCATGTTTAAAATCTGGACGGACTGTTTAAGTCGACTTGCAGAGTATCTAACATGGCATTAAATTGTTTGTTTTGATGACTTCTTTGCATGAAAATGTTGTACAAGGTCTTAGCTTTTCATAATGGGTAAAATCATCTGATTTGGACGTCGTTTGATAGATTTTTGGAATTTTGTTTGATTAAAGGTCTAATCAGATTTTCGGAATAATATTTTGGTTCAACTTTAAACGACCATAACTAGAGTTGTACAAAGCGTTAGGTTATGAAATTTGGCCAGTAGGTCGACATTAGGTAAAACTTGGCTTTTCCAAGTAGATTCATCCCGTTTAGATGAATACACAATTTTTGGTAATTTTTCTACTAAACTAATATGTTATGAGTATCTTCTAGACCTAGCTGTATGTACAATTTTTCATAATTGTTTTGTATGGTTTTATCCGAAATAAAAATATGGACGTGACCGGTAGACTCCCTAGAATATTCAATAAAAGTTTGGGATTCTAACTCAGTGGATAAGTATTTTTAATAAATTGGTTTTCATGGCACATAATATGTCCTAAAAACGCAGATTATGTATTGTATGCTTATGTGTCTAATTGGAGTCCTATATGCCTTGTTATTAACATGAACTTGTATGAGCACTTATATGAGATGTATATGAAGTGTATGACTGATGTTAATCATAATGTTCACCAACGGGTTATATGGTGTATTGATTATACACATATACTCACTTAGTGACACTTGTAAAAAGTTGGTCTCCAAAAACAAGCTCAGGTTCGACCTCTGAAACACTAATGTGGGTTCGAATGTAGAAAAATTCTAGGTTCGACCCCTGTAACAGACTCGAATGTAGAAAGTCACACACTAGACTTGATTCGACCCTGACATAAGACTCCTTCGACCTCTCGTATGGTCGAATGTACCCAAACTGGTCGAATGAACACACAACACTCTTGAAAATTTTTGATTCGACCTAAAACCCTCCTGGTTCGAACTAAACACACCCCGATTCAACCCCAAAACTCACACGTTCGACCCCATTCTCTCTGGTTTACCCAAATCTTTTGAAAAACGGTTATTCTTAAAAAATCAGTTAGTTTAATCCAACTTTTTCAAAAGTTTATAGATTTTAATGATCTTAATCAGGTTTTGCTTCAGATTTCATGGAGATCAACTTTAATGAATGAAAATTTTGGTTTATATCCGTGAAATCTAGTCAAAATCAATCAATCTCCATTGTCATTCAAAGTTTTTGCAAAACACAAAAAATTTTAGGTATTTTTGGATAAAATTCTGTTCGAAATTTATCAAATTACAATTGTATGATCGAGATTTGCTCTGATACCGCTTTGTAGAGGATCAGTTTTATAGGAAAACACTAGATGATCATACAAGTGAAACAATCTAGGTGTGAAAACCCTAGATCGGATGCAATATGATATAGATCAAATCAGAAACACAATCGAGTCCTTTTAATAAACATTTCATTCATAAACAAAGACGATTAAGCCTTTACAATTTAGTTTATAATGAAATAAAACAGTTTGGAACTTTCCAGAACTCAGAGAGAATAACCACAAAACTCTAGACACAAATGACCAAAAACTTAACATCAAAATAAAACTTTGAGTTTATATAATGCTGCACATTCCACCCCACGATGTGGTCGTATGTGTTCTTCGACCTTCAATAAGGCTCGAACCAAACTAATCTTCTTTATATGCTCCCTTCGACCTTTTGGAATCCTTCCTTCGACCTTCTAACATCTACCTTCGACCTCTCGATAGGTCGAACAAGACTTTATCAACATGTAATCTTCAAAACAACGTTTTATATACAATCCAAATGTGATAGTCATAATCCGTGCACTTACACGATATGTGGCTATCACTTTGGATTCATAATATTAGGCGGTTTTGTTATTGGAAGTTGCCGAATGAAGACACATTCGATCTATCGAGATGTCGAATGAGATTTATATGGGTCGAACGAAGTTTTTATAGTTAATATATGATTGGTTCGAACTCCGTAGAGGTCGAACGTCCTCATTCGACCAATACAAGGGTCGAACGTACAGGTCTATATATAGTTTAAGTTTGTTTCAGAGAATTTAGTCATGTCATTTGGTTGTGGTTTAGTGTGTGTTTTTGAGGAAAGGTCTAGAACGTCTAGTGTGTGTGTTTTATCATTGTAATAGAGTCTTTAACGTATAAACGTATTTGATTATTAATGATAAAGATGATTAACATGGATTTCTTTGTGTCTGGTTGATTGATTATCATATTGCATACAATTTAGGGATTCCGCACCTGAATTGTTCTACTCGTGTGATATATTGTGTGTTTTTCATAAAAATGATCCTTTACTATTATCTTTTGTAGAGGCATTTATGTTTGCAGCTTTCAGGTTTAGCATTTAGTTTGTTTGTTGTAAATGTTTAAGTTTATGTTTTGAATTGTAATAGACATTCGCATAATCGTGAGTGCGAATGAGTATTTATATGGATGCAAATGAGTCTTTGAATGGCCATTCATATGGAAAAAACAACCATTCGCATGATCGACCATGCGAATGGGAAAGGCCTATATATATGTGATGTTGGTTAGAGAGTTTAGAGTTTGGTCATTTTTGTACTCAGAGTCTAGGCGCCAAAACCTCTCTATTTGAACATTCTAGAAATTGTTTAGCGAGTCTGTAATCAAGTGATTTCAAGTTAATGATTATGATAAACATTGAAAATGATATCTTTCTTGTGATTTGATTTACATACATTGATTTTGCTAGATTGAGAGGGATTCTGCACCTTTCGGTTTATACATCGTGTAGATTATATTGTAATTGATCATCTATGATCCTACAAAGTGGTATCAGAGCCTTGTGCACAATATCACGATTGCAAATTGATAAAATTTGAAAGATTTGAGGTCAAAATTGTTGAAATCTTAATTGTTTTCAAGGTTTTTCAGGATAAACATGGTTTTTGATTGATTTGAAGGTCAATTTCAAAAATTCTTTCACAAACATTGATCTAATATTGATCCAAAGCAAAAAAAAAAAAAAAAAAAAAAAAAAACTATCATTTTACAATCAATTTGGTGAAAATTCTCCAAAATCAGATCAAAATAAACATTTTTGAATTGAGGAAGAAGATGAATGTTCAAACAGTGCGAATGGCTTGCCCTGACCATGCAAATGAGTTTTGTTAACACTCATTCACACACAGTTTCATACGAATAGGTCTTTTTTGCTAGTCATTCGTATCAATTTTTCATTCGTATCAGATTGGTTCTCATTCGTATAATCATTCATACGAATAGGTTTTTCAATTGTTCATTCGCATCCTCGACATTGTTTCAGAAAATTTTTCTAAGTGTTGGAACTTTGTGATAATGGACAACATTTGGGGTTTTCCTGTGACTCGACCAAACATGACTCAGCAACAGTAACTGAATTCTTGGGCATTTGCAGCAAAAAAAAAAGGGAAGCAGCTCGCACAACCTCCTCAGCAGCCTATGGTTAACTATTGGGCAGTCGCGGCCCTGGTTCAACCAGTTGTGCGACCTCCCCCTCAACAAACTTCGGATTATCGGGGTGTTGCAGCAGTAGTGGCTCAGAATCAGACCACTTCTTCGATCAACCTGTTGATGAATGATTTGTCTACCAGGAATGGAAACCGACCTCCAAAGTTGATGGATATGTCTGAGTATCCATCATGGCACAAAAAGGTATAGAATTCTTTTGGAAGGTTTGGATGGCGGTGAGGCATGGTAGGTACTAGAACGTGGGTATGTTAGACCATTGGTGGAAAATTCAGCTACTCTGGTTTCTTTGGATGACATGACTGAAGCCGAGAAGAAGAAGTATGCTGTTGAGAAGAAGGCGTATTCACAGTTATCTCAAGCTTTGACTTAAGATCTCTTACATCAGTTTGGATCGTGTACAACATCAAAGCAACTATGGGATGCACATCAAAGCCGAAATGACAGGAATGAAAGAACTAAGAGAACCAGAATGGATCAATTGAAGAAGGAGTTTGAGAATTTCAGTTTTGTGGGAAATAAGACACTGAAATAATTGACTACTCGATTTTATCATCTTTTATCTAAGTTGTCTGACTATAACATTTCATATCCGATGTCTAAATGCATTAAAAGGTTTGTTGATGCATTACCAGTTTATTGGAGTCAATATTTAGAAGTGTTGAAGGAAATGGACACTTTCAACTGCTTGACTTTGACCGAGTTTATTCAGAAGTTGGAAAACAAGGATGGCAAAGAAAGAAGGAAGGCGAAAAGAGCACAGATTCCTCCGAATCCTGATTTGTATTTTGCTAGTTCCTCATCTTTTGCAGCAACAAATGTTAGTGTGAGTTCGACACCATAAACAACTTTCGTTTCAAGTGTCGAACAAACTAATCCGGTGAATTACTATGGGATTCCATCATCTTCCTCATATGTCACACCAATTCCAGCTTCATCTGCACCTTGGTTACCTACTCCATCGATGAACATGAATCTAGCATCTTCATCGAATGTTGGACATGCGTCTTCAAGTTTGAGTTCTGTTGTATTGGAAACTTCTAACTTGGACAATGTGACGATAGAGATAGCTTAAAAGCATGTTGGTTTGGTGTCTTATCACACCCCATCTAGGCGGAAACACGGGATGCAACTTCGAATGATTTTCAAGCACAAAGGTCACGCAAAGCATCAATAATTAAAAGTAGGGAACTCCATTTGACAACATTTTCTTACAAAACATTAAGTTAAGTTATCTTAAATAAAACCATTGTTTGAAATTGTCAATGACCAAAAACAATACAACAATGGCTCAAAAGATGGTATCCCAAGATGCTCACACACGACCCCCCCAAGTTCCACATCTAATACTAATTACCTGAAAAACATGCATGAAAAAAATATGGGTCAACATAAAGTTGGTGAGTTCACAGGTTTTAAATGAATGGACTTGTAATCCAAAACCGACTAAATTACTGCCTAGCTAGGGCAATGATCAATATGTGATCTGACATGAGCCCATAACCAAACCTTGACATATTGTGCCTCCCCCATTGTACACTAAAGATAATGAATAAATGTGAAATACAAGCACTCTCTTGATATCTGTCATCCGGTCAGAGCGACTGACCAAGAGTGGGTGTGTCAACCTAATAGATCTATTCTGGTGTTTCATGGCTAAGTCCATAGCTAATGGTTACGATGTGATGTATGACACGAGGGCTTTATGGATCCTGAACCTTATTGTCTCATGTTCACATAATAGTCATAATTGTAACTGAAAACTGTACGCATGTTTTTCCCCCAGAAAATGTAAAACAATGAAAAGGGGGTCATGAAAAACTCACCTGATATCTAAGTGCTTACTACTTAATGGGTCTGACGTGGAATGTCTGAACAAAAGTGCCCTAGATTCACATAAGGACAACTTAGGTCTATGTATTGTACTGTTTACCATGCAATTCCTCACCCGACTTGTATTTTTGTGAACTGTGTGTGTGTTTGTATGTGTTGGAAAAGTTGGTTTTTGTCATTATTAGAGTCTAGAATTAACCATTTATGGTAAAACCGAGGTTTTGATGTGTCTATATGTCACCACATGCTGTGTAGGCTAAATATTCGTACAAATTATAGCATGTTGCTGTATGTTTTGGCCCTTTTTATGAAAACAAAATGTCATTTACATGCGTTTAACTAGGGCTAACACATGTTACTCCAAATACTCTTTGTTTAAGCCTTTCTAACGTATGTGTGACATCCGTCATCCTCGTCTTTCATCTAATTTGCTATAATAGTCGTTCAAATATTTCCATTATAGTCCCTGTAAAGTTCGTCGTTTTCAAATTTAATTTTAGAGCGAACTAAAAATTTATCATTTATATTTATTATGGATTGGGTATAAGTTTTAATCAAATGCGTATGTTGAAATGTATTCGAAAAGGATTCTATAAAAAAAAATTCAAGTTATAAAAAGTTTTAAAAACTTGTAAGTTAAATTAGTTAACCAAGTTAAGTTTTTATAAATGGGAAACTAACCAAGTTATAATAAGACAAACCTATGTTAAACTAGAGGGGCCACATGTGTCAAAAATCAAACATTCAAAATTGTTTTCTTTTCTTTTTCCCACCCTGCACGCGTCCTGCAAAGAACTCGCCGCCAGCGAGTTTCCGGCGAACTACGGAATACGTTTTTAATCCGTTTAAACATCTAAAAACGAATGCTTTACGTTACGCCATCTTGCACCAACACATTACTGTCATTAAATCGAAATGAAAACCTGTTTTGATGAACTTTTAATTGCATTCGGTTGTGTAACCGATCGGAAATATCAAATCAATGTAACGCTCGTTTTTAGTCGAACACTTATACAAATCAACCTTGCCATTTGTTTCTGCACTCATTTACATTCTAAACAAACAAAAATTCTTCATAAAATCATCCAGATTCGCCTCCAGTTTGCGAGTTTTAGTCAGGTTTTATCACTTCGTTTTCGGTTCTGTTTTCATATTGTAAGTCCGATTTTTTGTGCCATTTCGTTTTTTTATAGAACTCCGGTCATAAGCCCTTTAGTTCTACTTGTTCATCTTGTCTAAATCGGGCAATTGAATATTAAGGTTAGGGTTAGGGTTCTTGATGTTAATTGGGGAAGAAGATGGAAAAGACTTAGGGGCTGTTTGGTAGCCTCTTAATCAGCCTCTTAACCATTCAGGTCTAAATCATTCAGCATTCAGACTGTTTGTTTCAGCATTTGAATGGAATGATTAAGTGATGAACCATTAAGCTAATAAGGGATGCTGAATGATTCAGCTCTTAACCATTTAGAGTCTCTTAACCATTCAGACCATCTTAATGATTCAACACTTAATCAACCAAACAACCCCTTATTATATAAAAATATTGATTTTCAACAATAAACCATAACATGTCCCGGTCTAGTGGTCTTTATGGTGCTATGTCTGAAGGGGGTACCTGGGTTCGATCCCGGTAACCAGCAACCATTTCCATTCTTTTTTTTAGTGTTTTGTTAATTGTTAATTATATTTATATAATAATATATAAATACATCAAACTTACAATATTCATAGAAAATCCATTTTTGATCCAAAAATTATGAAAATTTAGGTGTAGGATTTTGACACTATAAAGAAAATTACCACACTTTTGTTTTCTAGAAAATGTCTTATTTTTATATTTTTATTGATTTAATTTGTTTTAAAAATATTTAATTGATTAAAAATTCATTTTTAATGATTTTAATCTCAAACTTTTTGGAAAATTATTTCTCATCATCATGAACTGAAATAAAAATTATTGGTCCATAAAACAATTATTTTTATTGATTTCCCTATTTTTAATCATTTAAACATGATTTAATTTCATTAAATCAGTTTTAAATATAAATAAGTTTATAAAAATTATGAGAAAATTATTTTCATTGATTTACATCAGAAAGCATCCATTTTCTATAAAAATAGCATTTTTGGATCATGTCTTGTATTTTTAGTCTTATTTATGTTTAATTAGACACAATTAATCATTTATTTATTTATTTATATTATTTAACATCTATTTTATAAATACTTTGCTTATAAAATAGAAACATTCTTATGTTGAAAGTCTTTATTATCATTTGTTGGATCGTGGTGTAACTTCTAGTTAATTATTTCATTATTTATGATTATTGTATTTATTTACAATAATTAGTTAAATTAATTAATTAAGATATTTTGTCTTAATTATTCAAAACATATTTTTATCTAAATATTAAATTGGTAATAATTATATTACCTAAACCATTTTTACAAACTTTGGTATATTAATTTTTGATATACAACTTTTATATAAATTCGACTTATCATAAAATCTCTAATTCCCCAAATCGACTCAGCAAACCCTAATGCCTTAGATTCTTAGACTTTTCCCTTATTAGTATTCTATTACGTTATAGGTTGAATTCATCGGAATTCCCATTACTTAGCTCACGACCGCTTAAGTTGGATTTGGATCGTTTTCGCAAACTGTGAGTATATCTTTCCCCCTTTTTACTGTTTTACTATTTTGGGGTGACTCATGTACCTATTATCAAGTTTCTATTTCTTGTTACTAAAAAGCAATTCTTATGTGTGTTTGCTTGTGTCATTTCGTGTATCTATGACTTGTCAAATCATTAACTGTTGCGGCCTAGCATTTCAATGAATAGTACTATGGTATATACCCTTGTGACTCTGTTGAGAGTCCTTGTCATTGCTATGTATTGCATTACTACTAGCACATACTATATATATTTCCTTTCTTTTCATAGGGTTGATTTGACCCGGATACCACTTATTACATTTTGCAAAATAACACATGAATTGCTAAATTTTTCTTACTATATATATCAAACGGGTATGCTCACCAATACATTTTTGTATTGACCAAATTATTTTCGTATATGTTTCAGGTTCTTATGAAATCACTTCTAAGCTTTTGGAACTTAGGCTTAGATTGAGATTTACTTTATTTTAGTTTAGATTGCTAGTTTTGATTGTTGTATTTCTTTCAATGTAATAAATTATTCAATTCAATGTATCAAAATTTACATTTCTAGTCCATGGGCTATTGAACAATCGTCACTACGTGACACCTCGATGTTTCCGCCATCGGTTGGGGTGTTACAGTATGTTTTGTTCTTTTTAACATATGTTTGCGATTACACCATATCATGTATAACACTATTTTAAGTTCTAAAAAAAGGTTTTTATGGCCTAATTAATGATGTATATACACACACTCATACAATGGGCATTTGCAAGTGTTGTTAGGAGAGCTCATGAGTTCATGGAGCAAGCTGGAAGGACCGACTTGGCCACTTCACCTAACACAACATACGGGTTCAACAGAGCGAAGGTTACTTGTCATAATTGTGGGAACAAAGGCCACTTTGCCCATGAATCCACCAATCCTAAACAACAAGGTAACCGAAATCCTTTCAACAACAACTATCAAAACCAAAACCATCAAAACAATTACCAAAACCAAAACCGACAACTTGTTCCTTTCAATGCTAACCAAAGACAAACATCACTACCCCAGCAATCTTAAAACATTCCAAATACTGATCGAACCATGTCCTAGTAACCACTTCCACCAATCAGAACTTAAATCATAACTAGACATTGGTGATTCAATAAGATGAAGGGTTTAACTGGAATGACATGCAGTTAGGAGTTGAAGAGTTACTAGGTGGGAATATGGCGTGTTATGCTCAGGAAGTCATGAAAGAAGAAGCAATACAGGTAGAAGAATCGGTTGTGGAACCGGTAATTGAGAAAGACGATATTTAAAAGTTAGCTCATTATTATCAGCTAGTAAATTATCGTTTAGATTATTAAAAAAGTTAATCTAATAAAAAGATAATTGAAATCCTCTAATTACCAAATATTTCTTGCATTAAGGGGCTGTACCCTATGCATGGGGTATTTTTTTTAAAGCTTCTCATTTTTTTTCTTCTAACCCAAAGATTTTCATGTTTTATAATTTAACCCTAAAAATTTTGATTTTGCACTTTTAACCCAAAACTCCTCATTTATTTACTTTTAACCCAAAGATTTTCATCTTTTACTTTTAACTTTGGTGTCACATACTTTTCATCTTTCGCAAGTTTTTCTTCTTAAATTTCGTTTGACAGGTCTGTCACAAAGCGTCTATTTTTATCCGTTTGATAGGTTCGTTGCAACGCGCGGGTCCTAGACTGACTTTGTTATTCTTTTTTAATGTTGTACGTTTCGGTCTAATTTTTTCATATTAACCATTGGGGTGTTAAGAATTCGATTCGATGATCAAGAATTCGTATTCGATTCAATTTGAGTTTAGTAAATCGAATACGAATTTATGATTTTAAATTCGATTCGAATAAAAATAATATATATTATACGCACACATATAACTTTAGAACTTGAATTAATCTATAAATTTAACCTAAGTCATAAAATAGGCCATTACCAAGCCTAACTAAAGCACATAACTTAAGTCTTAACCTTAAACGAATTTATTTGAATTCGAGTTGCTAATACGAATTCGAATTGAGTTTTTTATTCGAATACGAATTCAATAAAAAAAATAAATTATTCAAGAATTTCGATTCGATTAATTAAAAAATTCGTTATTCGATTCGATGAACACCCCTGATTAATTATAGTTGTTAAAAGTCATTGATTTTATGCCTTGGCATTAACAAGACACAACGAGCGTGTACGGTTCAACAAGTTTACTTCTTCTTTTCATTCGGCGTCATTTTTTTATTTTTTATTTGTTTTGTTTTACAAGCTAGCTTTTTGGTGTGTTTCTTGTAATTATGATATCATCCATATCAATATTATATTATATTATATAATATAATCTATCTATATATATAAAAGAAAACGTATATGCTGACGTGACGTGCAATGGAGGCCTCAACCTTTTCTTGAGAGTGCCACGTGGCATCATAATGGAGAGTTTTTAGTGTTTTTGAATTGTTTCCTTTTTTTAATTAAATTGAGTTATTTTAGGAAAAATAAATTTAAAAATAAATTTAAAAATAAATTTAAAATTTTCTCTCTCATATTTCCTCCCATAATTTTTAAACGTTTATATCTTTTATATACGGGATTTTTTAAAGAAAAAAAATTACACCAAATTAACGAGCGTTTTATTATGTTTCCAACGAGTACCATAGTGTCATATAAAAAACGGAGAAAAATCGACTATTTTTTTGTGGGGTTTCGTTCATACAGGGAAAAAACACACAAAGTGTTCATGTTATAACGTAAAAGTAGACTTTGTGGGGAATATGAGTTATTACTGATTAGAATACTATGAACATGCAATGATTGAGAGATTTTGTGGTTAGTTAACTTGAGCCATTTGCAATAAGTTATCATGTAAAATTAGATTTTTCAACCCCGGGACCCTCCCGGAGTAATCAGCTAGTATAATAAATAATATTATGATTCGTAATATTTTTATCTTCCTTGTGGCTGAAAATGTTGGTTGAAGAGACTAGGTACCAATATTCAGCATTGTGCGGCGATGGAAGCAATGCAATGCAATGATTCCGTCATATTCTCCCCGTCACTTTCCCCAAATACTTGCTAACGTATCATTAATTAATAATATTATTATTAATAATAATAATGTTGATTTGAAACCCTAACCCTAATCCCCAAATATTCCTTCCAAGACTCAATTCAATCAACAAATCATGTCAACAAGATTAAGCAACTGTCTCCCAATTGAAGCACCCGCTTCAACATCTGGAGGATTATTCCTTGATAACAATGTGCTTCCTCATTGTATAATAAACGCCGTCGTACTTTCACCTGATGAGAACAAGAACCGTCGTGGTGTTTTCCCGCCAAAAAGATGGGATTTTGGAGGTGGGTTTTTGTCAGTTAGTCTTTCTGTTAAGGGAGGTGATGAGGGTATGGGTAAAAATTCAAAAAGACAGTTTGTGGAGGAGAAGAAGAAGAAGGTTGTTAGTGTGAGAGTGCGAAGAAAGCCTGCTGCTATGAATACTACAAAGCATTTGTGGGCTGGGGCTGTTGCTGCAATGGTTTCAAGGTTTGTTTGTTTATCTTTGAATTTTGGTTGACTTTGTGCGGTCAAATGGTATTCATAGTCAAAGTATAGTTTGATAGGATTATTTTTTAGTTTTAGTGAAAGAAATGTAGAATCAATTAAGTTTTGGAATTTGAAGTTAATAGGTTTGACCCTTAAAAGTCAAAGTTGTATGTTAATTGTGAACTTTACAAGTTAGAATTAATGCAAGCCACTAATCATGAAAACAACAATAAGAATTTATTTGTGTGAATCGAGTTTATACGCAAGTTTTTAATACTAGATGGCAACGTGAGAAAATGAAAATGCACCATTATGAAATAATAAATATAAGCCGGAAATCAATACCAGAATGGTTATGGGGTGGTTGGGATTGGTTATTGAAACGGCGTCTTTGCTTATTTAAGTAAGCAACTTCAATCTGTTGATGCAAAACAACTTATTTTGCTCTGACTGAAATAATTATATAAGGAGTTTTGGAAAGCAATCCCAAACACCCTCAAAACTCCTTGTTGTATCAAAGCACAATAAGCAGATAAGGCGTTTTAGAAGACTTTAATAAATCCCCAACACACCTCTTTGGGTTAGTTTTTAGGTTGCTTGAAATATATCACCTATGTCATTCTAGGCATTGAATGTCAGTTATTTAGAATTTATTTCGAATTGTGAAGTTTTAGCCGAAAATTCCAAAAATAGAACTTCTGTTATAAGGAGACCTTCCACTATAAGCTGCGAATGCGATCAGTAATATTTCAATTTTTCTCTCAACGCCTGCTTGCCTGCAGGGTTAAGTATAAATTTAGGTAATTATTATATAACTTTTGCAATTAAGTAACTTTATAAATACAGATACAAAGATGTCGAGGGGGTGTTTGAGATTGCTTATTTAAATACCGTATGCGTATAAGCATAATAAGCAAATAAACAGTTTATCTAAAACTGCTTATTTCATCTGATCACGCTATAAACTTGTAAGCAGTTAAATATAAGTAATCTTAAATTGCTCATTGAAAACAACTTTTTCCACATGAAAATATGCACATTTTCTTTCATTCAAACACTTAAAGGTACTTATCGGCTTTATTGGAATTGCAATAAGCAGATGAGTAGTCTAATTAAGCACTCCCAAACACCCCTCATGGTTATGCATCTTTGGACGCGGACCAAAACATAAATATGCCTATAATATGAAACGTCAAGTATGATGAAATTGAAAAATGGTTTATTTTAACAGAACTTTTGTCGCTCCACTTGAAAGACTAAAGCTGGAATACATGGTCCGTGGTGAACAGAAGAATTTATTTGAGTTAATTAAAACCATTGCTTCTTCTCAAGGTTTAAGAGGCTTCTGGAAGGGAAATTTTGTTAATATTCTTCGAACCGCACCATTTAAAGCTCTAAATTTCTGTGCATACGATTCATATAGAAAACAACTTATGAGGTTCACCGGAAATGAAGAAACAACAAATTTTGAACGGCTTTTGGCTGGTGCTGGTGCTGGCATGACTGCTAGTATTCTTTGCTTACCGCTTGACACTGTGAGTTCTATTTTCAATTATCTACTTTTAGGAAAATACATTTTCTTAAAAAAACTTGGAACTGTTGTTGGATTCACACGTAAGTCCCACAAAAGGCCCTTATATAGATTAGGCCTTACTTAGGTACTCAAATCATACCAATGACGTTCGTTAAAAAGTGTAGGATTTTTTCGGCATTTCTCTCTACTTTTCTGCCACAAATGGGCGGTACCCAATACATTTGACTTTTGTGGTCAAACAAGAACCCAGCATTTGTTGAAAATTTTGCCTTTTTAGGGTTTTGCAAGGATGTATTTATATTTATAGAAATTGATGTTCTGAAAGCATACAATTATGTTCCTTAAGTTTTTTAAGTTTCCTGTTTGATATCCTTGTAAATTAGAAAGAAAACTGTATATTTTTCAATAACTAGTTACTATAATACAAGATAAATCAATTACAGCCAGCCTGACAGTGTGTATGGATTTGCGTTTTTAATATTTGGATTTAAGTATTCTATTTGTGGCTGGGTATCTGTATATCACTGTATCCTATTTATGAATATTACAAGTTCCGGCGATTGACAAATTATTCATGAATTATGAATTATCTCTTTATTAGGAAAAGTATTCTATTTATGAATGTTACAAGTTCAGACGGTTGATGAACCAATCACGAATTTTGAATATCTCTTTATTAGGAAAAAAAAAAACAAAACAAGTTCGATTATTTTCTTTTATAATAACTAGAACTAGAATTAGAATTCACTCTTTTCAGCAAGCATATGATTTTGAAGTAGATAAATCATGATATAAATTTAATTTAGCACCAAAACTACAAATCAGTCTTTATCATAGTTTTTATTATAGTAAAAGCAACACCTCTTGCTTTTTAAAATTTCTACTGAAATCACATAATATAACAGGAATCCTAGTAACGGCCATGAAGGCGTGATTATAAAAAATTACGGTTTCAATTATCTTTCAGATTAGAACAAAGCTGGTGGCGCCAGGTGGTGAGTCATTGGGTGGCGTGATAGGAGCATTCCGCCACATCATCCAAACAGAAGGATTCTTCTCGTTATATAAAGGATTGGTTCCTTCAATTTTAAGCATGGCACCTTCAAGTGCAGTCTTTTATGGAGTTTATGATATATTAAAATCAGCTTATCTAAATTCACCCGAAGGCCAACAAAGAATCAAATACATGAAGCAGCAGGGTGAAGATTTGAATATTTTGGAACAACTAGAATTGGGACCAATGAGAACGTTATTACACGGTGCCATTGCTGGTGCTTGTGCTGAGGTGGCGACTTACCCGTTTGAAGTTGTTAGAAGGCAGTTACAGTTGCAAGTTAGAGCAAACAAAATGAGTGCGTTAGCAACGTGTTTTAAAATTGTTGAAAATGGAGGTGTTTCAGCTCTTTATGCAGGACTCATTCCTAGTTTATTACAGGTATGTTTGTTATAATTTTTCTTGCATGATAAATGTTGTCCTTTATAGTAGTGGTGAATGACAAAAATACCCCTGAGCGAGTTTACTCATAAATGTTTTGACAATCCATCTTGAGTTGATTTGTTCCGGTAGATTTGAGGGGTATTTTGTCGTTTTTACAACTTCAGATGTTGTGACAGAAGCTCTAAACTAAAGGGTCTAAAAATCAAGTTGTTTTTGGCTAGAATTGCATAATAAATGAAACCAATATGTTGGCGGCTTTTAAAATTATTTTAATAATTAGGTGGCCTTTTACTTGAAAAATGAAAAAGTTTTGAATGCTTGGGTCTAGATTCAGGGCCCTTTTTTTGCTTGATAGTTTGATGGCAAGACATGTAGAATCAAAATATGGATGAAATTGGTATGATAACAAGGCAAATGTCACAAAGAAAAACCCTATAAACTTTTGCTGAATTCGCAAATAAGTACATGATTAAATCCCTCACCTTTGTAAAGACTCAACGAGAAAGTCCGGACGTTATTTTATAAAACATGTTACATGTCTATTGTCTTTATTTGCGTGATAATTCCCTAAACATGTAAACTCTCTCTAAAATGACCTTTTTTTGCATTATTGAGTCTCTCAACTTCATATAAAGGACCCTTTTGTCGAGTTTTTGTATGTTTAGGGACTTAACATTGAAGTCTAGGGAAAGCCTATAGGGTTTGTAAGGAACTAGTGGAATGGGTTGCAAATTCGTAGGTTCAATTCCTACTGGATGCACGCCGTTGCATCATATCTAATGAGTTCGTCATTTTTTAAAAAGTATATAGCAAAAAAATAAAAATTGTTACGGGTCAACCTGACCCATACACCTATTATATAACTTGCTCAACCTATCATCTTGACTTCCCTAGTTGTTTTCAGTACTAATTCGTTCTTTTGTCCATTAGCAATCAATACTTGAACAAACAAACGCTTCCAGTATAATCTCTCTCATAGTAGAGATATAGAGCTATTTTAGGGTTTAGGGAGGGTGGGATGAGGACAGACCTTACCTCTATCCCCTGGGATAGAGAGACTGCTTCCACTGAGAACCTGCTTCAACAACCTTTATGTTTTTTTTTTCTCTTGAGGGGCAATTTGGGATTATTGATATTGGTTTGGGTCCCACTAGTAATCAATACTTAAGATTATCAATATTATTTTGGTCACACTAATATTGAGGGGTATTTCACTATGATTAAACAGTTTTATGATACTATTTGTAAAGTAACCGTTGCATATGATAAACATTCATGTGTAAAGTAACTTTTATACAATTGTTCTTTTCATCGTACAAAAATATATAAATGGTCCACTTCTGTTGATGCATGAATGTTTATATGCATGATATTTATGCGCAAGCATTCGCTCCATAAACTTATTATTGTGACTTGAAGCTGAATTGCGCACCTGCACCATGAGATTTATACATAAATAAATCATGCCATGATCAACATAAAAGATTTCAGCTTTGACTTTCAAAGTCAAACAAGCCAGTTCTCAAATTCACACGTTAATATTTTTACATACGAACAATCTTACCAAACCACATTAAAACATATTTTGTCAACAGATTGTATTGTTGATTAAACTGAAGAACCTTACCAGTTTTGTTAGAAGTTTGACTTGTTTAAATTCTCAGGTGTTACCATCGGCTGCAATAAGCTACTTTGTGTACGAGTTCATGAAGATCGTTCTGAAGGTGGAGTAAGTTTACATGACAATTCATAGATACCGTCGTAATTCATAATGTGATAGATGTAATTTTGCTACAAAATTTACACCAAATTGATACCCATGCTCTTTACTTGTGCTTGTTCTTGCTTTCAAAATGTTAATTTTTTTCTTATTTTTACATTAGTTTTATTGTCAATTTGTACTCTTTCTGTAACCAAATTGAATACACACACACCACCATCTTGCACACTTTGGCAACCACAACTATTGTGCTGTGTCAAATCTAGGGGTTTTTTTTTTTTTTTTTTTTTTTTTTTTTTTTTGTATGGACTTCTTCATTTTTTGACATTCAGACATCTATCAACTCAACTAAAAATTAGGGTTGGCAATTTAGACACAAACACAGTAACACGACACGAACCTACACGATCTTAACAGATTTTGTGTTTGACCTTAACAGCTTTCGTGTCTTAAACAGGTCGACACGATAAGGCCTTAACATGTTTCGTGTCTAAACAGGTAAAGATTTGTTAATATGTTAAGCACCCGTTAAGACACGTTTATACATATGCGGATTAAAAATTAAGGAACCATAATTTTCAATTTTCAAATCACATGTGCGGACATATACACCGCCCAGTCATCTATCTTCTTCATTCTCAACTCTACCGTCCTCGTTACCCGTCCACCATTCCTGTCCGCTGTCACCCATCACCCGTCTTCCTTCTCAACCATGGCGCCACTCAGTCTTTCATTCATTGGTTTGTGGATACGTTTTAGGGTTAATGATTATAAACAAGTTCGTGTCTTATCGTGTTAACATGTTATAAACAGTTTCGTATTCGTGTTTATCTGTTTCGTGTTTGTGTCTTAACAGGTAGTGTCTGACACGATATGTCAGCCTTACTAAAAATCTTCTAGGGTCATTAAAATTATGACGATAAGTAATATAAAGATTGTAAAGGGGAAATTGATTTTAATAACCTAAACTATTCAAAATTGGTCGTTGGCACTTCAAACTAAAAAATTGGCCATATATAGCCTGTACAATTAACCTATTGGATTCTGGCATCCAATTTCGAATAGTTTAGTTTGCAAAATCGTTGTCTGCGAGTTACTTATGAGAAGGATTGGTTACATTGTAATTTGAAACAATGTTAGGTGAATCATTTTCTGTGTAACAAAAGTAAAATTTGTTTGTATAGTCTGATTATCAACTTTAAATTAGTTTTATTGATTGAAGAGAAACATGTTTCTAGCTATTCATCATCATCATGTCAATGTTGATGTACAACATACCTACCAATGCATTGCATTGCCTGGAGTGATTAATCATAGACTAACCAACCAACTACTTTGGTGATCCCGGTTTTTATACAGTCGAGTGTGAATAAACGTTATTGTAAATGATGCTTTTAGGGCTGTCGCCCTCAGGATCCTGTTGTTGCTTTGGTTGTCTGAGAAGACTGTAAACGATGGTTGCGGTTAGAGCTCCAAGAATGGGAGCCGAGATAAAAATCCAGAGGTTTTTGTATTCGTTAGCCACGATGGCAGGGCCTATGCTCCTTGCAGGGTTCATAGAAGCTCCTGTAATCGGCCTACAAAAATTATTAGCGTCTGAGTTAGTTTGCCGCTCTAAAAATTATTAACTTACTTTTACTTTGTGCGTGCCGTACCAATTTTTTTTTATTTATTTATTTTTTTTTTTTTTGAGTTAGATTGCAGCATACCCTGCAATTATAACATTAAACATCAATGTCACTCCAATTGCAACCCCTGCAAGTTCCTTGCTCTGCATTCCTCATTTCAAAAAAAATCAAAGTTAACACATGCAACACACCTTTAACAATATAAAACAAACAAACAAACAAACCAATCTTGTAGATAAAAAGATGTAGCATACCGATCTATCATCAGTTGCCGCGCCATTAATGGTGAACATCAAGATGAAAGTAATGATAAACTCCCACAAGAAAGCTTCAAAATCGGTTACCGGATTTGAAAACCGAGTTAAAGTTGGCAACATGTCGGGTTGGTGATCAAACAAAACTTTCAAAGTGAGACATGCAAGTGTAGAACCCAAAAGTTGTGACACCACATACATTGGAACCTACAAAAAAAAAAAAAACCAAATCCCATGCATGTTGATCCAAAATATTAATAATAATAATAATATATTTTACATTAATTTTGGTTTGGACGAAAAGTATTTATTTATATTTACTGATCGAGCTTGTTAGCTCGATCAGCTATCAGCTTACGTGTATTAGAGGTAATTTCCGGACAGCAGCAAACGCTAGAGAAACCGCAGGGTTGAAATGGGCACCAGAAATATGTCCAAGTGTGTATATCAAAGCCATTAGACATAAACCCCACACCATTGCGATCCCTATGATTGTTAAAGGTCGATCTCTATCCGCCATTGCAGCCCCACACCCTGTGAAAATCAAGATATATGTCCCTAGAACCTCTGCAACAATCTGCATGTGTTTTATTTAATTTCTTAGAAAAATATTATTGCCTCAAAATTAAACCAGAATAAGCTTATATATATGACAAGTGGCCGGGAGTGGTTAAAAATGAAGTATATGTATGTATGTATACCTTTTGGCAGTAAGATGGAAGACCAAAATGGTTGAAAGATGTTTTGTGGATGTGTTTGATATTGGATTGGTGTTGAGGATGAGCAGGTGGATGAAGAGTTCTCATGCTTGGTGAAAATATGTAAGATGGTGATGAATTTGAGGCGGCAGCCATTGATGAGCTTAAACTTAAGCAGATGCTAGCTGCTCTGCTCAAATAAGTGTTGTGGTCATCACTATTTAAACTTGTTATTTGGTTTGGATTTATTAAATTTTGATAATAAAAAAAAAGAAAAAAAAGAGACAGTGATTGCCAAATATTTGATACAAAAGTGAAGCCGGCAATTGTACGTAATCTGACTGAGTTTTATGTTAAGTGACTACTACTACTACTAGTGTATTGTTTGTTTGTATCGGACTTGAAAAGACAAAATAATCCAATCGAACTGAATTAGAATTTTCGAATCGGTTTTTTGATAGAATTCAAACTTGTTATTTTCACATTGATCGATTCAACATTTAATTTAAAACATATATAACTAGCTTTTATCCCGGGAGCGTCCCGGAGTTGAAAAATATATAACAATTCTAATAACACTAATACTAATAGTAATAATTATTACTCTTGTAATTAAATAAATAAAAAAATAACCTTGCTATAAGGTGACACCATGTGTTGCAGTGTTGCGCGATTCTTTCTCCTAACTTCTCTTGATGAAGTATACCTATGCATCTTTAAAAGAGTAAAATTCCAATGAAAGCATGGCGATTTGGCTGAATTTCAACATCGTAGATAAGAACCTGGTTTAAAAGAAAAAACATTATTAATGAATAACCTGAACACTTTGTGTTTTTTTTTTCTGTATGAACGAAACCCCACAAAAAAATAGTCTTTTTTTCTCCGTTTTTATATAGCACTATGGTACTCGTTGGAAAGATAATAAAACGCTCGTTAATTTGGTGTAATTTTTTTCTTTAAAAAAATCTCGTATATAAAAGATATTAACGTTTAAAAATTATGGGAGAAAACATAAGAGAGAAAAATTTAAATTTGTTTTTAAATTCTTTTTTTTCCTAAAATAACTCAATTTAAATTTAGTAGATTAGGTTTTATATTATTATTTTTTTAAACTGCCACATGGCATGACACATGGCACACTCAAGGAGGAGAATGCCTCCTTGAATGTCATGTCATTAAAATGGCTTTCAATTATAATATACTAGCTTATTACCCCGGGAGTGTCCCGAGGTTAAAAAATCTAATATTACTTAATAAAAAAGGATAAAAGAAGTAAACAATCTCAACCTCTTTTAATGTTAAAGAAATTTGTTTTAATGTTTATACTATCAAAAGGGTTCTCATGCTACGTTCCCAGCAGATTAAAAAATCTCAATCTCTTTAATGCTAAGCATATCGTTATAGCACATTAACATGGACAATTTCATATATGTAATAGTAGGTTCAAAAACATATATACTATCATAACATGATTAGTGACTTGCCTATATAAGAAATTACCTAAATACATTGTGTTTTTTTCTGCATGAACAAAAACTCACAAAAAAAAAACATTTTTTTCATTTTTGTATAGCAGCACTATATATGGTGCTTGTTGGAAAGATAATAAAGCGATCGTTAATTTGTTGTAATTTTTTTTTTCAAAACAATGTCATACATAAAAGTTACTAACGTTTAAAAACTGTGAGCGGAAAATAAGAAAAAAATAAAGATAAAAATATTAATTAACATATTTGAAATTTTAAAATAATTAATAGTTCACTAACATTTAAAAAATGTGAGAGGAAAATAAGGAAAAGATATTAATTAACATATTTGAAATTTTAAGATAATATAGATATATATTTTATTTAAAAATACAAAATAAATAAATTTAAAAGAAAGCTTCACATGATGCCACATGGCGGCCTCCATTGAATGACACCTCATACAAAGTCAATTCTTTTATTATAAGTTATAGAATATAGATATAGATATAAATTTTTTATTTATATTTTAAATATACATCTAATTTTCATTTATTCTTATAAAAAAATATTTTTATTATTTCTTTTTTGTTTTTTTTTCTTTGGGTAATTAAATTCAACCCAAACTGGAGAAGTTACGAAAAAAGATAAAAATCAAGTCAAGTTTGCAATTTTGTGTTCAAAACGAATGATAAAAAGTTTATGAGATCTGCTATGATACGTTCGTGTTAGTAGCAAAGTAAAATTTCCATCAACATGTGTGGTGATCCTAACACAAGAGAATATGATGACATTTTTATTTTAAAATTTCTAAAAGGCAAAAATTACACCGTTCCAAAAGAAAATTTGAAAGATTGAGGACTAAAGGAGTTCAGTCAAAGAGAAAGTATTAAACGCAAACGTAATTGCTTTCAACTGGTATTCAGAGAAGAAAAAAAGGTTATTGTATTGTTGTCATAATAATCGATTACAAGACACAATCAAATAAATAGAAAACTCAATAATACATAAAAGAAAATGTGAATGTTTGGGAAAAGCTTTGATTGTGTCTAACCTACCTTATATGTATCATCTGTCCGGGTATATTACATATTTATTGAGAATTCGTTTTAGGATCGTAATCACAAACTGTGATCTAACGAATACGAACCGTAGGGTGCGGAATCCCCTCCGGCTGTGCAAAATGATCCAGATATAAACCGTAACGATCGTAATGAAAACAGATAACGAATCACCGAGCAATTTCCATAACTTTACTTGTGTATTAGATCAAAATATCAATAATTACAGATCAAACCTAGACCTAATACAGAGAATATCACACACACACAAACTGGGAAAAGCTCCAAATGATAACCCTCCTTTAAAATAACTAACTTTTCCATTTATATAGGCATCCTCATTCGACCCCTTCCATAGGTCGAATGTGTTCATTCGACCCCTCGTGGGTTCGAATGAAGCCTTCTTCTTCATTCAATCTACATTCGACCTCTCGACTGGTCGAATGTATCTTCAGGTTAAAGTCTTGGTCGTTTTCTGATTATCTGAACCTTCGACATTCAGTACTAGATCACTAGCTGGGGACATACATGAATAATCCACTTACAATCTCCCCCTTGGACCTAGCTAGTGATGTACCAAATCAGAAAGTTATCAATTCTTCATGGTCTTGCATTCATCATCTTGAACGACTTGAAAACTTTCCATCTTCATGCACGTTTGTGTCGAGGTTCTTGTCTATCTCTGCAGTAAGCTTTGAAATCTCAGACAGACTCAAGAAATCTTGGCTTTGTCTTTTTTTGGTCCAGAGATGACGACAAAAATCTATCTTGGAATTCTTTGATCTTCAGTCATTTCTTTAACAACCTCTGACTAGTTTCTGTTGTTCTGGTGATCTTGATGTTCAGCTTTGGGTCTTGTTCAGTTACACACTTTGTCGATGAATCTTGAGGAGTGCACCTGTTGTGTTTGATTCTGCAGAAAAATTTACTAAAAACTGCACAAACTACAACCAACGTTAGACACTACAAAAATCTCGGAAGTACTCTTCACATTCCTTTTGACCCTCAATAGTTCTCTCCCTGAACTATTAAACATTTTTAATATGCACCAGAAACTTGAAAATCTGTAGCCTTTTTCAACCTTTAAGTATCTGAGCATTCACATTAAGTATCCCATCATTGGTTATCGAAAATAAAGTAGAAACAAAACATTTTGATTTTTCAAAGTTTATGCTAAAACACACCAAAAATATTTTTGAATTTTCAAATGGAATTACATAAAAGTAAACTGAACATATTTTTGTAAATTTTCCGGTAAGAGGATCATATTAGTATTGAAAAAGTCAGTCAAAATTCTATTTGACCAATTTTCTATTTTTGTCATTGAGCATCCTACAACCATTACCAGTATGTTTGTCCATTTAAACCCAAAATCATCATTCATTGTTCAACACTTCAGATACATTATGGTGATATTAGATACTGAAAAATCTATGGTCCCCGCGCATGTGACACATTCCCGTATCAAGAATTGTCCAAAGCTTCATCGTAACGCGTGATTATATTGTAGTTATCAGTTAGTTACAAGGTATGAGGCACAGCGGTGACAGGTCAGCAAATTAATGCTTCAAAGCGACTTATGCACTCAACCAGTGTGAGGACTAATATCATACATGACTTTCATCATAGTATTGATACGATGCATTAGATAATCTTTGATTATCATCACACATATTAAGTTCTTCATTCGGTAACATAAGGATTTGTTATTAAAGATCTTTTGTTAAGATACCCTGACTGATCTAGGTCCGTAAATTAATACGACAAAAGATCAGTTAGACTATCCCTAGATAACTAACAATATAACGACCCGAAACCTCCGATTTTGGCAATCTATCAAACGAAATTTCGGTACTAAGACCATATACCAACGAGACGTTGATCCACATGATTATCAGTTATTGATTTTAAGTTTATATCACCATGCTGAACTTTAAACTTTGATTTCAAGCCTACCAATATATAATTACAGTGGCTACTCAATGTTGTAACATCATTTTGTTTTCAGAGTAGTCTGACAGTCCACTGATGTACTATCATCTCCTCTTTTTCTCCAGGAAAACTCATTTTGGATTTTCTAAATTTTTATTTTGATTTTTCTGAAATTTTCTCCCCCTAAAAATCTAAAAATAAGCATATTTTTCGATTTTTAAACTTTTGAAGAAAAACAAAATAAAATAATATCCGATGAGGTTTACTTATTGATTTTCAAAAACCATTTTTCCACTCATATTACTTGGCTCAATAAGATCTTTCAATTAGTAAAAATCATTAACAAAGATAAGAGAATTTAGAATAAACCGTTTTGTCGCATCTGGTGTAGAAATCCAAAACATGAGAGCAATTGCATCAGATTGCAACTTTTTCCAGCTTCACAAGCAGCAGACGACAAACACTCTACTTTCTTTTGAAATCATGTTTTCCTTTTTCAATATCCCATCCTTGACCTTAACCTCTCCAGTAAATAGTTTGTATACAGACGCTCCACTATCAACTATCAAAAGATAGCTAATAGGTCTGTCTGGAACAACCTGCACACTTGTTAAGCAATTAGCACGAGAGAGGCACCCATCCCTTCACAATGATGGGTCATCCAAGGTCATCAATTCTTGGAACATCAATCCATCCTCCCTTAGAAAAATCTATTTGTTTTTTAATGGATTGATTTGAAGTAGAAATTGCTATTGATTTAGAAAGTGATTTGGGTTTCCAAACACGTTCAGAGTTTATTTTAGATTTTGTTGAAATCGTTTTGATTGTTGACTTTTCAGGTTTCATGTTTGACACCTGCTTCTGAACCTTGTTTGGAACCTTCTCTGACTTAACTGATAAAGGTCCAGGTTTAGAGTTATTCTTAGGCTTAGCCTTAAAACTCCCCCTTACCTTAGCAACCTGTTCACTATCTACATTTTTGTTCAAGGCAATCTTGTTTCGACTGTCATACACAACCCGTTTCCCCTTTTGTTTCTTGAGTTGTTTTTGGGATACAGACTTTTTGACATTGCCTGAATTTTTAGCAACATTCACTTCGGTCCTTATCTGTTTAACATACGGACATGCAGCAACTAAATGCCCACACTCTCCGTAGTTATAACAAGACCTATATTCCACAAAATTATAATGATACCCATCATCCTAATACCAATAGGGACAATAAGCAGCAATATGTCCAACTTCACCACATTCAAAACAGTTTCTCCATTCAACATATTCATGAGAATATTGTGGTGAGTTGTTTCTCCAAAAATCATCAAATCGAGAAGTATATGAATAATCATAAGAGTCATATGATCTAGATGAAAATTTTCTTGAATTCTTTTTATGAGAATTTTTCATCTGATTATTACCTTTTGATTTGTTTGGTTTTGATCCTTTTGCCATGGGATTTTTCTTTTCATTCCCAGACCGATCCTTTTAATTCTCATGTTGGTTAGGGCTGAGTTCAAAATGAAGATGACCAAATTGATCTAAATTTATTTATCAAATCATTGTTATCGACAAAGACACATTTAAGTAAAGATTGTTCGATATTATCAATTAGAAAATCTTTGATGAAAATCAATATGTCCTGTCCTACCAACATATAGGATCCTTCAACTCCTTCAGGAAACTTGAATATGAGTTTCTCTTCAGATTCAGGTTCTGAAGTTGCTACCACATTTTCAGTTTTCTCTTCA
The DNA here is from genome assembly GCA_028751855.1 of Ambrosia trifida. Classification (NCBI taxonomy): domain Eukaryota; kingdom Viridiplantae; phylum Streptophyta; class Magnoliopsida; order Asterales; family Asteraceae; genus Ambrosia; species Ambrosia trifida. The sequence goes on from CM054127.1 coordinate 786,882, forward strand.
AACACATATTTCACATCAGAATCGGGATCAACAACACAAGGTGTTGTGATTTCCAACTCTGATGTGGGATTATTCTTTGAAATAGTGTTATGAAGTTCTGAAATCTCTTTCTTAAAAGATTCAATTTGATTCATAAAATGTCTTTCATTATTTTCCAAAATTTTATTTTCAATTTGAAATCTTTCAAGTTTATTTGTTAAGTTATGTTTGTCCTCAAGAAGTTTCAGCACTTCCGTTTTCAATTTGACATAATCAGAACAATTAGCACATTCAGCGTTAGATTTTACCTCAACATCTGAATTATTACCATTCTCAGAACCATTCTTAGAATTTACATCAACATTTGATGTATCACTTCCTCTTGATTAACTCTTTTCTGAACTCGCATCGGAACTCAAATCACTCTTTGACAATTCACTTGAATCATTATTCCTCACTTGTTTGACAAGACACACTGTAACACCCCAACTGATGGCGGAAACATCGGGATGTCACGTAGTGATGATTGTTCAGTAGCTCATGGTGAATAATAAATTTCATTAAATGATTTAAATAAATTACATACAATTGTTCTACAAAAATTCGTACATCAAAATGAATAATACTATGTACACATCTTCAAGCAATAACTCAAATCTTCAAGCAAGTAGAACCTGAAACATGTTAAGTTGAAAATATTTTGGGTCAACAAAAGTTGGTGAGAATACACAGGTTTTTGAATATAATTGATAACCATAGTTTGTACAACAATCACAGTTGTATGATGATAGAGTATGAGTCCGACATGTAACAATGCGTCTTTGTACAACCAAACCTTGTGTCGACTGAGGCCTAACTCGCAAGTTAGTCTAATGTTGTTACTGTTTTCGATCATCCCTGAATTTATGCGGGGGGATGGGTTTGTCAGACCTATAGCGCTATAATCTAAACAGGCAGCTTGATCAATGTTAATGATTGTACTGTGTCTTTTTGTTACAGTCAAATAATAGAATGATGATGTAATTGAATAACAAGTAAGTATGAGTAAATGATAGTAAAAAATGTTTAAACATGTTTCACCCCAAAAATAGTGAAAATAGAGAAAAGGGGCTATGTAAACTCACCTTAGCAAAATGTTATCTCTGTTGAAAAAAATTGAATAGTGGTGTTGCCCAAATGTGTCAAGTATTACCCTATAATAAGGTAATAAATATGTCTAAGTTTATCTAGTCTACAAATGTATATATTCTAGGGCTTCGGTTTGGGGACAAATACTCGTTTGATTAATATTAAAAATGTTCGATAATTGAGAGAAATTTAGTAAATAAATAGACAAAAATCTTTTTATAAAATTTAAATTTAAGATGGTCACAATAATGAGTTTAAAGTATAAAAATAATTTTTATAAAATTATTTTCTTTAAAATAGAATATTAAATCTATTTATTACAAATTGTCAAAATTTAACTTTAATATTTAAAAATACTAAAATTAAAGAATTATTAGTTTAAAAATTATATTTCTGTTCCAAATAATCAGAAATAATTTGTATAAAATTTTGGTGCAAAAATATTAAAAATTGGATTTATTATGATTTAATTATGATTAAAACTAAAAAATATTAAATAAATGATTTTTCAGAATTAAAAATCATTTCAGAAAATTTTATTGTTATATAAACTCAGAATAATTTTTGTGGAAATTTATAAGATTGTTTTGATATTTTAATAGAATTTTATAAATATAATAAAATAAACTTGATTTAATTATTATATATATTAAATAAATAAATTTTTGAAAACTAAAAATTGTAAGTTTAACCTTTTCATTAGATTAACTTAAAATAATTTTTGTAGTATTATTAAAAGAGTTTTAATAATTTAAAATGAATTTATAAAATATATAAGTAATATATATAATTAAATTTAATTGTTTTTGATTAAAAACAAAACAAAGAAAAAGAGTTGCCATGGCAGGGGATCGAACCCGCGTGGCTTAGTTGAAGGGTACCAGACACAACCACTTGGTGCAGACCAGTGGTTGTGTTGATTTCTGTTTATTAAAAATAAATAACATATTCAAAATCGTGTTTATCCCCAAAATAAGCATACGAGCCCTAATTTTGCAATTGATCAAATCACACAACATTAACCCAATTAATCATGGGGTTAATGTTGTGTATGTTCCGATTAATGAAACCCACAACAATAATCGAACTTACAAAGTTGAATTGATTATGAACGAACAGTCAAACTTCGAAGTCAAACGCGAACAAAAATTCCAAGAACAGAGGTTTGTTATGAGAAATTAGAGGTTGAGAAAGATAGATTGGCGAGTTGTGAAGGTCCAGAAAGGTTCAATTTATAGTGTAGTGGTTTAGGTGTTCGAATTGGCAATCGCTGACTTAGTCTTGAATGTATGACGCGTTTTTAATCAAAATGGTAAGATTTGATTGATAATTGACGAGTGTGTGACTCAGAACAGGCCGGATATCACGATACAATGCCAATCATCGATCAATTACGAGTAATTGTTGTGATTATGGAAGGTCATTGATCTCAGTTGACTTTCCAAGTCAACTGAGATGAATTCTGAATTGTGTTATAATAAATACGCGTTGGGTTTAAACCAAGGAACAAGCATGGAGCAGCTGGTTGTGTTTATGAGTGTGATGAACCGGCTGAGGACTCGGGTTCGAACCCCGGCCTCAGCATATTATTTTTGACAATTATTTTTATCATATATTTAATATATATATATATATATATATTATGAATAATTATCATAGTATTAGGGTTCAAAATGCCACAAAAATAATTAAATGCAAACAATAATAATAGAACTTGTCGTTTTTATCCAAATTATACGTAACGTCCAATTTTTAAACGCGAAATGTTACAGTCTCCCCTACTTTTAGGAACTTCGTCCTGAAGTTAAAAGAAAAACACCAAGTTTACAATTGGTCGACTACCTAAAACCTTGATAAAATTTCTCACTACCTTAACGTACCTGTAAATTCATGATTACGTTCCGGACCGTAATTACCAATTTACCTTACATTAGGGTTTTGCGTCCTTTTATGACTCTACCTGTAACATCGCAAAATTTTCCCCAAAATTTTAATACATAAAAAGCCCTTATATATATATATATATATATTTTTTTTATTACACCTTTATCATTAATATTATACAAATGTGCCTAAGTCTTTATTTATCCTAACTCACAACTTATATACATACATAAATGTATATAAATAATAATAATAATAATAATATGATTCTAAATTCTTTTTTTTCACATACAAGAGTTTTTTTTTTTTTTTAAATAAAGCCTTGAGTCAAATAGTCAAAGTCCTAGTCAAAGTCTTAGTCAAACAGTCAAAGTCTTAGTCAAATAGTCAATTCATCATAAAACCTTACTTTATGGTGTTGACCAATTTTAATGGCTAATTGACTCCAAAACTAGTATAAAAACCCACCTATGACCCATTATACTTTGCACCTCTAAATCGATTGTTTCAATCCGATTAAACTTTCCCTCATACCTTTCTTCTATAGTCTATTACTTCTACAATTGAAGCTTTGATTATAAGCTCTTGTAATTGGCGAATTGGAAGCTTGATATTCTTTCTTTTCGTTTTCTTCAATTTGGACTAGCTACGTTGTTGAGTCTTTGGAATTCGCCTCGCATACATTCACAAAACATTATTCTATTTTTTTTACGAGACATAACATTTTGCTAAGGTGAGTTTTACATTGCCTCCTTTCTATTTATCACCATTTTTGGGGTGAAACATGTTACAACAATATTTATGCAATTCAATCATCAATGTGTCTATGTGTATTTCTATGTTGCATTATGTCTTGAACATGACTAGGGTAAGCACAATTCTAGCATAAACATTCATCAGCCAAACGGTATACATTGATAGATCTATTGGACTGACAATCCCACCCGGATACGTGCCTCCTATAAAGGTTACGTGGGTGTTTGTTACTGCAATATAAACGAGTGAACCATGAGCGTATGGGATGTACCACAATACAACAGTCACAAGGTTGATTATGCACTCGATTTACTTCTAGTATGTTTTCGCATATGGACTAGATTGCCATGACACATGAATTGCACAACAATTTTATTCGATTATCAAAACCTATGTAATTCTCACCAACTTTTGTTGACCCAAAATATTTTCAACTTAACATGTTTCAGGTTCTACTTGCTTGAAGATTTGAATTAATGCTTGAAGATATGTGCATAGTTTTATTCAATTTGATGTACGAATTCTTAGAACAATTGTATGTAACTTATTTAAATCATTTAATGAAATTTATTATTCACCATGAGCTACTGAACAATCATCAATACGTGACATCCCGATGTTTCCGCCATCGGTTGGGGTGTTACAGATTGGTATCAGAGCCATGGTTATAGGGAATTAGGTTATTAGAAAAATAATCTAGTCTATAACCATAGGATTTAACCAATACATGCTTCTTTTACTTGCTATTCTCTATCTCCCTCCTACTTCTTATCCCTACTTTCATCCTTACAAGAAGGTTGTTCTCCACCATTAGATCTACTCTTAGACTAATAGGACAAAATCCTCAGGTTTAGCCTGAACCACCTTGAGATCTCGTCGAAGTTCTAGATTTTAATAACGAACACGTGCAATCTGGAAGGGTGAACGCCTGTATTCTGAGTCTTCTGTCTAGGCTGGCATTGCGCATATATCCCAATCAGACGAGGGACCCGGATGCCTACCTGGGAATTCTCGGGATGAGTGTTCACTTATAGGCTAAAGCATGTCTTCATATGTTATTAGAATTTAGAATCTTTGATAAGTCAACGTTTTCGTTTATTCGTTTTAATTAAATGAATAAATGATTACATTCCTTATATTACCTCATTGTCCTTCATTCAACACATATCTTATTGAACATTCATTACCCAAATCACTTCCGTAACCGATGCCCTAAACTAAACAGAGATCAAGATCCTCCAGCTACCTAACCGCAAGTCTCACCATTTGACTATTGGTTGCTTTTATTCTATGTATTGACGCTATTTGATTCAAGTAATAAAATATTTGTCTGAGAGTTGTTACATGGTGTATGATTGTTTGAATGTGAACTAATTATATAAATCTATACAACTACAACTCATATACTGTGCTTGTTATACTTGCTTGCATAAACATGTTATCAATTTGCAACCTATGTGTATAATAAATGCTGCACTTAATAGAGGTCATCATGCCTTTTCAACAGTCGGGAGAGGCCCTACAACCTGCTCCACGACTGGTGGAGGCTATCGAACCTACTCAACAATTGGTAGAGGTCATTATGCCTTTTCAACAGTCGGGAGAGGCCCTACAACCTACTCCACGACTGGTGAAGGCTATCGGACCTGCTCAACAATCGGTGGAGATATAGAAGGACGCAAAACTTTAATGTAAGGTAAATTGGTGATTACGGTCCGGAACGTAATCATGAATTTACAGGTACGTTAAGGTAGTGTGAAATTCTATCAAGGTTTTCAGTAAATAACCAATTATAAACTCTAGTTACCTGGTAGTTCATTTAGTCTTTCTATAGTCAATCAACTCATGCATTTCTTTTAGGAGTCCTAAAACTTAAGATTCTTATTCTCCTTGCTATTTCAGATGAACCTAATCCAACCCTTAAAACTCACACATATCAAAACTCTTACCCAAATTATTCGAAACAGTTTATTCTGTTACCTATAAATTTATGTCATGCCTTAACTCGAAACTTCCCAAACCACCCTTGTCCTAATTTCTACCCAATCACCTCCAACCCTGTGTTTTCAATAAACTTCGGGACGAAGTTTCCAAAAGTAGGGGAGACTGTAACATCGCAAAATTTTCCCCAAAATTTTAATACATAAAAAGCCCTTATATATATATATATATATATATATATATATTACACCTTTATCATTAATATTATACAAATGTGCCTAAGTCTTTATTTATCCTAACTCACAACTTATATACATACATAAATGTATATAAATAATAATAATAATAATATGATTCTAAATTCTTTTTTTTCACATACAAGATTTTTTTTATTTATTTATTTTTTTTTAAATAAAGCCTTGAGTCAAATAGTCAAAGTCCTAGTCAAAGTCTTAGTCAAACAGACAAGGTCTTAGTCAAATAGTCAATTCATCATAAAACCTTACTTTATGGTGTTGACCAATTTTAATGGCTAATTGACTCCAAAACTAGTATAAAAACCCACCTATGACCCATTATACTTTGCACCTCTAAATCGATTGTTTCAATCCGATTAACCTTTCCCTCATACCTTTCTTCTATAGTCTATTACTTCTACAATTGAAGCTTTGATTATAAGCTCTTGTAATTGGCGAATTGGAAGCTTGATATTCTTTCTTTTTCGTTTTCTTCAATTTGGACTAGCTACGTTGTTGAGTCTTTGGGATTCGCCTCGCATACATTCACAACACATTATTCTATTTTTTTTACGAGACATAACATTTTGCTAAGATGAGTTTTACATAGCCCCTTTCTATTTATCACCATTTTTGGGGTGAAACATGTTACAACAATATTTATGCAATTCAATCATCAATGTGTCTATGTGTATTTCTATGTTGCATTATGTCTTGAACATGACTAGGGTAAGCACAATTCTAGCATAAACATTCATCAGCCAAACGGTATACATTGATAGATCTATTGGACTGACAATCCCACCCGGATACGTGCCTCCTACAAAGGTTACGTGGGTGTTTGTTACTGCAATATAAACGAGTGAACCATGAGCGTATGGGATGTACCACAATACAATAGTCACAAGGTTGATTATGCACTCGATTTACTTCTAGTATGTTTTCGCATATGGACTAGATTGCCATGACACATGAATTGCACAACAATTTTATTCGATTATCAAAACCTATGTAATTCTCACCAACTTTTGTTGACCCAAAATATTTTCAACTTAACATGTTTCAGGTTCTACTTGCTTGAAGATTTGAATTAATGCTTGAAGATATGTGCATAGTTTTATTCAATTTGATGTACGAATTCTTAGAACAATTGTATGTAACTTATTTAAATCATTTAATGAAATTTATTATTCACCATGAGCTACTGAACAATCATCAATACGTGACATCCCGATGTTTCCGCCATCGGTTGGGGTGTTACACTACCGATTGTTGAGCAGGTTCGATAGTCTCCACCAGTCGTTGAGCAGGTGGTAGGGCCTCTCCCGACTGTTGGAAAGACATGATGACCTCTACCAATCGTTGAGTAGGTTGTTTGGTAGTCAACTAATTGTTGTACAAGTAAGCAAGTATGATTATAGACTAAACAATTAGTTCACATTCAAACAAGCATGCACCCAGATATTATGATAATACTTGAATTTATTACTTGAATCAAAAAGTGTCAATACATAGAATTTAAAAAGTAGACATCATTCAAATGGTGGGGTTTGCTGTCAAGTAGCTGGAGGGTCTCTAGCGGGGTTATTTGGAGCAGCAAGAGCGTTTGTAGCAGGGATTCGACAAGCATCCGCAAGATGCCCATACCTTTGACAATTGGTGCACTGTCGGCAGGGTACTTGGGTTGGGTGGTGATACTGGCAGGTATCACACTTAGGCTGGTTCCCGTTGTATCGTTTCTTGTTGGGTGGGACGGTGGTGTCTATTACAAAATTCCTGACCTTGCTCTTTCCGTTGGTTGAGGCCTCAGTTTTGATTTCAACGGCAGGTTGGGGAGTATCCTTTGCAACAGTTTTCTTTTTCCCTTTCCGAGTCAAGGTTCCTGCCTTCACATGGTTATCTGTTAGGGTGGCAGCCAAACGCTTTGCTTCCTCCAAAGTAGCAGGGTTCCTTCCCCACACCGTGTCTTGAATTTGCATCGGTAAGCCACCAATGTATTTTTCGATCGCAATAGGAAAAGGGGTGACCTTGTGGGGTAGCAGTAGGCTAAGTTCGTGAAAACGAGTGTTGTAGGCAAGGTTTTCTCCACTATCTTGAGCAAGATCATGAAACTCATCTTCCAGCTTCTTGATTTCATTACGAGGGCAGAACTCTGCCTTCATAATGTCTTTAGCTTGATCCCAAGTTAAGGCCAGTGCAGCTTCAGCTCCACGGGTGCGCTTTTCCTCATTCCACCAAGTGAGTGCTCGTTTGTGAAGAACACTCATGGCATAACAGACTTTAAAATTGTCGGGGCACTCACTGTTAATGAAGGTATTTTCAATACCCTCAAACCATTGTAGGAGTCCTGTAGCTCCTTCTTCTCCACTGAACTTTGGGGGATTACAGGAATTAAAGTGCTTGAGAGTGCAGGATGGAAGACCATTCCCATTCCCATTGTGGTTTCCATTTCCATTCCCGTTGCCGTTACCGTTCCCGTTGCCGTTCAACTGGATGACTTGAGCTAGTAAGTTGGGAACCAGAGTTGCGATTTGCTGCGCCATTTGTTGAGAAATGGTTAGTGTCATGGTTATGGTTGTGATTGCTACTCCCTTCATCATGATTGTCACCACTGTTAAGACGAGCGCTGCGATGTGGAGGCATGATCTGTAAGAGACACAATGAAATGAATGAGGTTATATAAGGAATGTAATCATTTATTCATTAAAACAAATAAACGAAAACGTTGACTTATCAAAGATTCTAAATTCTAATAACATATGAAGACATGCTTTAGCCTATAAGTGAACACTCATCCCGAGAATTCCCAGGTAGGCATCCGGGTCCCTCGTCTGATGGGGATATATGCGCAATGCCAACCTAGACAAAAGACTTAGAATACAGGCGTTCACCCTTCCAGATTGCACGTGTTCGTTAAAAAACTAGAACTTTGACGAGATCTCAAAGTGGTTCAGGCTAAGCCTGAGGAATTTGTCCTATTAGTCTAAGAGTAGATCCAGTGACGGAGAGCAACCTTCTTGTAAGGATGAAAGTAGGGATAAGAAGTAGGAGGGAGATAGAGTATAGCAAGTAAAGAAGCAAGTACTGGTTAAATCCTATGGTTATAGACTAGATTATTTTTCTAATAACCTAATTCCCTATAACCATGGCTCTGATACCAATCTATAACACCCCAACCGATGGCGGAAACATCGGGATGTCACGTAGTGATGATTGTTCAATAGCTCATGGTGAATAATAAATTTCATTAAATGATTTAAATAAATTACATACAATTGTTCTACAAAAGTTCGTACATTAAAATGAATAATACTATGTACACATCTTCAAGCAATAACTCAAATATTCAAGCGATTAGAACCTGAAACATGTTAAGTTGAAAATATTTTGGGTCAACAAAAGTTGGTGAGAATACATAGGTTTTTGAATATAATTGATAACCATAGTTTGTACAACAATCACAGTTGTATGATGATAGAGTATGAGTCCGACATGTAACAATGCGTCTTTGTACAACCAAACCTTGTGTCGACTGAGGCCTATCTCGCAAGTTAGTCTAATTTTGTTACTGTTTTCGATCATCCCTGAATTATGCGGGGGGATGGGTTTGTTAGACCTATAGCGCTATAATCTAAACAGGCGCCTTGATCAATGTTAATGATTGTACTGTGTCTTTTTGTTACAGTCAAATGATAGAATGATGATGTAATTGAATAACAAGTAAGTATGAGTAAATGATAGTATAAAATGTTTAAACATGTTTCACCCCAAAAATAGTGAAAATAGAGAAAAGGGGCTATGTAAACTCACCTTAGCAAAATGTTATCTCTGTTGAAAAAAATTGAATAGTGGTGTTGCCCAAATGTGTCAAGTATTACCCTATAATAAGGTAATAAATATGTCTAAGTTTATCTAGTCTACAAATGTATATATTCTAGGGCTTCGGTTTGGGGACAAATGCTCGTTTGATTAATATTAAAATGTTTGATAATTGAGAGAAATTTAGTAAATAAATAGACAAAAATCTTTTTATAAAATTTAAATTTAAGATGGTCACAATAATGAGTTTAAAGTATAAAAACAATTTTTATAAAATTATTTTCTTTAAAATAGAATATTAAATCTATTTATTACAAATTGTCAAAATTTAACTTTAATATTTAAAAATACTAAAATTAAAGAATTATTACTTTAAAAATTATATTTCAGTTCCAAATAATCAGAAATAATTTGTATAAAATTTTGGTGCAAAAATATTAAAAATTGGATTTATTATGATTTAATTATGATTAAAACTAAAAAAAATTGATTAAAAATATTAAATAAATGATTTTTCAGAATTAAAAATCATTTCAGAAAAGTTTATTTTTATATAAACTCAGAATAATTTTTGTGGAAATTTATAAGATTGTTTTAATATTTTAATAGAATTTTATAAATATAATAGAATAAATTTGATTTAATTATTATATATATTAAATAAATAAATTTTTGAAAACTAAAAATTGTAAGTTAAACTTTTTCATTAGATTAACTTAAAATAATTTTTGTAGTATTATTAAAAGAGTTTTAATATTTTAAAATGAATTTATAAAATATATAAGTAATATATATAATTAAATTTAATTGTTTTTGATTAAAAACAAAACAAAGAAAAAGAGTTGCCATGGCAGGGGATCGAACCCGCGTGGCTTAGTTGAAGGGTACAAGACACAACCACTTGGTCCAGACCAGTGGTTGTGTTGATTTCTGTTTATTAAAAATAAATAACATATTCAAAATCGTGTTTATCCCCAAAATAAGCATACGAGCCCTAATTTTGCAATTGATCAAATCACACAACATTAACCCAATTAATCATGGGGTTAATGTTGTGTATGTTCCGATTAATGAAACCCACAACAATAATCGAACTTACAAAGTTGAATTGATTATGAACGAACAGTCAAACTTCGAAGTCAAACGCGAACAAAAATTCCAAGAACAGTGGTTTGTTATGAGAAATTAGAGGTTGAGAAAGATAGATTGGCGAGTTGTGAAGGTCCAGAAAGGTTCAATTTATAGTGTAGTGGTTTAGGTGTTCGAATTGGCATTCGTTGACTTAGTCTTGAATGTGTGACGCGTTTTTAATCAAAATGGTAAGATTTGATTGATAATTGACGAGTGTGTGACTCAGAACAGGCCGGATATCCCGATACAATGCCAATCATCGATCAATTACGAGTAATTGTTGTGATTATGGAAGGTCATTGATCTCAGTTGACTTTCCAAGTCAACTGAGATGAATTCTGAATTGTGTTATAATAAATACGCGTTGGGTTTAAACCAAGGAACAAGCATGGAGCAGCTGGTTGTGTTTGTGAGTGTTATGAACCGGCTGAGGACTCGGGTTCGAACCCCGGCCTTAGCATATTATTTTTGACAATTATTTTTATCATATATTTAATATATATATCTATATATATATATATATTATGAATAATTATCATAGTATTAGGGTTCAAAATGCCACAAAAATAATTAAATGCAAACAATAATAATAGAACTTATCGTTTTTATCCAAATTATACGTAACGTTCAATTTTTAAACGCGAAATGTTACACACACAACATTACTTTTATCACTTTCTCTGTTAACACACTCATTCACATTAACCATTTTATCAGTTGGTTGCACAGTTGCTTGTGTAACAGATTGTTGAATCATAGATGCAACAACTTGTTCCCATGTTAGCTTTTGTTACATTGCAACTTTTATCTGATTATCAGTTCTTGATATAGCCAAGCAATTTATCATTTTTCAACAAAAATTATTTCAAAATTTTTCTAAAAACGGGCTTATTCGAAAAATATTTTACACCTTAAAATTTGAAAAATATTATCCAAATAAATGTGGGTTCAAACCAACAAAATATAGTCTTATTCGACCTTTCAAAAGGGTCGAATGAACATCAGACTTGGTTCGACCTCGAGAATGAAATTTTTTGAAAATCAGATACTTGGTTCGACCTGATGAACTCTTCGTTCGACCTCCCGTAAGGTCGAATGAACAAGAAATGGTCGAATGTAAAACACTGCACACTGAAAAATCTGGTTCGACCTAAAAACACTCTAGGTTCGACCTCTCCAAGTTTCATTCGACCTTTTCAGGTCTGTTCATCATCTTCAACCTCAAGAACACGAATCAGATCAGTTTTTGACAAAATTTTCACCAAATGTAATGAAATTTGATAGGTTTTGCTCGGAATTGAATTTAGACAAACATTTGTGAAAGAATTTGTGAAAATAACATCAAATTCAACTCCAAATCAATCATAAACCATGTTTTTTATGAAAAGCTTCAAAATTTCTAGGGTTTTGATCTTTAAACGAGAATTCTAATCTGTTTTCATCAATTCAGATCAATTTGCAATCGTGAAATCGAGCCTAAGCTCTGAAACCAATTGAGAAAAATGGCAAACGTTCCAAATGATAACCCTCCTTTAAAATAACTAACTTTTCCCTTTATATAGGCATCCTCATTCGACCCCTTTCATCGGTGGAATGTGTTCATTCGACCCCTCTGTAACACCCCAACCGATGGCGGAATCATCGAGGTGCCACGTAGTGACGATTTCAATAATCATATATTTACATTTTAGTATCATGAGCTTTTGAACAATCGTCACTACGTGGCACCTCGATGATTCCGCCATCGGTTGGGGTGTTACACCCTCGTGGGTTCGAATGAAGCCTTCTTCTTCATTCAATCTACATTCGACCCAAGACAAACTACATTCGACCTCTCGACTGGTCGAATGTATCTTCGACCTTTGACATTCAGTACTGGATCACTAGCTGGGGACATACATGAATAATGCACTTACATTTATTTATATTGTATTGTATTGTATTTTTATTTTATTTTATTTATTATTATTATTATTTATTTATTTTTTGAGCTGAGTGTCTCACTGGAAGCAGCCTCTCTATCCTTCTGGATAGGGGAAATGTGTGCCTACATCCTACCATCCCCAGACCCTAATAGTAACTTTTAGTTACAGTGGGATTTACCGGGTACGGTTATTGTGTTGTTGTTGTTTTGATTGTGTCTAACGGCTCTTTGATTAGCTTGTGATATTATCTCAAATATGGAAAAGATGGAGATTGATTCTTTTATTTTTCTAACACTCCCCTAAACTTGAGTAGTGGAGTCTTCAATTCTTAACTTGCCAAGACACTGACTGGAAATTCTTCCAATTCTACTCCTTCTTTCATGTAGAGTTTCTGGTTGGTCATCATTGGAGTGTCGGCTGGTTTACAGTCAACCATCCCTGTCTTGGCTAGAAGATCAAGTACATATTTCTTTTGACATATAAAGATCCATTGTTTAGACCTTGGTACTTCAATTCCAAGAAAGTACTTAAGTCTTCCTAAGTCCATTTCAAACTCCCTGAAAAAAATTTGCTTTTAACTTCTCCATTTCTTCTGTATCGTTCCCTATAATAGTCATATCATCAATGTATATAATTAAACAAGTCAAAAGTTTACATTTTTGTTTAAGAAATAATATATGATCGGAGTTGCTTTGTTTGAAGCCATATCCCTTCATTGCTAAGGTAAATATGTCGAACCAGACTCGAGGGAATTGCTTAAGTCCATATAGGGTCTTCTTTAACCAACATACTTCCTTGGTTTTAAAGTATTTTGTGAACCCAAGGGAGGCTTGCATGTAAACTTCTTATTTCAATTCCCCAATGTAGGAAGACATTCTTAACATCAAATTGATAAAGAGACCATCCTTTGTTTGCAACAATAGAAAAAAGTACACGAATAGTGTCAATCCCATAGGTTCGGGTATAACCCTTAGCTGCTAATCAAGCTTTATATCTATTGATGGATCCATCTGGTTTCTGTTTGATTGTAAAGACCCATCTACAACCCATTGCTTTTTTTCCCGGAAGAAGAACACATTTTCCCATGTATCATTTTTAGTAAGTGCATCCATCTCTCTATTCATCGCATCTTTCCACTATCTCAGTTCGAGGTTTGTTCTACAAAGATTGGAAGCTCTTCATCATATAAGGAAGTAGTGAAAGCCTTGGCAAAAACTGGTCATTAGCAATTTCACTACGGGATATCTAGAGGACCTTGTTTTTTTTTTTTTTTATAGAGAGTACCGTTTTGGTGGGACCCCTCTGGTGCTCCTTGGAGGTAATACATGTCTTCCTTCATCCATACTTTGTTCTTGTTGTATTGGTTCCCCCTGTTCTTCGTGTATATTCTATTCAACCGCTATCTCATTATTGTCAAATGTATTAGTATGAGATTCTATATTTTGAGAATCCTCATGTGCATGTGAGTGACTTACCTTAGTAATCGGACTAGGAGGATCTTGGTTAGTCGAACTGAAGGTTGGCTCACTATATTGAGGAGAAGCAAAGTGACTCATTTTGGGTTTGGGGAATGTGATGACTTCTTGAGATGGGCTATCTTGAGTGTTGTGACTAACTTCATTTGACGATGGAGTCCATTTTAGCCAACTTAGTGTGTCATACCCATTTTTCCCCTAACCACTAAGTTGTGCGGTATAGAAGAATTCAGTTTCTAGGAAGTCACAATTTAGTGTAGTATACATATGTCGAAGTTTTAGGCTATAGCACCGGTAACCCTTTTGGTCAATTTCATAGCCCACAAACACGCACTTCTCAACACATGGGCCAAGTTTTCCCCAATCACGTTTAGGAATGTGAGCAAAGACAGTACACCAAAAACCCCTGGTGTTAATGTAAAAGGTGGAGGAATTTTGGAAAAACTAGATAGAATTTGAAGAGGAGTTTTTAAATTAAGAGCTTTAGTGGGTAACCGGTTGATTAAATAAGTGGCGGTAGCAACAGCAGCTTCTAGCCAAAATGATGGGGTGACTTGAGATTCAATTAACAAGGCCCGATTAATTCCTAATAGAATACGACTTTTTCACTCAACTGTGCTATTTTGTTCAAGGGTATGTGGGCGAAAAATTCTTTGGTGAATAATTCCTTTGTTTTGATAGAATTGTTTCATGGAATCGTTATATTCTCCTCTATTGCCAGATCGAAGGATTTGAATGTTGGTTTTAAATTGTGTTTGTATCATGTTATAAAATATAATAAATTTATCAAAAACCTCAGACGTGTGTTTAAAAAAATAAATCTACGTCATACGAGTGCAATCATCAATAAAAAGTACGAAGAATTGATACCCCCCCCCCCCAATAGTTTCTCCGGGCCCCCAAACATCTGAATGGATAAGAGAGAAGGGTGAACGAACTCTTGTGTTATTCGATTTGTAGGTATGTCTATGACTCTTACCTAGGACACAAGTTTCACAATTAAAAGCTTTATTTAAAGGAAATACTTTTCAAAATAAAAGATGTAAATAACTGGTGGATGGGTGGCCTAATCTCCTATGCCACAACCATGCTTCTCTATTTGTAGCCCCGTGAGCAAGCATCACATTACCCTGTTGAGTCACTTCTTCCACGTAATACAGTCCTTGCCATTCAGTGCCACGTCCAATGAGCGTTCCTATCCTAATATCCTGAAAGATACAAAAGGTTGAATGCATCAAGACATTGCAATTTAATTATTTTGTCACGTGACTAATGGATAATATCACGATGTCAGTCGCATCACAATCAAATATCCATGATGTGTCAAGATTTTCACAAGCTCAATCGATATTAGCTTGTGGCTTTAAAATTCATTTCGTTTTAAAATCCATTTTATTCTTGTCTTCATCAGAAGGTACCAAAAAAATTGTTTTGTTGTTTTGAGAATTATCTTTTAGAAAAATATTTTTTTAAAAATGATCTTTATAACCTATTATGTTTTGGCCAGTATCATTAATTTCTGAAACTCCGGTGGGGTCTTTTAGCATGTCTACAAATCTAAAGTTAAAATATCTTGTATTGAAAAATGGGTTTGAGAATTACTCCCCAAACTGATTACCTCCTTTGTCGTTCTCTGTGTCTCCGATAAATGCTATGCTGCCAAAGCCTTCTTGAGTTTGTTTGTCGCCGCCGTTGTCACCGGTGCTAGTGGCGACAACATCCTTTCCCCATTCTTTACTTCCCTTTGTGTGACCATCGTTCCACCTCTCCAGGTAACAGACGAGTTTGAAACATTGCTATTTGTTATGTCTCACCATACCACAAGATCACACTTGAGTTTTGTTTTGTCTATCCGGGATGTTGATGATCCCTTCAAAATAAAACCCAAACCTCTGAGTTTATGCGACTCGTTGGCAACAAGTCTTTCCGCCACGCCGTATGAAGATGAGTTATCAACAGTTGTTCCCATAATACCCTAATGTACCTTTCTGCTACTGTAGGTAACAACTAAAGCATCCCATTGTGTTTTTGCGGTGGGAAATTCGGTTAGGTTACTCGCAAGAGCGGGTTCGGTATTTTGTATTAACCATGAGAACATGACTAAATCATCGTGTTCCCATTATTCGTATCCATCATCGCTTGGTTCCATGGGTGTCGGATCTCCCGGAAGATGGTTCAAAAGGGTTTTTGATTTGCCTCGGATTGCAACCCAGATCATCCAAGCCCAGAGGGCCTAATTCTGATTATTGAGTTTTAGGCTGCTTTTAAGAGTATATGAGAGGTTTTGTTGTAGGGGTTGTGTGACACCCGACATGTTCAGGTTAACATTTTCACAAACACGTAAGTCTACCTTAGCGAAAAACGTTTATTTAAACATATTTAACTAGTTTAGTCGAGTTAGATTACATTCTGTATTGTCCAGGGTTCAATGATTTGGAGGATCATTTGGTTAATCACACACACACAAGTCACGGGTCCCGTTGTTGGTGAATTACATGAATTATATTAACTAACAAACATGAATTGATCCGTATATGGTGTAGAATATGCAAATACGTGTTTAAACGATGTTCAGATAATTATCCATGATTATATATGCTCAACATAGGTTAGGATTGCATGTTCATGCGTTAGGATGTGTTAAAATGCGTTAAAACGATAAAACTGGAAAACTTGAAATTACTTAGTCTTGGTTCGACCTGTAGGGGGGTCGAACCAAACATTCAGAAGCTTGAAAGCTTCATTCGACCACTACAAGTCTCATTCGACCCATGCACAGGGTCGAACCGGGATTTAGTATAAATACCACTCTTTGTCATTTTTCATAATTTCACAAACCCTAAACGCCTCTAAACACTCTCTATCAACTTTAATCACTGGGGAAGGAGTTTTTGCTCTTGTTTTTCATAATCTAACCTACAAACATCTCCTAAACAAAGATCTAAGGTGTGTTCTTCATTCAAAACCCTTTTTAATCATTTTTTATTCGTTTTCATTAAACCCCAAAGGTCCAGATCTGTTTTAAGATGGTTTTCACAATTAAAAAGAGTTAAATGCCATTTTCGTCCCTGAGGTTTGGTCATTTTTGCGAGTTTTATCCAAAAGTTTATTTTTTTCTCATCTGAATCCAAAAGTTATCAAATTCTTGCTGGTTTCGTCCAACTCGTTAACTCCAATCATTTTTCTGTCAACTTTTTGTAAAAAGACCAAAATACTCTTATATTTTATACTCCATCCATCGTCTCTCTGTATTGCCTCTCTCTCTCCTACCCTCTCTCTCTCCATCCAAACTCACTTTCTCTCTTAAGTTTCTCTCTCTAAAACCTGCAAACACAGAGCAACAACAATGAGAACATCTATGCTGAGATCCCTCAAAACCTCTTCCTCCACCTTTCTCCGCCGGAGCTACTCATCGGAATCTGCGCCGGAGCGTAAGGTCGTCATCTATGCTGACTACCACCACCACCACTCTACTATAACCACAGCCACCTGCATCATATTAGAAAATCCTATTATTAGCATCTTCACCATATTCATCCACAATAAATCCAGATACCGCCGCGTAGGAACTCACACACCACCACCACATCCCTTCTCTACCTTCTCTTTCTCAAATAACAGGCCTTAGCAGATATGTGACGGTCGAAGATAACCACAACCACCGACCAAAACCCGTCCGGTCTATTTGCTCTCCCGATCTGCCGCTGCATCTGCTTTTGTCACAACCGTGAGATCTTCCGGCACCGCAACGCGCGTGCTCACAACCGTGATTAGGTTCCTGCGACAACAAATTTATTGTTTCTATCCATTCTAATGGTGATAGCATGTGCAGTTAGAAAGAGAAGGCATGAATGTTTTTAAAAGTGAAGAAATAATTATATATAATATAAATATAAGGGTATATTGGTCTTTTTTTTACAAAAAGTTAATAGAAAAAATGGATGGAGTTAACGAGTTGGACGAAACTAGCAAGAACTTGAAAACTTTTGGATTCAGATGAGAAAAAATAAACTTTTGGATGAAACTCGCAAAAATGGCCAAACCTCATGGACGAAAATGGCATTTAAGTCCAATTATAAACTTTCCTAACATCTTTCTAAACAAAACCTAAGCAATAAACATGAGTTTTCATACAAGTTAACATGTGTTATGTTGTGTTAATGATGTTTCTATGTGTGTTATGTGTTGTATGATGATTATGTGCTGCATAGATGTTATAGAAAGGTTCTAGGGTTGCTATGGATGATAGGTTTTGGTTATCTTAGGCTATCAATTGTTGCATGATGATGTTTTGCTCGTTTTAGGGATTTTGATAGATTTAGGGATTGGATTCATGATGTTATTGTGGATAACATGGTTAGGGGTTTTGCTACACATGATAATCTGAACATGTTGAGTTGATTATTGAATGATTTCAGAAAGTGTTCTAATTGGGTAAAGTTTTCATGCATGATGTGACATTTCTATAATTTTGCCATTTTGGGTAAGTATTAAAACGGATTGATTTTGGAATAAAATTGGTAGGGTTTTGTAGGGATATGTTATTCATACTTGACTGCAGTGTTTCATGATGTTTTCGGATAGTTTTGATGCGATTTGATGCGTTTTAGGATGAAAGATGTTGTAGGGGTCGAACCTGGGATACCTTTGACAAGGGTGGGGTCGAAGGTAGGGCCCAGGGGTCGAAGGTGGTTTCATTCAGGTCGAATGTGCCTCTGTTAGGTCGAACGAACTTGATTTAGGTCAAATTAACACATGTTAAGGTCGAATGAACATGTGTTAAGGTCGAAGGAACTCATATTAGGTTGTATGAACTTGTGTGTAGGTCGAATGAATCACACAGGGGTCGAACCAAGATCATTTGGGTCAAACCTGGACCCGTTTTAGGCTGATTCGACCTTACAACTCCATATGTGCGATTTTTGATGCAAACTAAGTGTTGTTTGCTTGAAACTTATGTGTTAATCCTATGTACTTGATTAATTGATGTAATGGGTCACCAACGGGATGTCAAGTCAGTCCGGTATATCCGGTTAACACTCAAACACATTTCTAAACACACATAGTCAAGATCTAGACAATCGGGGACTAGTTAACCTTCGGGTTAGTAGTTAATACGCTTACTTAAACTCATTGATAGGTCGCCATTAGTCGAGACTATCACACACGTGTCGGATTTCTATTTATCTGAAGACGCACTCTAAGGTGAGTTTCACGGCCCCATTATTTACTAGTTTTACATTTTCGGGGGAGAAAACATGTTGTGTTCTTTAAACGTGTGTCAACTATGTTTTCATAAAGGATATGTCAAACTATGTTTTGGTATTCATGTATTCAATATGTTTTGGAGTATTCATTGAGTTACTATGCGATCTTTGGAAGTCCCGGGGAAAACCATGAATGTGCGGGGATGCACAATGGGGGAAATGTGGATAGATCTATTTAGGCTAGGCCGGCCCCACTTGTTCAATTGGAGGTTGGACGGGTGCATGTTGTCTCTTAGGTATTTAGTATTCAGTATTCATTCGGGCAATATTCATGTATTCACAGTATTCGAGTCCAGTAATGGTTTTCCAATCGCAGTAGTGACATGTATTCATATGGTTTGCATGCATGTGGCCTGATTTGGCTACGGGTATTCATTGAAACTTTTGGAGTCGGTCTTCATGAAAAACCTGTGAACTCACCGGCATTATTTGCTGACGTTTTTAGCATGTTTGTCTCAGGTCACTAAGGTAGCAGCTGTTGATAGGCGCACGGAGTCTCACGGCGTTTAGGATTCATATGCATGTTTGTTAAACATTTCAGACTTTATATTTTACTTTTGGGTTGTAACAACATTTTGCTTCCGATGTGTTGGAATGATTTTGAAACTTAATGGACAGTTTACGTTGTTTTCATTTCATATAGTTGTCGTTTATTGTGACCGTTGACTTGAATCCTGGTGTGTCACGCGCCTCGCGATAAACCCCGCACGTGGAAATTTGAGGGCGTGACAGGTTGGGATTGATTGTTGAGATTGTTCTTCAGCAAGTTGGTGATTTATATTGCCAAATCATCATTCTTGTTGCTTGGGTCCAACATGATTGCTTTCAGTTGTGGGTTAAAAGAATTGTAAATGATGAGCGAGTTGACCTAAGATCGTATACACCGCTCTGATACCATATTTTCAATTAGTATTCAAAGAAGAAAAAAAAAGGTTATTTTAGTGCTATCATAATAATTGATTACAAGACCCAACCAAATAAGTAGAAAATAATACATAAAAGGAAATGTGAATGGCTGGAAAAAGTTTTGATTGTGTCCAATGGCTCTTTGATTGGCTTGTGATATCATCTCAAATATGAAAAATATAGAGATTGATTATTTTATTTTTCTAACAGTAACCAACTTACCTTTTTACAATTGACCTGTCTTTAGGGATGCATTAGTGACAAATACCATAGCTAACTACCTCCTTTGTAGGTAGATTCCTATGATGGCTTTGCTTTCGTGGGTGGCAGCTCACAACGGACCTTGGTGGAATGGGATATTACAATTAAATCCAATATATAGAAAAAGAGAGACCCAACAAAAGAAAAAAAAAATAATGGAAGGTAGTTACAACTCTTTTCCTATCAAACAAATTGCTTAATGTACATTTCACACAAAGTCAACTAGGTAAAAACTTCCCTATCAAGAAACTACATTATATTCCACAAGGAAAGTAAATACCTAAGTGTCAAATTACATCAGTCAACAAGTCAAACTCAAGCACGGCTCATGCTCTCCTCCCTAAAGGAAACCGAAGCTAACGACTTTGAGGCCCACGCAGCCTTAGCCTTGGTGTTCACTGCTCCAAGTAGGTTTCTTCTTTTGCAAGGCTCGGCGAGTGAAATGAATAACTGTATGGCATGGTTCATGTACCCACAAGCTCTTAATTCGTATGTTTGGTATCATTCTTGTCCAAGAAACCTGAGCGCGTGTCATGATAAACGGATAACTCAAGTAAAATAACCTTAAAACCACAAAAATGGTGGCTAATGTTAAGTATGTTTCATGTTGAAGCGCGTTTTCAAGGGATCTTGCCCATGAAAAGGGGTCGCCTTCAGGCCCGTTGATGTTTTGCTTCTCATGCTCATATATGGTTTCCCTGGGAGATGTTCCGTTGATAGATTTGGATTTTATACCTATACATACAATCGTTTAATGTCAATAGTAACCAAGAATAGGATTAGTTTTATTTATATTTTTCTAAAATTTCAAATTTTCATATATCTTTCTATGGTTCGTAATAATATAATAACTATTTTAAGACATGTAAAACAAATTGTCATATCTATCTATTTCATAATAAAGTAAAATAAAATCTTTTATTTATAACACTGTTGAAATATTAGTTCACTTTATATAACTTGTCAGGTTTTTGTGATTGTCAGATTTTAGTGCAATATTTCTGATGTGTCATTTGTTTTGTTTTTATTTCATGTTGTTACTCATTTGGGCTTATTTGGATGCTTGGGCT
Organism: Ambrosia trifida; assembly: GCA_028751855.1. NCBI lineage: Eukaryota > Viridiplantae > Streptophyta > Magnoliopsida > Asterales > Asteraceae > Ambrosia > Ambrosia trifida. The sequence goes on from CM054127.1 coordinate 808,660, forward strand.
TATCTGGATGCTGAGTGGGCTTAAGAAGATAATGGGCTAGCTGCTGGAATGATATGTGGGGCCTGGATCTCACCGACTTAAGTTTGTTACAATGACTTGTTGAGATATTTTGTAGCTGAATATAAATACCCTTCTAAAGTCTTCAGTTCATTATTATTGGTTTTTAGTTTCTCTCTCTTAAAAGTTTCAGTCTTATCTTTCTCTGTAAAACATTAGGGTTTCTTATCTAGTTGATCGTAGAGATCTGTTAGTGCTTTGGAGTCCTGATTATCATGTTGATGGTCTAGGTAGTGAGATCGTTTAAGTTTTGTGATTGTGATTTGTTTTTGAGTTGTAATTGTTTTTTTGTTCAAAGTTTTGAATAAAGTTTACTAGTTTTTCTTTGTTTTTCACAAACAATCTATTTGACTAAATAAAAAAAATAACACTTTGGTTGTATGAGTTTGGGGGAATTAGAAATGAGTTCTCATTTAAGAAAGTAAGAGATGATATAGACATTGGATAGCATGGAGACTTACAAGATACAAGTATATAGTGTTTTTAGAGCTTAATAGCGGTACCTAGGGTCAATTGCTTCAATTGGAAGGGGGTGAATAAAGGATTCCGACTTATGATGCACCTGCGGCTAGAGCTATTATGCTTGGGGATGGTATCTGCTCGGGTTGTGGGTTTGTGGTAGAATCGAGTGATCATATGTTGGTTTCGTTCATCTTAGCTAAAGTGGTATGGTGGCACGTGTGTGTGGCTAAAAATACTGATACCGGACCAGCTTGAATCCCTCAAAGCAATCTTGAAGTAGTGTCTATGGCTAGAGACTAGGATTTACAAAAAGGTAAAAAGAAACTGGTATATGCAGAGTTTCTATTGTCTGCTTGGTGATTATGTCTAAGAAGAAACAATTAGATCTTCAAAGGGGTAAACTTAACGGTCTAAATTAAGATGGTGGAAGATATCAAAGAAACATCATACTGGTGGATGCTCAAGAGATCAAAAGTGGCTGAAATTACTCTATGGTGTTGTTTGTTTTTTAAGAGGTAAAAGGTCTGTAGTCTGCGGACCACATCTGCAGGAGAAGAGGTTGACCAAAGGTCTGTAGTTTGCAAGAAGAAGACTATTTGTTTGTTAACATTTACGTAACCTAACCATAACTACCCAAACCACTTTCACAGCTATAACTGACATGATAACTAGCTTAAACCGTCACCAACACCTCACCCACCACGTCACAACCACCAACAACTTCCTGTTCCGTCTTCACCTTCCTCCACATACCCGACCACGAACCACCATAAACCCCACCGGCAGTCATCAACAATAAAACCTCCACCCAAAACAACCACCAAGGACCACCCTGTCACATCCTGTCTCCACCTCTGACCACCCTCAAACCAACCTGATCTGGAACAAAATCTCACCAACCAAACCTGTCACCACCACCGTGACCAAACCCCACCTAAACCCACTACATCTAACCACAATACCGTAGCACCATCCACCAAAACCACCACCATCCCTGTCTCCAACATCAAACCAGCAACCAACCATCGCATCTCCAACATCAAACAAGCAACAAACCACCGTGAGTGAGAAAATAGGGATGATGGGATGGCGGGGGAGGAGGGAAGAGGGGATGGCAGGGAAGGGAGGAGAAGGTAGCGGCGGAGGGGGGAAGGGGAAGGGAGGAGAAGGCGCCGGGGGGGGGGGGGGGGATGGGAGGAGAAGGCGGCAGAGTGGGAAAGGGAGGGGATGAGAAGGCGGCAGAGGAAGGAGGAGGTGAGGAGAAGGCGGCGGCAGTGGAAGGTGGAGGGAAGGAGGATGAGGAGGAATGGAGAGTTGTTGTCTGCAGATGAAGAAGAAGATTGTTTTGTGGGAGAAGAGGTTTGGAGAGGTGAAAAGATGTGGGTTTATGTCTGCACGAGAAAGAAGAAGGGCATACCTTATTAAGGGTATGTTTTCTAAAAAACAAATAAGTTGCGCGCCTCAAATGCCTGCCCGCGTCTGCATAGCCAGACATGAGTGATCAGAAGCACTTCTCACAAGAAAACAAACACCCCTTATAACAAATTGGTATTAATTCTTAGATTTGGATTTTATGTTGTAATTTTATTGGGTTATGGGCTTCTGAGGATGGAGTTTTTTTAGATGGGTATGGTATGTATTGTTTTTTGTAGATGGGTTGTATTTTGTGGTGATGAATAAAGTTTTGTTTGGTTGTTAAAAAAAATAATAAATAACAATCCAATTTTATCCTTGCATGCAACAAATCTTCAGCTATGAAAAGATGAAGAAATTAAATGTATTTAAGGAAAATTAGAATTACCTATGACCTTAGTGTAGAAAGCCATAAGTGAATCTATAGTTCGGGAGCCATGGTAGCGTGCACGCATTGTTGAATTCAAGGCAAAGAGTGTAGGAAACCCATGAACACCATACTTTGAGAGTATGCTACATATAAAGGGAAAGAAATACTAGAGTATATTATATGAAATGTTATTTAAGGCTAATCACTACAAGGAAGTCCACCTTTAGCGGCCACGCCTGCTGCCGCTAAAGGTATACCTTTAGCGGCAGCAACACCTTTAGCGGCGACGGCTGCCGCTATTGCTCCTGTTGCCGCTAAAGGTGTAGCCGCTAAAAGTAATTATCTAAAGGTCAAATTTCTTGTAGTGAATTTTACATACAGGTTGTTATTGTATATGGAGGCCACCCATGTATTTAGCTTTATTCATTAAGGACACCCATATACTTAAACTATTTGATAGACCACCCAAGACTGTATCTGGTTTCGTCCATTCGTTTTCCGAATAAAAACATGCCAAAATATTTAAAGTGACAAATGCACATTAATACTCTTATAGCATTGAATGGTTGTTTATTGATAGCAAGAATGTTTTCATCATTAGGTGTGTTTTTGGCTAGATAAACAAATGCACATTAATACTTTTATACATACTAAGGTGGTAGTCCGTAGTCGCTACAGATGGGGTGACTTTTGTGAAAAATGTTGAATACATGGGTGGTCTCTTCACAATTCACATATATCTATATTGTAGTTCAATACTTTCTAATAATAAAATGAAACTATTAAGACCTAATTGAAAATGGATGATTGTAAAGGTTTTTGGATGAAAATATATCCGAGTATAAAGTTCTCAAACCTTGGTCTTACAACGGATTCTTCAATCTCAAAATGAGTAATTGAAGGATACAATGAAGCCATAACCGATAAACTTGGTCTAAAGGCAATTGAAAAGGGGCACCAAGATGCGTAGAAGAGGACAATAACATATTTTTTAGCGTTCTTGTTAACTACATTTAACGGCTTTTGCATAGATGTCTCGTCTCCCTACAAACAAAGATTTTGCAAAACAAAGTTAGGAGACCAATAAAAAAAACACAAAATAAAAATAAACCCAGTTTTATGCTCTAATCTTTAACTTAGGGGGCATTTACAAACAAATTATTTGATTATTGCGTTTTTAAATCGCAGATACATTTAATTATGAGTGTTTGGATTGAGGCAATTTGATTTTACTTTAGGGTCAAATTATCAATCAAAGAATGTAACCAACAAACATTATCAAATGATCTAATCTACTAATAGGCATGTTAACCCTTGAACAGACAAGATTAATGTTAAATCATAGTTGTAGTTAAGAAATAGGGGAGGAACATGGCGAGGGCACGAGGGGGCCAAGGTCCCCTTAATTTTTTTGTCAGAAGTTTAAGTTTTAGCCCATTTTGTTTGATAATGTGACTTGCTTTTAGTTTGGCTCCTCCTATCCGATATCAAAAATATAATTTATGTTTACAAGCCCAAAAAACTAAATACACTATAGATTAAACATGTTCTAGCAGGCCGCAATCATCAATTCATCGGACTATAAGCATACAATACGGCTACGACAATCATCGTTCATCATTCTTTGTCGTTTAGTTATGGTCGTTTTTAGGATTTATAGTCTTAATTTGTTAAAAGATTGGATTTTTTTTTATGTTTAATATTTTCCGCCCCACACCTTCATTATTCAAGTTCCGCCACCATAAAAATATCTATGGACTTTACTATTGAAATAAAGTTAATCAATAACAATTTGATCATAAAACGTCAAAATGAAATAAACAACAATAAAAGAATCAATGTTGAAGGTGTAACCACACCTCAATAACATCAATTGAACCTGAAGAATTATCAACACCGTTCCACAAACACGACGATTGAGAACTAATGACCGAATCCTTGATGGGTTTAATCGGGGTGATACAATCATAAACCATAGGGCTCTCAATTTGTTTGGCACATGTTAGCGTAGCGAAAATAGTCATTAGAATGAACACAAATCGTGAAATGGTTGTTTGACTCATAATTTCCGATGAATCATCAATGAGGTTCAATGTATGATATTGGTGAAAAGAGAAACATGGGATACAAAAAACCAGTAAATTGGTTTAATCAATCGACGGGTTTTTTGTTATTCTAATCTATAGGAAGAAGAAGATGATGATATGAAAAATGTTAAAAGATTTTTATTTGGTGGTCGTAATGTGCCATAAACCGTTGAAATTAATGGTTATAATTAACAAGATAATCAATTTTCATTAACTATTTAAAATCTTATAACTTTAACCGAAACTTAAATAAGAAATGCATAGCTTTAACTACTAACCATCTTTCTCATATTTTGTGTCTCAAATCTCGTTTAAAAATAACTCTCTTAAAATAGCATGTGACTCAAACCTAGAGCATTTCTAAACATATTTGGAATGTAGAATAAACTAGTGAGTTATCCGCGCTTCGCAGTGGGAGTGCAGTCCGTATTGATTTGGTTCGTTACGGTATTGACACTCGAAAGTGTAATCGAAAGAAATCCAGCCGAGAGGACGTATATTAACACACCTTTAGCCATAAAAACTGTAACATCGCGTATTTTCCCCAATTCGTGAATTAGTAAAATCAACACTTTACTTACATTATACTTCTTTCGTACAAGATTAGCCATGTCTAATTTTTATTTCAAACATTTTAAATAATAATCATAATGATACAATATGTTTTTGAATTTAAAAAAAAAAATAAAACCATAAATTGATTTTAGCATTCTAAAAATAATAGTTGCATTTGTATGACAACCAATTACAAAAAAAAAAATGAGTTGATATACAAACTATTTTGCTTAATGGAAACCATATGATTACTAGGCGTATCTATCGATGAATAAGAAGAAAATGCATATTATCCATTAATGGTGATTTCAACATTTTAATGCAACATTTACATTCAACCATTGCCATCTTCAACGCCTTTAAATTTGCCCTTGATTTCATGAACTGATTAGCACCTTTCCGTTTATAAACCCGTTACGTAATGATAAATTCCCAATATCACGTCTCATATGGAGAGATAACATAAACTCTTGTTTATGTATGCCTCTGTCGACCACCGTTCCGAGTCTTTCGGTGTGGCACAGAACCGACACCACCACCATTGTTGCTCAAATTCTCAAACCCTCCTTGCATTGGAGAGACCATGGCATCCCTCTATCAAATCAAAGCCGTAACCACCTTACCTCCTTGCGATCTACAACGATTTCCCGAATCTAAGACTAGCAAACCAACGCTATTGGCGACTCAAAACGCAAGACCATACGGTTTATCGGAGAAACCACAATCTCCGTACAACTCCTATATTAATTTATATTTCTTTCTTCCAGGTAACTTCGCATGCTTCTATTGTTATATATATGTATTAATATTAGTTGAATACAAAAAAATTAAGAGCAAGTATCTTGGGTACATGTGTTTTGACAATTAACAATGGATAAAAGGAAAACGTAAACAAAAAGCATAATGCATTTTCTTAGATAATTATGAAAAAAAAAATTAATGTTTATTTATTTGAATAAAATCAACGCATGTAATGCATATTTGATAAAAACTTCATAACCCTTTCATCTATATATGTAGTTTTAATTGATTTGGTATTTAAATACAAAAAGGAATGGTTTTAAACTTAAACATATTTTCTTTTAAATAAAATTAATCTCGGAAAGTTTTGAGTTTTAGCTATCTAAAACTTAGAACAAGTATTGGATTATTTAATAACTTTTTATGTGAATTGGTTGGGTTGCAAACATGGCTTTGCGCCTGCATTAAGTTCACAAAAGAATAGTCATACTCTAATGGTGATATTTTTTTATAAGAATCCATTCAGTTTTATTATGGTAATATATTGTTCTTTTAATCAATTAATTGTAAAAACCATATGATTTTAAATGTGAGAAGTTGGTTTTACTTGTATACAAATTATATAATAAAAAAGAAAAAAAATAATAGTAATTAACTTCGATTTTGACTAGAACTCACCGGTTTTTCTTTTCAACCACAAAATTAGATCGTCATCATTTACTCATTCTTATATTGTTGAAACTTGTGATTCAATTACACTATCATTTACTCATTCTATCATTTGACTGTAACAAAAAGACACAGTACAATCATTAACATTGATCAAGCCGCCTGTTTAGATTATAGCGCTATAGGTCTGACAAACCCATCCCCCCGCATAAATTCAGGGATGATCGATAACAGTTACAGTTTTACTAACTTGCGAGTTAGGTCTCAGTCGACACAAGGTTTGATTGTACAAAAGACACATTGTTACATGTCGGACTCATATTCTATCATTACTCATTATTATACTTCAACTATGATTGCTATACAACATATTGTTTTCAACTATATGCAAAACCTATGTATTCTCACCAACTATTTATAGTTGACCCCCATCTTTCCAACTTAGCATGTTTCAGGTTTATTTGCTATTGGAAGTTGTACAAGCCTTGGAACACATAGGAGCTTCGGACCTGGTTTATATTAATCAACTTTTGTAATCTTTACTTGTAAGATAAATTGTTAATTGTTTAATATTATTCAACTTTCATTTAGTACCATGAGCTATTGAACAATCATCACTATGTGACACCTCGATGTTTCCGCCATCGGTTGGGGTGTTACAAAAACGAACATTAGTAATAGTACCAAAGTTATTCGACCAACATCGCTTTAGCTCGACTTTGTAAGTTAAATTGATTTTAATAATAATACATAGTAAGGAAAAAATAATACTAAAAATGACGAAAATAATAATAAAGCATTATTAGTAAAATCAAAAGTTCATCAAATATATATAATAATAGAAAATAATGTAATGAACCAATGAATGAAAGCCACATGAGTTATTACTGTTAACAAATTGAATTGTTATTATATAGAATAGTTTACAAAGTGTAAACCATAGTGACCATCCATATATTTTTGAAAAACTAGGGATTATATTTGGTAAACTACGAGGACTATCAATGTATTCAAACTCCCTTAAGGTTTATGTGTTATAGTTTCACAAATTTTTACTATCACGTCAATAAAGAACTGATAGGCATGATCTCCCACTCATTTTTTCACTTTTATGTGTGATGAGTTCATATGTGTTCACAATTCATCAGCCATTAAATAAATGTTTATATTAAATAATCAAAAAATTAAAAAAGGAAAAGGTAAATTTGAGTGATTGAGATTTGAGAGAATCTTGGAGCCCACAAACCTTGTCATTCATGCTCGTTGTGCAAACCCCACCACTGGGTTTTAACCAACCTTTCATGCTCCTTATCCCGATGTTTAAAGTCATCATTCATTCATCCACCTCACCAAGGGCTGTAACGAATTGTCTAAAGATAATACGGTTATAAGGCTTGGACATCAAAACATAATACATGTAATACACAAACATAATAAATTTTGATTTCGTAAACACTAAACAGTGACAGATGTATCCGTGTTTAAAATGGGTCGAACTAGATTATATCCTTTTTTTTTTTTTTTCAATCTAAGACTTTTTATTTCAACAAAAGGGGCAAATTACATAAGAATAGAAGGTAGTCGGGCAACAAGCTGCGCCGCCACCCCCTTCTGAATAGAGAACCCTAATCTAGAGAATACAAATCCTTGCCCCTGGGGAGTCGAGAAGTTGCTGTAAACGAATCAACTTGTCGTAACCATCAATCATAAACAAAACACCTGCTGCATCGTTCCACCTTAGCGACGTTGTCCTTTACCAGTGAGATCAGAGGCAGTCGTAAGTTGTTGCTACTTGTAAGGTAACGAGTTTACGCCACCCCGCGCGTTGCAGCGGGTCGTTGATTATGAATGTGTTTAGTATTGTTATATGATATGCGAAGATTTCTAAAATCTAATCTATCTGGTTGTTTTTCGAATCGTGAATTAATTGGTATTCGCGATTTGAGCAAGAATGGTAGGGGTTCGCATAGGGCTAGACAATTGGCGAAGTTTGTTAAGGGTTATCACATATGTAAATTAGGTGGTTTTGTGTAAGTAAAAAATGTTAAAAGGGTTGGACTATTCTGTAACACCCCAACCGATGACGGAAACATCGAGGTGTCACGTAAAAATGAGTATACAGTAGCACATGGTATTCAAGTTTTAATTTGAAATTTATTTAAAGTAAAAAATATCCAAAATTGAAAATACATAATAAGTTTTGAATGGAATTCTAATACATCAAATAACCAAATAAGCATAAACTTCAATTTGTCTTCTCATGCTAACACTCTAGTCTTCACGCATCATTATTTCCTGTTGAGTTGTAAAAATGGGGGGGGGGGGGGTCAACTAGAAGTTGGTGACAATACATAAGCCATGTCAAGCAATTAAGTTTAAGAATAAAAGTTTAGCAATTCATATGTCTATCGTAAGTTTAAGTCTACATGAATAAAAATGAAATCTTGAATGCACATAATCAAACCTCCGACTAGTTTAGGTCCATCCCGTCATCCACGGTTCACCTTAATATTATGTTGGAACGATAACAATCACCCGCGCTCCCCATAAAAGATGGTCAACGAATCTAGGTGGGATTGTCAATCCAATAGATCTATTATTGAGTATCGCCGGCTTCGCCATAGCTAATGATTATGTATGTTGAAGCGAGTCTAACTGTTGTTGTTGTCTAAATCATGAGGCATTTAAAGTTTACAACTAGACATGTATGTAGAATTGCTTAAGTATAATGTTGCAAGTATAAAGAATTGCATAAACATGGTTACGTAAACTCACCTTAGCAAAGTATTAAGTCTCGAGAAAAAGTATAAGTGTAGCCCCAAAGTTGCCAAGTATTACCCTATGTATAAGGTAACAAATAAGTCTAAGTCTATCTAGTCTACAAGTATTTTCTAGGGTTTCGAATTGGGGATAAGTATTCGTTTGATTAATAATCAAATTGTTTATTAAATATAAGAAATTCAATAAATAAATAAACAAAAGTCTTTGTGAAAACTTTAGATTAAAAATGGTCACATTATAAGGTTTTAAGTATGAAAATAATTTTTATAAAATTATTTTCTTAAAAATAGAATATTGAATCTATTTATTTTAAATTATCAAAATATAACTTTAATATTTAAAAATATTAAAATTAAAGAATTATTAAATAAAAAATTGTATTTCTGTTCTAAATAAATAGAAATAATTTGTATAAAATTTTGGTGCAAAAATATAGAAAAATGAATTTATTATGATTTATTTATGATTAAAACTAACAAAAATTGATTAAAAATATTAAATAAATGATTTTTCAGAAATAAAAATCATTTCAGAAATGTTTAATGTTATATAAACTCAAAATAATTTTTGTAGAAATTTATATAATCGTTTTGATATTTTTATAGAACTTTATAAATAAAATAGAATAAACTTGAAATATTTATTATATATATTAAATAAATAATTTTTGGAAAACTAAAAATTGTATGTTAAACTTTTCTACTAGGATAACATAAAATATTTTTTGTAGAATTTATAAAGGAGTTTTAGTATTTTAAAACTAATTTTAAAAATATAGGTGAATATGTATAAAGCTTTAAATGGTAAAAAAAATGTTTGTTGATGCTGAGAATCGAACCCGGGTCTGGGACCGGTTCACGTTTTTATCACAAGCCCAGCCACCAACTGGGCTGGACCCTGAGAACGAATAAACTAGTTTAGAATTTAATTATATAGTCATGTGAAAACTGATTTATATCCTTACAAAAGAAAAGAATAGAAATCGTGAAAGGGGGGACTCGAACCCGTGTTCTCAGTTTAGCAAACAACAGACACAAACACTTGATCTAGATCAGTGGTTGTGTTGGGTTTGTTTTTGTTTTAAATAAATGTACAAGTCTGCAAAGTGTTCTTCCCCAATTCAAAAACAATCGTGCCCTAGTTTCAGCAATAATCTGAATTACACAACACTAACCCAATTGATCATAGGGTTATTGTTGTGTAGTGGCCGATGAACAAAACCTATAAGATAATTGTTACTTACAAAGCTTGAGTCGTGATTAACCACCGGTCAAACAGGAAGTCAAACACGCGTTCACAAGGCTTTGAAAGATGGTTTAAACCAGAAATTGGAGGTGAAGAGAGATGTATCGGCGAGTAGAGCTTGTTAGGGAGTGTTCAATTTATAGTGGGAGGGTTCGGGTGAACGATTTGGTAAGGTTGACCGTGTTAAAACCTATGACGCGTTAATTGGTAAAAAATTTGGAAGGTTTGACGATAATTGATTGTGTAATAGGCGCGTACCAGTCAACAAATCACTAATCATTCCATTTCCAGGATCAATCGTGATTAAGATGGACGATTTATGGTAAATTAATCTTCACAGTTGACTCTTTTAGTCAACTGTTATGATCCAAATTCATTATATAAATAATATGTGTTGAAGTCTAAACAAGTGTGTGATGTAGACCATCTGGTTTGTTGCATGGTGTAAGTTGACCCGGCTATGGGCTCGGGTTCGAATCCCGGCCCAAGCCTTTAATTTTTTTATAATTATTTCCTATATATATGTATAATATATATATATAGCATAGTATTAGGGGTCCAAATGCGTCACAAAATATTTTTAAAAGACGATAAATGATGAAACTTGACGTTTTATTAATAATAATCGTAACGTACAAGAATTTTAATGCGAAATGTTAAAATCTCCCCTACTTTTAGGAACTTCGTCCCGAAGTTGGAGTTGGAGAGTCTGGTGGAAAAAGATGTGTGTATTTAGACTTCACCTGGTCCTTGCGTTCCCAAGTGAACTCTGGACCTCGTTTAGATTCCCAACGAACCTTAACGATCGGAATGCGGCTGCGCTTGAGTTTCTTGACTCCAGTATCTACGATCTCGACGGGTTTCTCGACAATGTGCATAGTTTCATCGATTTGCACATCTTCAAGAGAGACATGGAGGTTCTCATCTGCTAAGCATTTCTTGAGATTCGAAACATGAAAGGTTGGGTAAACATTGCTCAGCTCAGGTGGAAGATAAAGTTTGTAAGCCACTTTTCCAACCCTGTCAAGAACTTTGAATGGGCCTACGTATCGAGGAGCTAGTTTTCCCTTTCTACCGAAGCGAATCACTCCCTTCCAAGGGGTTACCTTAAGAAGTACAAGGTCCCCGACTTGAAATTCCAAGGGCTTACGACGTTTATCAGCATAGCTCTTCTGACGACTTCTAGCCTTGAGAAGATTATCCTGAATGAGTTTGATTTTATCTGTGGTTTCCTGGATCAGTTCGGGTCCAGTGATCTGGGCTTCACCAACCTTAGTCCAACAGACAGGTGAACGAAATTTACGACCATAGAGTGCCTCGAAAGGAGCCATGTTAATGCTGGCATGATAACTGTTGTTGTATGAAAACTCGACTAAAGGAAGATGAGAATCCCATGCGCCGCCAAAATCGATGACACATGCCCTGAGCATATCCTCAAGTGTCTGGATGGTCCGTTCAGTCTGACCATCTGTTTGAGGGTGATAAGCAGTACTCAGGTTCAACTTGGTACCCAAAGCGTCTTGTAAAGAATCCCAAAAGTGAGAAGTGAAACGACCATCACGATCAGAGATAATGTCCAAAGGTATACCATGACGACATACGATTTCACTTACGTACATCTTTGCTAACCTTTCCACAGAATACTTCTCACGAATAGGTAAGAAATGGGCTGACTTGGTCAAACGGTCGACGATTACCCAAATGCTGTCAAAACCTTTGGGTGTACGAGGGAGTTTAGTGATGAAGTCCATTGCTATGCTCTCCCATTTCCATACAGGAATTTCTGGTTGTTAGAGCATACCAGATGGTCGTTGATGTTCAGCCTTGACCTTTGAATAAGTAAGGCATTTTGCAACAAAAAGAGCGATATCTTTCTTCATACCAGGCCACAAATACGAATAACGAAGATCTTGATACATCTTGTCAGCTCCAGGATGAATAGAATAACGAGACTTATGAGCCTCATTCATAAGAAAGGTACGAAGATCATCACGGTCAGGGATCCAAAGTCGATTAAGAAAATAGAGTAAACCATCAGGTTTGGTTTCAAGTTGAGTCTCACCACCACAAGACATTTCGTCGTACATGTTACCTTGGGTGACTGAAGTATGTTGAGCCTGGAGGATACGATTCTGAAGATCAGTACGAACTCTCGCACAATGAAGTTTGATACGCTTTTTACGACCGAGTGCGTCAGCCACAACATTCGCTTTGCCAGGATGGTAGCGAATTTCGCAATCATAGTCGTTAAGTAACTCAACCCAACGCCGTTGCCTCATGTTAAGATTTTTCTGGTCGAAGACATGTTGGAGACTTTTGTGGTCCGTGAAAACCACACATTTAGTTCCATAAAGATAGTGTCTCCAAATCTGAAGAGCAAAGATGACAGCGCCCAATTCAAGATCATGGGTAGTATAATTCTTTTCGTGGGTCTTGAGTTGTCTAGACGCATAAGCAATCACCTTGCCTCGTTGCATGAGAACACAACCAAGACCTTGGTTTGATGCATCACAATATACCACGAAGTCATCATTACCATCAGGTAGAGACTAAATAGGAGCTTCACAGAGTTTCAGCTTAAGAGTTTCAAATGCTTCCTCTTGCTTTGGTCCCCACTCATAAGGTTTACCCTTGTGAGTTAAGGCAGTGAGAGGAACAGCGATCTTGGAGAAGTTGGCAATGAATCGACGATAATAACAAGCCAAACCAATGAAGGAACGGACTTCTGTTGGAGTTTTAGGAACACTCCAATCTTTAACAGCTTCGATCTTTGCGGGATCAACATGAATTCCGTTCATATCAATGACATGTCCCAAAAATTGAACTTCCTTAAGCCAAAATTCACATTTCGAGAACTTGGCATACAGTTGTTCTTTCTTTAGGAGACCCAAAATTGAGTGAAGATGTTGTTCGTGATCGGATTTTGATTTTGAGTAAATCAAAATGTCATCGATGAAGACGATCACGAATTTGTCGAGGTAGGGTCTACAAACCCGATTCATTAGATCCATAAACACTGCGGGAGCGTTAGTCAATCCAAATGGCATGACCATGAACTCATAATGACCATAACGTGTACGAAAGGCTGTCTTGGGAATATCTTCATCGTGGACTCTAAGCTGATGATAACCAGAACGAAGATCAATCTTCGAGAAGTGGGCTGCTCCTTGGAGTTGATCGAAAAGATCGTCAATCCTAGGCAAGGGATAACGATTCTTGATGGTGAGTTTGTTGAGTTCTCGATAGTCGATACACATCCTGAGAGATCCATCCTTCTTTTTAACGAACAAAACAGGGGCTCCCCATGGAGAAGAACTGGGGTGAATGAAACCTTTATCAGAAAGTTCCTGTAGTTGACTGGCAAGTTCTTGCATCTCAGAGGGTGCAAGAAGATAAGGAGCTTTGGCGATAGGATTTGCACCAGGAACAAGATCGATACTAAATTCCACTTGTCGAGCAGGAGGCAAACCAGGTAAATCCTCTGGAAAGACTTCAGGATAGTCCCGAATGATTGGGATGTCTTGGATACTTTTGCCCTTGTCCTTCTTTTCTATCACGTTAGCTAAGAAAGTCGTATACCCCTTTCGTAAGTATTTTTGGGCAGTAGTACAAGACATGAGCTTAAGCTCGCCACAAGGCTTCTCACCATAGATCTTCAAAATAACACCAGATTCGAGAGGAATGCGAATGACTTTCTCAAAGCATAGAATTTCAGCACGATGGGTTGACAACCAATCCATACCTACTATAACATCAAAGCTTCCAAGATGCATAGGGATGAGATCGATAGAGAAAGTATGTTCATCGAGGTTCAACACACAGTTACGAATAATAGAATCGATCGAGATAGACTTCCCATTAGCTACCTCTACCACTAAAGGTTCCTCTAGGTTAGTTTGGGGTAAGTTAAGTAAGGGTTCAAACTTTAGTGATACAAATGACTTATCAGCACCCGAATCAAATAATATGGATGCATAGTGGTTATTAACGAGAAACGTACCGTTAACCACCTCGTTGTTGTCGCGACCCTGGTTAGCATTGAGGTTGTGAGCTCGACCTCGAGCACCTTGGTTCTGATTGCGGTTCTGGTTTTGGTTGCGGTTTTGGTTCTGGTTCTGGTTTCCAAGTCTTGGGCAAGCATCCCTATAATGTTCCGTGCTTCCACATTCATAGCACTGGCCACGAACAGGCCTACCATTTTGAGCATTAGGAGCTGGATTATTTCTAGCAGGGTTGTTTTGGGTGGCAGGGGTTTGGCAAGCATTGGTGTAGTGTCCATACCACTTGCAGTTGTTACATTGGCGGCATGGTCTGTCAGCAAGATGGTGGTATTGGCAAGTGTTGCAAAGAGGGTGGTTCCCGACATACGGTTTCTTGGCTGGGTTTTGTGCTGCAGGTGGGGTGGTAGCAACCATGTAGTTCCTAGCCTTGCGCTTCCTGTTGCTTGAGGTTTCAGGCTTAACCTTAATAGCGGGCTGAGGAGTGTCTTTAGCAGCAGTCTTCTTGGTGTTCTTGCGAAAAAGAGTACCGTTCTTCACATGATTATCAGTGAGAGTAGCCGCCAGGCGTTTGGCTTCCTCCAAGGTGGCAGGATTCCTTCCCCATACTGTGTCCTGGATTTGCATAGGCAAACCACCGATGTACTTCTCGATGGCTATAGGTAAGGGAGTAACTTTATGGGGCAGCAACAAACTGAGCTCGTGAAAGCGGGTATTGTAAGCAAGGTTTCCCCACTATCTTGAGCAAGGGTGTGGAACTCGTCTTCTAGTTTCTTAATCTCGTTGCGGGGACAGAACTCATCTTCCATAACCTCGTTGACTTGATCCCAGGTCATAGCAAGTGCAGCTTCGGTTCCTCGGGTGCGCTTTTCCTCATTCCACCAAGTGAGTGCTCGTTTGTGAAGAACACTCATGGCGTAACGAAGCTTAAAGTTATTGGGACACTCACTGTTAATGAAGGTATTCTCAATACCCTCGAACCATTGTAGAAGACCCGTAGCTCCTTCTTCTCCACTGAACTTAGGGGGATTACAGGAATTAAAGTGCTTAAGAGTGCAAGCTGGGAGACCATTCCCGTTTCCATTATGGTTTCCATTACCGTTTCCGTTGCCGTTTCCGTTTCCATTACCGTTTCCGTTGCTGTTTCCGTTCATCTGGATGACTTGAGCCAGTAAGTTAGGAACCAAAGTCGAGATCTGCTGCGCCATTTGTTGAGAAATGATCGCAGCCAGTTGGGCATCAACACCATTGTTGTTGTTGTTGTTATTGTTATTGTTATTGTTGTGGTTAGTGTCGTGGTTGTTGCTACTTTCCTCTTGGTTTTAACCACTGTTATTGCGAGTGCTGCGACGTGGAGGCATGATCTGTAAGAGACACAATGAAATGAATGAGGTTATATAAGGAATGTAATCATTTATTCATTAATTAAAACGAATAAACGAAAACGTTGACTTATCAAAGATTCTAGATTCCAATAACATAATGAAGACATGCTTTAGCCTATAAGTGAACACTCATCCCGAGAATTCCCAGGTAGGCATCCGGGTCCCTCGTCTGATTGGGATATATGCGCAATGCCAGCCTAGACAGAAGACTCAGAATACAGGCGTTCACCCTTCCAGATTGCACGTGTTCGTTATTAAAATCTAGAACTTCGACGAGATCTCAAGGTGGTTCAGGCTAAACCTGAGGATTTTGTCCTATTAATCTAATGGTGGATCAGGATTGCAGCAGACGAATAAGAGCAGTCACTTGTAAGGCTTAGGGTTGTATAAGGTATAGGATAGGGATAAGATTAAGGAAGCAATTAGGGTTACAAGTAAGAGAAGCAAGTACTGTTTAAATCCCTAAGGTTATAGTCTAGATTATTTTCTAATAACCTAATTCCCTATAACCAAGGCTCTGATACCAATCTGTAACACCCCAACCGATGGCGGAAACATCGAGGTGTCACGTAAGAATGAGTATACAGTAGCACATGGTATTCAAGTTTTAATTTGAAATTTATTTAGAGTAAAAAATATCCAAAATTGAAAATACATAATAAGTTTTGAATGGAATTCTAATACATCAAATAACCAAATAAGCATAAACTTCAATTTGTCTTCTCATGCTAACACTCTAGTCTTCCCGCATCATTATTTCCTGTTGAGTTGTAAAAATGGGGGGGGGGGGGTCAACTAGAAGTTGGTGAGAATACATAAGCCATGTCAAGCAATTAAGTTTAAGAATAAAAGTTTAGCAATTCATATGTCTATCGTAAGTTTAAGTCTACATGAATAAACATGAAATGTTGAATGCACATAATCAAACCTCCGACTAGTTTAGGTCCATCCCGTCATCCACGGTTCACCTTAATATTATGTTGGAACGATAACAATCACCCGCGCTCCCCATAAAAGATGGTCAACGAATCTAGGTGGGATTGTCAATCCAATAGATCTATTATTGAGTATCGCCGGCTTGGCCATAGCTAATGATTATGTATGTTGAAGCTAGTCTAACTGTTGTTGTTGTCTAAATCATGAGGCATTTAGTTTACAACTAGACATGTATGTAGAATTGCTTAAGTATAATGTTGCAAGTATAAAGAATTGCATAAACATGGTTACGTAAACTCACCTTAGCAAAGTATTAAGTCTCGAGAAAAAGTATAAGTGTAGCCCCAAAGTTGCCAAGTATTACCCTATGTATAAGGTAACAAATAAGTCTAAGTCTATCTAGTCTACAAATATTTTCTAGGGTTTCGAATTGGGGATAAGTATTCGTTTGGAAAACTAAAAATTGTATGTTAAACTTTTCTACTAGGATAACATAAAATAATTTTTGTAGAATTTATAAAGGAGTTTTAGTATTTTAAAACTAATTTTAAAAATATAGGTGAATATGTATAAAGCTTTAAATGGTAAAAAAAATGTTTGTTGATGCTGAGAATCGAACCCGGGTTTGCGACCAGTTCGCGTTTTTATCACAAGCCCAGCCACCAACTGGGCTGGACCCTGAGAACGAATAAACTAGTTTAGAATTTAATTATATAGTCATGTGAAAACTGATTTATATCCTTAATAAAAGAAAAGAATAGAAATCGTGAAAGGGGGGACTCGAACCCGTGTTCTCAGTTTAGCAAACAACAGACACAACTACTTGATCTAGATCAGTGGTTGTGTTGGGTTTGTTTTTGTTTTAAATAAATGTACAAGTCTGCAAAGTGTTCTTCCCCAATTCAAAAACAATCGTGCCCTAGTTTCAGCAATAATCTGAATTACACAACAATAACCCAATTGATCATAGGGTTATTGTTGTGTAGTGGCCGATGAACAAAACCTATAAGATAATTGTTACTTACAAAGCTTGAGTCGTGATTAACCACCGGTCAAACAGGAAGTCAAACACGCGTTCACAAGGCTTTGAAAGATGGTTTAAACCAGAAATTGGAGGTGAAGAGAGATGTATCGGCGAGTAGAGCTTGTTAGGGAGTGTTCAATTTATAGTGGGAGGGTTCGGGTGAACGATTTGGTAAGGTTGACCGTGTTAAAACCTATGACGCGTTAATTGGTAAAAAAAATTGGAAGGTTTGACGATAATTGATTGTGTAATAGGCGCGTACCAGTCAACAAATCACCAATCATTCCATTTCCAGGATCAATCGTGATTAAGATGGACGATTTATGGTAAATTGATCTTCACAGTTGACTCTTCGAATCAACTGTTATGATCCAAATTCATTATATAATTAATATGTGTTGAAGTCTAAACAAGTGTGTGATGTAGACCAGCTGGTTTGTTGCATGGTGTAAGTTGACCCGGCTATGGGCTCGGGTTCGAATCCCGGCCCAAGCCTTTAATTTTTTTATAATTATTTCCTATATATATGTATAATATATATATATATAGCATAGTATTAGGGGTCCAAATGCGTCACAAAATATTTTTAAAAGACGATAAATGATGAAACTTGACGTTTTATTAATAATAATCGTAACGTACAAGAATTTTAATGCGAAATGTTACATATTCAACTTTTTTAAGATAGGAAATAAATAGACGGGTAAATTGAGTGGAGAAGAATGAGCGGGTGAGATTGGAGAAGAAAAATGTTACCGACTCATGAGTACATCATCAACTATGGCGTTTCGGTGTTATATGAGAGGTCGTATCGGATACTGAGAAGGCAACGATTGACATAACAAAATGATTACCTCGCTTGATTACCTAAAAGTATATAGATTCTTGCCTGATGGATAAATATAGGTGGTTGTCGGTGATGTATAGTGATGGGCGACTATGGCCAAAGTCGGTGTACAATTGCAACAATGAAACAAAGAGCGAGGTAGATCGAATGACGTGACCGGTGAGCGTGTAATTGATATTTAGATGACCGACGATTAGAAAGTAGTCCTAAATAGACGGCGGTTACCAATCGTCGGAGTTTTCACACCGATTCAAATTCCTTGAAAAATAAAATTAATATATTTTGTTATTATTTAAAAATTTTAATTTTCGTGTTTTCCTTACAAAAATTGTCAAAAATAATCTAAAAAACGGTTTATTGGACCTTTTTATGGATGTTGATTTTGGATTCAATATGCTTCAGAATTTTGATGAGCAAAATACAGGGAAATTTTAATTACTATGTTTTTCGTTTTTAAATCTTAAACAAATGGGTTAAAATTAATTAAACGTAATAAATCGTAAGTAAACTTGTTTTTTTATGGATAAATACTATATGGTTTATGAAACGGTGCCAATGGATGGGTAAAAGGTCGTGACTATTTAAGGAGAGTAATGTTAAATTGTGAAAATGTGGGTATTGGACAACAAAAAGGTAGTGATGATTAGAGGTAACCCAAGTTGCAATTTGTATAGTTTGTGAAACGGTGTCAATGAATGGGTAAAGGGTCGTGACTATTGAAGGAGATTCATGTTAAATTGTGAAAAGGTGGGTACTGGACAATACAAAGATGGTGATGATTAGAGGTAACCCAAGTTGCTAATTGTGTGTGTGTGTGTATATATATATATATATATATATATATATATATATATATAATTTGTGAAACGGTGGGGAGTGATAGGGAAGGGTGGTGACTCTTAGAAGTTGCCCAAATTGCTAATTGTTAGAAAAGTGATGACTCTTTAAGGAGATTAATGTTAATAATTAATTTGTGAAAAGGTGCCAAGTGATGAAAAAGGGTGGTGACTCTCAGAAGTGACCCGACTAACTAATTTGTGAAACGGTGCCAAGTGATTGAGAAGGGTGGTGACTCTTAAAGGTGACCCAACTATAACTAATTTGTGAAACGGTGCCAAGTGATGAGGAAGGGTGGTGACTCTTAGAGGTGACCCAAGTTACTAATTTTATATATATATATATATATATATATATATATATATATATATATATATATATATATATATATATACGAAAAAGATCAAATAGGAACCAAGAGCCTAGTTAGTAACTTAGGAACTAATCTGAGTCATTCATCTTTGATCTTGATCTAGGGGGTAGTTATGTAATTAGACAATTAAATATTATATTTTAATTTAATTAAAAGTTTTATATATGGCAGTTAATTATCTTCCTGCAATTAATATGCAAGTTTTTTTAACTTTCCCTAAATCTCTCAACCTATTATCATCTCTAATCCTAAATAAAAAATAAAAATAAAAACGCGTTCGATTGAATTTGATTGAATCGAAATAACTTCCAGTCGAATTCAGAAGATTTAAATTGATTGAATTGAAAAAACTTTCGATTTAAAAGAATCTAAAATCGGCCAACGATTCAGATTTCCATGTTATGGATAATAATTCTATACATGAAAACATTGAATCACAATCTCATGTGATAGAAGATCATGAAACACAATCACAAGCTTTGTTTCTAAATAGTGTTGAAAATCAAGGTATTTATGTATTGTTTTTATTTTTTTTAATTGTTTTTCGTGCGAGAATCACGTTTTTTTGTGATTTCTATTTGGATTAGCCTTATAGTGTGGTTTATTATTGATTTGCAAAATAGTTGTTTTGTATTCTGTAAGTCATATTTTACGCACAGAACTAGAATGAGTAAAGAGTTATACACTGGTGTATCATATATAGTTATTGGGGTTGTACAGATACAATAAGATTTGTTCTTAGTTTCTTAGTTGTTATACACCAGTGTATAACAACAAATCTATTAATTATTATACACAAGTGTATTATAGGTGGTAAAAGACGTTATTATAAACTGATAGTATTTTGTTTGACGTTAAATATACACAGGTGTATATTCATTATAAAAAATGGAATGTGCAGTATGACACATCCTGTGTGTTACTCAATATACACAGGTGTATCGTATATGAGTTGTAGTATGTCTAACTATATTTTTTAAATATTGTAAAATTCATTTTTAATTTTACATTTTTTTATTGTAAGTTCCTCGTCGAGCAACGTATATGAGTCTCCCGGTAGGATGAGATATTGGACGCCTGTTGTACCAGACGATGTTAAACCATTTGTAGGTGCCAAGTTTAGAACGTTGGACGAAGCTATCATAATGTATGAAAATTATGAGTTTCTTATCATAATGTATATCTGTGTTGATGATGTTGAATGAAAAGAAAAAAATGATATACATCAATGTATAACTGATGTACACCGTTGTATATATGTGTTTGATGATGATGATGAATGAAAAAAAAAACTGATATACACCAATGTACACTTCAAAAACGAATATACACCAATGTATATCTGTGTACATCAATGTATATCTGTGTTGATGATGATAAATGAAAAAACCAATATACACCAATGTATATCTGTGTTGATGATATTGAATGATGATGAATGAAAAAACGAATATACACCAATGTATATCTTGTGTTGGTGATGATGATGAATGAAAAAACGAATATACACCAATGTACACTGTTGTATATATACCGAGATATAATTTTAATAGTATATACAATAAATACGTTTGGGTATACCATAAACACTAATTTGCTGTTTCCAAATATACATGAGTTTCTTATTAATTACCTAATAAATGATATTGAACAAAAGACATTAATACCCCTTTATTAAAATAACAATTAATTAAAGTTTTACTTATTTACAATCATGCCATTGAAGATGGATGGCTCAGATTGGTTCCTATAGTTCCTATTTAAGGGTTAGTTCCTATTTGAACCCTACCCTATATATATATATAGGGTAGGGATCATACGAGAACCAACTTTATTGTGAGAACCATGAGAACCAATGTGAACATGGGGCAGTTTTGTAAATATGATAAACACATAAAAGAAATAAAAAAAACAAGAAACAAAAAAGATACACCAGAGATTCATCTTCTTCCCATTTTATCATCTTCCCCCTTTAACATCCAAACCCTAGCTTTCTTCCTCTTCACCATCAATCAACCCAGATTTCATTTCTCTGACGACAATAATATTAATCGCATCGGCAATAACCTAATCCAATCAAATCGTTAACAGATCATAACCTCTTCTAATCCGGTCACCATGGCTGTAGACACTAAATTTGAAAGTTTAAAGCGTTTCCAGTGTCACTGGTCGAAAGTCGAGCCTATTATGGTCAAAAATGTTCTCGTAATGGATATGGGCTGAGTTGGGAGCACATGGTTATGTGTCGATCTTTAGACCAGATTACAAATCTCAATCATAGCAAGCTGCTGAACACCAAAGTTTTCAATTGATTGGATTGGCAAACGGTTAGTTATCGACATGCCTTATAGGAATTTGTAATTTTTTTTATCATTCACAACAATTTATTTCATACACTGATACAAAGTCAAATGGAATAAAATATAATAATGTATTTAATTTATTTTGTGCCATGCAGGTAGGTATTAGCTTTAGTAATTTCTTTAAATGGCATATGGAGGGCCGATATGATGATAAAGGGTGGCCTAATATCATTATGTAGATTTGACATAAGCCTTAGTTTATGTTAAATATCAATTGCTATTATGTATATTATCCATAATCATAGTTGAATAATGTAAACAAGAATAATACTTTACATAGTTTTAATTTCTTGTGATCTACAGGTGAATATACCGACTCATGCTACAACTGTGAATTAAGAATGTTAATGCACATGTGCATAACGTAGTTGTTATTGATAAAAGTAACGTTAATGCATATGTGCATTTATACTAATATAATTACGGTCATTCATTCTAATGCACATATGCATATGTTATGTGGTAATGAAAAAAGTAATGTTAATGCACATATGCATTAAGATTGAAATTTCGGTTTTCTTATATGTTGTTTATTACTAGTTAATATTAATAAGGTTGTTTGATATGGGTGTAAATGTGATAATATTAATAGATGAGATGTAGAGAAGAGCTCAAAATCGATAGTTAATAATATAATATTAATATGAATAATAATATATAGAGCTCTCGATTTGGATATTGTTATATTTATTAATGTTATTATTATATATTTATATATTTGTATTGAGATGAACCATATTTAAGCAATTTAGATATATATATGCACCCTATATGCACATGTGCATATGTTTATATGATAATGATAAAAGTAATGGTAATGCACAAGTACATTAAGAGTTAATTTTTGGTTATTAATAGGGTCATTCCTCATCGGGGCTGCAGTGTACGCGTGGAGGTGGAAAGAAGCTCCTTCCTCATCGGTGGAAATTTTGGAATTGATGGAGTTTTATACTAACACTGCAGGTAATATTTTTACTAATGCGGCTGATGTGTGGTATTGGAATGGGGCTGCAGCAGGTTACTCTGTTGCTGCAGCCAAGGCGTGGCTCTCCAGGCGTTATGATATCAGATCTGCAAGTGTGCTGGAATGGTGCAAATGGCTTCCTATTAAATGCAATATATTCATGTGGCGGGCGATTTATGAAAGAATTCCAACGAAGATGGCTCTGGACCGTAGAAACATTCACCTGCCTAATCTGTTTTGTGTATTCTGCAATGAAAGTCCGGAATCGGTTTCTCATATTTTACTGGTTGTATAAAGGCATATGGTATTTGGCAAGGTATTACTAGATGGTGTGGTATTGCGGACATTTTGGCTTTTGATACTAAGGATTTGATTGAAATTTTTAAGACATGTGGCCGTTCTCCCATATACAGAGAGGTGTTTCAAGGTGTCATTATCATTACTTGTTGGCGAATTTGGGAGGCTCGAAATGACTTGGTTTTTAGAGACAAAGATACCAAAGTGGTGGAAATAATTGCGGATGTGAAAGCGTATGGATTTCTTTGGTACAAGCATGGACATAAGGATTGTAAAAGTAGTTCGGAGTTATGGTGTAAGTTTTCTTTGGTGTTATTGGTTGATGGCAGCTCGCTCTCCTCCTTGGAGACGAGTTTTTTCGTCGCTTTAATGAAAGTCTCTTTTCAAAAAAAAAAAAAAAAAAAATAGGGTCATTCAGTCTAATGCACATGTGCATATGTTGTGTGGAAATGAAAAAGAGTAATGTTAATGCACTTGTGCATTAAGTCTGAAATGTTGGTTTCTTACGTGTTGCTTATTATATGTAGTTAAAAATGGGGAAAAGTCAAAGAAGGTAACGTTTGTGTTAGATTTAAGAGATAAAGGTTAAAAAAGGTTGCCGGATGCAATAACGGATGATGACATAATGGTTGGCACTGAAGTTAATAAAGGTTGTTATTATTTATTAAATTCATTTATACATATATGCACATGTGCATATATGTATATTTTTCATGTCACCCCGATAAATGTTGTTTGTTTAATCACTCAAAATATCCCATATGCAGGTGAAGAAGTAGAAAGATTATTAAAAAATGAGGTCAAGTAAGCGGAAAGATAATGAAGTTGTGGACAATAATGGTATGTATTTTGCACAATGCTTAGATTAAAGTTGGATATGCAAATGTGTATAATTATGGATGAACATCCTGTAATGTGTGTTTTGACAAATATATGTGCAGATTCAGTTGCAAAAAAAGGAAAATTCGTCAAGGCAATTGAAGATGATGACACGATTGTATTACAATCAAGGGATAAAGGAACAAAAAAGTTGCCGGATGCAAGTGAAGATGATGACACAATTATTAATCAGAAAGTTGAATCAGGTTGGAATTATTTATTTACTGATGATGTAATTAGTATTCCCTTGTTCTATGTTATGTTTTTTATTTATTATATAGTAGAACCTGATTGAGTTCCATTTTATCTCCCAGAAGCAGAAGCCTGTGATGGCACAGTTGTTTATCCAAAAGTTGAATCAGGTTGTAAGTTAATTTAGTTCATTAATATAGAATGCACACGTGCATATGTGCATTTTTTTTTGAACGGCCAACAAATTGGAATCACTCACGGAACACTGGAGTATCATCGTGCCACCAATGTTGCCATGCGATCATATTCCACCACCAAGTCACCAATTCAGGAGGAAACTCATAATAATTATGAGAAAACCCCCTTTGTGAGATTCGAACCCAGGACCTTATGTGCATTTTTTTTATTGTGAAATATTAAATGTTGAATGTTTGCACACAAAATATCCTATATGCAGATAAAGAATTAAAAAGGAAGGTTCAAACGAGGTCAAACAAGCGAAAACATATTGAAACCGCGAATAATGATGGTATGTTGATTTGCGCAATATTTAACATAGATTGTTGATTATGCACATGTGCATAATTATGGATGAACGTGATATAATGTGTTTTATGACAAATGTGTGTGCAGATGCAAGTATAATAAAGAAAAAAATAGCAAAGCGTGTTAAAACGGTGGCAACGAAGTCAGCTCAAAAGAAGGTTACGAAAAAAGCAAATTGGCGTTTAAAACAAACACACGTTACACCACATCAACTTTGGTTGGGGATAAGGAAATTGTCAAACAAACAAAGAAGTTTGTATAACATTTTGTGTAATGTATGTTTGGTTCAGCATTTTGTTATGTTGGTGAACGTGAGATTGAGAGATAATTAGAATTTTGTATGTAGGTAGTTAACATAGTTGGTTTATAATATGGATATTTTTTTGTTATCGTTTGTTTTATCGAGTTAATACGTTTGGTAGAGACTACATGTAGTTGTATGATAAAAACAAATTGGTATAAAAACTTTGTTATTTAAAGGATGATGCATGCATATATGTATGCCCGAAAGTTAAACCACTAAAGAAATCTAACAATATTAGTGAAATGCACACGTGCATGCAGTACATGTTTCTTATTTTATAGGTCTTATATAGAGGTGTTTTAAGTTTATTCATGTTTGTTATCATACACATGTTTTATTTTCAACTTATGTTATAATATGCATGACTAAACACTTGACGAGTTCGAGTGTATTTTATATAACTCACTTTGCGTCCATTTAATGACCCTTGAATAGAATTTGTGACCCCTTATATATCTGTATCGCGTCCATTTAATAATCATTTAAGTATGGTAATTGACAATTCATTCAAAAGTGTGATTTAATAGTGAAGTGTATTTTTGTATCTATAACAGCAAAATGCACATGTGCATCAAGATGACGTCATACGACGTCATAACAGCCGTTTTTTTTTTCGAATTAATAATGAAAAATAATCATTTTGGTGTTTTTACTTTTTTTATTTTTTTATTTATTTAGGTTATATAATTTTTTTTACTTTTTTTTATTTTTTGATTGAGGGGTTTTTGTAGACACCCTTCATATTTACAAAAATGCCACCTGTTCACACTGGTTCTTTGGTTTTCTCCCTAAATGGTGGTTCTCAAATGATCCAAATCATATATATATAATGGCAAGGTACGTAGGGAAGTAAAACATCATGTACTTGTATTATTATGCTGCATTCAATTTAACATGAGGTATTTTAGATAAAGGCCACTCTTAACTCTTCAATTAATACTAGTGGTAGTGCTCGCGTGTTGTCGCGGGTATTTACCGGAGTAAATTGTGAGGTGCGGTTTGATATAATTAAATTTCATCTAACATATAAATACATAATAAATATTTATTATATAATTTTGGGCGTCAGTGTTTCAAATGCCAATGTCTAGTCAATGAAACTAATCGGACATTTAGTATTACAAACAAGTCCTTTTATGGATGTTTTTTCCATTAATAACAATAGGAACAAAAATATGATGTGCATTTTTGTAATGATTTACTTATCCATAATGTCGTATACAGATTAGTTTCGTGTCCTTAATCCTGTATCTGGTAAATCCTCTTCGGTTTCGGTAAGTCCTTTCTTCTTCCTACTTTGGGGGTTGTCAAAAAAAAAAAAATAATAATAATAACACCTACATTCCTTCCAACCATGAAGGAAGCCTTAATTCATCAATGGAAAATAATTAACCCCTACTGTGTTATGTTGGAATACTTGAATTGTGGCACCAGAACCACGAGAACTAATAATAAAC
Source organism: Ambrosia trifida (assembly GCA_028751855.1). NCBI lineage: Eukaryota > Viridiplantae > Streptophyta > Magnoliopsida > Asterales > Asteraceae > Ambrosia > Ambrosia trifida. The sequence goes on from CM054127.1 coordinate 835,442, forward strand.
CTCCTTATAAAATTTAAACAAAAATAATAATAATAATAATAATTTGTATAAAATGGTAGTTACAATTAAGAAAACGTCGATGACACACTTTCAAACGAAGATAGGGAAAATAGCAAAGTTAATAACATAGCCATACCAGTAACTCAAGTAGCAGGTTTTCTAACAAAATTAGCCATCACATATTCCATTTCAAAATATTAGAAGGAAGTGGTCCCTTCATTGAAGTTTCTTGCAAATCACTGCACAAGAAGTTATATATGTTGAACTTTTATAAATGTTGAATTATTAATACAAAAAAAAAAAAAAAAAAGCAAAATAACACCCCCGGCTTACTATCTGATGAAGTTTGTCCAGATAATGAACTCCCGTATAATCACACTCTTTACATTCATCTATATAAAATAGAAATTTAATCATCACAAACTTAAATTAGATTCTAACTTTAGAAAATTCATATAGCTTAGCAACTGAGCAACACATTTGGAGAAGGCATTGTATATGGACTAAAAGGATATGACAAACCAAATTTTAATTTTCTTATAGGGAGTAAAGAAGCTAGCAGAGTAATACATTAATTCAGCAAGAAAATTACTTAAAATTTATAAAAGAGATCTATAAAGGAAATTTAAAAAAGAACATTAAGCATATGTCACTCACCTTGTTCTTGGCTAATATGATGGGTCAAAAACATTGAACAATGTTCGACGGTGCACTGCTGCACTTAACAATTTAAGCTGAACATTAGAAATATATGAAACTGAAAATTGGGTAATGAGACGGGACCAAAACCACAGTCAAAACCAGATCTGAATCGGAACTCGAGCACAACACCAAATCTGACCCGGACCATCCTCGATCCAAACCCCAATCGACAGCAACCACCACCACCTTCTCGTCAGCCTCCACGAACCAACACCTAACCAGAACAACCTTTGAACCACCATCATCGGCCACGACCAACAACACTACCAAGCTACCACCCTTCACCAAGCATAACCACCTACCAAAACACTCTCCAAACCGTCATCATTAACCGATCGGACCACCACTGCTAACCAAAGCAACACCTAAGCCATCTCCAGCCACCTACCCCGTCACCACCACAACCTTACGCCACCTGCAGTTTCCCTCGAACCAACACAAACACCATCGGCCGACCCCAAATATTAGAAAATGAAAGAACTAAGAGAACCGATTGGTTCTGCAGTTAAGAGTTGGTAACTGATTAAGAGGGATAAGATGAGTTTTATATTGGGTTTTAGTGAAATTTATGAGAGGGGGTTACATGTGGAGAGGGGATAATGAGTGTGTATTATACACTTACTAGCAAGAACCCGCGCTTTGCGGCGGGCTGCACGATGGTTGACTATATACAATTGGCATATATGTAATTGATATGTTAAGTTACATCTTCTTCAACCATCCACGGGCCTTTCTTGATATATGATTATCACAACATGGAGGTCGTCTTCCCATCATTAATTGTAAAATTACAAACTCTACACACAGTAGATAGGATGGGAATGGTGGTGGTGATGCAAGTTTTAGAAGAATTCATATGATGAGGGGGTATGAGGAGCATTTAGCAATGCCCATGTAACAAACGCATGTAGAATTGGCTTCCTGTTGTGCATACTGCATGCATGATCACCTCATGCATTACTTTATGTATGCTCCATATCAAATGCAAAAACAAAACAATAATGTCTAAATAATATCGTTACGTGGTAAGTTCTTTTTTTTACTAATGACGTTAGACTAATCATTGACTACAAGATGTGTTCGACCTACGACATTTCATAAAGTGATAACCAAACCATGAAAATTGAATAGGGATAGACTCCAATACATATGCATCCAATTGTGCTCAGTCAGTTGACCTAAATAAAAAGACTTGGAATAGTGCTCATGTAGACCTAACCTTAGGAATGTCAAGGAAAATTAACGATTCCTGGTAAGTTTGAGAGCTGAAAAAGCACAACAACGTAAACAATAAAAGGGCTTCGAAGATATTATGGCACATTTCGATGAAATTGGACTGCAGCACTACACTGACAATCTAACATTAATCAAACACTCTTGATTCATTCAATCAAAGACTCATGTATAAACTCACAAATCAAAATCTAATTAGAAATAGTTATCCATAATCACCGGTGACATGACGATCGTAGAAAGTATAAAACTGACTTATAGTTTTAAGTAATATTTGTGTAATTTCATAACAATGCTTCTTGATGTCATCTTCTATTATAAATTCTCTAAGATCTTTTATGCCATAATGTTAAACTTTTCAAATGCTTCAATGGTTTTAATACCATTATTAATTACTTTTAATAGGGTAAACAAGTTGATTTAATAGTTGTATTAAATTTGTCTTGATAACTAAATGAAATTACATTTTTACCCTTTTAAATGAATATAAAATGACAATCTTACCCATCCAGAACCCACTATATATTAAGTATAGATACATTGGGCATTACATTTTGTATATAAGGGCATAAACGGAAGAAAGTGACCAAAGATTACACATTTGTGAAGAGCCCTTCCAACTACCATCTTAAAATAAGTGTGAAATTACCTTTGTAGCCATCTCTCCTCCTTAATAAGGTAAACATAGATATACATTACAGAGTATATTTGTCTCACTTGTTTATCTACACAGCATGCAACATGATATCACTTCCGTGTAGTATGTTGGATATTACGCGCACATTGGAATCAAGTTTAATCAAAAGTCAAATAAAAAGTCGAACAGGATGTTTGGCGCCAAATCAGACACATTGTGGTTGTTAGTTATGTCAGTTATCAAATGGTCATGTCAGTTAAATTTAGTAGTAGTTAATTAACCGTCAATTATGTTGTGTATAAATAGCAACCATATGTATCATTTGTTTTTGTGGAAATATTATTAGTGTTTATAATATTATCATTCCCAACCTCTTCTGTTTCTAATACATGCACGTTTGTTTGTGCATACTCAATCATTGTTCATCTTACAATTCCAAGTCATATAGGCAAAGCAGGGCAAACTCAACAACGCGTTTCATTCAAAAAAAAAATACCTCGTTTCAAACTAGAAATTCGTCATTCAGGCTTCTTCAAACTGAAAACCCAAACCAGACCAAAAGGGTCGGCGTCGGTCCCACCAAGCTCTAATCGACCAACCAAACAGTTGTGTTGACCGTTGACGTCTAGCCTTAACGGTCAACGCGTTTGATGCTCAAAAACATACAAACTCAAAACGCCACAATGGATTTTGATAACAAAGTTTAAAAGAATAGAAATTAAATGTTATGAATCGAAAAAATATTGTCAACATCATCAAATTCTCGTATATATATATACTAACCTCACCTTATTCTTATAACCATCAAATCAAATTCATCATATAATGTAGTCGTATACACTTACGAAAGTATAACGATCCCGCACCTATATCCAAGTCTGCAAAGGCCCAATCTTTCTCTTTAAGGTCACCAACAACTTCAAGTTCCCTTCGGCTTTCTGTTTCTGCCCAAAAGTTCTTTCGGTTTTGGTGAATGATAAAACAATGCAACACAAACAAAATTAATGAATGGTGAATAAATATTGTCATAATGAACTTGCTTGACTTCTTATTAACGGCTTTTGGCACACGAGGAGCTTTTCGTCATTGTTACTCTCGATTTCAATAACTCGTGCCTCCCATTTTAATCCTGCCGTGATGGCTCTTGCTGATTCAATGAGGGAAGTTGTGTCGCGCATAATCACCCAACCCTGTGTTTAATTTCCATGATGATTAGTAAAATGGAAAATTAAAGTGAATTTAAAACGTAAGGATCTATCTATATATAAAAAAAGAATTCACAGATTATAAGATCAGAGATAAAGGCAAGAAAGAAATCTATGGTTATATTTGTCAAAAATCAAATTCTAAAGCGTCTATTTATCAAAAAACAAAGCTTTAAACGCCAAAATTTCATCACAAACTAATGTTACCGTCTAAATTTGTCAAAAGTTAAAACTTTAACGTCTAAATTCGTCGAAATTTGAAATTTAACGTCTCAAATTTGTCAAAAAATTACACTTTTTACTTCTAAATTTGTCAAAATAATGAAATTAAAAAACACACAGCTAATCACACTAATATTGTATCCATGCACCCTACCCTTGCATCAACTAGCTATATTGTTTTGTTTAGATGAATGATATGGTAGGAAAATCAATATATACACGACATACCTCTGGACGGAGTAGCCGGTCAATTTCATGGAAAAGATCAAGCGTGCTACAACGAGATTGCTTTACGGTTTCAAGGGATAAAAGTCCATCAGCATGCACCATATCATAAGTTCTAGGGTAAGTTGGAAATGCCTCACACCTAATAACATTAGCAGCCACTGAAAGTAAGTAAATATTATTACATTACATTTGTGCAAATGATTCCAGGTACAGTTGGCGATTGGGTTATGTTTTATTTCACAAGGGTTAAATAAAGAAATCAGCTAAAAAGAAAGAAATAAAAAAAGCAATACAAACATACCAATCATGCAACACGCCGACAAATCCCCTATCCAGGATAAGTGGAAGGTGGTTGACCCCGCTAGTAGGGACCACATTCATCACCCAAACAGATTTTCTAGCATCTAATAATGCAGAATTTAATCCACCAAAATGGGCATTCATGTCTAACACATTTCTGACCATATTGTAAGGTGGAATAGGGTCCTCATCACCGGGTCTCTTTGGGTGATCTGAGAATATAAGCGGGGAGAGTAGAGACCAATAATCTCTGACTGCTGACTTCCAGTTAATATTATCTTCTGCAAAATCACCTGGTAGAACACCTGACAAAACCATATAAAAATATGTGAAAACTATTCTTAATTTATTACTAGAGCATACCACCGCATATTATAAATGAGCTTTGCAGAAACTGGTGTATCTTTTTTCTTTAATAAATTTAACCTCCGATACTTCCAGATACATATGTTAGTGTGGCTCATAGTTGTCAAAGCACCTAGGCGCACTCAAGCCGCATAGGCCGAGCACGGAGCCTAGGCGTAAGGCACATAAAAAACGAGGGCTTTTTATAATTAGGCGCATAGTATAAAATACATTTTTTAGGAATTTTAGAGATGTTTTAGGCTTGTTTAGGGCTACTTTAGGCTTGTTTAGGGTTGTTTAGGACTTGTTCATAGCTCATTTAGGATGTTTTAGAGGTTTAGGCAACTTTTAGCCTGAATGTGGCCGGAAATCAACCTAAAACGACCCTAATAGTGCGCCCCGCACGCTTTTGACAACTATGGTGTGGCTTTGCCAATTGTGTGAAAACAAATGGCATGCCACATCACCAATTCATACAATTGGGATGCAATGTCGCCTATTTTGCATAATTGGCAGGCCATGTCGCCGTGTCAACATACGCAAACAGGTTATATAGGTTGCAGGTCAATCTTTTATAGAAAGTTGAAACAAAATTGAAATTTAGTGGTTAAAACAAAATTGAAGTTTAGCAGCTAAATCTCTTACAAAAAGTCACTCTGTTACCGCTTACTAGCATTTGCCCATAATTTTAAGACAAACTTTCAAATATAGTAAAAGATTACCATGAACAGCAAGTTCCTTGGAGCTCAAGGTAGCTCTAGAAGGCCAGGTGGCTCTTTCCTCAATGGGAATCCATCTCCGGCTACGAGTTCCACCTATGCATGCCTCAAGTGGATGGTAATATGGAGATTCAACATCATGGCCCTCTTTGCAAATTAAAGGGCCCGGCCCATGTTTCCTATAGCAGTTAAAGACAAGATTAAGATAATTCACAAATCACATGTCATTATGTTTTTAAAAATGTAGATGCCTTCTTTATTTATAATTAATCATATGCCTATATAATATAGCAGTTCATCTTTGAAAGCAACAAAAGATTGTGCAATAAACTCTAGAAGTGCCTATGTCAACCTTTTAACTACAAATGCATTTGTTTTAATTTTATCTTAAAGGGTCAAATGGGTCGAAGCAGGAAATTTAGCTGATAGGGGAATGTGTCATACGAGCCAATCAAGTTGATAAGTCATTAGAAGTTTTTTTCTTAATACATACAACCACCTATATTGTTTTACTCAAAAGATCCAGATAATTGTTGTACTAATAATGTTTAATTAATCACAATTAACGCATTAATTATTTATTAAAACAATGGACAAAATGTGTGTTCGGCAATCCAACACGACATATCGTACTAAAAGCTGTTGAATTATAAACTAAACTCTAGTTTTTTTATTGTAAATATATGTATGTTTGTATGTGTATTTGACCCATGTAAATACTTGTAAATAATTAGGATCTTAGTATGATAGTTATGTAAGACTAATACTCAAACAATCCGGCTGCAAAGGAATGAACCATTCGGATCAGAAAGTGCAGCCACAAGACATGAAGACAAGAGGCGCGACTCATGGCATGAAATGACCTTACTGCCCCCTGACAGTTAATAACGGTTATTTGGCGGGAAAAGGAGGCACCGGTTGTTTAATAACTGTCACAGAACATGTCTGTTAGATTATATATATAGGACATCAATGTACATTGCAGAATCACTAAGATTGTTCACTTTGAATCAATCCATTTTGTTTTCAAAAACTGCAAGTTTCTGTCCATTCTTTCAGTTCTAAACCAAAGCACACAATATATTCATATCCTATTCTAAGTGTTCGAATCTGTTCTATTGTTTGTTTTCTGATAACAATTTCTGCACATCAGATTGTTTGTCCAACCAGTGGCGAAGCTTGGTTTGCGAAACGGTGGGGGCCGGACTCAATTTTTTTCGATCGGTAGTGGCAAATCGGTGGTGGCCATATTCATATTCAATCCGAACTCAATTTACCTATAAAAATCACAAATTTCTACCACTGCGCCAGAAAACAGGGGGGCCAGGGCCACCCCTGGCCCTTCTTAACCTTCGCCCATGTGTCCAACAAAAGCGGCATGTTTCATACCAAATCCATTTGACCCGTTAAAGCAGCCCAGCATACCAGTTCTAATAAATTATAAAAAACATAGAGTTCAAATATAGGTAATTTACCTTGAAGTATAACAGTCTTTCTTGCTAGGTTTTTTCCACACAACTGTTTTATCTTGTTGTGATAATAAATCCCAACACAAATTTTTAGCAATATTCCGAACAAAATCCCATCTTTCTAAATTTTCTTTATCACGAACAGAGTCTGGTATGTTTGCAAACGGTGAGGTCCAAACAAAGTATCCACCTGGCCTCAAAACTCGATCAACCTCTATCAAATATGTGCCATCTGTAACAAAAAGGAAAGCAAATAAAGACTAAATTTAAACTCAATTTTCATGAGAGCAACAAATAAATGCAAATAAGACAAAGGTCAAACTGCACGAAATAAAAAACAATCTTTATGTTTACACATTTTCCTGATTTCAGTAACTAACTTAATCTTTATTATCTAAGTAGTTAACTCGGCCGATATATCGGTGATATATCATCGATATCTCGGTTATCGGTCATCAGCCGATATATCGGATTTAGAAACCAGCCTTATTTTAATTTATCGATACTGCATATGGAAAAACTACCTACATGAAAAAAAAATCTATATATTTAGAAAAAAAAGGAGTTTTTTAATGTACTTCTAAAAATAGTTATAAAATGCCAAAATCCCAAGTCCAATGGAATTCGGCAAGTTGCCAATTTGCGAAAATCAGTGAAAATGATCTGCTACAAGCAGTAAAACAATGTAATGTAGTTGCAATTTACGATGATTTCTATTAGCTCCAATTTTCAATTTAGTTACTAAAGTTGGAAAACTGAAAAGTTATTTTCTATTTTGTGCCCTACAATAAAAAAAAATACCTTTCTTATCCCATTGTACACCATCCCATGCACTGTGTATCATGTCAAACGAAAGTGATGGAAACGGCAATTGTTTTGAAGCAAACGAAGCAATAATTGCAGGGAGACCTCTCTCAAGTGCTATTTGAACTTGACTATCCGAAGACTCATAATTTGCAATACACATTGTTAAAAGTTGTTTTGGAAATAAATGTGCTCCTAAACTACCATAGCCACAACCTATATCTAATACAGCTCTCACCTGAAAAAAATGATAAACAATGTCATAAAACTAAGCAATTTCATCATAACAATGGCAGAAAGTACTAAGTAGAGGTGGCAATCACGACCCCTTTAGTTATGAATGGGTTGATTTGGGTGGGTTTAATATCATACAGATCCAATGGATTAAATTTAAAGGATTAGCTAAAACGGTAACGGGTCAACAATAGACTGACAGCCGCCCAAAGTCTTTAGTTCATCCAATATCAAAAATTATGATTATTATTGTTATAATTATTTTTTTCCTAGGTATTCACAACTAGCACATTAGTTATATATAGAAAATCAAAGAAAAGGATATAAAGTGTTTGCACGTCAACCGAACAGCCAAACCTACTTGAACCCGAAACCTGTTTTTACCCGTTACCCAACTAGCACATATTGCCATCCTTAGTAGAAAGGCGGTTCTTTTACTTACTCCAGCTTGTACAAGATAAGATTCGTTTCTTAAACCAATCATTTCTGCTATTTGATGTGAGTAGTCTTCGATATTATCATCTACCATTGAAGATGCAAAACTAAATGAAATTTGGTCTTCGTCTAACATCATCATTCTGCAAGAATTTAATAAGAAGAAAGTAAGATAATGGATATGTTTATACAAATAATCAAACCATGCTACTTTACTTAGTTGCTGTTTAATTATGCATTTTGAATTTGAGTATATGATTCTGAATATCAGAATCATATAATTATTTGCAATAGAATGGATTGTATGACATAGTGCTAGGACATGCTTTTGTTGTGTGAAGTTGCTATAATCAGGACAAAGATAAAATAACACATTTCATAACTCTCTCAAATCAGCTTAAAAAGAGAAATTAACAACCCTTTGACAATTGTTTCATTGCGGCTAATATGAAACTATTTATCCAGAAACGGATTATTATTTTAGACCCCTAAAACAATTAAATCTGATTATTAAGACCATAAGCAGATATGCAGCTGTAAAAAGCAAATCCAAACGCCCTTTATAATTTAATAATAAAAATCTTACTGACCTCTTCGTCAAGCTTCCAGATGAAAGTACCTCCTGTGCTGTAATCTTAACATTATCAATCCAAATGACATCTCTTCCGGTAGGCCACCTATGAGGAATTTTATATTTAGGTGGAGCAAGAACTAAACAATCCTGTTTCGACATGGGCACACATCTACGGTCAAACTCTTTCCCTTGAGTCAAACCCAACACAAGATTTTCGGTAGTATTAAAACACGGTACGAAGTTTTCGAATTCTGGAGAACAAAAGTCAGACTCCTTAACTTTGTTAGCACCAAGTGACAACTCACCAATGTCCCATAAATCTGAAACAAGCTGCTCTTGTAGCCGTCTATACCCACGAATCATAGGACTTTTACTACCACCAGTTGTGAGCGAAATTGTCCACAAAAGAGATACGGTGAGACCAAGAATGATTATCAAAATCAAACTGAATTTAAGGATAAGTAAAGTCAACAAATGACGATTTCTCAAATTTGAGGAGGCGTTGTGATCAGGCGCCACAAATCCATTTTCAATGGAGTCTTGTTTCGACGGTGTGTTTTCTGAAAGTAAGAACTGGAAAGGGTTCCTTAACGATACGGGATCAGAGGATGATTTTGAATTCTTATCAAAATAATCTTCTTTATCTGTTTTGATCTTCATTTGTGTGTCTTCCAAATAATCCTGAATGTTACCTGAAAGTCTTCCCCCGCCCAAAACACCTCGATGAAGTGGCCGGGCCATTTCCTGCTATTCATTACACCAACAAAATCACTAAATAAAATAATCCAATACAAAGAATAACACATAATCACTCAACCAGATCCAATAATCACAACAGAAGAGAAGTACACAAATTCGATTTACAAAAGAAATAAAAGTTTGCAGAATGAAAAAGAACAAACTGTTCTCCTCAATTCCAATACAGCAAATTGTCTGTATAAATCACTCAAACAGAATTCATTGAAATTCACAACAAAAACAGAAAGTAAATTTGCAAAAAGAAAAAGAATAAAAGTGTGTGCAGATTGAAAAGAAGAAATTGATAACCTGAATCAGATGATGAATGAATATTTGATCTGAATTTGTGAGATACAGTAGTAAGTAGAGAGAGTGAAAGTGTATAATATAATATATATAGTGAGTGATGTAAGAAGATGAATTAATGTCAACGTAAAGGCACCCTTCCCCGCCCCTAGGTCAGGTCAATCAATGAGATTCACCTCACTCAAACTAATAAATAAATCAATAAACAATCCAATGGAATAAATAAATAAGTTGATCGATCATCACATCAATTACTCTGTTCCATAAACAAAACACACACACACACATATATATATATATATATATATATATAGAGAGAGAGAGAGAGAGAGTAGAATAATATTATTGTTTTTTGGGATCGGATGATGATGATGATGAATATGTAATGTATTTAATTTAATGAGATTTATACCTTTTATAAGCACCGCCACCGTCAATGTAGTAAGTAGTATTATTAGATCTATCTATCTATCTATCTGCAAACCGAATTGCCGCTCAATATATACATTTATAATGTAATGTAGATTATAGATTATAGATTATATATAGTATGTAATTAAAACCAAATAATGTCATAGAAAATTTCAATGAATACAAATAATAGCAATAAGGGATAGAATGGGGGTAGCTAGTATCTCGGATAATATAAAAGAAGGAAGATTGAGATGGTTTGGGCATGTGAAGAGGAGACAGACGACTGAGCCAGTTAGAGTGGTAGAAGGTCTCACTATGGAAGGGAAGAGGAGTAGAGGCAGACCAAAATTGACGCGGGATGAGCGGGTTAGACAATATTTACTGGGGTTGCACCTCTCTGAGGACATAGTCTATGATAGGGGTTTATGGAGGCAAAGGATAAAAGCTAAGGACTAATAGGATACGGGAAAAGGCATTTTAGGTGTTTCGTAGGGTCTTACTTTTGATTTCATGTTATGTGAATTTTACATGTTTGTCTTCCTGTACGTTTGTCTATAGGTTGTTTATGGTGGTATAGTGTCTATTCTTTCGATGCATTTTTTTCAATGTCTATGATGTTATCAGTAGTTGTGTGTGTGTATCTTTTTTTTTTTTTTTTTTTTTGGTGTGTGTGTATATTTTTCGTTGTGTGTGAGCAGAGGGTCTCCTTGAAAGCGGTATCTCTATCCCTAGGGGTAGAGGTAGGGCTTGCCTACATCCCACCCTCCCCAGACCCTACTAATAGCTTTGCTATTTGTGGGATTTACTGGGCTTGGTTGTTGTTGTTGCTATATCATCTAATAAAGGAGTAACTATTTCTGAGGTGACACCTCTAGATGGCCTCCATTCTAACCATTTAATTTGGGTATGGGTATTCTAACCCGGCCCATCATACTATATTCTTACCCAAATACCCACATATAAATGTTCTATTTCTAATGATATCATCATAGCACAACGGCACCCTTGATACGCCTATCTCTCTCTCCCTCTCTCTCTCTCTCTCTCTCTCTCTCTCTCTCTCTCTCATTCACGTTCTAATTTCCTCATCAGGCATATCCATCAACCCTAATTCTCTTCATCATTGAAAACCCTACATCGTCGTCTCCTCATCCCCCTCATCGCGTCGCCTTCTCCTACATCAATAATTGGTAAGATTCTCTTCCACATTTACCTTTGTCTATTTCTTTTTTGCTCTTAGTTTTTCCTCCTCCAACCCTTAATACAATTCTTATCCCAGACGTCAAGCTATTCTCCCGCCGATTCAAGATTTCTTTGACTGGCACTTCGATTTACTTTTCTTCTATAATCCTCATGTGACTCAATATTTCAGGTATTAATTTAGTCCTTGCCTTCTTTAAACGCGTTTTATAACTTATAATAATTTGAGATTCCAATAAACCCATAACCTTAACGACGATCAGGAAGCGTTGGCAATCGACAAGTTGAATGAATCCTAAGAAAAGCTCCAGATTCGACATTCCGAAGGTTGACAGCGGCTAGGGTTTCTTCACAGAAGGTGACATATTGGTAAAACTTCTTAAACTATAACTTACGTTTGCCCTAATTTACTGTATGTTATATCCTGGACATGTATATGTTATCTTTGCTTGCTTAGTCTTTCACATTGATTTTTATTAGTTTCATTTGTTGGTGTTTTACCTCATAAGCAGGTTTGTGATGAAGACACCGATCGCTGCGTCATTTGATCAAGAAGAATGTACAAGGTAAGGTGGATTTGGTAATGTGTTTTTAGATGTGTTCGCTTTGTTTTGTTCAAGAATTGTTGTTTGCTAATGATTTTTGGTGCCCTCTCTGTATATTGGCATATTAATGCATCTAACAGTAAAACATACGCTTCATATAATCATATCGTCAATTGCAATACATGGTAATTATTTTGTTGGGTTTTTTTTGGTTCATTTGTTTGACCTAGATGGAAAGATGATTTTTATGCTACTGGTGTGTATATGCATATTTATAAGATCGATATCTTGAAATCAGCATCTTGCGTTCTTGCAATGAATCACCCTGTTATCTCCGTAGGATTACTTCAATGGCATAAGTTTTATCTCAAATGGGTCAGTGGTTCACACATGTTTGATAAAAAAAAAGGATTAGCTAAAAGGGGGCCGAGTTGAAAGTTACTTAATTTAGTGTAACACAATTAGTGTTGTTAGTATAAAAAATGACGTTAGATTGTTTTTTATTTAATCTGACTCGCCCGACCATGGTTGTTATAAAAGAGTACAGGGTTTAATTCTGTTTTTTTTGTTATAAGAATTGAGCGTACAATTTCTTTTTGATTCTCAATCTCATATGGGTTTTCATTCATACGGTGTTTTGGGATTCATTCTGTATGTTTTTTTTTGTTATAAGATTTTAGAGTTTATTCCGATTTCATTATGAATTTTTGTTTATGATATCGTATAGTTTTATTAAAAGATTGTAGGGTTTACTGTAAAATGTTTTGATTCGCTTATGTTCCTAATAGTCATGAAAGTTGCGTGTTGTTGTAATTGGATTTAGTCTTATGAAAAGTCATGTGTTTGTTTGCTTGAATAGTCATATGAATTATGAAAGATATTGTTTCTGTGTTCATTTTGTGTACATTATTATTTATATATATGGTTGAAGTCTTCCTTGGAAGGAGATTAAATACGGAAGCCAAAAGTAGAAATCTGTTAAAATTAGTGAAAAGAAGATACTGGTATTCTCAAGATTATAATTTATACATACTTAAACGTTGTATTGATTTTGGTGGCTTAGGTAGTGAATGTTTACTTATTATGGAAACCCGTTGTCGAATTAGAAAGTGTCAAGAAGCCTTTATTATTTGTTTTTTTCTTTTTATTTGCTGTTGAATGCATGATACATGGCTCAACAGTGACCGATTGACTGCCATTTTGCTTCTATGTAGAAATCTGAGATCTGATTTTCGATTTTCATACAACTAAGGATAGATAGTAATAATGTTTTTGTCATTCGACTTCAGTGTTTTATATGTTTGAAGTCATTTATTTCGGTATTTGACCCGTTTTCATTTCAGCTCATTTTTTCTGTTAATTAAACTTTCTCAAGATAGAAAGTTATCAGCCAAGCTGAGCAATTCATAAGTTATCAGCCATAAATGTTGCAGCCAGAGTATTTATTTATCTATTTTGATGCAAGATTTGCAGCTGGATTAGTTGAAGGACACGTAGCTTTGAATTATCCTAGTATATCAAACTAAGACAATGACGGGTATGTTTATAGTGTTGGTATCATGATAATATATTATAGCTATGTGTTGCATGTATGCTATCCGAAGCATTCCAAAGGCAAAAGAAATAAGGCATATAGAATATGTCTGTTGTGAATGATATTGTTTTTAGTCCATTGTACACGTTTTTGAACTATTTAAATTTTGTCTAAATGTCTGAGGCTTCTTATTCACGTATCTCAGTGGCTTTGGATCACTAAAAGAATTTGCAGACTCTTTAGTTTAGGACATACTAAAAGGGTCTAAAATCTTGATATTATTATTTAATGTAACGATGGTTCTGGAAGATATGTATATTGACTTAGTTTTAAGATGAATTAGAGTAGTGAATTAATATTACTCACGGTATTTTAAGAGTTAAGGGTAATACCAGATGTTACAGATTTAGTTTTGTGTTGGAATTAGAGTAGTGAATTATAGGGATGTACAGAATCAGATGAACATGAACGAGTAATTATTGTTATGATAGTAATAAGTAATCTTGCTTCCTACGCCGTGATTCATTGATTCAGTCTTATGCGTTAAAAATACAGAAACTTCTAACCCATTTGAGCCATTTCTTTTTAACTAATTTTCTTTATCTCTTATACTATATTGTAGGCAAAGCTCTGGAATTGCTGAAAAAAGGATAAGTACAAATCACCAAATAATTTGAAAGCTTACACTACTGATAGGGTATATAACTTCACAAATTTGTTTTTCAAGTTTATATATACACTTATTTTAATCCATTTATTTTATTTATAAAGGTTTTATCTAAGTGGAAAACGCCTATTTGTCTTACTTTGATCAAGCAGTGGTGGTAAGTCTTTTGTGGAGATGGATTTTATGATGATCTTCATAGGAAACAACTGCAAACTAATAAGGTATTCTTTTTTTTTTCATTATCTTTTTTTCCTTTAGAAATATATTTGAACCTTTTCTTATGTAGTATGACTCGGTCATGGAGGCTAAGACACGCCATTGATGTTACCTATTGACTTTCTGTATAAGCACCAGACCTTTCATTAGTATATGTTGTTTGGTTATAATTTTCTATTCATTCTCATTTTATTCGTGTTTATCTACTAATTTGATGTTATACTTCCTTCAGAACTTCAGCCCCAACTCATATTTTGATGACACTAGACTCACCAAGACGTTTATCTTCCTTGATGAGGGAAAAATGGTAAATCATATTTATTGATACATTTTGTCAACAAACACTTTAATTGCTCGAACACTCCTTTGAGTAAGTTTCTTTCTTTCTTTTGTAGGGTGTTCCTAATGAGTTGCACATGAGAAAGATGGAAATAACAGGCCCCATGAGGAGGACAGGTTCTTACTTCATTTTTTAATTATATTTTTATTAATTTTTACAAGAAGATGTATATATTAGCATTATTTTGAGCTACTTTAATCATCACTTTATGCCACCAACTTTGTTTCTTCATTATTTAAATGCAATAAAGTTTTAATTTTTATGCAGGGAAGGTATACAAGGAGACTATAACGGACTAAAACGAGGTTGTAAGAGACATTGGTGCGTGGCAGCTTAAGTCAAAAGAGACTATGTAAGTACTCATTATCTATACTATATTATAATGTATGAGGGAGGAGTATTTTAAGATACCCAAAAGTTAAGAACTATTTTTTCATTAACAACCCTAAAATGAGGGTAAAATAGTCATTCATACATTATTTACACTTTAATATCCTATCTTATTTACACTTTAATTCCCTAATTTTTAGTTAGTAATTACATTTTCCTCCCATGCCCTACAAAATTATAATTTCTTTTATTTAATTCTATCATAACTTTAAAACTATTATATTTTAAAAACATTTGAATATACCATGATGACCGGCTCATTTTTGTCGACGTTTCGGTGTTTGTCATAATCAATACTGATGTGTGGATTGAAATGTACAAGAAAGAATGCCTTATGTACAAGTGATTATTGCATTTTATATTTTAAATACTAACTAGATGAAATATAATATGGATTTATTGTTAATATGGATGTTGAATCATAACACCATTTCATGATCAAGTAAAACATAAAATTGTAAAATTGAATTTGGTGTTAAATACTATTCCGCCCAATAATGAAAAATTCACATAAATCAAATGCAACGATTTAAAAAACCAAACAGGGCACTCGAAATCTACATATCAGCTTTGGTGATTCTTAAAATATGATAATGTTGTTGAACATTATGGTTCATCCTTGCTTTGACAGACAAATAATTTGTCACACGGTAACAAAACTTCAACACAAGACTGGGCTCTAAGAATGCTTTATCACGTTTGTTACTGATAGCTTCAATTGTAGTACCATATTTAAATAATCAACATTAGCAATATGTGCATATGTATAATATGGGTATGCATGCATATATTAATAGGTATACACATAAATATAATTAACTAAAAGAAATCTCATTAAACTTTTAAATATAAATAATTAGCTAAATATATAAAACTTTAAAATAATTAAGATTAGAAAAAATATATATAAAAATGCATTGTAGATATTAATTGTAGGTAAATTTCTTTTAAAAACCTCAGCTGCAACAATTTGGTAGAAAACACATGATTCATATTATATATCCATATGATATGAACATCTATGTTAATAACAACAAAACTCCCTAATTTGAAAGGGTTCTTTTTAGCAAAGTTAAAAAAAAAGATAAATGCACTGAATTCGGTATTCACAGAAAACACAATAATTTTTTACACTTTAGTCAAAGATAAACAAAATTTCCTAATTTAAAGGGGTGGAAAATCATCAATTTCAAAATTTAAACCATGTGCTAACCTACTAAAGTTTAACAAAATTTCATAATTTAAAGGGGTGGGAAAATCATGAATTTGAAAATCAAACCATGTACTAACCTACTAAAGTTTATTCTATTAATACATACTAATGCACACCTATTTCACTTGCGAAAATACGTAGGCATGGATACTGAATTCAAAAGTTGAAGCTTCTAATGTTGGTTATTTGTTAGTTTATGGTTTTCATTCATCCTATTTTACTAATATACCTTTGTATACATATCCTAATCATTTAAGTGTTAACTTTTGGTTTTGCAGATTCATTTAGATGAAAAACATACAGAGATAAAGTAGCGGCTAAGGTTGCATTTATTAATATTTAATTTTTTAATATTAACATGGCTGTTATTTTATGTGGTATATTGTAGGTGTTTTATTACGGGATAATGGTGATAATAGTATTGAGATTATTTGCTATGGTGCAATGTTTAGTCCATACAAATCTGATCTTCAACATGAATTTAGTGAATAGGTAATATCAACATTTATTTCATCTTCTATTAACTTGTGTATTAAATATTTTTAATTTATTTTAAGGATCAGATGCATGAAATTAATAGGAAGAGATCCAAGAGGCTCTCTTAATGGAAATGGAATCAAGTTATTGATTTAGACAGTTCCGATGAAAATGACAAAGAAGACATATTTGATGACACTTTAGATAGGAGAAAATGGAGGAAACGCATCCTCACCAAAAGATATAATAATCAAACATGGAGATATACAAGAAATTTCAGTGATCGTTCTTGATGACAAATGGTGGGTAGACAATATAAATGCGATCATGCAAACTTGGAACGTGTATGACTAAATTGATCTCATGATTTAAATAGTTCACTAGCTTTTATTTTTCTCAACTTTTATATTTATTAATACTTATTTTTCTTTCATATGTTACTTTATTTTATTAAATGTTTCTTAAAAGTACTTTACAATCTAAATGTTAAATCTTTTTAGTTACTAGATATATGTAACGCTTATGACGTATATCCACCGCAATAATGCTACAACAAATACTATATGAATTTGAAATAAGTACCGAAATAAAAAGTGTTACTCCCGCCGCATCGCGCGGGTTTCCTACCAGTGTTATTAATGTATAAAAATGTTCATCAAGTGCATAATGTGCCTTTTATATGTATTTTTTACCACCCCATCATATGATGTTTAAAAATTCCTACTTACTGCCTTGGTTAGTTGGGCTCCCACAGACTAGCATCTAAAGTTTGACTTAAGCTAATAAAATTTTGATTTGATTTAAATATATCAAATGTAAGAATATATGTATATGATGCATCTTCATTTTTCTTAATTTGGAAACAGAGAAGCTGCTTTATTGGTTGAAGATGCAGATATGGGTGATACAGATGCTCAATTTGAATTTGCTCGTACTTTAAGAAGCGAGGTTAGGCTCTCTAGACTTAATCAGAGGTCAACTTACAGTAACCTCATTCTATCCATCTCTATAAACGCGTGACAGTAAATATATATGATTTCATTTACTAAGATGTGCATATATGCGTATATACATTATGTTCCTCAACTATCTTTTCTGAATAACAAACTATCAGCAAAGTATGTTTTTTGTTTGTTGAATGTTATTATACTGGTAGGTTTCAAGGTAACCAAGAAGTAGGATAAAAAAACCGGGTCTCAAACATGTGTATGGATTCATATGAGCTAATTAGTCACTCTGAGGTCACAACTTATATGGCCTTTCCGAGGCATTGTTTGTGTGCTTTCCGGTGTATATATTCTACAGTAAAGGTGAGAAAATGAACTGGTCAAAACAATTTTTTTTTTCATACTGGTCAGAATAGGTTAATTTGATCCTTACATAAGTTGTATATGTCAAGTATGGAAGGGTGTCTATTACATTCTCACAAATCAAAATTATGAAATGTCTTTGTGCTTTCTATAGTTTGTTTGATTATAATATTAATATTTTAGATTGTTAGTTCATTACATGAAATATAACAATACGAATTTAGCTTTTTACACTACATAAATATCATGGCATTGTTAGCTGTCTAGATTTGCAATTTAGCTTATTGTTCAAATGGATCATACACAGTCAGTTAGTCTTTGAACATAAGTGTGGCTGAAATGCAACTTGAATATTAAAGTAATGGAAAACGAAAATATTAATCTGTTACGGATAATTATTGAATATTAAGGAATTTCTTACATAAATATTTTAGAAGATTGGTTCTCACAATGGATTACACCGACTCGAGAAGCTAAAGATCGTATGGGGATAAGTACATGTTGCATTCTTTTCCCTTGACCATAGTTGTGTCCCACTCGGTTTTCTAACAAGGTTTTACTTTAACCAGTCAACATCCCAAGCCTATTGAAATAATTATATCTATGGCCTCCCTATGCAAAGAACAATACAAGCTTTTGTAGCTATTAATTCTATTCGATTTCATCTTTGTTTGCTTTACTATTTCATAACATAATTAGGTTCTCAGAATATTTCTTATTGCTGGTCTGTTCTCAATTTATAATTGTCAGATTGCACCTTACTTAATTTATTACCTCTTAAATTAAAAATGGAATCATGAATTTTAACTCTATGACCAGTACCTTGCTACTATGTTGAAGAATCTATGATGGAAGCTTCAAAAGAGGGTAGAAGTCTTGATGATTGGAGAAACGGTTGTGTTGGTTATTCAGTTTATCCAGATATGAAAAATCACAGTGGCAACGTAAAGAAACACAAAATGAGTTGTCGGTCTGTGTTGGCATTGAGGTTTAATCTCTGTCTCTCTCTATACATATATGTGTGTGTTTACATCACTTACATAATCATCTGTTTGTAGGTTCTTGTGGACCGAAGAGTTACTAATGCTAACGCTTCTCATACTCATGCTCATAAGAAAGGTAAATTTAATAGTTAGTATCATTATTTTAGTTTGTTGAGAGTTGAGTGTTACCGGCTGCTATCGGTTGTTGAGCATGATTTCTTATTTGGTAGAGAAAACTCTCAAAATTAAGTTTTTTTGGTCTCTGTCATATGTTAAATGTCAATATGTCATTCTTTAATTTAGAATGTCAAACTTTTATTATATAATGATTACTAGATTATACCCCGGGAGCGTCCCGGGTTGAGAAAATTTAATATGATAAATCAATTTTACATATAAAATAGATTGATAACTCTAATATTAATATCTAACCTAAAACGATGTACAACTCCAATGCTAACACCTAACCTAAAAGAATGTATAACTTTAATGTAACTCTAATATTACTGATTTTTTTTCATATACATGATTAATGATTTACCTGAACACTTTGTGTTTTTTTCCTGTATGAACAAAACTCCACAAAAAAATTTCTCTTTTTTTATATAGTACCATGATACTCGTTGGAAAAATAATAAAACACTCATTAATTTGGTGTAATTTTTTTCTTTAAAAAATCTTGTATATATTAAAGATATTAACGTTTAAAAATTATGGGAGGAAATATGAGGATGAAAAATCCAATTTTGTTTTTAAATTCTTTTTTTCCTAAAATATCTCAATGCCACATGGGATGACACATGGCACACTTAAAGAAGAGAATGTCTCTTTGAGTGTCATGTCATTAAAATGGCTTTGGTTTATTATATGTATAGATTTTGTTTCTCTAAAAAGTAAATATATTCATATGGTTTTTGAAAGGTTAAATGTAGTAATTTTCCATTGAAAATGTATCAAAGTGGTAAATTTACCACCTTGATATATTTTAGATGGCAAGTTTGCACTTTTAACTATTCATTTGATACTTAAAGTCAAGTTAATCGATCTTGATTTTCTTTCTTTATATATCACAGGATAGCAAAG
This sequence comes from Ambrosia trifida, assembly GCA_028751855.1. Lineage (NCBI taxonomy): Eukaryota > Viridiplantae > Streptophyta > Magnoliopsida > Asterales > Asteraceae > Ambrosia > Ambrosia trifida. The sequence continues at coordinate 855,965 of CM054127.1, forward strand.
CTTGATGATTTTTTTTTTAAGATAACCAACTAATTTATACATATAATAAAAAAGTAACTAGGGCTTAGGTGTCACCAATTCTAGGGTGTCCATCTCACCTCCAACTCAGCCTCCATGTCACCATCCATATGATCCATACGGTGATCCGACCCCGACCCAATTCGATTAACCGTGTTTTCTTCTACTCGATACATAAGTATCTCATCTTCTCTATCGTTAACCCTATTTTCCATTATTCCCTTCATACCAGCGCCCACCCTCATCTTTTTTGCAAGACCTAATCTCCGATCGAAAGGTATACTACATGATATGGAGAAAGGACAGGTTTTGGAAGGCAAAAGTGGTGATGTGCTTTGTTTTACCCAAAGATATTCCCCACACAGGTGTTCAATCAAAGATTTAATTTTTGCCCCTTTTGTGTTCTTGATGTTGTATGCTTCCGATTGTCTTTCTGTGATGAAATTTCGTGTTTTTTTAAACTGATCGTTGTTAATTGTTGTTTACATTGATTTATCTAATAATGGATTCTTGTAGTTTTTAGATGGTTAGTTTGTTACTGTTTAAGTTTTTTTATAAATGTTGTGGTAGAAGAAGTGCTAGATCTGTATTTAATATGTATGTAAGTGACGATAATATTGTGCGGAATATATGTAGGATATGCATACTATTTATTGATTTACTTTAGGACGTATGTAGGGCTGCAAACGAACCGAACGAACATGAATAAGGCCTTGTTCGTGTTTGTTTGTTAAGGAAATTATGTGTTCACGAACAGTTCATTAATACTTAACGAACGAGATTTTTTGTTCGTGTTCGTTTGTTAAGAAAACACCCGTGTTCGTTTGTGTTCGTTTGTTAATTTTGTTCATGAACGCACACGAACACAAACGAACATTAATGAACGCAAACACATGTTCATGAACAGAAACAAACACAAAGAGACACATATTAACTTTCGAATAAGATCGAATTCACATATGTTAAGAAAATTAACTACATCTACCCAATATAACCTAATTATATAAACATAATTAGTACTTAACATAATATTGATAAACATAATTAAGTAGTGTCTCAAATAAACTAAGCTCGCACCTTTAACTTGAAGTCTTTGTTATTTATTTATTTAAACTTGAACTCTTCATTAATGATTTATTTAATGATTATGCAAAAAGCTTGGTTTATTCATCTCATATATACCCACTCATATATTTACAACATAATGTATTTATTTGGGTAAAACAAATAAAAATAAAAGAATATAGAAAAATATAAAAATTAAAAACTATATTAAACTATCGAACACAAATGAACAAGTTACCGAACGTTCACGAACATAAACGAACGAACGAGGCCTCTGTTCATGTTCGTTCGTTTAACTAAACGAACGGAATTTTTTGTTCGTGTTCGTTCATTTATTAAACGAACGAACACAAACGAACTTCCCGCCGAACGGTTCATGAACTGTTCGCTGAAACTTCAGTTCGTTTGCAGCCCTAGGCGTATGTGAAACAAATGGTTGTTGCCTTGGTTAATTTTGTTACATTTTGAATTTTTGTTTTGAAATGTTGTGGTAGAAATGCTAGATATACATAATATATGTGTTGAACTTGATATCGATTGTACAATATGTTCGAGCCAGCTCGTGTGCGCCACATCCACTACTCTGTTCGGGACATGATTGGGCGTCACAACACAAAGGTAGGGGTGTTGCGTGAGAGAGTCCAGGGGATCGAGGATGACCTATATCTGACTGGTAGTACCAGGGATCCCATTCTCTATCACTTAGCCGAGTTAGGTACGTGTGTGTACGAGGCAGATCAGGGACGCGCCATAGCAAAGGAGCGCGTCGCCGAGCTTGAGGCTAGAGTTGACGATCTCGAGGCAAGGATGACTGCAGCTATTGCAGCTTTGTCTGCTGCTTTCCCACCCCTATCCCCGTAGGATATCATGTATTGTGCTAGTAGTAGTAGTTTAAAACTTGTAAGGCAGTATGCCATTTATTTTGTATGCAGAAACAAAATTCCATCAAGTATGTTAAACTTTCTATGAAAGTTTGATATTTTGGTTTCCTATATTGTTGTTGTGTTGTGTCGTGCATTGGTGATCGTGTTTGTCATTCGTGTTGCTTGTATAGTTGTTTTGATTGGTGCATATGTTGACAATATTATACAGTGATATGTATCTCATTCTTTTAATCCTATGTATTAGAAGAACATGCCTCCCAAAAGAACTAGTCGATCGACTTCTGAGGAAGAAGCTTTTCCAACCACCTCAGTGGACCTAGCCAGGGGTTATTGCACAGGCTATCGAGCAACATGAAGCGAACTGCGCCGATTCCAACGGCGGTTCAGGCGCAGCAGGCTGACGCAGAACCCAGGATCCCGAGATTGGTAAAGCTCTTGCCTATCCCTTCTTAGTCTTGACCTTCTCTTGTGATGATTCCATCGACTGATAAACTATTCATTCCGACACCGCCGAAGTAGAGAATACCATACGCGGGTGTTCCTACAAGACTTCCATGACATGCAAGCCTTGGAACTTTCGTGGGCCAGAAGGAGCAATTGGTATTGTCCGTTGGATCGAGAAAACCGAGTCAGTACTTGATATCAGTGGTTGTTCAGAGGACCAAAATATCAAGTATGTCACTTGCACCTTTTAGGATGAAGCGTTGACATGGTGGAACCTGCAAGTGCAGACCTTGGGTCGCGAAGCTGCCTACAATCTCTCGTGGACCGAGTTGAAGTCGATGCTGATGGATAAGTATTGCCCGTGGAGTGAACTGCAGAAGTTGGAGACTGAGTTCTAGAACTTATCCATGAATGGGGCGGATATCACAGCCTACACCACCCGATTTCATGACCTTTCTCGTCTAGTTCCACACATGGTTACCCCTGAGTACAAGCGGGTAGAGAGATACATCTGGGGACTTTCTCCTAAGATTTATAGCATGGTTACCACTGCTGCTCCAGCTTCCATCCAGCACGCTGTCACCCTTGCTCGCAGCTTGACCGACGATGCGGTACGTATGGATTCCCTGACCCAAAAGGAATCCGACAAGGGTGAAAGGTCTAGAAACAAGCGTAAGTGGTCTCACTTCAAGAAAGGAAGAGGTGCAGAAGGTAATCCCAACAAGAAACCCGAAACCATCAAAGCTTTTGTTGCCACCGCTACTGAAACTCGCAAGCCATACAACGGGCCCCACCCACTCTACAACAAATGCAAGTACCATCACGTGGGGACGTGTGACAACATCAAGTGCGAGAAGTGCAAGCGGATGGGACATCCCACTGTGCAGTGCCGGGCCAAGGCAGTTGGGAACAATGATGGAAAACCCAGATGTTTCGAATGTTGAGCTACTGACCATTTCAAGAAAGACTGCCCCAAGCTGAAAGGCCAAGCTCATGGCAGGGTTTTTGTTATGGGAGTAGATGATGCCCGCGAGGATCCTAACGTTGTCATGGGTACGTTCTTCATAAACAATCGTGTTGCTTCTGTACTTTTCGATACTGGTGCCGATTTAAGTTTTGTGTTAACCGACTTTAAACAAGCCCTTGGATTAGAGTCAACTAGGTTGCACACCTGATATTTGATAGAATTGGAAAACGGTAAGACAATCGAGTCCGATGAAGTGTTTAAGAACTGTGCGTTGAAACTAGGAGGTCATGAGTTTAGTATCTACCTTCTACCTGTTGTGACACCCGGCATGTTTGGGTCAACATTTTATAAACACATAAGTCTACCTTAGCGAAAACGTTTATTAAACATACTTGACGGGGTCAGTAGAGTCGGAACACAGTCCGTATTGTCCGGTCCAGGGTCCAATGATTCGGGAGATCATTGGGTTAGTCACACACACACACACACGATACGAGTCCCGTTGTTGGTGAATTACATAAACTAATTAAGTGTATGTGTAGACTAATTGTCGTATGGTGGATTATATGCTTAGATGTGTTTAAATGATGTGTAGATAATTGTCCATGCTTAAATATGATAAACATAGACTAAGGTTGCATGCTCATGTGTTAAGATGTGTTAGAATGCGTTAAACACGACAAACTGGAAAACTAGTTAAAAAGGGACTCTGGTTCGACCACTTCGAATGGTCGAAGGAGATAAATTGCTTTGGTTCGACCCTTGTAAAGGGGCGAACCTGGGAACTGGATGGAAAGGATTTCCTTCGACCACAGAAGGACTCATTCGACCCTGAGAAGGGTCGAAGGAGGGCTCATTCGCCCATTGAAAAGGGGCGAATGTGGACATAGTATAAATACCACACTTTGTCATTTTTCACCATTTCACAAACCCTAACCGTCTCAAAACACTCTCTAGCAACTTTAAACATTGGGGAAGGAGTTTTTGCCCTTGTTTTCTATAATCTAACCTACAAACATCTTCTACACAAAGATCAAAGGTGTGTTCTTCATTCCAAATCATTTTTAAAGCATTTCAATTCGTTTTTATTAAACCCCAAGAGTCCAGATCTGATACAAACATGTTTTCATGGATAAAAACCTTCCTAATGTCTTTCTAAACAAAACCTATTCATAAACAATGAGTTTTCATACAAACTAACATGTGTTAATGATGTTTTATGTGATGTTATGTATTGTTTGATGATTGATTGCTGTATAGATGTTATAACAATGATCTAGGACTGTTATTGATGATGTTTTATGATTGAGATAGGTTACAATTGATTATTGATGATGTTTTATCCATTTTGGGGATTTTGGGTTAGATCTAGGGCTTGTTCATGATGATAGTGATAAGGATATGATTGGGGGATTTATTGTTCATGGTAATCTGAGTATAGTAAGTTGATTATTGATTGATTTCATAAAGTTTCCTAATTGGGTAAAGATTGCATGCATGATGATGTGACATCTCCATAATTTACTATTTTGGGAAACTTGTAAAACGACTAGATTTTGGTGTAAAATCGGTAGGGTTTTGTAGGGATAAGCTATCCATGCTTGACTGCTGTGTTTGATGATGTTTCGAGTCGTTTTGAATGTGTTTGAAGCGTTTTTAGGGAAAATTGCACAACAGGGGCGAACCTGGCCTCCTTCGACCGGTCGATGGTGCGAAGGAGGGACTCCAGGGTCGAACCTGGTTACTAAATGGTCGAACGTATTACAAATGGGCGAAGGAGGGAGAAAAATGGCGAAGGAAGCCACATTCGACCGTTTTAAGCCTCATTCGACCACTTAGGACTACATTCGACCCTACGATTTCTAAAATGAGATGTTTGATGCAAACTAAGTGTTTTATGCTTGAAACTTATGTGTTAAACTTATGTGCATGACTAATTGATGTAATGGGTCACCAACGGGATGTCGGGTCGGTCCGGGATGTCCGGTTAACGTTTAAACACACTTTTTAACACACGTAGTCAAGATCTGGACACTCGGGGACTGGTTAGCCTTCGGGTTAATAGTCATCACACTTATGTAAACTCATTGATAGGTTGTCATTAGTTGGGATTATCATACACGTGTTGGAATTCTAGTTATCGGATGACGCACTCTAAGGTGAGTTTCACGGCCCCACTCTTTTACTGGTTTTACATTTTCGGGGGAGAAAACATGTTGTGTTCTTTAAACGTGTTTCAACTATGTTTTCATAAAAGGCGTTTCAACTAAGTTTTCATGAAAGGTGTGTCAACTACGTTTTGGTATTCATGAATTCATTGGGTTTTGGAGTATTCATTATGTTTTCACGTATTCATTATGTTTTAGAGTATTCATTATATTACTATGCGATCTTTGGAAGTCCCGGGGAGAACCATGAATGTGCGGGGATGCACAACGCGGGAAATGTGGATAGCGCTATTTGGGCTTGACCCGCCCCACTCGTCGACTGGAGGTCGGACGGGTGCATATTGTCTCTTAGGTATTCAGTATTCAGTATTCAGTATGCAATATTCAGTATTCAGTATTCATTCGGGCACGTATTCAGTATTCACAGTATTCGAGTCCAGCAATGGTTTTCCAATCGCAGTAGTAACAGGTATTCATATGATTTGCATGCATGTGGTCTGGATTGATCATGGGTATTCATTTGGGAGTTAGTATTCAGTTGGAGTCGATTTTCACTTGGAATTGGTATACATTTGGAGTCGGTATTCATTAAAAACCTGTGAACTCACCGGCATTATTTGCTGACGTTTTTTAGCATGTTTGTCTCAGGTCGCTAAGGTAGCAGCTGTCGATAGGCGCACGGAGTCTCACGGCGTCTAGGATTCATGTGCATCTCATCTAGTATTTTCAGACTTTCGTACTTTTGATTTCGTGTTGTAATAAAGTTTTACGCTTCCGCAGCGTTGGATCATTTATGAAAACTTAATGGTTTGATTTTGTCATTTTTACGTATCATATAGTGTTGTTTATTGTGACCGTTGACTTGGATCCTGGTGTGTCACGCGCCTCGCGGTAAAACCCCGCACGTGGAAATTTGAGGGTGTGACACCTGTCGAGCTAGGAAGTTTCGATGTCATAGTTGGGATGGATTGGTTGTCGAAGAATCGAGCCGAAATCATCTGTTTTGCCAGAGTAGTTTGTTCAAGGAGAGTGCCGGAAGACTCTGATGTGACTCATATCTTGCATCAAAGCCCAGAAGTGTTTGTGGAAAGGCCATTTTGCATTCTTGGCGCACGTGATTGAGAAGAAGCCAGAGGAATGGAGAATCAAAGACATCCATGCCGTGAGGGAATTTCCACAGGTGTTTCCCGAAGATCTGCCAGGATTGACACCCCCGAGGCAAGTGGAGTTTCGTGTCGACCTTATTCCCGGAGCCGCTCCCGTAGCCCGTTCGCAGTACCGTTTAGCTCCATCTAAGATGTAGGAACTATCCAACCAGTTGCAGGAACTACTTGACAAAGGATTCATCCGACCGAGCTCATCACCCTGGGGATCTCTAGTCTTATTTGTCAAGAAGAAGGATGGATCGTTTCACATGTGCATCGATTACAGAGAGTTAAACAAGCTCACGGTGAAGAACCGTTATCCTCTTCCTAGGATCGATGATCCGTTTGACCAATTGCAAGGTTCGAGTTTCTACTCGAAGATTGACTTGAGATCAGGCTATCATCCGTTGCGCATCCATGAGGAGGATATCCCCAAGACCCCTTTCAGGACGCGGTATGGTCATTATGAGTTTCTAGTAATGTCGTTCGATTTGACAAACGCACCAGCAGTGTTCATGGATCTGATTAACTGAGTGTGTAAGCCTTACCTCGACAAGTTTGTGATTGTATTCATTGACTACATTCTGATCTATTCACGAACCCAAGAGGAACACGAACAACATTTGAGGGAAATTCTAAATCTGCTTAAGAGCGAGAAACTTTATGCCAAATTTTCCAAATGCGAATTTTAGATTCGTGAGGTTCACTTCCTTGGTCACGTTGTGAATGAAAAGGGCATACATGTCGATCCAGCCAAGATTGAAGCGATCAAAAATTGGGCTAGACCCGATACCCCAACCGAAGTTTGACAATTTCTAGGGTTAGCTGGTTATTATCGTCGATTCATCGAGAACTTTTCAAAAATAGCCAGTCCCTAACAGTCTTGACCCAAAAAGACAAGAAATTCGAATGGGGGGATATGCAAGAATAGGCTTTCCAGCTTTTAAAGCTCATGTTATGCAGCACACCAATTCTCTCGTTGCCAGAGGGAACGGAAGATTTTGTAGTTTATGGCGATGCATCTCACCAAGGTCTCGATTGTGTCCTAATGTAGAGGAATAAAGTTATTGCCTATGCCTCACGCCAACTCAAGGTGCATGAACGGAACTACACAACCCATGATTTGAAATTGGGTGTAGTAGTGTTCGCGCTCAAGATTTGGAGACACTACCTCTATGGGACTAAGTGTACTATATTTACTGACCATAAGAGCTTACAACATATCTTTGACCAAAAAGACCTGAACATGCATCAAAGACGATGGGTTGAGCTACTCAATGACTATGACTGTGAGATTAAGTATCATCCAGGAAAGGCAAATGTCATAGCAGACGCATTAAGCCGAAAGGAGCGTGCCAGAACGTTGCACGTCCGCGCATTGGGCATGACCATTCATACTGTGACGACCGGGAAAATTTTTCTTTTTATCGTTTCGCTCTCTTTGACTTCGGGAAATTTTCGGGACGAAAATTCTTTCAACGGGGGGATGATGTGACACCCGGCACGTTTAGGTTAACATTTTACAAAACACATAAGTCTACCTTAGCGAAAAACGTTTTCAAAACATACTTAACTAGGTAAGTTGAGTCGTTACGATGGTTTCGGGAATCATCGGGAGTCGTTACAATGATCCACGGGATCATTGGGAGTCGGTCCATAACCACGTGAACACGAATAGGTGATCTGTAGAATCGCCGGGTTTAACGCACACACGTAAATCTCGGGTCCCGGGAATTGGTGATCGGGTGGAAACGTGTTATTTATCATGCATTATATGTTTGTAATCATTATGTGACTTGTCGGTATGTGAAAACGTGTTTATATATGTTAAAATAGGGTTTAACGCGCCAAAAACTCGGACACTTGGGCTATAGGCGATTAGGGCATGTGGGATAGCCCTAATCGCCTCTACTGATGCGAATAGGAGGCCCCTTGGGGCGAGTAGGGCCTAAATGCTAGTTCCTTGGGGCGAGTAGGGCCTAAATGCTAGTTCCTTGGGGCGAGTAGGGCCTAAATGCTAGTTGCTACTAGCAAATAGGATCCTACTCGCCAATAGCTTCTGCGTACTCGCCTATACTACAGGTCACGACTAAAAACACCTATAAATACCACCCTTATGTTTCAAAACATCATTTGTGAAACCCTAATACACCCCAAAGCCACCTCACACCTTATCCAACCTCTGCAACTCGTTTTTGAACAAGAAATCATATTTTCAAGTCTTACAACCCATAATCTCACCATTTCAAGGTGTGTTCTTCATCCCAAACCTTTATAATAGTATTGTTTTGATCCCTAAAGGTCCAGACCTGATTTATAAACGTTTGTGTCTTTGAAAACTTATTAAAATCGGTTTCAAAACAAACCCACACATCTATACTTATTTTATGTGATGTATTCATGCAAGATAGGATCTTTATCGCCTAAACATGATTGTTCTTGTGTTATTGATATGTTTCTGATCTAGATAAGTTAATATGATGATAATCTAGGGATTTGAAGGTTCATGGATGTGTAATATTGATATTAGGTGTGACATCCGTCACTTTTCATTATATATATATATATATATTTTATATATATTTATAATAATAATAATAATAATAATAATAAATAAATAAATAAATAAAATTCAGTTTCTTTATTATATATATACATTTTTTTTTAAAAAAAATCACACATAACCCATTAACCTACAACCCAAACCATTATCTAAACCCAACACCTCTAACCCAACCATCTCCTCCCTGAAGCCCAATTGCTGCTCGGCCCATAACCCACGAAGCCCATCAGACCAGCCCAAAGCCCCTTCCCTTCACTTAAAAAAAAAAAAATAATGTTTTGCCCCTGCCGGGACTCGAACCCGGGCAGGTGGCCGGTTCAAGGAAACACCCAGACGCGTGCAACCAACTGCGCTATGCTTCTGATCTGTTGATATCCCAACCCTTAATATATTTAAGCCTAGTTAAGCTGATTTGTCCTTCTTCTCCCTTAATCTGCTGTGCTACGTGGCTGTGTATAAAAAAAAAAAAGAAAAGAGGAAAACAGTCAACAGCTGAACATGGCATGTAACCATTGATTGACTCGCATAATGAAATCAGCTGCTTATTTCGCGTATTCAACACATGTAACGCGGTCAAAACATACCAAAGATTAGCTTAATTCGCGTCATTATATTCATTAGGGTCAATACTTACCAAATCAACATCCGGACCTTTACACTATAAATTGATACCTTCTACACAAGCTAAAATCGCCGAAAATCTCTTTCCCTATCTCTAATTTCTGTATAAATTCATCATACGAAGCTTATTGTTTATGGTTGACTTTTCTGTTGACTAAGCATAAATACACGAATCATTGTTGTAAGTATCATTTTTTTACATGGGTTTTGATCTTCGGCAATCACCCAACAATAACCCTATGATTAATTGGGTTATTGTTGTGTGAATAAATCGATTGGAAAATCTAGGGTTTGAACACTATGAATTGGGGAAGAACAAGGTTTTAATACGCGTTATAATTTATAAAAAACAAGAATCAAACACAACCACTGATCTAGATCAAGTGGTTGTGCCTGATGTTGTTAACCAAGGCCACGCGAGTTCGAATCCAGCAATGGCCGATTTTGGTCTTTTATATATATATTTTTTTTATTTCCTTTATACATATAAATCTACAATTATTTTTAAAATTAGACTTTAAATACTAAACATGGTCTATAAATCCTACAAAATTTATTTTAAGTCAGTAATATGATAAAGTTTAATACCCAACTTTTGGTTTTTCAAAAATAATTTATTTAATATATATTATAAATATTACAAGTTTATTCAATTAAAATTATAAAATTCAATAAAAATACCTAAACGATTTTATTAAATCTCACAAAAATTATCCTAAACTTGTATATTCTTAAACATTCCAGAAAATATTTTTATTTCAGAAAAACCATTTATTTTATATTTTTAATTAATTTTTGTTAGTTGTAATCATAAATAATTCATAATAAATTCATCTTACAATATTTTTGCACCAAAATTTTACATAAATTATTTCTAACTATCTAGAACTGAAATACAATTTTTAATCCAGAAATTCTTTGATTTTAATGTTTTTAGATATTAAAGTCGTATTTTGACGATTTGAAATAATTAGATTAAAATATTCTATTTTCAAGAAAATAATTTTATAAAAATTATTTTCATGCTTAAAACCTTATGTTGTGACTATATTCAACTTAAAATTTTACAAAGAGACTTTTATTTATTTATTCATTAAATTTCTTATATTTAAGAAACAAATTGTTATTAATCAAATAAACGTTTATCCCCAATTCGAAACCCTAGAAGTACATGTATTCTAGAGTTATTCCCTTACACATTATCAAATTCTTTAGGTTGATCATTTGAGATAATTTCCAACACATATTCCGTTGTCCAAGTTCAATTTCAAGTTATTACGTGAACGGTGAGTATTCCTACCCCTTTTTGCTTTTATACATTTTTGGGGTGTTACATGTACACTATTACAATTTCAAATACAAGTTTACATTTTTACAATACAATTCTAGTACTATGTGCATTGCTTACAACGTGCTTTATGCTTAGACATTACATGTGGATTACATTTGTACTTAGTGAAATCATTAACATGGTACAAGCCGACCTTAACATTGGATAGCGCTATTTGGATTGACAACCCGCCTAGATTGATTCTCCCCCTTTTTCATCGGAGAATCCGTGGTCAGTGTTAAGTTATCATCCATTTATTGGTTGAGTACACTACAGTTCATACAGTACATTATACAGTCACAGGGTTGATTTCGCTCATTTGTATGATACATAGTTTACATATTTGCACTGTAGCTTGCACTTGAATTGTATATCTTTTAACCTACTATATATATCTAAACTAGGAATGCTCACCAACATTTCATATGTTGACCAAATCTATTTTGTACATGTTTCAGGTGCAGTTTGATCTAGTGCTTTAACAAGAGATACTTAGTGCATTATTTTAAATCAGTTATTTCATTATTTACATTTCATTTAAGACTTTGTATTTTCCATTTCCATGTAAGACAAATTTTGGATTATTCAATAATATTTACATTTTAGTACCATGAGCTTTTGAAACAATCGTCACTACGTGGCACCCCGATGATTCCGCCATCGGTTGGGGTGTTACAGATTGGTATCAGAGCCATGGTTATAGGGAACTAGGTTATTAGATAAAATGGCCTAGACTATAACCGAACTTTAACTTGCATGCATAATATTTCCTGAATTACCCTACCCCTCATTTCTCCCTACTTTCCTCTTTCTATCTTTCCCTTCTTCCCCCTCTCTATTCTTCTTATCTTTCATCATGGTGCATAGAGATGGTGTCCTACAGAGAGTGGAAAGTTTACATCATCATGGGACGGGAGCATTACCTTTTATGAAGACACTCTTAGATATAATATCTACTCTTATTGTTACTCCTTCGAAGTTGTTGAACTTTAATGAGTGTGATAAGGACACGTGCAATCTGGAAGGGTGGACGCCTGTACACTGGGTTTTCTGGCATAGGCAAGCATAGCGCATAAATCCATTTACGGACCTGTTATGCTTACCTGGGGATTCCTGGAGTGAGTGTCCACTTATAGGCTAAAGCATGTCTTCTTTGATCACCATTGGGTTCAATTCCCTTGAAAAGTCAACGTTCTTGTTGAGCTTTACGGCTAGACAAGGACACTCCAAGCATTTTGTACAAGTTTTTCCAATAATACCCTCTCGTTTCATATACAATACTTTGCATTGCATACAAGATCATATCTTCATAATTATCTGTACGATTATACACTTACACTTTCTAATCTCATGATTATTAATTAACTACCTCATAGATGTCTGCTCGCCGCATGCTCCGTAATGCCAGCCAACGCCCTGTTTGTGCTTCTGGACGACGTTCTGATCGTTGCCTCGCATCTTTAGTCGCCGAGCAAATTGCTGCAGTGATCCCAAACCTTGTCAGTGAGATAACCCAGAATAGTAACAGTGCCAACACAGGGAGCACGACTCAATTTCGGTGCACTTTCAAACACTTTAACTCCTGCAACCCCACAAAATTCACTGGTGAGGAGGGTGCTACTGGCCTCCTCCAATGGTTTGAAAGCATGGAGAGTACTTTTGTGAACAGTGAATGTCCTGATGAACTCCGCGTTCGCTATGCTACTAGTGTCCTTCAAAAGGGAGCGCTAACCTGGTGGAATGGCGAACAACGCAATCGAGGGGCTGATGTTGCTTTATCTTTACCTTGGACTGAGGTTAAGGAACTCATGATCGCCAAATTCTGCCCTAGAAACGAAATCAGGAAACTGGAGGAAGAGTTCCATGGACTGAAACAAGACAGTGGTGAGAATCTTGCGTATAATACCCGATATCACGAACTTAGCATACTGGTTCCACACATGGTCACCCCAGTCTCTCGAGCAATCGAAAAATATATCGAGGGATTACCTGACCTGATTCAAGACGTTGTCACTGGAGGCAAAGCCACTACGGTAGAAGAAGCCATCCAACTCGCAGCCACATTAACAGACAAACACGTAAGGAAAGGAAACTTGGTTAGGAAGGGCACCAAGACACCTACTGAGAAAACCACCAATGTTGTCGAACAACCTAAGATTGTTTTAGCAAAAGTCGCCACTACTGCTTCGAACTCTAAGAAACGAATGGGCGATAATCTGAACCATACTGTTGTGGATCCTGTGACTCAACCTCCTATCAAGAAAGCCTACACGGGAACCCATCCTCAATGCAGCACTTGCAAGTATCATCACCCTGCAAATCTTCCATTTCGTCAATGCACTAGATGTGGAAGGTTTGGACACTTTGTTTCCACTTGTCGAGTAATGGTGGGGACACAGAGTAACCATCAAACAGCTGCCCAGGAACCACTACGGATTACTAACGGTCGGGCATGTTATCATTGTAGAGACCCTAACCATATGCTACCTCAATGTCCCAAATTGAACAATGTAAACCTGGTGGCACATGGACGAGCTTTCAATATCAATATCAACGAAGCAGACGATCAGGATGACGTTAATCCCACTGGTTAAGCCATGGATGAAATCTTCCCAAGACTCGAGAATCCAATACTCATGTTTTCATTTTCTTGGTCCTATTATCATTTTGTACCTAATTTTGTCGCACTCATTAGCATACAACACCTAGAAATTTCCTTGCAAACTATTATGTACGAACACAGATTTGGGATCTATCATATTGGTTACGTTTATTTTAATCATACAAGACTCTACCTCACACTTATTTGAAACGTTTGGACTTGATACTTGATCTTACAGATGCTTTTCTAAGAAAATATCATTGGTTATTACATTAAACTAGATTTTTCCCTTAATTTGACTACGCATTGAACATCTAATTATTTAATTATTTATGATAACACTTACACTTAATGGTTGTAGTACTTACAAACTTGCTTGCATAAACATGCTATCAATTTGCAATCTATGTGAATAATAATTGCTGCACTTAATAGAGGTCATCATGCCTTTTTCAACAGTCGGGAGAGGCCCTACAACCTGCTCCACGACTGGTGGAGGCTATCGAACATACTCAACGATTGGTAGAGGTCATTATGCCTTTCAAACAGTCGGGAGAGGCCCTACAACCTACTCCACGACTGGTGGAGGCTATCGAACCTGCTCAACAATCGGTGGGATCATAGAAGGACATAAAACCCTAATGTAAGGTAAATTGATGATTCCGGTCCGGAACGTAATCATGAATTTACAGGTACATTAGGGTAGTGTGAAATTCTATTAGAGTTTTTGGTAGGCATCCAGTACGTTTTCAAGGTATCAAAGGTGTGGTGGGTTAGCTGCGGTACACCCTGTATACAAACACTAATGATGCATTGAAAGTGAGACTGGAAGTCGGACCAGGAACAAACTCTGGTTACTTGGTAGTTCATTTAGTCTTTCTGTAGACAATCAACCCGTACATTATCATAGGATTCCTAAAACTTGAAACTTAGTGAATTACTAGATCTTTTCCTTATTACTCGAGACGAAACTGATCCAATCCTTAACTCACACCTATCAAACCTCTTATCCAAATCATTCGAAACAATTCTCTTTGTTACCTATAAATTACGTTGTGCCTTAACCCAAATTTTCCAAACCACGGTTACCTTTGTTTTTACCCAAACATCCATAACCCTATGTTTTTAAATAACTTCGGGACGAAGTTTCTAAAAGTAGGGGATGCTGTGACATCCGTCACTTTTCATTATATATATATATATATATTTTATATATATTTATAATAATAATAATAATAATAATAATAATAATAAATAAATAAATAAAATTCAGTTTCTTTATTATATATATACATTTTTTTTTAAAAAAAATCACACATAACCCATTAACCTACAACCCAAACCATTATCTAAACCCAACACCTCTAACCCAACCATCTCCTCCCTGAAGCCCAATTGCTGCTCGGCCCATAACCCACGAAGCCCATCAGACCAGCCCAAAGCCCCTTCCCTTCACTTAAAAAAAAAAAATAATGTTTTGCCCCTGCCGGGACTCGAACCCGGGCAGGTGGCCGGTTCAAGGAAACACCCAGACGCGTGCAACCAACTGCGCTATGCTTCTGATCTGTTGATATCCCAACCCTTAATATATTTAAGCCTAGTTAAGCTGATTTGTCCTTCTTCTCCCTTAATCTGCTGTGCTACGTGGCTGTGTATAAAAAAAAAAAAAAAAAAAAAAAAGAGGAAAACAGTCAACAGCTGAACATGGCATGTAACCATTGATTGACTCGCATAATGAAATCAGCTGCTTATTTCGCGTATTCAACACATGTAACGCGGTCAAAACATACCAAAGATTAGCTTAATTCGCGTCATTATATTCATTAGGGTCAATACTTACCAAATCAACATCCGGACCTTTACACTATAAATTGATACCTTCTACACAAGCTAAAATCGCCGAAAATCTCTTTCCCTATCTCTAATTTCTGTATAAATTCATCATACGAAGCTTATTGTTTATGGTTGACTTTTCTGTTGACTAAGCATAAATACACGAATCATTGTTGTAAGTATCATTTTTTTACATGGGTTTTGATCTTCGGCAATCACCCAACAATAACCCTATGATTAATTGGGTTATTGTTGTGTGAATAAATCGATTGGAAAATCTAGGGTTTGAACACTATGAATTGGGGAAGAACAAGGTTTTAATACGCGTTATAATTTATAAAAAACAAGAATCAAACACAACCACTGATCTAGATCAAGTGGTTGTGCCTGATGTTGTTAACCAAGGCCACGCGAGTTCGAATCCAGCAATGGCCGATTTTGGTCTTTTATATATATATTTTTTTTATTTCCTTTATACATATAAATCTACAATTATTTTTAAAATTAGACTTTAAATACTAAACATGGTCTATAAATCCTACAAAATTTATTTTAAGTCAGTAATATGATAAAGTTTAATACCCAACTTTTGGTTTTTCAAAAATAATTTATTTAATATATATTATAAATATTACAAGTTTATTCAATTAAAATTATAAAATTCAATAAAAATACCTAAACGATTTTATTAAATCTCACAAAAATTATCCTAAACTTGTATATTCTTAAACATTCCAGAAAATATTTTTATTTCAGAAAAACCATTTATTTTATATTTTTAATTAATTTTTGTTAGTTGTAATCATAAATAATTCATAATAAATTCATCTTACAATATTTTTGCACCAAAATTTTACATAAATTATTTCTAACTATCTAGAACTGAAATACAATTTTTAATCCAGAAATTCTTTGATTTTAATGTTTTTAGATATTAAAGTCGTATTTTGACGATTTGAAATAATTAGATTAAAATATTCTATTTTCAAGAAAATAATTTTATAAAAATTATTTTCATGCTTAAAACCTTATGTTGTGACTATATTCAACTTAAAATTTTACAAAGAGACTTTTATTTATTTATTCATTAAATTTCTTATATTTAAGAAACAAATTGTTATTAATCAAATAAACGTTTATCCCCAATTCGAAACCCTAGAAGTACATGTATTCTAGAGTTATTCCCTTACACATTATCAAATTCTTTAGGTTGATCATTTGAGATAATTTCCAACACATATTCCGTTGTCCAAGTTCAATTTCAAGTTATTACGTGAACGGTGAGTATTCCTACCCCTTTTTGCTTTTATACATTTTTGGGGTGTTACATGTACACTATTACAATTTCAAATACAAGTTTACATTTTTACAATACAATTCTAGTACTATGTGCATTGCTTACAACGTGCTTTATGCTTAGACATTACATGTGGATTACATTTGTACTTAGTGAAATCATTAACATGGTACAAGCCGACCTTAACATTGGATAGCGCTATTTGGATTGACAACCCGCCTAGATTGATTCTCCCCCTTTTTCATCGGAGAATCCGTGGTCAGTGTTAAGTTATCATCCATTTATTGGTTGAGTACACTACAGTTCATACAGTACATTATACAGTCACAGGGTTGATTTCGCTCATTTGTATGATACATAGTTTACATATTTGCACTGTAGCTTGCACTTGAATTGTATATCTTTTAACCTACTATATATATCTAAACTAGGAATGCTCACCAACATTTCATATGTTGACCAAATCTATTTTGTACATGTTTCAGGTGCAGTTTGATCTAGTGCTTTAACAAGAGATACTTAGTGCATTATTTTAAATCAGTTATTTCATTATTTACATTTCATTTAAGACTTTGTATTTTCCATTTCCATGTAAGACAAATTTTGGATTATTCAATAATATTTACATTTTAGTACCATGAGCTTTTGAAACAATCGTCACTACGTGGCACCCCGATGATTCCGCCATCGGTTGGGGTGTTACATTAGGCGTTTTGACCCGTTTGGGCGATTATGGTGGATTGATGATGATATGTTGTGTTTTGTTGATTGTTTGAGGATAGGGTTTGCTCTAGGATGATGCTAGAACAGTAGGATAATGTCGGGTAACGTCGTTATGTGATGAAATCTGAGTATTTGCTATTTAGGGTAAGTTTTACATGTTGATGTGATGCTTACATGCAAGATATGCTATTTTGGGAAACCGCGTGCATTCGGGACGGCTAGGGGGATGATAAATTAGGGGTTTTTGCTTGAAATAGTTGGGTTAATGTTTTGGGTTGGATATTGGGTGTTTTTACATGTTTCAGATCTGATTTGGAGAGTTTGACGCGCGAAAGCGCACTACAGAGGTGCAGAGGCGAGTAGGATCCTACTCGCATGAAGCTTCATGCGAATAGGCTCCTAATCGCCTGAAGTTCATGCTATTACAAATCCTAATCGCCTATATATAGGCGAATAGAGCCCTATTCACCTCAACAACTAGCAAATACAATCCTAAATGCCACTTTTACTAGCAAATACAATCCTAAATGCCACTTTTACTAGCAAATACAATTCTAAATGCTAGTTTGATTCCTAATCGCGTGTAATGCTGCTGTATGTATATTTTAACATCCCGAAACACAGATTGACACCTAGGAACATGTTAGGAACCCCAGGACATGTCTAATGACTTGGTAACACGTGTTCGGACTTTGTTATGCGTTAATTGGGCGTTATGCTAGATAGGGTGAATGTTTGCGCATGCTAAGTGTTTAATTGCATAAGTTGCATGATATCTTGCTTTCGGATAACACGTGGGATGTCGGGTCACCAATGGGATGCCGGGTATTGTCTGGGTTGGTCGGTTTAACGTTTAAACATGTTTTCAACATACACGGTCACGGTCTGGACAACTTGGGGACTGATTAGCCTTCGGGTTAGTAGTCATCACACTTATGTAAACTCATTGATAGGTCGTCACTAAGTTGGGTCATCATACACGTGTTGGGATTCTAAATATCCGAAGGCGCACTCTAAGGTGAGTTTCACAGCCCCAATCTTTTACTGGTTTTACATTTTTGGGGGAGAAAACATGTTGTGTTCTTTAAACGTGTTTCAACTATGTTTTCACAAAAGGTGATTCAACTAAGTTTTTATAAAAGGTGTGTCAACTACGTTTGGGTATTCATGAATTCATTGGGTTTGGAGCATTCATTATGTTTTCACGTATTCATTATGTTTTAGAGTATTCATTATATTACTATGCGATCTTTGGAAGTCCCGGGGAGAACCATGAATGTGCGGGGATGCACAACGGGGGAAATGTGGATAGCGCTATTTGGGCTTGACCCGCCCCACTCGTCGACTGGAGGTCGGACGGGTACATGTTGTCTCTTAGGTATTCAGTATTCAGTATTCATTCGGGCACGTATTCAGTATTCACAGTATTCGAGTCCAGTAATGGTTTTCCAATCGCAGTAGTAACAGGTATTCATATGTTTTGCATGCATGTGGTCTGGATTGACCATGGTTATTCAGTTGGAGTCGATTCATACTTGGATTTTCACTTGGAGTTGGTATACATTTGGAGTCGGTATTCATTAAAAACCTGTGAACTCACCGGCATTATTTGCTGACGTTTTTAGCATGTTTGTCTCAGGTCGCTAAGGTAGCAGCTGTCGATAGGCGCACGGAGTCTCACGGCGTCTAGGATTCATGTGCATCTCATTTAGTATTTTCAGACTTTCGTACTTTTAATTTAGTGTTGTAATAAAGTTTTACGCTTCCGCAGCGATGGATCATTTATAAAAACTTAATGGTTTGTTTATGTCATTTTTACGCTTCATATAGTGTCGTTTATTGTGACCGTTGACTTGGATCCTGGTATGTCACGCGCCTCGCGGTAAAACCCCGCACGTGGAAATTTGAGGGTGTGACACATACCGATCTCACAGCCCGTATTCGTTAGGCTCAGCAAGAAGCTCTCAAGGATAGTAATATCGGGCACGAAGCTCTATACAGTTAGGTTGATCAGTTGGAGACAAAACCTGATGGGACAAAATATTTCCTAAACAGAATATGGGTTCCATTGTATGGAGGATTGCGTGATATAGTTCTGGATGAAGCACACAAGTCCAAGTACTCGATACACCCCGGTGCGGATAAGATGTAGAAGGACCTCAAAGAATTCTATTGGTGGCCTAACCTCAAGGGCCGATCCCCAGTGTGTTGGGCAGAAGTAGGGGACAAGAAGATGACAGGTACCAAACTCATTCAGGAGACGACTAACAAGATTTTTCAGATCAGAGACAGACTAAAAGCTGCAAGGGACAGGCAGAAGAGCTATGCAGACCAGAGGCGTAAACCATTAGAGTTTCAAGTTGGTGAAAATTTTTTGCTCAAAGTATCTCCGTGGAAAGGAGTACCCAGGTTTAGAAAACGTGGGAAACTCAATCCCAGATTCATAGGTCCATTCAAGATCCTTGCACGAATTGAACCAGTTGCATACAAACTCAAGATACCGCAAGAACTCAGTGACATTCACGACATGTTTCACGTCTCGAATCTCAAGAAGTGTTTTGTTGATGAATCATTTATTATCCCTCCAGAGGAAATCCACATCGACAAACAACTTCATTTCATAGAGAAACCACTTGAGATAACGGACTGGAAGATTCAGAAACTTCGCCGCTGTCAGGTCAAGCTAGTCAAGGTACATTGGGATTCCAAACGTGGACCTGAGTTCACGTGGGAGCGTGAGGATCAGATGAAACGCAAGTACCCACATCTCTTCCAATAGACCCACAGTTCAGATGACCAACACCGAAAATTTCGCGGACGAAATTCCTCTAAAAAGGGGAGAATGTGATACCCGTCTAAATCACAGGTCATATCCGTACACTAGCTACACGTACACACTGTGCATGACATTTCATTTTACATGTTTCATTACAATTGAGCCATACAGGGCCTCAACAAGTCAATTTCGATGCTTACAGTCTAGCATTAGTCTCGCTAGGGGATACAATTTCATAACTAGTTGAATAGTTATCATGAGTTATAGAGAGATCATACCAAAAACACTAGTGTGGGAATTCATACAATTGAACATAATATCACAATTCTGATCCAATCAAGAACAAAAACAAACAATGTCCATATACAAGGAATTATCCAAACACAATGTCCATATGTAACTAGTAATACAACTAGTTAAAAATATATAATGAGCACACAATTATATATTGTTTAGTGTCACATAAACTTGTACAAAGGTCACACTTAACATCTATTTATAACATGTGAATATACATTTGTACAAGACATGGATTTAAAATGTTCAAATATATATATATATATATATACATACATACATACATACATACATATGTGCGAGATGCACATATATATACATATATATACATATGTGTGATTGTAGTTTTCAAAGATTATACTCTTGCATGTTAATGAACCATCACTTCAAGTCATCTAGATTCCACCCCAATTAGCCAAACACTTTACTACTTATTCCTTTCATAACCTTTGACTTACCAAAAATAACTCTAGTGTATATATATACGACATGCATACATGTGGGTGTGTAGAATTCCAATCTTGCACTCAACACTCATGCATAAGTCTTATCATCACATTCCTAAGAATTTAAATCAAAATGGTAATTAGCTTTATTACTACATGGATCAAGAAACATTGACTTACCATCTTTGTTAGTTACACTTTCCATGCACCAAAGATTCTTGATTTTACCCCATCAATCTTATAATATCCTAAATCTAGCTAGAACCATGATCATCATATGTCAACTCTAAGTGATATGATCAAGTCTAAACCTCCCAACACCCTTGTTATTTCGCCTCCCCCATTCCCAAGGAAACATGCATCCATCAACTCCATAACATGCCCACAATCTAGCCAAAATCCACTTTTACTTGATTTTACACTAAAAAGGAAAGATACTTCCTTTCACCTTTCCTAAGTCAAGATGCTTTGCCAAAACATCTAGTATATATAGAGGTCAAGGTTTGATACTTGGGTGCACCATAAAAACAACTAACACACCCCTCTATCTCTCCCTCTCGGCACCACCCCACCGCCGCACCACCACCACCTTCGGCCCCCATCACCACCGAAAACCATCACCACACCCTAACCACTAATAATAACCATTAACTTTCAAGGGATCATTAGGGGTACAAGGAGCATAATCAAGGTTGTACAAGGCCCCTAACTCCCTCATTTCTTAGACCCTAGGAGGTATAATCTTGTTTTGTTAAAACTTATGTTTATTTAACTACATTTGCATTTATACACCAAGTTGTTCATTTATATGTTTATTCTTGTAACTAAACCAAGTAAATAAGTAAACTCATGATCTAACATACATTATGTTGGATGGAAAAATGTATGCTTTTACACATACCATGACCGAAACATACAAGAATGCATGTATGCATATGGGCCGAGATATACCAATGTATATATGGTCTCTAGGCCGAAAGTTTTGTAAGAAAAACTATATATTTTCCAAAGCTCATTAACATAAAGCTCATTAACATAAGACATAATGTGGATAGTTAAAGATCATGTGTGACATGTTAGATCCATAACAAAGCATACAAGGTATATATGTTTTCAAGAAAAGTGATGTTTAAAATAAAGTATTATTATTTTCACAAAGGTTATTAGACTTATGAAATAATACCTAAATATTATGGATCTATGGACATGTCGTGTTCAAGGTTGTAAAACCTACAACACATGGATACCTACACCACCCAAAGTGTATAGAACATATGTTTTCACAAGTAAAAAAGTGGTGTTTTCACAAAAGATAATACTATCTATCACTAGTGTACATAAAGATGGTAAATCTTGCAACACAAAGCCATGAGGTTCACATTTTGGGAAATATTACACTAGAAACCATAACATGGAACACTTAAAAGATAAACATTGTATCTTTTAACAATTAAGTCATCACATACACAAATCTTTATATCAAAGACACATTTAACTTAAAGAGTTAAGTTACAAGGACAAGCATAATAAGAGAACAACTTGTAAACAGTACAAGTAACATAGACCTAAAATGTCTCTTTTACATAGGACCCGTAGGTCGATCTCTCTAGCTCAGACTCATTTGTTCATTCCCAGACACACCACAAGGTGAGTTTCACGGGCCCCCTTTCCACTGTTTTTACATTTTTCCGGGGAAAAACATGCGTACAGTTTTCAGTTACATACATGACTATTATGTGAACATGAGACAGTAAGGTTCAGGATCCATTAAGCCCTCGTGTCATACATTTCACCATAACCATTAGCTATGGACTTAGCCATGAAACACCAGAATAGATCTATTAGGTTGACGCCCCCACTCTTGGTCAGTCGCTCTGACCAGATGACAGATATCAAAAGAGTGCTAGTATTTCACATCATTTCATTGTCTTTGTGTACAATGGGCGAGGCACAACATGTCAAGGTTTGGTTATGGGCTCATGTCAGATCACATATCAATTATTGCCCTAGCTAGGCAGTAATTTAGTCGGTTTTGGATAACAGGTCCAATCATACAAACCCGTGTACTCACCAACTTTGTGTTGACCTATATATTTTTCATGCATGTTTTTTCAGGAAATTAGCATGAAGCATGGAACTTGGGAAGGTCGCGTGCGAGCATTTAAGGGATATCATCATTTGAACTATTGTTGTAATGTTTTGACCTAAACATTTTACGCAATGGTTTTTAATTCAAACAATTAATGTTATGTTTTTGTAAAACTTGAATGTTTAAATGGTAATTCCTGCTCTATTTAAATAATGCTCGTGTGACTTTTGTGCTTGGAAATCATTTCAGTTGCAACCCGTGTTTCCGCCTTAGGCGTGGTGTGACAGTACCGTTATCGGGATCATCATAATTGGGATCACTATTTTTTTTATGTCAACATTGTGATATACCTATTTATTACCTGCCAAATGAATGCATGTCTAGAACAAGATAATCACATTGTTTTAATTTATTTATTAATATGTTGGTGTTTTGGATTTCGGAGGGCAATACACAATTAGCCATATCAAAGCTTTCAGTTTTTATTTTGTTGTGCATTTGGTTATTTTTTGGATTGTACCCAATATGTGTTTGTTGTTTGACCCTATTGCAGATTGAGCATAAAGTTCAAGTCATTTGTGTGTTGTCCGTAAATAGCATCGTGTTTAAGGTTAGCTTCTCTACTTAAAGAGTTATCGGATAATGAATCGTTGCAAGTGTGTTTTTACTTATAGGGTATATAATTGCATTAAATGATTATATGATAGGTGTTTTGATAAAAGAGTAACATTTTCATGTTTATGTAGTGAAGTTATTACTATCTTTTTTTTTTCTGAAGCTTCAGCATTGTTGGATAAAATTGATGGAAAAGGCTAACTAACTGTTTGTCCGACACTGACACGTATGTGCAGGACAAAGTTGCAAAACACCTCTTCGCTTTGTAGTGTTTTGGTTTTCAAGATTGGGATTTAGAAGGCGTATTAAAGGCATGGATCTATTTGACATTTCACACTTTGAACAGAACTAGGGTATACTTAGCTGTATGTCAGCTTGGATGTTTAGTGTTCATGTTGCTTTGTTGTTTCAGTATCCAAGTGTT
The DNA here is from genome assembly GCA_028751855.1 of Ambrosia trifida. Taxonomy (NCBI): domain Eukaryota; kingdom Viridiplantae; phylum Streptophyta; class Magnoliopsida; order Asterales; family Asteraceae; genus Ambrosia; species Ambrosia trifida. The sequence goes on from CM054127.1 coordinate 880,272, forward strand.
TGCATTTGTAGTTAAACATTGTATAAAGGCATGGATCTGTTTGGCGTTTCATGGTTTAGATTGTTGTTGGGTTAATGATTAAGTGTTCTATGATATTTGCTTGTGTTAAGATAACTGAAAACTTTGTATAAACCAAAATCTATTTAAGTTATTAGGACACTGATATAAAGAAGGCTAGGTAACTACTGTTGGTTGCTGCTGGTTACTCTTTATGTCATGTTGGCTTAGTTTTGGTGCTGTTGAAATTTATCGGTGGGTTAAAGACTGGTTTAATGAGTTGTAAGTAAATTATGTACGGTCATAATGGGCCAAGGGGAAACATATACGGGTCAGAATGTGTTGAAGGAAAAAATTTATGGGTCATAATGTGTTCAGGGGAATTATGTGTGGATTATAATTGGCTAAGTAGAAATATGTACAGGTATAAATTAGTAATGTTATTTTTTATCCTTTTTTTTTATCAACGCCTCTAATAGATGATCTGCTTCCAGTCGAGCTGTGATTTATGTGACTTCGAGAGGCACATTTTCTTTGTAGCTGGTACGTTCCATCTTTGGTTTGTTTACAAGTTCTTCGTGATTCTTATGCTAATTTATGTGTACAACTTGTATAGGCGTCAACCTATTTCTTTTCTTTGAATGGTTTTGCAACGTTAGATGCTTAAAAGCCATTATATTTGTTCATTTCTTATCACTAAGTGTTCGATAAATATCAGGTTGGAATTGCACAGATTTGGATATCTAATGTCTGGATTGAAGCTTATATACTACCTAACCATGTTGCTACCAATAAAGCTAGAAGATGGTTTTTTTTTAATAATATATTGAATAAACGTACATAGAAAACCAAACAAAGTTCCTATTCATATATATATATATATATTTCTCATAGTATTATTAGTGTGCAATCATCGTTTTTCGTAATGATAATGGGAATTGAGGCTGGTGTGGAGTTTTTTTAGTCTTTAAACAAATTTGAATGGAACAGTATAGAAGAGAATAGGAATAACATTGGCGTATCTCCCAAATATGATCTACAAGCAATTGTTGAAAAAGGTGAATTTTTTATTCATTTAATATTGATTAACTATTGATTAAACTTCCCAGTTTGCTTATTTGGAAGTGCAATCTTTTATATACTTTTTTAAAGTTTAAACATATGGAAATGTTCAAATTACTCACTTTTATAATGGTTTTTGCAGTTAATGTACACTTTGGGTGACTTTTGTTTGGTTTTAGTTTTTTTTCTCTACTCATTTGACCCGTAAGGTAAAAATTAACCTAAATAGACCATTATAAGAGTAAACGGGTCAAAACTATCATCTCTATTGGTTATGATTCTATTATACCCGAGTGCAATGCTTATAATAGGAGGCTGTAACATTGGCGAAATCATAAATTGCTTTTGTATTGCAAGCGGAATAGCATTGACACAGGAACCAGCAGTAGTGGTTGTGAACTGAAGGTAAACGGAAACTGAAGCTGGAATGTAGGTTTTGGTTAGAAAATGACGACAGAAATGACGATAGAAAAAGACGACAGAAATGGTGTGAACTGAAGATAAACGGAAACTGAAGTTGGAATGTAGGTTTTGGTTAGGAAGAAGATGTACACAACGATCATATTTTAAATCAATTGTATATTTACTAAAATATGTTATAGTCCCGCAGATTACAAGGGTTGTATAATGAAAATTATTTGTTTGTAGTGTAAAATAAGACAAGTAGCAAATGTTGATACATGTTACATTTTTTTCTTAGCTGATGATCGTTTTGAAACAAAAGATGACCACATCAAATCAAAACATTTTCAATAGAGACTTATTATATTGTTTGATATTTTTTTTTACTAAGAAACATTAATCACCTGATAATAAGATTCCTTTCAAATTTAACACAAGACAATTATCTCTTACTTTGTGTTTCGCAATGACAATAAACAAGAGTCACGGACAATCCCTATATAGAGTAGGTCTGTATTTGAAGGATCTATGTTTTTACACATGGGCAGTTGTATGTAGCGTTGTCAATAGTCAAGAGTAGAGATGTACTGAAGATACTAACATTGGATAAAGATGGTAGCGTTAATAATCAAACAACAAATGTTGTCTATAAAGAAATATTTGGAGATTTGTGAATAAGTATGCAATCATATTTGGCATAAATCGTTTAATTTTCTTATTTTTTTATAACTTTTTGGTTGTATGATTTGTTAAGCTATATGTATTTACTTTGAATTTTAATCTTCATTTGCATGTCGTTACAATAAATATATTATTATTCATTTCATTATTTGTTTTTAAATCACGTCAAATCAAACATTTGTTGATTCATATATCAATTATTTAGTAACATTCAACCTTTTTATGATATTTTGCATGCAACCAAGATTCATACGAATTGTATTACGTAACTAAAACTTGTATACTACAATCTTATAGAATTTTCTCCACCTATTGTTTGGACCTGATGCATAATTCATATATTATTTATTAGGTAACATTAAACTTTTTTATGATATTTTCTAAGTAATTCAAATTCATAGGAATTGTAATACTTAAGTTCCAATAATTAAAACTTGTATACTACAGTCTTTATAAAATAAATTTATCATTTGACTTGGGACGTACCGGGTGGACACCCGGGGCTCTAACCTAGTTTAAATATATAAGAAAACATATATTTTTAAAACCAACAAAATATGTAAATAAATGCATTGTTTATGTGAAAGATGCTAATATTTTTCATACACCATATATAGTAATTCCATTATAAAAACATTTTTCTTAAAACATGATGTGTGGTCATATGGCACTAGTCTGTCTATACTACAACCGAAAACTATCTTTCTAAATAAACATGAAATTGTGGTGGATATCATCGCGGAGGTGAAATCGTGTAGTTTTTTGTTGTACAAACATAGACATAAGGATATTATAGATATAGATTAATGGTAATTGAAGGTTATGATAAAAGAATATGTATAAGTAGGTTTTGCATGAAGGGTAGAAAGGAAAAAAATTACATGACATTTGGGTTTTAAGCATGAGACTTTTCCTATGTCATCTTAAAATTCATGTGAAATGATATGTGAAGAGTAAAGGCAATGAATGTACAAGTAACAATGCATCAAGGGGTAATATGGGAAAGATATACATGAAATTATAGGTTTAAAGTCTGTGTTTTTTCAAATGTCATCTTAACTTTGACAATTTGGACATATTTGCCCATGTCTCTCCTTTTATAATGTAGTATAGATATAGATATAGATAAAAAAAATTATAACCTTGAGCCTGGTTTTAATCCGTATAAAGTTAACTAGTGGGATTCTTCCATGCGAGGAAGTAATTTAGCATCGGCTTGGTATGTTACAACTGCATCAATCAAAAGAGAAAACATAAAATAATAAAGTCGTGATATAGACAAAATGATGTCTACATGCGTTTTACATGTAATTAGGGCCGGCCCAAATGCAAGTAAAAACAAGCTAGGGCTTTAGGCCTCAAAATTCTAGGGCCCATTACAAAAAGATACATGTGTAAATTGGATTATTAGTTATACGTTTGAACTAGGGCTGTAAACGAACCAAACTAACACGAACAAGGCCTTGTTCATGTTCGTTTGTTAGGGAATTAACGTGTTCACAAACTGTCCACGAACACTTACCGAACAAGATTTTTTGTTCGTGTTCGTTTGTTAAGGAAATAGCGTGTTCACGAACTGTTCATGAACACTTACCAAACGCGATTTCTATTCGTGTTCGTTTGTATTTATTTACTAAATTTAGGCGTCGGACAAAAACGAACACAAACAAACACAAATGAACGTAAACGAACACGAATAGGCATTACTGAACAAAAAAGAGCACAAACTAACACATTAAATTCTGAAAATTAGCATTTTTTATTGCTAACATTGTCCGACCAAAATATATAATCCGATTACCCAACTATACGTAACATAATCTTTATCACATAATGTTTTATAAAAGACAGATGTATCGTTTTAAACTTGAAATCCTCGTTCAATCCACAAAAAATAACAGTTAATTAAAATAGTTAAAGTAATATTAACATGTGATACACTAATATATATATATATATATATATATATTAAATAATCTACCACTGGTAAATTTGAAGTACTTCAATTAAATATAAAAAATTAAAAACCCTAATGAACTATCGAACACAAACAAACATAAACGAACACATTACCGAACGTTCACGAACAAAAACTAACGAACGCGGACTCTATTCATGTTCGTTTGTTTAACTTAACGAACGTAATTTCTTCTTTGTGTTCATTCATTAATTAAACGAACGAACACAAACGAACTTCCCTTCGAACAATTCACAAACTGTTCGCCAAACGTTTGGTTTGTTTACAGCCCTAGTTTGAACAAGAAGATAGAATATATAATTACAATCCAGCGGTAAAAGTCGCACGTTATTTTCACAAACAGATCGGTTCGAATCCCAGTGTCTAAGACTTAGGCCCTATTTGGTAGCCTCTTAATGAGGTTCTAAACCATTCAGCTCTGAATGGTTCAGCATTCAGACTGTTTGTTTCAACCTAAAAAATGGCTCTAAATGGAATGGTTAAGAGCTGAAGCATTCAGACTTGATGTATAGCTGAACCATTCAGAACTTCTAAACCATTCAGAGCTCTTAATTATTCAGCACTTAATCAACCAAACAGCCTCGTATTGCTACTAGTCTACTAAAGTATAATTTATATAAACATAAACATTAATATTATTTGTGTTGTGTGTTTAATTTGATAAGGAGTATTTATAGTTCTTGGTTTTAAAAGGAAAAAAAAAAAGAATTAAAACGTATTTGAATATTAGAGTTTTAACTTGCACCCAGTTTTATTGTATAATGCTTTAGGTTAAGTAATTTTAATGAGAAACATTAAAAGTATATAAATATCTCAAAGTTTTCTCGTATCAAATAATATTGAACAAAAAATATTCATGGTTTCATTGTGTTATTTTAGCTACTACAAATCCAAAAGTATCATATTTTCACAACTTTATTTGACAGAAGAAACACCAAGTTTATTAATTGTTAATTGCTATAAAGGTTTATTCTTGATAGCTTCCGTACTAAATAAAAATTTAAATACATACAAATCCAAAAGAATTTGCGATATGGTTCCAAATTTTTATTTCACTTTAGGCTTCTAAAATGGTTGAACCGGCCCTGCATGTAATTTGTAAATCATAAAAACGTATACCGGTGCCTATAACATAGATAATGGCACTTATACAACTTACAATACCAGAAAAAAATCACTCTATTTTAGATACGAATTCATTTCAAACAAAATTTAATCCGGAATATAAAAGAAAAAAATATTAAATACAATTGTCTATTCGATTGTTTTAATAAAGTTAACGAAAAGAAAAATAAATGGTTTAAAGTGGTAATGATATTATAAGAGTGCACAGTGTGTGTGGGGGGATGGAGGGGAGGGAGAGCCCCTTGGGTGGTCGAATTCTTAGGGGCGTGGGGCTTGCCTTGGTGGTTTGTGATTGGTTGATTTTTTTTCTTTAATTTCAACACACAATTAATATTAATAATAATATTTCTCTCCCACAAAGTGTCACATGATGCTTCACGCCTATCTTTCTCACTCCACTTCCTATAGTCTAAAAGGTTAATTTGAAATTAAAATAAAAACTTTATTGTTCATACCCCGACATATGTTTTAATGTATGTAGAGTCAAAAATAAATGGAGATTCGTTTAGCTCAATGTGTTCTTTCTTTGTGTTTTTTAATGGCATTATTATTATTATACTATTTAATTAATACATATATTATATCCAAATGTACAGCTCTGATGCTTAATTTATAACTGTGATACTCACAATATGGGCATCGACATGTTAAGATTGTACATGATTGTAGAAAATTCAACTAGTATACATGTGAAATACATCTTAGTCCTTAGAGTTGTAGATGATTATGTTAATTAATATAATGCACATGACATAATACTTACACTTATCCATATATTCGTTGAAGTTACAGATTTAGGGCATCTGCAATGGAAGCTTCACGTACAACCCCCCCCCCCCCCCCTTCCATGTCGGCCACGTGCCTTTCCTTTACCAGTGTGTATACCTCTCTCCAATTCCTCCGTGTTAATTGACTCTCTCTCTACTCAAAGACCTTCATGTTTTTAGGCCATGTTAACGTCACATTGGCGACAGACCTCCATTGTAAGTAGTCTTATAGTTGTGCATGCATGTTAAATGTGTGCATTATCCTTGATGTGATGCACAAAATATAAATATCACACAAAATTATATACTTAGATGTGTAAACTTATTAATCTGAAAAATGGTAGTCTCTTTGCTTTTAATTGTAATAAACTGTGATGTGTGAAATTGTAAAGTATATTTTAAGTCATTGATGTGCATAACTAAAATTCTTACATCCAACTATTAAACCTTTGATTCAAGATATTAATTAACACGTTTATACACAAGTTATTTACGATATTGATAGTATTGATTCAATTTTAGTGGATACATGTTATATAATTTTAAAGCACACTACAATAATAATTAAAAGATTATTACATAAGTGTTACATGTAGTTAACGAAGGTAATTGGTGATGAGACAAATCAAACATGTAAGGTACATTGTTGCGGATGTGAAGGCGCTTACCTTCTTGTGGTTTAGCGCAATAGGCACAAAAATAATAAAAAAGATTGGAAGTCGTAGTGAAGTTGTAATGTTGTTGGCAGCCCCTTCTCTCTGTTTTGAAGATTAGGTGGTTTTCGCTTGTTCAGTGAAGTTCACTTTTAAAAAATAAAATATCAGTGTAGAATTCAACCTTCAATGAAACGCTAATTAGGGAACCATCAACTTTCATTTAATTGGGATCTTATGAAAGCAATTTAATATATGATCATTTCTCCAACTTGTTTTTCAACCAACTTTATATCATGAAACACATCTCATTAAATTTAACCTATACTTATATACTATATAATTGGTGCTAGATGGGTAAAGTTGTTATTTCATTTCCATATAATTGTTGGTAATATTGTAATTTCATTTACTTAGCTAGACAAATTTAATACTAACAATAATCAATCCTCAAAGTAACCTTGAATACTTAGACCATGTGTAATGGGCCATTTATCAAATAAAAATTTAATACTAAGTTTAATAGTAAAACCCTAAGTCGTAGCATGACAACCTTGACTTCTTTATGTTATTAGTCGTCCATCACTAGTCGTCGTTTGATATCACCTTATGTTACAAAGCGACAATTGTTCTCTGCCTCAACTTAAGCCTCATTCTTAGACACTGGTACCTCAATATTAGTGTCCTCATCGGACAGTTCCTCCTTAGTTGTCACTCGACAACGAAAACATTGAAGATAACATCCCAATTTTATGGTTGTCCAAATTACTCTTCGCTCGTTTCTCGCTCGACACTCGCTCGAAAAAATTTGCGCTCGAACAATGCTCGCTCGCTTTTTAGCTCGGTTGTAAACGAGCCGCTCAGCTCGGTTCGGTTTGTAAATGAGCCAAGCATGAGCAAAGGTTCGTTCGGTTCGGCTCGGCTCGTGAACAGCCCTAGTAATGGCAAGTGATAATTTTCAAGCCCATGGGGCATTAATCGACACGTGACGTGTGGGACCATTAAAGGATTCAAATTAGAATGCAGGTGTAGTGGTAAGGTGAAAAGTTTCATGTAACATCAATCATTTAATATTAATTATTATTTTTTTTTTGAAAATAAAAAAATAATAATAAAGAAAGCTAGATTGAATGTGATTGGCCCAAACCTAAAAGAAAACGCCGTGTTTTTTTTTTTTTTTTTGGTGGCCCCCAAAACGCCCCAATTCAGATGGTGGGGGCGGAGTGACACCATCAATTCAAAAGCATTTTCTAACATAAATTTAGAAACTGTTGTTTGACATGGGGAGCTAGTGAGCCACTATCAATTCAAAATATGACGGTCCTTAACTTACTAATTGTTATCTGCAAGTCATGTTTGAGCTTCATCTTTCGTAACCGATCGGACAAATGGGAGCCACCATCAATTCACAGTCATGATGGTCTTTAACTTACTAATTATTATCCGCCCAAGCCACCATCATTTTATAATTATTATTGCCCAACCTCACAAATAAAATACTACACACTATATCGCTTGTTTATCTCTAGTTACAAATCCTACACCGCTATGTTCTTTTTCTCGCCTCTTTGTGACCAGCAACAAATCTTCAGCACTGATTATCACTTTCGGGTAAGGCCCTAATATGAAGAAATACAAACTCATCAACATCTACCGCAATATAAAAAATAATATATCTAAATAATAAATTCAATCATTATTTACAAAATAGCACAAGGTTGATTATTTTAACCAAATATGGTTTAAGAAACAAAACATATAAAAAAAATATATATTATAAATAAGGCAAGTTTTTTTTTATATGAACCACACATATTATCATCTTGTATTTTACCATTTTGATACCATGTTTTGCATGATCTCCAACGGATGATCCATTCAATTATATACAAAGACACATTATACTTTTGTTTTAAGATTTTTATGGGTTTAGGGCTTCGACCGTAAACAAATAAGTTAGGGATTTTATTTTATTTTATTATTTTTTTTTTTTTTGTGGATGAATGATTTTCATTTACAATCTCGGTCAGAAATATAATGAATTGTAAAAAAGTCTTTGTTGACAAAAAATCTATAAGTAAACGCAATTGATAACCACACACAGTGTAGTCCCATTGCAACGCGCAAGACTCTGCTAGTTTATGTACATGAACCCTTAGACCATAATTAATGGTTCATGCCCCTTAGGGGGCATTTTCCACCGCATCATTATTATAAATCACTTCAAAAAATGTGTAATGGTTAAAGCCACTTAATGCCCTTTTTATTTATTATTTTCCATATTTTTTATCCTATTTGGGCATTATACTAGAAATGTCTCACCCTCTTAATGCCCATATAATGTCAAGGGGATGGTGTTAGGGGCATTATCATGCTTATTCATGCCCATATAATGCCCATTACACATGGTCTTATGTTGGTCGTAAAAATGGTAAGAAAAGATCATCCGCAAGTGGTAAAAATTGGCCAAAATTGATATAATTATTTACTTTTAAAGTTCACAGAATTTCAGTAAATATCATATTAATTAGTCATATTAAATATGCTAATCATGTTAATTATATTTTATTTTTTATAAAAAAGTAATATGATTTACATAATAAATGTAAGGATGGGAAACCTCACATGCAGACACGTTCGAAAAATAAATAAATAAATAATAAAAATATGCGAAACCGTTATGGGCCCCATTTGGAGGCGCGTTACTGTGTCGGTGAGGCCTTTACTTCCTTTATGCGCATTGCCGACTTGGCTAAACTCAAAAAGCCAAAAACAAAGGCCTGTTCATTTTTTAAAGTCTCTACACATAAATGATAACATAATATACATACACTTTATAGCAAAAACCTGTTTATACCGGTCGGTTGAACCTGTTATATTGCTTATCGGTGTCTTATCTGGCATGAATTAGTCCGGTAATTCGCGAAAACGGTAAATGATTTCAACTGCCGTGTAAATTCCGCTATACAAGTGTCGGTACAAGGTTAAACTTTGGACTTTATCGGCCTTTATTGATGATATAGATAACATGTTTGTTGAGAAAGAGCACGAACTAGTTCCTAAACACAAGTTACTTGTTATATATGCTATTTATCTTATGTATTTAGTATATTTTGATTATTGATAACTAAAACATGTTATTAGAGATTGTAGAAAACAAAAATTGTCACACCCCGACTTTTCCCCTCGTCGGTTGTGACGTTTGGTGCCTTTGCCAACGCAGCGGAAAGATGCATCTAATACTCTGGTTCCCTAAACGCCAATTCTAACCCTCTAGGATCCCCGGTCCCAACTGCCACCTACTCCAACCGTGCCGTGACCATAGTTTAAACCTGAAAGACATACTTAAAAAGTCAACATATAATGCTGGTGAGTTCATAAGTTTGTATAAAATGTTACCGAAATGTTACCCAGTTCAATCCTGTCAATACTATGTCAATGTTACCAAAGTACGCTAGCTAGGCGTATGTTTTATTACTACTACGATTGGAAACCATTACTGGACACGTTTAGCAATGTTTAGCATATGTTTAAGCAGCCCGAATATGTTCAGCATGTTTAGCAAAGTTCGAGACAACATGCACCCGCCCGGCCCTCCAAGCCGTCGAGTGGGGCAGGTCACGCCCAATAGATCTATCCACATTTCCCCCGTTGTGCATCCCCGCACATTCATGGTTTCCCCCGGGACTTCCAAAGATCGTATAGCAATACAAAGTTAAAACCATAGTATGACATATGTTACCAAAATAGTTTAGCGCATGTTTTCTCCCCCAAAAGTTAAAGCTGTAGAAGTGGGGCCGTGAACTCACGCAACCCGTTTCATTTATCAAAAACTTGTTCGTTTGGAATTCTTCAGGTTTTCATAAAAGAAGCATGTCTTCCACCCCGAAAACATTTACAAAAACAGTAAAAAGTGGGGTCATGAACTCACCTTAATTTCCGTGCTAAGCTAGCAAACAAAGCCTGAGACCTCGACCGACTTCCTCGTGCCCTAATTACCAACAAAGGACACCTTAACAGTCTATCACACATAAGCCTAGCTTATTAACCGCTTAAAAGATAGTCTACCCGACTGCCTAGACTCGTGTGTACCAACACGAGTCTCAAAACGTTTCAACTCGACGAACCGATCATGACTTACCTTAATTCACAAGTTACATACAACATAGTACCCAAGTTTCACACTTGTCACTATCCGTATGTAACCAAGTTGGACTAACACCCCGAAACGTATATTTATCCTGAATCGTAACTCGTCTCGTAAATCATATAAATACTCTTTGAGGAAATACAAATTTAGTTATTAAAACCAATTAATAACATTTATTACTTTTTCCCAAATATTGTTTGAAAATCATCTTTATTGTTACAAATAGTTAGTCTTTGAAAACATTTCGATTTTGTATATAATACACTTGTCCAAAACACTTAGAGGAATTTATTTATAGAAATAAATAGCAGTTCGTTACGTTTTGATTTTATAAAAATTTGGGCAGAGTTTCCTCTGTTTTTGCACAAACCAGACAACACCCGTTGTCTACAATTTTCCTTCAAATCAACTTTCAAACACAATTCAACAAGTTCTTTTTATCCACAATTCCGATTCACGAGACTATACGTTTCGACACCTATATATATACTTAATTATATAAATATAAAACGTAGTCCGACTATATAGTCCAATTGTATTTAGTCCGATGTTCGATATCATAAGTCACTTCAAATTAATTATTTATCAAATCGTCCGATATATAGTTACCGTCCATTATTATTACTCGGTCCGTTCGCGAGTCAAAACTATTTCGTTCGAATCAATATATTTATAAATATATCATATTCATAAATACATAATATTTACAAATATATAATATATTTATAAATATACAACATCTACAATAATAACGAATACGAATTTAAGTATACCAAGTCGCACATCGAGCCATTGACTGCGCGTTGACCAGATCTGACCGAACCGTCTGTAACTGCGACTGAAACCCGAACCGAACCCGAACTCGCATCGAATCTGTTTCTAGACACGAACCGGACCAAACCTAAACCGCGACTCGAAATCAAAACCAAATCTGACCCATAGAACCCATACCGAACCAGCGACCAAACGACCTAACCACCATTCTCGAGTCACCATTGCAGCAACCAAACACCTACCATTGCCGCCTCATCCATTATCCTTGAAACACGACCAACTAACCACCCTTGGACCCGAACTGAACCCACACCCGAATCGGAAGGAACCCGCACCAGACCCAGATCTGACCCGGACCGAAAACCCAACACAAACCACAACCAAAACCGTTTGAAACCCGTTGAGCCGTGACCCGAAACCAAGACCCAAACTGAACCAGCAACCCGACACAATACAAACCCGCATAACCAGAACCGAGGCCACCAGATCTAAAACCCGATCTGAACAACCTCCACCGTGAACCCATCGGACCAGACCCTACCTAACTTGTCATCAACGAAAAACCACCTGACCACCACCTGACTACGACCAGGCACCACCACCTTCGTCTTCATGAACCATACCATCACCTCCACCCACCTACAGCCACCATCGTCTAGAGCCACCCGAGACCACCACCACTCGCGTTCTCCACCGGACCTACCCCTGAAACCACCCATTGAACCAGGTACCACCCACGTGCACCATCATCAACAAGACTCGACCCTAGCCTGAGAACCATCACAATCCCGTCTTCAATCAGCCACCAGAAACCCAAGATCTGGAATCATCTGACCGAGAACCCCAACCTGGACACGATTCTGCTTGTTACGCCACTGTTGCTGCTTATTGTTGATGTTTTCGGGGTCATAAGGCTGCGCTGCCACCAACACAGCCCTTCCGGGCCATAAAACCATGCGCCGCCACCACCATAAGGTGGGTGGTGGCCGGCCGCTGCTGTTAACAGAGGGAGCTGAGAGAGAGCGTGAGGTAGAGAGAGAGGGAGGCAGGCTTAGAGAGAGAGAGGGTGAGGTCTAGAGAGAGAGTAGTGAGAGGTTGCGGCTGCAGCTAAATGAAGAAGAAGAAGGATAATGCCATTTTATACTTAGGGTTAGGTTAGGTGGGTTATTACCGCATATCGAACCTGTTTTTAAATGTAAACGTCTCGGTTTCTATTTAGGCTCGATAATTAATTATAAAAAGTAGTCGGTTTTGTTCAAAATGCTAACCGAGCATAAATATAAATATTTTCGTTATCCGACGCTTGTTTTCAGAACATGCGTTTAAGTCGCGTTAATTAAATCGATCACGTTTTTCCGTTGTTAAAACGATCCGTGAACTTCCGAAACCCAATAATTAACAATATTTAAAGTAAATAATTTACTTTACATAATTAAAATCACATCGGTATTTGTCGGAAGTTGCCGGTTGTCACAAAAATGGTTAAACTTTTGTTGATGAGTAGGGCTGCAAACGAACTGAACTTTCAGCGAACAGTTCATGAACCGTTCGGCGGGAAGTTCGTTTGTGTTCGTTCGTTTAATAAATGAACGTACACGAACAAAAAACTTTGTTCGTTTAGTTAAACGAACGAACATGAACAGAGGCCGCGTTCGTTCGTTTATGTTCGTGAACGTTCGGTAACATGTTCGTTTATGTTCTATAGTTTAATAGGGTTTATAATTTTTAATTTTCTTTTATTCACCCAAATAAATAATATATGTGAGGTAAATATGTTTGGATAATTTAGTAATATATTTTGGGTGGATCTAGCTGATGTCTTAAGAATTATATCTTATTCCAAAGTTAATATATATCCGTATGTGTTTCTTTGTGTTCATGAACATTTCTTTGTGTTCGTTTGTGTTCATGAACAATTTTTGGTGTTCATTAATGTTCATTTGTGTTCGTGTGCGTTCATGAACAAAATTAACAAACGAACACAAACGAAAACAAACACAAGTATTTTCTTAACGAACGAACACGAACAAAAAATCTTGTTCGGCAAGTGTTCATGAACTGTTCGTGAACACATGATTTCCTTAACAAACGAACACGAACAAGGCCTTGTTCGTATTCGTTCGTTTCGTTTGCAGCCCTATTGATGAGGATTATAATAAATTTTATCTTTTATGCCACTAATCTCAACTTAAAAAACCACTTCTGACTGTCCCACATTTTAACTTATTTTCCCCTGAGTAGATCATACTAACTAAAAGTTAACCCACTTAGTTTTTGCTCACATGGACTGCTTTTATGGTTAAAAAATAAAATTTTTGCAGACGTTGACTACTTGTATGACAAAAAAGTCAAAGGTTTAATAACACGGATTGCTTATGTGGTAAAGTTTTGATAATGTGGACTGCTTATGCGGTAGTTCTCGTCAGCAAAAACTAATTGAGTTAAATTTTAGTTAGTATGGGACCGTCAAAGGAAAATAGGTTAAAAGTTGGGATTATTAGTAGTGATTTTTGAAATTGGGATTGGTGACGGCCAATGGGTGTAGTTGGGATTATTTAAATCCAATAATCCTACACTTTCGGTAGTTACCCAAAACTATAATGGAGCTAGGGGCACTCTACTAAGTATTTTTTAACTTCACTGATTTCTACAAATCCTACATTGTCACATCACTTCATTAATTCACTTCACTGAAACAGTTTTTTAGAGGCAACATTTCACTGATTCACTTCACTAAAAGTTTTTTTTTCTTTTATTCTTTTATAAAATAAACATTAATTAAACATTTTATTCAACTAATAAAATAAACTTACATTATAAAAATAAACATTAATATCGAAACACTTTCACAAATGTTGACTAGGTAGGGTAGATGTCATCGGTAAGATAATATCCACATTTATATAAGTGGCAACTTAAAGTAAATGGACACTTTGACGCCGTTCCGTTTCGTTGGGTGAGAAAAATAGGAGATTGTTGGAGAACATTGATGTTGTTGAGTGAACCGCGGTGACCAAAAAAACCATGCCAAAACTACATATCTTTCGACATACGATACCTTTGTTTAAGCATAGCTTCGATATATTTTGGCCTATCGACACAATAATCTTCCATTAAACGAATATTGTCTCCCTCCTGATCACGTGCCACGCATCTTTTTTTAGATGTTGTTGTTTCTTCTTCTTCGGCTCGCTTGACAAGATCCTTTAAAAATTCAAAGCTACTATCGGTTGAATTTAAAATCGTGTCCACGTCGAGTGAGGGAATGCAATTTTGATCTTCTTCAACATCACTAATTTTTTAAAAGTATGAAGGAAAATTAAAGTGAAATGTGATGTATTTTTAGAGGTATGTGAAGGTTGAAGTGGATGTATGTTTAGTGTATGTGTAGTGAGGGGCTTCATGAGGCTTTATGAGGAATAAAATATTATAAAGTAATAGAAATGGCTCCATGAGGTTTTATGGGAAAAGAGGGGTGTAGTGAGAAGGGGCTCCATGGGGCTTTATAAATGATTGGCTAATCATTGCTTAATTATTCTTTATTTATTTAAATAATATTAAATACCAAATAATATTTCATTAAATAAAAAAAATTACAAATGATAAAAAGAAAAATTACAAAATACTAAAAAAAAATTAGAAATCCTATTTTTTTTTACAAATACTAAAAAAAAATAATACAAATACTCATATATCATATTTTTTTCTCGATTTTGGCCTTTTGTTTCAAACACATTTCCAATGCTTTGCCGGTTAGGTGGTCGTGCGACTTCGTGTAAAATTCAAAGTCGCGTTGAAACTTTCAATCCCACATAAGCTCAACCACCTCTCAGTTTTCTTGGATACGTTAAGCCCGGATGTCGCGCATGTCTTGCAGATGTTGATTCATCTCAGCAAACGTTGGGATTAACTCGTTCACCCTTGACGAAGAGTCTGCCCGGGCGGTTCAAGCAGCCTTTCGACCGGGCAGACGGGGTAACTCTTTCGCCCCTTCCTCCCCTGCAAAATACGCATTTTTTCGGCGTTTAGGTCGATGTAACGCACATCAGACGTTGACGTTTCGGGATCAACAGACTCAGAGGACTTCGATTTCTTTGACGGCCTCGTATTTTTGGCCCTAGATGAAGAAGTTCCAACCGTTGGGCGGATGTTGGACCATTTGGAGCAGTCTCGCAGCAGCCGCCAAACCCTCAAGTATTGAAAATTCCCATGGTTTTGTTTATATTCTTCCAAAGTCGCATCCAAAATATTCTCGTCGCTTTGGCCAGATTTCCAATCGTACCGGGTGCGTTGATAAATGGCTTGAAAGTTGGGGCATTTGTTGTTAATATCGCTCCACTTGCCCGATATGGAATCCGGGGGCCGACAGTCTTCTCCCCTACCAACGAGACCAAAAAATATTGTTCGGATTCTTCTCCAAAACTCCCCTTTGTTTTGATAGTTCATTAAAAAAAACCCAAAAAATATATAAGTGCGACTTTAAAAAAATATATGTAAAAACAAATATAACATAACAAAAGGATTCATCTTTGTGAGTTTGGGTTGGAATGTTTTGTGTTTGATTGTGTATATGAAGAGTAGTTTGATTGTATGTGTTTGATTGTGTTGTTTGTGTGTTGTGTTGTTTGTTTATATGTATGATATTTACTTTTTTTATGACCGTTCAACCCCTCGGCCCAAGACAAACTTTTCAATGGTCAAATTCCACCTCCCAAGACAAAACGCTCGTTACCATCTCTAGGCCCTACTTTATAACGCCCCCATAGCACCGGAGGGGGCGGTGTTCCCGACGCTATGGTAGGCCAAAACGCCCCACTACGCTTGCCCTTATATATATATATATATATATATATATATATATATATATATATATATATATATATATATACACCTATATACGGTGGGGTTCTTATGCAAAGTGCATTTTTCGTACAAAGTGTGAGAAGTCTATATAGGCATTGTGTTTTAAATTTTAGGCATTGTGTTTTATGTTCCTTTGGCATAGTATTATATAGAAAAACACAAAAATTTAAAATTTAAAACACTAATTAATGTATTCTCGACATGCAGTTTAAAACACCCTACGAAGAAAGTAATCAGTGTGTTTTAAATTTAATGTCTAAAATACATTTGATTGTGTTTTAAATTGTAACGTTTGGTGCTTTTCTATATAAATCAATGTAAAAGGAATCAAAAACATTATAGTCAAATTTTAAAACACAATGACTATATAGACTTCTCACACTTTGTACAAAAAATGTACTTTGTACAGGAACCTATTATTTTAGGAAAGATTTTTTTTTTAAAAACATTTTGATTGCCGGCCAACGGTAATATTACCATTGCCACAAATTACAAAACAAAAAAAAAAAAACAACTTCACTATCCGTTGGAAACTACAAGGGAAACGGTTCACAGGACCCCTACCAGTACCCACAACGGTGGTGTTACCGTGTGAGCACTTGGGTACCCGTGAACAACATGGGTGGCACCCCGTCCCCCTAAGTTAAGTATGTTTCTTAAGTTTAAATTATTCAATATCAAGTCCATCTAGTTACAACTATTTCATGATTATAATTTCTACTCATCACTGATATCATCTAGTTATACTCGGTGTGGAACCTAGCCACTATGAGTTGGCTCCTACAAACCATTACTCAAGGTTGTCGACATCATCCAACACATTATACTCGATGTGGATCCTAGCCACTATGAGTTAGTGAACCCTCAAACAAGACTATGCTAGCCTATATTGGGCACCACACAATCAGTGTGCTAAACACCTCTCCCCGCTTGTAGGCTAGCCTGGCTCCTAGCTCTTGACCCCCGCCCACCCATAATATAACATTAATGCCTCCACATATGAATCCACATTAATGATTAGATGTGATTGGGCGATGATATTGGTGAATTCATAGTTCGTTCATCATGAAATTAAATTGTAAAAAAAAATGTTTGACAAGGGGAGTACTTATGTGTATTGTTGGAACTTGGAAGAGAAAGTTTAGTATAAAAAGTAGTTTAACATAAAAAGTATAAGAAGTATTTTGGGCTTTTAATTAAAATAGATCAATGGATGAGATTAAAAGAGGAAAAGTATATGTTGAGTTTCTAAAAGAGAAGGAGAAGGACAAAATAGGTATAACCCACAGTGGTTAAGTTCCACCCCCATTTTTTTAACGTTCATAACTTTTTCATACGACATTATTTAAAAAAAAAACACACACACACCATAAAAACAAGCATTTTATCATCTTTCATTTGCATACCATATTGCTATATTTCTTAAAAAAATTTTGCTGGGTTGATACTACTTGCATCTAAATGTAAAAACTTGATATTATTACTTGCGTTTTGATGAGGTGGGTCCAATCCAATTGGATTGGCCTACACCATAAAAGACCCAACAGTCTACTTGGGCTAGCCCACATCGCAAAACGCATCAACAACCTGGCCCGTTAACATTTGAATAACCAGAGGATAAGGATGACGGCCACCTGATAAGCTCAATCCCCTTATCATAACAACGAGGCGAAGTTTTCAAATATAAGAGATAACGCTTATCTCCACCATCCTCGGAAATTCTGGCACTTCGAATATGATTCTTGAGGGTTATCAGAAAAGGCACGAGAAACTATAAAAAGGGATAGAAGGTAAGTCACAATTCATTCAGAAATCTCCCAAGAACTCTCTTAACTTTCATTCCCATCACATATACTTATTCTTACGCCGGAGGGTGGTCACAGGAATCCCCCCATTCCTATGGTGAGTCCTAACGGTGTTTTGTTTTGCAGTTATTCAGGTTCAACCGTCCGGGTCAGCAGGAGCCGGGACCTTTCCTTTCTTTACTAAGAAGACTATACGTAGGTACTTGTTTCTTCATTGGCGCCATCCATGGGACGGATCAATAAGGAAAAGATTACCGGTTTGCCTCGGGAGTGGAACACCGGTCACGATAGGGGGCTCTACTCCAACCTTCACCTATACCCGACCAATTGCTAGTACCACATCTTCGTCAATAAGAAATCGACCCCCTACTTACTCCATGCCATGGATGACCGCAACTACAAGTTTTCCTTTGTTTTCCGCCGCCTTGACAGCGACCATGATGTCATCACCACAAGCCACTTTGGTAAAACCAAGCATGGCCCCGTTCACCCCGGTCACCCCGGACAACCAACCTTACATGCCATATTATCCCGTACACCCCTACGGATACATGTACCTAACTCCTACGGGAGGCACTTACGGGTACCCGTACCCGTACGCATATCCACCTATGCCACAATCTTTCCCCGGATGGGTAATGCGAGGGAAAACCCCGTCAACATCCTCAGGCACGAGATTGAATGACGTGCGCACTCGGCTCACCAACGAAGCTACCCCCTAGGGTGACCCAAGCAGCAACGATGACGCCCCAAGAGCCGCAGCGAGGTGTAACTACTCCACATGGAAACGGGAACCAGAATGAAGACGGGGATGAAGATCTCACCAGGCCTTATCGTACACCGGCAATAGCCACTTACTCCAAGTTTGCAACACGAATAGCTAATGCCCCTCTTCCACCGAACTTGAAACTCCTCTCTACAGTGGGAAAATACGACGGCACAGGTGACCCTGATGATCACCTCAGTATTTTTGAATCGGTTGGAACCTCCAAGGACTGGCCGTTACCCGCTTGGTGCCACATGTTTGTTCAAACACTCGTAGGCGCAGCAAGAGTTTGGTGGGACAGTCTGCCTCCCGGGTTTATAGCTAACTGGAACGAGATAGTCAAGCGTTTCTCCCAACATTTCAGCCAGCAGCGGAGACACACAAAGTAGAGAGACGATGTTATGCATATCCGCCAGAGAGATAATGAGTCCATGAAAAGTTTCATTATTCGTTTTAATAAGGAGCGGTTACAGATTCCTGGTCTCACTGAAGAACTGGCATGCACTGCCTTCACAATGGGGGTGAATGACGATGGTTTATTACGAAGAGTTTACCATTGCCCAAAGTGGAAGATCCCTTTTTCTATAAATCAGATCACTCTATCAGTGATCTGATCATTCAGTGATCTGATCATTCACTCTTACATTCCCACTTCCATACTCTTTGATCTTCACATTTTCACTTGTGATAGATTCTCTCCATCACATAGCAATTCATTTGAAGTTACAGGCAACATTCTGACTTTGAGTACAACTGAAATCAGAATTGTAACAATCAAAACATAAAACTCTTGAACCTCCTTCTATGTTTAGCGACGTAGAGGGACACCACGGCCTGCGTTAGGATAAATTAAACCCTTTAACCCTTTTACCCTTCCTTAGACTCTGTACTAACGTTGGACTCATATTTGTTGTAGCAATAGGGGCCTAAACCAAAGACGTAATATGATCGCCTCTTTACGAAACCACACTCTGTCTCGGTTAAAATCTTCTTGCTCGAGCTTGCATGCAATGAAGTGGGTAGTTTGCTATAGTAAGGATCACTGCTAACCTCTCTTTGAATGTCAGACCATAAGACGGTGGAGGGATGAAAAAGGGAAATAAATTGTAGTTCATAGCATCGAGACAAAGCGTACACCCCACGGTTACTAGCCCCGGGTTTATACTCAATTTTATAAGCATACCCCAAAAGCTTGGGCAGCCATCTTGCTTGTGCCGGGGTGGTAATACGTTGCCCACTTCAAGCTTAGATGATCGGTCTTAACCACAAACATACGACCCAACAAATTAATGTTTTAAAGAGTAAGGATGGTATCCATGATGCAACACATTAATTATACATGCCAATGTAAATTTGGTTGGAACCACAAATCATTGTGTAAAGAGTACATACAGAATGGGACGGACAGAGGTGGAGACCAATGTTTTAAAAACCGGTTTTTTAATTATACTACACCATGAAAGAAAAATAGGATGTCCTAGAAAGGGTATCAAATGAACTCCGATTGAACTCATTCAAGCGGTATTTGAACCATCTCATCGAACCCTACGATCATAGTTTTTATGTCTTCATTTTTTTTAGCTTATAGTTTTTAGAATTTATGTTATATCATTGTGTCTTTTATGTAGCATTGTGTCTTTTTCTTATTTTCATCATTGTGTCATTTTTTTTCATTCATTGTGTCTTCTTTCTTTAGCATTGTGTTATATTTTGTGGTTCATTATGTCATATTTCGTGATATATTGTGTTTTTATATCCTTCTCACACTTCTCATTTTTGTTACACTCTGTAAGATAACATCACCCACCATAAAGATACCCTAAAAATTAACGTTTTAAAGAGTAAGGATGGTGTCCATGTTGCAACACATTATACATGCCAATGTATATTTGGTTGGAACTGCAAATCATTGTTTAAAGAGTACATACAGAAAGGGATGAATAGAGGTGGAGACCAATATTTTAAAAATCGTTTTTTTAATTATATCGGATTTGGCTAAAAAATGGTTCAACTGGTTAAATCGCGTTGTACCGGGCGGTTCAACTGGGTTGATTAGTTAGCTATAAATTTTTTTAAATTACAACACTAATACAAAAAATAATCTAAAAGTACATAATTACATACTAAAATACTATAAAATAGTTAATCAATAATTAAAAAAATAATCCAAAAGATAATCTAATGTTTTTAATGTTTTAAAAGTTATACCATAATAAAAAAATAATCTAAAAATAACCTAAAAACTAACCTATGTAGAACTGGTATAGTGGTTCGTGCCGGATTTTCATGCAAAAATGGTAATACTGGTATTTACCGGTTTTTAAAACATTGGCGGAGACACGGTCATTGGGGATGATTGAAAAGGTGATACGACTACATATAGACATTGTGGTCAGGAAAGGTCAAAAGAAGGAGGGGTTTCGGGGATGATCGAAAAGGAAGGGAGCCTTCTTTTTGTTGACATCGTCATTGAGGTGCCAGAGGGTAGGGTAGGGTGGAGCTTTTACATATAGACATTGTGGTCAGGAAAGGTCAAAAGAAGGAGGGATTTCGGGGATGATCGAAAAGGAAGGGAGCCTTCTTTTTGTTGACATCGTCATTGAGGTGTCAGAGGGTAGGGTAGGGTGGAGCTTTTGTTCATATTTGGTATTTTGTGATAGCAAAAAGGAAGAAGATTAACAGAAGAAGAGAATTCTCACAATTTGCTGAGTATTATTAACACATAACAATCAACTAACTTTCCCGCTCAGCTATTATAACAACCAACTAAATAGTTACAACTTTAGTCCTCAACAATTACATCTTAGCTATTATTCTTTATAACAGCATCTAAGTTTCTATTTTATCACATTTAGCCCCTGAACTCTGAAAATCATAACAATGCCTTCCACTTTTAAAATCCTTGACCCAAGGATTAATCAACAGGAAACTTAGGAAATCTCAGCATAAACTCATCACGATATTCCCAAGTTGCATCACTCAAACCTTGACCCTGCCATTGAACCAAAATCTGGCCTGCAGCTCTATTTCTCCTTCTAGTTACCCTGCTGTCCAAAATTTTAAGAGGCTGCAACACAAATCTGGGGAGAGTTGGTAACTCAGGAGGGGTAGAAGGGGGACCAAAAGCCTTTTTAAGTAAACACACATGAAACACAGGATGAATTTGAGCAGTAGGATGAAGGTCTAATCTATAAGCCACTAGCCCAATCTTCTCAATGATTAGGAAGGGACCATAGTACTTCTGGGACAATTTAGTGTACCATAAACTCCTTAAAGAAGTCTGCACATAAGGCTGCAGTTCCAAATAAGCCCACTTCTAAATGTATTTCAGTTCTATGAGCATTAGCAAATTGTTGCATTCTATTTTGAGCTTTAGTAGAGAAGCCTTCAAGATTCTTATAATTTCTTCTCTTACAGACAATGTATCATCCAACTTAGCCACATTGGAATCCTTAGGAATGTAAGGAACATGCAAAGGAGATGCATATCCATATAGAGCAGTAAAAGGAGTGGTTGATATGGCAGAATGAAAATTGGTATTATACTAATATTTAGCCAAAGATAACCATCCTTCCCAGGTGTTAGGCCTTTCAAAAACCATGCTTCTCAAATATGATTCCACACATCTATTCACAACCTCAGTCTGGCCATCAGACTGAGGATGATATGCAGTGGACATATTGACAGATATGGCCTGTACCCTTGTAAATTCTTTCCAAAACCCACTCAATAACACACTATCTCTATTAGACACAATTGTAGAAGGCCACACATGTAGTTTAAAAACATTGTCAACAAACACTTGAGCCACTTGTTTAGCACTGAAAGGGTGACTCAAAGACATGAAATGAGCATATTTTGTTAGTCTATCAACCACCACAAAAATGACCTCTTTACCCCGGGACTTAGGAAGGCCTGATATAAAGTCCATGCTGATATCAGCAAAGACATACTATGGTATTGGTAGGGGCTGCAATAGACCAGGGTAAGCCACCGTCTTAGTTTTAACTTGTTGACACACATGGCAATTTCTCACAAGCTGTCTAACATCTTTTGTCTGTCCTTGCCAATAAAACAAACTTTTAAGTCTTTGATAAGTAGCTTGTATCCCAGAATGGCCCCCCATAGCAGTTGAATGACATTCCTGAATAATGTCCCTTCTCAACTGCTCATCATTGCCCACCACCAATCTGTTTTTTCTTTTTAATAAATTCCAATTCCAAGAAACATAAGGAAAGGTCATACCTTGTGTTAAATCTCGAATCATATGCTGAAGATTGATATCATTGGCCCAAGAAGCCTTGATTCTGTCCAGAAAAAGAGGCTGATAGGATAATAGTGTCATGTCAAACAAAGAAGATCCTTGTAATCTGGACAAAGCATCAGCATCAATATTCTCACGCCCCTTTTTAAAAGTAATTTCAAAATCATACCCCATCAACTTCACCAACCAAGAGTGTTGTAAAGGTGTTATAATTTTCTAATCAATTAAGTGTTTTAAACTCATTTGATCAGTTCTGATAACAAAGTGACCAGTTATCAGATAGTAATACCATTGTTTAGCAGCAAAAATGATAGCTAACAGCTCTTTCTCATAGACAGAAAGAGTTTGTTGCTTTGGTGACAAAGCTTTGCTAATATAAGCCAAAGGGTGCTTATCTTGCATCAACATTGCACCTATACCTCTATTGCATGCATCAGTTTCCACAATAAAAGGTTTTGTCAAATCAGGTAATGCCAACACAGGAGCAGTTACCAAAGCATGTTTAAGCTGATCAAAAGATATCTGGGCTGCTGCAGACCAATTGAAAGCATCTTTTTTGAGTAACTCAGTTAACGGCTTTGCTATTACTCCAAATGATCTAATAAATCTTCTGTAATAGCCACATAACCCAAAAAATCCCCTCAGCTGCTTAACATTGACAGGGTTTGGCCACTGCTCAATGGCCTCTATTTTAGAAGGATCTGTGGAAACTCCATCTTTGGTGATAACATGCCCAAGGTATTCAACTGATTGTCCTCCACAAACACACTTAGACTGCTTTGCATACAATTGTTGCTGCCTCATTATCTTTAAAACTTCCTGCAAATCTTGTACATGTTGGGGAACAGATTGGCTATACACCAATATGTCATCAAAGAAGACAAGAACACAGTTCCTATTTAGAGGCTTAAAAGTCTCATTCATCAAAGAATGGAAGGTTGCTGGAGCATTAGTAAACCCAAAAGGCATTACTAAGAACTCAAACAAGCCTTGGTGTGTTCTAAAGGCTGTCTTCTCAATGTCATCTTCATTCATTCTAATCTGATGATAACCAGACCTTATATCAAGTTTTGAAAACACAACAACCCATCCCAATTCCTATAACAGCTCATCAATCAAAGGAATTTGAAATCTATTCTTTATTGTTGCATCATTAAGCTGTCTAAAATCCACACACATTCTCTAAGTGGAGTCCTTTTTTACCAATACTACTGGAGAGGCAAAAGCACTTTTACTATTCCTCACTACCCCTGAATCAATCAATTCTTGAGTCATCTTCTTTATTATATCTTTTTGTAAGGATTGGTACCTATATGGTTTTAAATTGATTGGTTTGGTACCTTCTTTCAACTTAATTTGGTGATCACATGCTCTAGAGGGGGGGGGGGTAAAGACTTAGGTACCTTAAACACATCACTAAAAGAATCAACCAATTTATCTATTTCAGAAACTTGCAACACTTGACTTATTTTTACCCAGGAGAAGGTGACTTATCAGGAATGAGTTGCAACTCATACATTTGAGAAGGCATTATTTTGGCTGGTTGTTGTAACATCTGGGTCATTTTGTCCAAAGAACATAGACTCGCCTTATTTGATTCTATTCCCTTCAACACATAAGTAACTCCATCTACCTAAAATTCCATTGTCATATTTGAGAAATTCCAGATTATATCCCCCAAAGGTGACAACCATTGGACCCCTAACACCATGTCATAATTCGCAAGTGTGATAGCTAACACATCTGCCTCAAACCAAGCACCTTGCATCATCCATTTAAAATTTGGACAGATATATACACACTCTAACTGATTCCCATTGGCCACAGTAACCTTCATTGACTTAACTGCTATCATTTTACAATTTAACTTCCTTGCCAATTTTATGTCAATGAAATTCTGGGTAGACCCTGAGTCCACCAGAATATACAGAATTCTGGTACCCATTGACCTAGTGATTTGCATAATTGAATAAGAAGGTATACCTGTTATAGCATGAATAGAAATATGAGGATCTTGAATAATAGTCTCTTCTACTTCTTGAACCATTGGCTCTTCTTCCTCCTCTTCATCCACCAATTCAATAACAAACAATTGTCTGTTTTTACACTTGTGGCCAGGGGTAAATTCTCAGTGCACCAGAAACATTCATCCTTAGATCTTTTCATTTCTACTTCTTTTGGGGTTAGTATCTTGGTGGTTTTAGCTCATTTGGACCAGAAATCTTTTCAAGTTCATCATTCTTGTGAAAATTCCCCCCTCCCTAGTTATTACTTCTTTTATATGAATAACTAGGAAACAATGTTGAATGCTCCACCATTTGTTGTTTTGCCAACCCATATGCATCTCTCAACGAATTTGGCTTAAATATCTTAACCATACATTTGATCTCAGGTTTGAGACCCCCTACATACATACAGACTGACTGCATATGGTTCATGAATGTTGACCTTATTCAAGAGTCTATCAAACTCTTCATTGTACACCTTGAGACTACCACTTTGCTACAACATTTTTAAGTCCTCCATAGCATCTTCCATGGTTGTAGTAGAAAATATTTGGACTATGGATTTCACATATTCTTCCCATGGTAAGTCATCTACAGTGCAATTTCTAGACTGCATGTATAACGGATGCCATTCTAAGGCTTTCCCATCAAGATTCACAACAGCCACCCTTAACTTTGCATGAGCAGGAGTCCTGTCCATCACAAAGAAATGGTTGCACTTGTACACCCATCCCTCTACATCATCGCCACTAAACTTTGGAAAATCAATCTTGCCATAACGAGTACATCGGTAATCATTGAATCCACCATGATCTTCATCATCCATGACAACCCTTTTGTTATTTATGAGTAAATTATTATTATTATTATTATTATTATTATTACTATTATTATTATTATTATTATTATTATTATTATTATTATTATTATTATCATTATTATTAGCACTTTGTATCTTTTGTAACAATTGTTCCTGATCAATAGCAATTTTTGCTAACAACTTCCCCATGTTCTTATCAATATTGGCCTGCAAGTCAGCCATGGCAGCTTGTGATTCAATCTCCATTCTTGCAATGGTTCTTTCGTGTTCTTTTAAAACTTTTTCAACTTCTTTAATTGTGGTCGCCATTAAAGAATAATTGAAAAAAAATGAATCGAAATTTATGAGCAGAAATAAGAGAAATGAACAGGAATGGACGAATCCTAATGGATCAATCCACAAGAATTGAATGATCATGAATTGATCAATTCAATAGAATGAACTGATCACGAATGGATCAGATCGACTCCAAAAAGAAAAACAGAGTAACTGGATCAAAGAAAGAACGAATCGAATGAATTGAAAGAGAAAACGATCTGAATTAATGGCGGCACTGGAATTGAGAGCTCCGACTAGGTCGGTGGCTCTGATACCACTTGATACCAAAAAGGAAGAACATTAATAGAAGAAGAGAATTTTCACAATTTGCTGAGTATTATTAACTGTCACAACTGTACTTATACACATAACAGTCAACTAACTTTCCCGCTCAGCTATTTTAACAACCAACTAACTAGTTACAACTTTAGTCCCTCAACAATTACAACTATTACATCTTATCTATTATTCTTTATAACAACATCTAGGTTTCTATTTTATCACATTTAGCCTCTGAACTCTGAAAATCATAACATTTTTTTGTAGTGTTCATTTTGCATAAGGCAGTAACAAAGTTGTTTTAGGGTTGTTGAAGTCAAAACTACATGACATGGAATGATTGTTGAAATCATTGCACTACTTAACTTTTAAGCAAAAAAAATAATAATAATTCAAAATCTAATTTCATCGATAACACTTGACCCCTCGCAAGTACCACATGCCACAGCAACACTAACACCTCCCTGGTGGTACATGTCGCACCATGTGTTTGTTCCACGATGTTCTTTTTTTCATTTTTTTTTGAACGTTGACCTTTCTTTTAACTGTGTGGCAGAGATCATCACACCCGCCTCTTGGTAGGCCCTAATCACCCACGTGTCCAGACTATGTTGTCTGAACCGGGTCCACGCTGATACGGTGGGAACTACAGCGTTCGCCCGGAAACTGCTCTGCCTCCACAGTGAAATTCCTTTTTAGCGCTGGTGCTAGGTTTAGGTGTCGCCAAGTAATGACGAAGAACCACCCACCAAATACGTTGATGGGGCTCTGAGGTAGGAGCGAGAGATGAATATTGACAAGCAATAGCACTTACAAACCAACCACAAAGTCATTCAAGTTATTCCTTTGAGATATTCCAAATATTTCCTCGACATTCAACGACTATTATCAGTACTTGGGTCCATTAGTTCAACACTAGGCAAAAGGAATTAGTTTAGGAATATGGTGTAGTTTAGGTATAGTGTAGGTTGTCGTTCAGAACAGGCCTCAATGTTTATGTATAATAAGCAAACCCAAAATCGTATCATGAAATTAAAACCATTCTATTGTTATTTTCAAACAATCCCATCGCCCCTTTAATGACTTCTAATTATTGAGGAGTAACGGGAAACGGGTATACTATATATGATGATGATGATGATGATGCATTTAAGTTAAAAAGTTGTGGCATATTCAAGCAAACCAACATCACTAAAAGCTTAGGTCTATTTAGTCAAGTTCCTACAAAGGAGGCACATCATGACAAGCCAGTACTTTGATTGGGGGGGCTACATAAAGTTTTCCTCTCTTCCGACTGCAATAATTCGAGGGTCCTAAAATCGTTTTCCAAAAATTTCACGGTTTACAAACAAGATGACAGGTGAATTTCAGCGACTCCAGCAGTCTCCACCTATGCATAACTCTACAGCAAAATAACTCAGTTGAGGTCGTTAAATTGAACAAAAGGGAAAACACAAATGGAAAATCATTACCGATTAAATATCTTCAATAAACTCAAGAAGATCGTCAACTTCTTGCTTTAACGCAGAGATCTTTTGCTGGATTGATGCTACACGGTTTTCAAGTTCCCGTCCCCCGGATTTTTTCTCATAAGAGTCCACCACCATTGTGTGTTTTAGCATAATCTTTTCTTGTAAATCTCTCTCCTTCACAACCAACTCTTCCACCTATTTACCAACGCCAAGGTAAATATTATTAATGGGTCAACAAGGGTTATTTATATCTCAAACAGGTCAAACATTTAGCTATTGTGCCAAATGAATGAAAGTGCGTAAAGTGTAAAATTAGTCAAAACAATATATTTTCACTCAAATTTAAACTGCTTTTTGTAATAAAATTGACACACTAGCTATTAGATTTGAGACAAAAGGTTATCCAGGTCAACCCAACCCAATTCGACCTGTTACCCAACAAACTCTCTTTGACCCGTTCCCCCCTTACCCAACCTACCCCATCTGCGCAATCAAACACTGAATGATATATAAGATATATAAAAAAATGCAAATTAGGTGAAATCTATTAAAAATAAAACAAAAAGCATCAAACCTTGGGTAATACATGTGCAGCTTGTGGAGAAGATTGTAGGCTAGCCAAAAGAGGCTTCAATTCTTTGGACAAATCCTTCAATAAGCTATCAGCGGATTTGCGGACCGCTTTACATGCTTGTACATCACCTGTTCTAGAAAGTTCTCTTAATGAAGCTTCTAGCTTATCATGGATTAATAGACATCGATTAATAATATCTTGAAGCTGCTGAACAGTTCCCTGCACCTGAAAAAGGAAAGAGATTCAAAATTCAGAAACTGTTCATATACACACGGACACCTAGATACTGCAGTTTTGACCCATTTACTAATGGGTAAATTTGGATTAGTTATTTAATCTCTTTCCATTTTCAGGTGCAGGGAATAATAAATGTGTAAATTTGGATTAATTTTTGCTTCAGACAAGTCAACAAGTAAAATAAGAAAAAACTGTTAGCTATGAAAAGGACATGGATCAAATAAGTCGAATGTCACCCAAAGTGAATTTTTTTTATAAAACATTAAACTAAAAAAATAGACTGATACTGAAATAATATAATTATAATCATATTTGAAGCACTAACTATTTCTAATTCAAATTTTAGGACAAAAAGTGTTTTGGGTTAACCTAACTCAACCTGACCCGACCTTAGCTGTAACATAATGACTTGTTTGGACCACTTAGCAACCCACCCCACTCAACCATTTTGACAACTCCTAAACCATTATATTCAAAACATCTAGATTATTAATATAAACCCTCAGACCATATTTGAAACACTAATTACTACAAAAAAGTCATATATTTTTGAAAAAAGTGTTTTTGGTCAACCTGATCCGAACTGACCCAACCTGTATCAAAAGTACCCAACTCGACCCGTCTAGACTCTAGATGCATACCAACCAACCCACTCATTTTGCCACCACCTAACCCATTTTATTCAAAAAAAAAAAAAAATACAGATTATTACTGAAATTTATATGCCTTTTCTAATCAGATTTAAAACACTTAACTGTTTACAAAAGCTTCCAACTTTTAGGACAAAAAATCTTTGGTTCAACTCAACTCAACACATACCAAATGTACCCGTTTTAACCAATTAGCAACCCACTTGAACCACACACTTTGCAACCACTATAAACAACAATTTTGTATCTGGATCTAGCATTTACATACCTCATCCCATTGAAGTTTTGCTAGATATGAAGCAGAAGACTTTGAGATAGTGAAATCAGCATGCATATAGATGATGCAAGCAACAAACAGGGAGAAAAACCCAAATATTAACATCAACGGTTCTGTAAGTAATGAAAGGTTGCTGAACTTGTAGTGAACCTGAAAAGGAAACAGGCAACAGCCAATATAATATGAACGGAATTCACTTTTATGATGTTGGTAGGTGGGGTAGTCCTGGGACGTATTTGGATGTGCAATATGAAGCTGATTATCTAAAATTAAGTTACCCAATAATCAGTTATTGTTTTTGGGAAGCTAAATGCAAACTCCAATCATGTAGGGGTCAATTAATCAGTCAAGTATATCTAGTTCCGTACTGCACTGCACCAGAACTAAGTAGTTAAGGTTAATTCAAAAGCGCTTATTCACCCCTTTATAACTGATGACGTGGGTAGCTTAAGGCTAAAAACCTTATTATAACACACAAGCTGTTCGAAAGGTTATAGGCTTGAAAGGCTCAAAAGATGACAATTGTCATCAGCAAAAGGAACAAGTCAGTGACACGTCTTGTCAATGCTTTCTCGTTTGACTGTTCAAACGTGCGGAGAGTGCACGCTTTTAACCGCAGGTCTCAAGCCTTCCATAGGCTAAAGTGGAAAGTCCCTTGTTGCAACCTAGGATTGAGAGTGCTGCCATTCTTCTTATAGAAGATCCCTTGTCTATAAAATATGGCCTGATCACTATCAAGATCATCCCTTACACTCCTTCTATTCTCTCTAGAAGATTATGCTTTATGCATAATCTTTTCTTCACACATCACATCTTCAAAGTGATAATATTCTAAACAACATTCTGATTTCGAGTTCATCTCGAATCAGAATCATAACAAAACGAAAACAACTAAATCTCCCACCTATGTTTTGCAACGTGGGGGGACTCCACGACCTATGTTTGGCTAATTTAAACCCTTTAACCCTTTTACCCATGTGAGACTCGTTATATACGTTGGTCATATATTTGTAGTAGCAACAATAACCTTATTTAAGTACTTTTCATATAAATTACTTACTGTATGTGATGAAAAGAAATATTGTTTGAATGACAAAAAAATGGCCTATCCTATTGTCGAAAAAAGTCCTTATGGACTTGCTAAATTCACACGAATCCTTGGACCTTATTTATTAATGATTACATTCCTGGACTTCTAAAAAAATAAAGAATAGAAGTCCTTTCTAGTTTAAATAAAGTTGAAGGATTTGATCATGCAAAAAGACTTCGAGTATTTTCTAAAAGGTTGAGGGGTTTAATCATGCAAAAAGAAGTTTCAAGTTAAAAATATAATCCAGGGACTTAATCGCTAAGTTTTAAAAATCGTTAAGTTATAAAAGTTTTGGAATCTAATCATGCAAAACATAAAGTCGAGGGACTTACGTACAAATTCAGAAAAAGTCCATGGTTTTTTTCTACATTATCTAATATATTTAAAATATTTGATTTAGATAAATATTATGCTTTAAATTTAGATACTTTAACAGTATATTAAAATAACCTTTTTGGTCATTTTATCATGAGTGCTTTTAACGGAAAATGTTATTACTCTACTTACACCAATAATCCTAAATTATTCACCTTGCCCAGCTTTGAACCTGGAACCTCCCCTCTAAGAGGAATGTGCCTCTGCCAAGTGCCAAGTGGACTAGCCCCACATTGGCAAGGTCAAGCAAGCACTCAAACAACTGATCATTTAATTGTCACAACTTCAAAAGAAGAAACACACTCACACACTATCTCCTACAACAACATGTTCTATTATTTAACTGGTTATCTGATTCCGATTATTCAGTGTCTAAACATATAATCCCTAAAGACCACCCTTAAAATCCAGCATGGTTGCAAATAGGAATACCTGGAAATATTGGTTATGCTCTGGCACCACATTAACCTTTTCCACTACGACTGTGGGTCTACCAGCAATGTCCAAGTGAGAAAATGTTGTCTGAAAAAAAAAACATAAGGTCAACAGAAGCATTTCCCCGAAAGGGGGACTAATATTTGTTGTTTTGTTTTTCAAAAAGTACAAACAAGAACAACAACCTTACCCAGTAAATCCCACAAATTAGCACAGCTAAGAGTAGGGTCTGGGGAGGGTGGGATGTAGGCAAACCTTACCCCTATCCTTGCGGATAGAGAGGCTGCTTCCAGAGAGACCCCCGGCTCGACAAACAAAAAACTACCAGTAAACAACACTAAAACTAATGAGGAGATACTTAATTTATGTAAACATTGAAAGTGTCATGTTGTTTTGTTTTTCAAAAAGTAACTAAAGTATTACTGCAGATTAATTAATAACTAGTTTCGCATTACCTCTTGGGACTGTTTTACAGGAAATGGAACTGAAACAGATATATCTCTCGATCCTTCAGGCAAAACAACCTGCAAAATCAAGAAAAAAGAATATGGGCCAACTAAGATTTGTGGTAAAGGCTTCAATTTTTATTTGATATTTTCTAAAAAAAAAAACAAGTACCTTCAAAGTAAGGTTTTCAACAAGCACGTCATTCATGGGTGAGCCAAAAGTAATATTTAGGAAGCGGGTCCCCCCTAACTGAAACAGGTAGTCTTGAAGGGGTAAACCATAACCGATGGTGAAAGAAGTTTTCCAACCACCAAACATAGGATATCGAGGCTCAATTTCGAGTAGTGTCTGCAAATCCATAGAAATACAAATACTTGTAAGCAAAATACTAGAGATGGCAATTTTGACTCGCTTAAAAATTAGTTCAATTGTGTTAAATTTCTAGAACGGGTCAAGTAAAGAGTAAGAATGTTAGCTAGAAAGTTTACACGTCAAATGGGTCGAACGTCGCCCAAAGTGTATTCTTACTGCATAAAAGTTAAAACGTTGTAAATCTTTCACTAATATAAATATAATTTTTGTAATCACATTTGATAGTAAATGTTCACAAAAAAACCTTCAAAGATGTTGGAACTTGGATGATAAATGTTTCTGACTTTCCGGTCAACTCAACCAGTACAAAAAATGACTGATTTAGACCCGTTACCAACCTGCCCATTTTCTACCTCTAAATAAAGGATAGAGCTAAAGTTTGTTCATAGTTAATATAATCCCACCTTGCTTGAATCACCATATATATTAGATGTTGAAATATTGCCAATGGCATCTCTGTAGTAGATAGAATGGGCTCTTGGTGGTAACATGGCAATAAGATTTCTAACAGCTGATGCACCTCGCACATGTGGTCTGGCCTGAAAGTCCAGCCTGAGTATAGTAGCAACATGTGTTTATGCAATGTTGAATAATAACATAGTAATAATTAAATGGGTTGTAAGAAATAGCACTTGGATGTGTTTTTCTTGTTTGACATTGTAATAATCACATAACCAACTGTTTGAAACTAATACACCAAATGACCTAGAATGAAATTCTTATGAAAAACAAAAAAAGACATACGCAAGTCTCTCAAATTAGGTAATTTTATAGTACCCATTTATAGTTTTACTGCAGCTAGAATGAAACTGAATGTTTGGCAAATGCTTGTTATTTAAGAAGCAATACATTAAATGTCCAAAATGATGTTCTGAAAAAATGATATTCGTCTTGTAAAACGTACTCAAAACTCTATTATATTTAGGTAAATTTACATTAGCCTCTGATAATCAGTTTTATTGTACCTAATATGAAAGTTGAAACTGATTACTTGACCTCAAATCATCCGATAATCAAAAGCAGGATCATCTATCCAAAAATTTTAAACAAAATTATTGTAACTTTTAGTCACAATAATCAGAAAATCAGTTTCAAAATGCAATTCCAAACACCCCCAAAAATGCAAAATAAACTGCAAAAGCTTATGTACTACCTTGAAAATTCACCCGTGCTCTGTGCACCACCATGGATTATATTGTAATGTTCAGTCACTTGTACATTGCCCCAGTGTGAGATCTCTACTTCTCTCACCAACTCTTTCGCTACCACGAACGGCTTATTACTTGGAAAATGAACAATTACCGGCGAGTAGGAAAAAGCAGGAAGATTCTCATAAGGACCATACTTAATCTCCGAGCCAGAAAACTTCGTTTTTTCAAGTTTCGTATAAGATTCTACATTTTCACTGGGCAATTTAACAGTAAGCGACTGAATTTTAACATCATAAGGCGATGTAAAATGTGCACTATCCTGGAACAAAAAGAGCTGAGATTCAGCTTGAGTGATTTTCTCAGGAAACGGTCGCAACACATGGGTGAAAACCGCCAAAACATCTATGTTCAAGCTCTCTCCTTTACCCAATTCCTTCGGCAGAGACGCGGCATACCAGATTAACGAAGCTGGTGAATCATTAGGTTGCTTGATTTTGATAGGTAGATTGGTAGCCGCACCTCTTGATTTCCCTTTGCCTTCCGTACTCACAGCAACCAAAAGTGCTAAATTATTTGCTTGGTGTTCCGTAAAGGTAAAAGATACCTCTGAAACTGGATCAGTACCGGCATTCTCCACCTGAAAGATAAAGAAGTAATCAAATGTTGTTCTAGAAACTTATACATAAGATGATCCAAGCGTTTTTATTAGCACGCACCTTGAAGGTCAATGTCACCCGCACAATCTGTGAAGTCAGATCAATCTGCAATAGGATATGATATATTGTCAGAGGGTAACTACCATACAAACATGATAAATTTGAAGCAATATTTACAGTTTTTGTCTACAACTTTTTGCAGCAATATAGTTTCCACACAACACCTGATTCATATATAAAACTGATGTGCTAATGCATCTGTAACGCAACGAAAGGTGTAACAATCACCTAATGAGTATCGCAACTTTACAATGCAATCAAACAGAGTTCGATTTGCACAAAACAGTTGAAGGAAACATAATGATGAGACTTTCGGATCTAAGCACAACAATTTAACAAACAAAAAAATTAGAAATTAGAAATGAGACTGCAAATACTGTCAGGTGGCAACTAGCATACAAACATGTCTATATAACACTTGATTCATAGATAAAGCTAATATGATAACGATTGGAAGAGTATCGTGTAACTTTACATACATACTATACTATACAAATTCCATCAGACTGAGCTCGATTTGTACAAAACGGAGACAATTCCTGATCTAATCATAAGAATAAGCTAAAAACATAGAAAAGAATCTGCAATAGAAGATATGTGATAAGGAAGGGTGTAATAATTTACAAAAACAGCTGAGCGAAAGATATAATAACAAATAGGGAAAACATTAGATATGGATATGAAATGAGAATGAGAATGAGAATGAATACCCGTCGATCAAGCTTGGAGATGACCAGATCTGAGAGTGCAGGGGCAAAATGCCCTAGCGCAAATACTAGTAAAACCAGCAGATCTAATCGAAACCTACTCATTATTATTATTATTATTTCTGGAGTATCAATATCAAATTTTATTTAGGGTTTATGATGGATGATATTGATGATGAAAACGGAGGATATTAGGACCACGACCAATTTTAGTCACTAAAGTCGTGATTCTTTTAACGTACGCCCATGCCTGCGCAATTTAGCTTATGACTTGTTTTTTTTTTTTTTTTTTTTTTTGAAAGGTGTACTTCAGCGGTGAAACCAATCGACAGACAACCCCTCAACCTGAGTTCGAATCACTACCCACGCACCGGTGTCCACTTTGAAGTTATCTCAAACCGTTACAGGGAATTTTTTCGTGGTGTGCAGGATTCGAACTCAAGACCAAGCCCGGGCGGGAACCCTCCAAAGAGGTAAACCCTCCCACCTCTCCCCAGCTGGGCTGGAGGTCATTGGCAGCTTATGACTGGTGATTCTATTAAGAGCTCTTAATTAGTTACAGCTTATGACTTGTAGTTACAGCTTGTTTGGCTGGTGATTCTATTAAGAGCTCTTAATTAGTCCGTACTAGTCTAACGGCCCGGGTGTTACCTGGGGTTCAAAAATTATATTACAAATCCTATTACATTAACAAATATACCAATTATATTACTTAATGAATTTCACTTGTTTGGTTTCATAATTTATATTTGGTTGAATTTGCATCGTCAGTAACACATAAATGAAATAAAATAACATGTTTTCAACTCAAAAGTAAAGACACTTAACACATTTTCAAATGCTACAAACTTCTTTCTAACATAATTAAATTGTGTTGAAATGCTTACAATTGATATTAAATATTTGAGTAATAGTTTATTCAGTAGGGGCGGCATGATATTGGTTACCCTTTATGTTTTTTGTTTGATAGCCACACATCACATAAAAAACCAAGTTCTTAAAACAACTGTTATTCATGTAAATGGATCAGGACTGTAATTTATTTTTAGTTTTTTATTTGATACCCACACATAAACAGTTTGCAACGTAAAGGGTGAGAGCAGAACGTTTCAGAAGGTCATTTCTCTTGTTTGACATTTTTCTATTGTTTGACCTTTTTCATTATCCATTTTAGAAACTCACGAATTCCAAAATATAAAAGAGGCAAAAATAAAAATGCAGATTAAAAGTAAAATAGTACAAACTGAAAGCCAAAATGGGCATGTAGAATTTGTACTTTGACACATTGACTTCCACTAATTTAACTTTGAAAGTGACGGGTCTTGAAAGAGAATAAAAAAAAACACATTATTAGCTGAAAGAAAATAGGCCTGGAGTAACTTGAGTAAAGCAAAAGTTGCGACAGAAAAACCCAGTATACATTCAAATTTTGAACTTTAGTGTCACACCACGCCAATGGCGGAAACACGTGGCGCGACGGTTCAAGCGTATAAAGTCCAGGTTAACGCAAATCATAAGTAATTAATAAACTGGGTCATTTATTTAGACGTCGAAAACCATGTTTAACAATTACACATAGACTAGATTGTTTTTAACACAAACAAGGAGGTTTCTCGAATATATCCCATATACTTGGGAAATAAAGGTGAAACCCCGCAAAAACACCCAACGCCCTTATGAGAGATTCCGTTGACCCAGCTCGCCATGTTCATCTTCAATCAATTACCTGAAAGATATGTTTAAAAAGACGTCAATATATAAATATTGGTGAGTTCACAGGTTTTTAGTTTCCAAAACTTTAACTCTTGGGAAATACCATGTTATGACAATTTATAGGAGTTGCAAGTTCCTACAATTCTACTTGAGCCTATAATCAAACCAAGACAAATAATAATAATGCCCCGCTCCAAGTCGTTACTCGGTATCCTACGACTTGATTTCAGAATACGTGCACCCAGGCATACGCCGATGCATAATCGACGCTATCGATTAGGGGTGGGCCTTGTCAGGCACCAATAGTACTATTCAAATATTCCTTCGGTTTCATTTCCCTGAATAAATGATTATAGAAGAGAGGTCTCAACCCCAAGTGGCAATCACATCTCAAGTAATTATCCCGTCAAACATTTTCCCTAACATATCTTTCCTCCGAAAACGTAAAATAGTTTAAAATGGGGCCGTGAGACTCACCTGAATCTGTGTCCGGCTCAAAGGAAAAATAGCAAATTGGTGGTCTCGCACCTACAAACGTCCTAGACGTATAAGTCACCATTCCTATAGTGCATGTGTCTTGGCAAGTTGTACACCCAACTCCCCGACCACGAGTTATTCCAATTACCGTTTAATTGAACGCGTATCCTAGGTGCGTTGGCGTTGGATTACCCTTTTCTTACAAGTTATATATTATTCTTGTCAATATTTCTCTAACTTGTATATTATTATCCTCGACTCGACTTCACCTAACGTATAATTATTTTCCCATTCAAATAATTATACTTAAGATCGTATCGTTCGATATAATATATTTTTAACACCCGACCCGACTCACTTTGCCGCATATTTATTTTCCCATTCAAATAAATATGCTAAGGTCTTGTCGTTCGGTAGTATATTCTTAACACCCGATTCGACTCACCATGCCGTATATTTATTTTCCCATTCAAATAAATATACTAGGATCTCGTCGGCTCGGCATACACATGTATATATATATATATATATATTTTGTCTACTCGTCTCGGTTTTCCTTCCTACATATCTACTTTCCCATTAAGTAAGTATACTAGAATTTCGCCGAGACGAGCATATGTATATATATATATATATATATAAATGTGTAATTTTTCTTGTTAAGTCCATACGTTTGTTTAACGTCTTACTCATTTACGTTATGTTTTCTCCCACACTTAGGAAAGTGTTATACCATTTTCACTCATAATATATATATTTTACTTCCTAAAATATATATTTTTCTTATCTTGCCGCAATGGCATTTTTCTCTTGTTTTGTCCGTTTATTGTTCGTTAACATGTCCAAGTCCGATATCTTAACTTGTATAGTTAATTTTTCCAAGTTTTTCCCAATATGTGTTTTATGGAAATATTATTCATATTTCTAATTCCTTACACATATTACTTGGAAGGTTTAAAAATATTTTCGTATTTTTAACCCAACTTGTTAACTTATATACAAAAATGTTTCCAACACTTTTATATTCCCATTTATATAAAAGTGTTCATTTTTGTATAAGTTTCTCAAGTTTTTACTTTTGTTTAACATTTTTATAAAAATCTCTATTTTTATAAAATCATTATGTTAATACAAGTCCATATTTTTATAACTTCCATTTTTATAAAAATACCCTTTTTATACAAAATACATGAGTAGTTTACTAGTGTTTACCAAAACTATCCTTGGAAAATCATTATTTATGCTTTTGACACCAAACTTTCCATTATTGCATTTTTGGACTAATAGTTTCTAAAATATTCATTTTAGTCCCCTAACTTTCAAAGTTACAACATTAGTCCCTTAACTTACAAATGTTGCATTTTTCCATCCTAACTTCCAAAGTTAACATTTTTCTCCCAATTTAGTGGACTTTGAAGATTCATCTTCTTAATGTTAGGTTATTTTTACATCATACCACTTTTAATAGTTTTATATTCCATAAATAAGGCTACTAGTATGTGTGTTTAGTGTATTTGTCCATCATATCCAAATTTCACTCATCTAAGTGAGTAGACTTTAATTTTGTAACTTCTATATTTATGATTTCCTCACATATTCCATCTTATATTATACTTTAGATGATCATTTTATGATGATTAAAACTACCTTTTAACATATTCAAGTTTCCTTCACAAATCATATTCAAATCATCATCATCCTACATGGTGTATGTGTAGATTTTATAATTTTTAAGAAACACTACATTATTATCATCAAATCCATGATCCATTTACATGTCTTTAATCATCCATTTTACTCATGTAAAATCTATTAAAGCTTATGTTTCAAAACCACATTTTAACCCTTCATGTACAACTTGCTTCTAAGAACACATAACATGAATATTAATAATCAAAGCAAGGTTAAGAAGCTTACTACTAGCACAAGGCTAGGGAAGACAAAAACCTTGGATTTGAGAGGGGTTTAGTGTGTTCTTCCAAGTGGTTAAGCTCCAAGCTCTTGAAACACACAATGGGGTTTTGATGGATGGATGTTTGGAAGTGATTGGTATGTGTTAAACTTGAAAGAAAGATGTGTGTGGGTTGGGTGAAACCTACGGCCAAAGAGCAAGGGAAGAAAGAAGTTTTGTTTTGTTTCTTCAAGTGTCTAACACATGTTATATAATATCACCATATCTTTCATAGATTGAATATAATCTTTCCAAAGATTTAAGAGATTTAAGTGGTACAAAAAAATGATCTCGGGTGGATATTATAAGGGTGTTTGGCCGTGAATTTTGTGAGAGAGAGAGATAACTTGTGGATCTTGCTAATGCTTGTAATCTTTCCTAATCTTTATATTAGATCTTTATAATCAAGTGTGTGTACTTGGGTAATAGTATGGATGATCTTGTGTTGGATTTACTTGGCCATATGGCCGATTTTTTTCTTACAAAAAGGAGGTTTTGTGCATGCTTTTGTACTTGATAATCTTACATAATTTCCTTGTCCATGCATGCTTAATATCCTTAGGTTATGTAGGTGGTTTAGATAAAAGATAAAAGGAAAATTGTAAGGCCTTAGGCCGGCCCTTTGGTGGGTTTAGGTGGGGTCCACAACACCAAATATTTACCCATTAGTTGTTAAGTTTAATCCCTCTTCGTTCGGGTATTTTTCGGGTTTTAACCGCGTGTTATTCGGACATTAAAAATACCTTTAATAACCTTTGAACATAGCCTAATTTAAGCGTTGATTGGTTATTTAGGCTTTTGTCGGGTGAAATTATAAGTTATACGCGTATCGGGTGCGGTACGCGCACTTTATTCGTTACCGGGAGATTCGTATGAAAGGTTCTCACTTGTGGCTTCGGAGTTCCAAAACCCATTTTATTTTGTGAAATTACCCTTTATTTTATATCCTGGGTGTCCGGGATCCTTTACGATTATTAAATATTTACCGGGTAATCGCCAATGTCCATACCGGATAAGTTTACTCGCACATGATCCTATCATGTTTCGTCATTAAACGTATGCATTCCTATGCATTATTTGGGAATTGCTATCTCCTAAGGCCTGGATAAATAATCAACACATAATTGCATTTAATTACGTTAATCATATATTAGTTAATTAGTACGGAATTACCTTATTTTTGCCGGTTGTTACATTTAGCATGTGCTAGAAAACAACATAGAAAGCTTTAACTGAAATCAAAAGAAAAAATAAACATAGAAACCTAAAATTTGTATCCTTGTCGTGTTTACTAACTTCAGGATATAAAAGACACAATATTGTTGATAAAATACGTGAGGAACGCGTGTATCATCATCTAAATGTTACTGACGTTGCGCAAAATCTTTTGAGCCTACAAACTATCTTCTCCAAGAAAAATATATTTGTCGGCTCCATAAATACCAATGTGTTCCCTTGTTGTATCATCTTACTGAAATACAAATAAGCCATATTAAACAAAGAGATTAACATATGAGTGTTAATTTCATCTTTCTAAAATGAATCAATTGAAGTATTCCTGCAAAACCATAAAAACAATAAACATAAAAATGGCAAAATTAAAGAATGAATATACAAAGAACAAAAAATCTAAGATTTGGAAACAATTCTAATCTTCAATTGTTGCGCGGTAGAGAAGAAATCTAAGGTTTGAGAGCGTATATCTGGTTGTACTCGTTGGAATGTTAATGTATTAAAGAGATAAAAAAAATATCAACAAAGAAATCATTGAATAACAAATGATTATATGATGAGAAACTAAAGATAAATTACCTTGAATCGAACAATAAAGATGAATAGATAAAGGATTATGATGATTTGGAGATTGAAGCAGGGAGAAGGTGATGTCGTACCTGGAAAGGGATATAATCCATGAAGGACGCGATGACCATGGATTAGGGTTGTGATAATAGGGATGAGAATCCATACCTGACGAAAATAGTGAGAGGCACGGCATGTAACATCCGACAAAAATCGATGTGTTTCCGTACGTAATTAGTATATGTAATTAACGGTTTAAGTGCATATTTAAATTAATTGGATTAATTTAGCCCTTAGAGAAAAGCAAATTCCCCATAAGATGCATAGGGATGCACATGTTTAATGTTGAAGCACGGCGAAATCGCGTG
The DNA here is from genome assembly GCA_028751855.1 of Ambrosia trifida. Lineage (NCBI taxonomy): Eukaryota > Viridiplantae > Streptophyta > Magnoliopsida > Asterales > Asteraceae > Ambrosia > Ambrosia trifida. The sequence goes on from CM054127.1 coordinate 921,794, forward strand.
CGAATAAACTTGTCCGGAATGGACGTTGGTGATTACCCGACAAAAATTAAATAAACGAAAAGGATCCCGGACACCCAGGATATAAAATAAAGGGTATTTTCATGAAATATAATGTTTTTTGGAACTCCTAAACCATTAATGAAAACTCTAAATACAAATCTCCCGGTAACGAATAAAGTGCGCATACCGCACCCGGTACACGTATAACTTATAATTTCACCCAACGAAAGCCTAACTAACCAACCAATACTTAAACTAGGCTATGTTTAAGGGTTATTAGAGGCTATTATAATGTCCGGATAACGCATAATTAAAATCCGATTTAAACCCGAACGTGATGTGTGAATCATAACCAAGCTAACTAGCAAATGTTTTATGTTGTGGACCCCACTAAAACTGTAACACCCCAACCGATGGCAGAAACATCGGGATGTCACGTATTGATGATTGTTCAGTAGCTCATGATAATACATATGTTTAAATAATCCTTTATTACATTACAATATTGAATTACATTAAAGTCTACATCAAATAATCAAACAAAGCTTAAAACTTCAAATATCTCCTCATGCTAGCTCTAGACTTCATGCATCAGTATTTCCTGTTGAGTTTGGAAAAATGGGGGGGGGGGGGGGGGGGTTCAACTAGAAGTTGGTGAGAATACATAATCCATGTTAAGCATATAGTTTAAGTATAAAAGTTTAGCAATTCGTATGTCTATCGTAAATTTAAGTCTACATGAATAGTATAATATGTTGACATAATCAAACCTCCGACTAGTTTAGGTCCATCCTGTCATCTACGGTTCACCTTAGTAATATGTTGGAACGATAACAATCACCCACGTTACCTTTGTAGGAGGTACACGTATCCGGGTGGGGTTGTCAATCCAATAGATCTATTATTGAGTATCGCCGGCTTGGCCATAGCTAATGATTATGTAAATGTTGAAACTCGTTGAAACTGTTGACTAATTCATGAGGCAATAAAGTTTACTACTAGACATGCATGTTGAATTGCTTAAAATTGTTGCAAGTAATAAGAATCGCATAAACATGGTTACGTAAACTCACCTAAGCAAAGTGTACATGCTAGCAAGTAGCGACAAGTCTGAACTTGGATTAATTGAACTCTTGTATCCTAATACAAATAAATGATGCCTTAAATTCTAATACAAATAAGCTTGTTTCGTTTCTTGGTTGTAAAGATAGTTTATTCAACTACCTAGACTCGCATTGAATGAATGCGCGTCTTAAAGTTTGTATGACTTAGCGAACCGATAGTAACTTCATTTGGTTTTCTTGAAAATATATGCGTATGTATAGTTATTGGAAATAAATAAGTTATTGAAGTTATTGGTAAAGACACATTTTGTATAACGAAATTATATTTACGTAGCTTGACTCAAATGTTAATTCGTCTCGTATCTTGGGTAGTAAATATATGTACTCGTTAATAAACATAAATATATCTATTTTTTTTTTGACGGCGTAAGATTTGAAGGTTAGAATTTATTTGTAAAAAAACATAGTCTCGTCTATACATAATCATAAACTTGAAAGGCCGATTTGGTTCTTATATTTTATAAAAATTTGGGCAGAGTTTCCTCTGTTTTTGTAATAAACCAACGACGCAAATCGTCTAATTTTATCTCAAAACTCAACACAATTTACCAAAGTCTTTACACACAACAAAACGGTTCAACAAAACGGCTCAAATCCTTGACGTTTTAATAATATAATTTGTCGTTTTGATAGTTCAAAAGACCATATTTACGAGCATAAGCTAGTCGTTATGTGATTTGGCTAAGCTAACAATAAAATAATTTTCATTATGATTCGGTTCGGTTCGTTCCACACAAAGCGTGTCTCTTTAACCATATAAATATAATTTCAATATCAAAATAGATAAAACGACATGGCGCGCATTATACCTTCCCATGACAACTCGTGAACTGACACGAACGAGCCTTGAAACGAGTTGACAGATCTGACCCGACTTGACCGTTGACTGGAGTTGACCAGCTTTGACCAGCTTTGACTTGGTTGACTCGGTTGATCCGGGCCTTGACCACATCCAGACCGAAAGCAGACCTGAACCAGACCCGAAGCTGACCCGAGATCTAAACCGAACACGAACCTGACTTGACCCAAGTTGAACCGGGACACGAACCAGATCTGAACCAGACCTCCTAGGGCCGCCGCCTTCCTTCTGCAACAACCACAACCACCCGAGCCTTGGAACCACCACCCGCTACACCCCCTTAAAGTCCCGCCGCCGTCTTTCTTTTTGCTCGATACGGTTGCCTGGACCACCACGCCGCCGTTGCCACCAAGGGGGTGGCCGGCCGGCTCTGCTGCAGAGAGGGGGAGAACAGAGGGAGACGAGGGAGAGACGGGGGAGAGAGGTTAGAGAGAGAAATGAGGTGATTAGGGGTTGGAGTGGTGGTGGTTGTTGCTAAAGAAACAGGAAAAAGGGTGGTTGTTGTGGCCGACGCCGCCGCGTCAGAGGGCCGGGGTGGTGGCCGGCGGCGGTTTGAGGAAAATGGGAGCAGTGGACAGAGGTTTTGGGGGTGATGTCTATTTGGCTGCATCATATTAAGAGAGAAGGAAGAGGTAAGGGTTAGTGGTGGTGGCTAGGGTTTTGGGGAAGAAGGATTAAAAAGGTAGGAGGTGGTTTAAGGTGTTTAAATAATAAATATGTAGGGTCATGGGTAGGTTAAGTGGTTGGGTACCGCGTATACGAGCCAGCTACTGACTCGGTCTTGTTAAAATTTCATAACTCGTTTAACCGCTAAACTAGACATTTTGTTAAATTTATTTATATAAACCGACTTAAAACGAGTGGTTGGATTGTATATTTGTTATAATATATTTTTAGTCACGTTTAGAAATTTACAAGGATACAGGTCGGTTTACCAGTGTGTTATTATTTACAAATGTGTTATTTGGCGAAATTAGATAATTAAATTTTTTAACGAATACTATGGAGATTTGGTAGTAGGAGGATTTTGATAGTATGTATTCCTTAGTTAACGAGATATTATTGTTAACGAATTAACGAATCGTTTTAGGAATAAAATATTATTATTATTATATTATTCGGGAAACGCTGGGCGTTACAAAAACCACCCCCAAACCGTTCCCCATCCCCTTGCCATGCCTAAATCCCTTTTCCTTGTACAAACAAATCCATGGTATCTAAGGAAGATCATGATTGAAGTATGGATGATATCTTGTGTAAGATTATATGGTACTTACAAGATTTATAAAAAGCCTTTAAAATCCTTCAAGGATCGGCCAAATACACTCATACATATCTATCAAAATCCTCCTACTACCAAATCTCCATAATATAAGGGATTTAAGGATCTAAGTATATACTTTGTATCTTACATGATCTCTGTAAGATTATAAGAGTGGATGATACAACATATGATAAAAACACAAAAGAAAAACCTTCCTTTCTTTTCCGTTGGAGCCATGAACTACCAACACACACATCCATTTTTCAAGTTTTGACACTCCAAAATCATCCATAAACATCCATTTTCCAAACCCCAATTGTGTGTTTCAAGCTTGAAGCTTAACCACCTAGGAAGAATACATTAAACCCCTTCAAAATCAAGTATTTTTAGCTTCCCTAGCCTTGTGCTAGTTGTAAGTATTCTTGATCTTGTTCTTGTCTTTAAAAGTTTATGTTTGTTATCTACAAAGCAAGTTGTACAATGGGTTAACTTGATGAAACTTTACATGGTAAAACATATGCTTTTTAAGACTAAAATGGTGATGTGCTTGTGTATATAGGGGCCGTGAGTGGTGATGAATATATATATATTGTTTTTGTAGTTTCATAAAGTTCACAAAAACTAAATAAAATAATGATCTAAACATAGTTTGTTAATGAAACTTGAATAACCTTAAATGTGGTTAAAATCATCATAAAATAATCATCTAAGACTTGATATGGTGTTGGTTTTGTTAGAAAATAACTTACATAAAGTTTACATATTCAAAGTTACACACTTGAAAGATTGATATGTTGGACATATTGGACATATACACTAAAAACACCTAATATTATCCTTAATAAGATGATTATGGACTATAAATGATGTTGGAACATAAAAATAGTCTACCATGACAAAGATGACAAAATAAAGTTTACTAGTTTAGTGATAAATTGACATTTTTGAAAGATTGAAGAGAAAAATGTAACTTTTGAAAGTTAAAGGACTATTTTGGTAACTTTAGAAGTTAAGGGACATAAAATGTCATTTTTAGAAACTTGCATCTAAAAATGTAACTTTGGAAAGTTTGGTGTCAAAAGTGTAAATTGTTGACTTTCCAAGGTTGATTATGGAATAGTAGAAAATTTACAAATATATATATATATATATATATATCTTATATAAAAATGTATTTTTATAAAATGAAGTTTTATAAAAAAATATAGATTTTCTAACATGTTGGAAATATATAAAAACAAAGGTTTTTATGATAATGTTAGATAAATCAAAAACTTGGTAAAAACTTGTATAAAAATGAACACTTTTATATAAATGGGAATATAAAAGTGTTGGAGCATTTTTATGTGGAAATAACCAAGTCTTTGTATTGAAAATACAAATGATATTTATAAACTTCCAAGTAAAATATGTAGAAATTAAAAAGTGGATAATTTCAAGAATACATATTGTTGGAACTTGGACAATTAACAATACATATATGTTAAGTAATCGGATATGGACGTGTTAACGGACTAAGACGTAAAAACGAACAAATAAGTATTTGTATTATTGTGTCTAATGTGGAAATGAAAACATAAAATTTAAGGACTTAAAATATATAATTTGGGTGAAAACACATAACACTTTCCTAAGTGTTGGAAACTTATTCGTGGGAGAAAATAACGTAAATAATCTAACGATTAAACGTTTAAAACGAGCATACGGACTTGACAATGAATATATATATATATATATATATATATGTCGAATTGACGAGATCCTAGCATATTTATTTAATGGGAAAGTAAATATATGGTAAAGTGAGTCGAGTCGAGTATTGAAAAATATTATATCGATCGACAATATCTTAGTATAATGATTTAATGGGAAAATAATTATACGTCAAGTGAGTTGAGTCGAGAACAATATTATACAAGATAATTAATATTCATGGAAGTATAAGTGTAACTTGTAGCGAGGGTAGTCCATCACCAACGGACCTAGGACATAAGTTTAATTTAAACGGAGAAATTATATGTAAAGGGTGGTGTTGGGAGTTGGGTGTACAACTTGCCGGAAAAACACACGCGATAGACTTAGTGACTTACACGCACTAGGACGTTCGTAGGTGCTTGACCTCGGACTTGCTATTCTCTGCTATTTGATTGTACGCTGTACTTCAGGTGAGTTTCACGGCCCCTCTTTACTGTTTTACTTGGGGGAAGATATGTTTGTCAAATGTTGTCACATGTTGAAATGTTTTCAAATGTAAAAATGTGATGAGTGGCATGATGAGTACTTGAGTTTTGTTGTGTGTTCGCCACTCGGGGTTGAGTCCTCGCGGTTGTAACCATTAATTCAGGGGCATGAAACCGAAGGAATATTTGGATAGTACTATTGGTGCCTGACAAGGCCCACCCCTAATCGATAGCGTCGATTATGCATCGGCGTATGCCTGGGGTGCACGTATTCTAAACTAAGTTGTTATTTGCCGAGAAACAACTTGTGATCGCGGGGCATATTTATTAGTCTTGGTTTGGTTATGGGCTCAAGGGATTAGGATTGCTCATCATCATAGTTTTGTAGGAGCTAGCTACTCCTTGCAAAGGCCACAAAATGTGCACGTTTTGCACATGTTGTAAAAATGTTGTTGTTATGAAACTAAAACCTGTGCAATTCACCAATATTTTATATATTGACGTCTTTTTAAACACATCTTTCAGGTAACTAAGTGCTGATTAGATATGAGACTAGTGCGGTGGAATATGGGATGTCGGATACATGTCGGGGTTTCATCAATATTTCTCACTGGGTTGGGAATTGGACGGAAAAACCCCATTCATGAACTTCTTGTTTGTTGTTTTGTGAAATACTGTAACAAGATACTCAGTTTCGACATCTTAATAAAATGATTTTTTCTAATTAAATATAGTTTGTGTAAATTTTGACTTTGATATGCTTTCGAGCGTTGCGCCACGTGTTTCCGCCATTGGCGTTGTGTGACACGGCACATATAGAGGAAACAAAAGAAAAGAGTAAAGTGGTTTTATACGGTAGGAATAGCATGTTAGATGGGTCAAGTTAGGAGCTCCATATTCAATTGGAGTCTAGGTGGACATTCTCAAAAGCCTCAATTCAACCCAAGTTTACTCTTTTATTATATATATATATATATATATATATATATATATATATATATAGGGTTGGGTTAAATTAAAAACCCTCTCGAGTTGTGAAAACCCGTGAAAACCCTATGTAAAAACATTTTTTTTTCCTGATTTTTTCAGAATAGCTTTTATATTCAATTTTATTAGTTTTGGCAAAAAAAAAATCAAAAAAGCGCCGAGTAGATTATTTGTTACACATATGTGTTACGTAATTTTTTTTATCATACGTCAGCATTGTTACATATGTAACATCTGTGTTACATAATTTTTTTTAAAAAAATCTATTCGGCGCTTTTTTGATTTTTTTGGGCCGAAACTCATAAAATTAAGTATACAAACTATTCTAAAAAAATTAGAAAAAAACAATGTTGTTACATAGGGTTTTCACGGGTTTTCACAACTCAAGAGGGTTTTCACAGGATACTTAGCCTATATATATATATATATATATATAGGGGAGGGTTATCTTGAGAACGCTAAATATCGTGAGAACCGTGAGAACAAGTAAAAAAATCAATCAAAATCAATTTTTTTTAATACAAACCTCATTATAATCAAAATACAACATTAATAAATAAATTTTCTTTCCAAATAATACATCTTTTCTTGCAAAAACACTTTCAAATTAACTTTTTACACATGTGTAAATGAAACAGTTTACACATGTATAAACAGTAAATTTACACATGTGTAAAAACAATTTATTTTCGTATACGTTTGAATTTTTACTCATAAATTGTGTTTTTGAGATTGTATTTTAGTAATAAAGATAAGTGTAAAAAGAAATTTTGAATTTGAATGGTTATAGATCTGTGTTTTAACAATACCCAAGTCATTATAATAATAATAATAATAATAATAGAAAAAAATACTGAAAAAAAAATAAATACAGAAAATAAAAAATAATAATAACAGGAAAATAAATAATAATAATAATAATAATAGTAACAAATAATAGTAATAATAATAATAATAATAATAATAATAGTAACAAATAATAGTAATAATAATAATAATAATAATAATAATAATAATAATAACAATAATAATAATAAAAACCTTACCGTCGTCAGCCACCACCACCGTCGTCAGCCACCACCACCGTCTGAGCCACCACCACCCTCAAAAACCCGTCTTCAAAACCCAGATCTGGCACCACCATCGAACACCATCCCATCATCAAACCCCACCGTCTCCCTTCACCACCCACCGTCTCCTTCACCACCCACCGTCTCCTTCACCACCCACCGTCTCCCCTTGTCGTCGTCTTACTTTTGCCTGCTCTGCAACGAAAACCACCTTCGAACACCACTCACCACCATGGTCTGAGCCACCACCACCACTTCATCGTCCCGGACCGTCGTCATCCTCAAAAACCCAAAAAACCATCAGATCCACACACTCACCACCATCAACACCGTCCCAGACCGTCGTCATCCTCAAAACCCGTCTTCATCGTCCCTTTTCTTCTGCTTTTTTAGAGAGAGAACGAAAGAGAGAGAGAGAGAGAGAGAGAGAGAGAGACGGTTGTGTGTGTATTTTTTAGTGAGAGAGAGAAAGTGAGAGACTGGTTTTTTTTAAAACAAAAAACGAATTTAAAGCATGTGGGGTGGGGTGGGGGTGGGGTAGGGGAGGTGGTATTTGACTAAAATGCCCTCCATTATTATAATCTTAAGTGTGTTATGTGTCACAATATTATTGGACTAGAGGAGTTCTCAGGTTCTCGCAACTCAGATGAGTTTTCAAAATATCCGAATCATATATATATATATATATATATATAGGGTAGAGATCCTAAGAGAACCAACCCCTATTTGAGAACTGAGAGAACCATTCTGAGCCACACATTTCATATAAAGGCAAAAAAAAAAAAAAAAAAAAAAATTTTTTTTTTTTTTTTTTTTTTTTTTTTTTTTGCTTTAATCGCACATTTTTATGCAAGGAAAAAATTTTTTTTTATTTTTTTTGAATTTTTTTTTCATTTATACATATGTGTATATAGCAATTATACATATGTGTATATAGCAATTATACATATGTGTATATAGCATTTTTCAGCTATACATATGTGTATATTTCAGTTATACATATGTGTATATAGCATTATACATATGTGTATAATGCAATTATACACATGTGTATACTGAAAAAAAAAATACAAAAAAAATAAAAAAATTTTTTTTTCTTACATATAAAGCAGCGATTTTTGCAAAAAAAAAAAAAAAAAAAAAAAAAAAAAAAAAAAAAAAAAAAATTTTTTTGCCTTAGAGAAATGTGTGGCCCAGAATGGTTCTCTAGTTCTCAATTTGGGAAAAGGTTCTCATTTGAACCAAATCCTATATATATATATATATATATATTCATAAGAATAATATACGTGACTAATAGAGGGGAGAATGGAGAGTTTATAGTTTTAGTTTTTTTATATAAGATAATAAAAAGCTCTTGATGACTAAATCATTTCAGTTTGTTTGTTTGTTTGAACCAGACATCGACTCTGAACTTTTAAAACCAAAACCACAAAATGTAGCATTATTTACAACCCAAAAGAAGAAGAATGGAGAGGGACAAGATGGAGAAGAAAAGAATGAGATCGCAAGAACAAGGTCATTCACATTAGAACTGCATGAGAAAACCAAACATCATAACTAATATGATGGTTGATATTCTTAACAATAATAGTTATACATGTGCTTGAACAACTATACTCATTTCAATGGGCAAACATAAAAGTGTCCAAAATCGTATAATTATTGTGTATGAAGTAAAACAAGTTGTGTATAAATTCCCGAAGGGGCCAAAGTTGGAATGTTAAAATTTGTGATGTCATTAATTATAAAGAAAAACAATGTGAATGATGGTTACAATGGAATGAAGAACAAAACCAAAATATGTACCATATAACATTAGAACCAGTTTTTTGGTAAGCAATGTACCTCTTTTTTACAATAATCATAAATACTAACACCAACACCAACACCATTGTTTGTTGTTAGCATCATATTCTAGTATTAGATTCAAATGTAACAACAGATTCAAAGTAGATTAGGGGTGGACGAGGTTGACTTTTGTTTGTCTTGTGGAATGTCTACACTGGCAACAACATTAGAGGATTGAGTAGGTGAATTAGTAGAAGGTGGAGTGCCGCCAGCGTTTGTAGATGGAGAGTTTAGTCTTAAACTCTTAGTAGGAAGATGACCAGATCGCCCCTTCGATTCTCTCCTTTTTGATGCATTTTTGTGCCAATGCTTGAGAGCTTTTGAAGTTTGATCATCAAATATAGACCTCTTCATCTTAGATCCCATCTACACACAAAAAGAAACATCAATCAATCATCCGACTTTTAATAATGACTTTGACGCCTAAATAGGAAATACCTGCGAAATAAGGGCATAGAGTGGAAGGATGCTGTAGGCGCATAATATTTGGACACCAATTCTGTCCATTTGATAGAAGCAAAAAGATCAAACTTACAGAATAATAAATCATATATTTATTTGAAAATAGTGAGCTACCACCAAACTTACCCAATTACAACTCTACCATATTGAAGAAAGGGTTTCTCATGAAAGCAAGAGTCAAGTCCAAACTCATACTGTAAGCAGACAATAAGACATTAAAACGTCGATAACATGTTATCAATATTGAATGTGTGTTTGTGTAAGATGTGAGAAGAATTACCCATATCCAAAAGAAGTGTGTTATCTCAAATGAGTTCTGAAACAAAACCAATAACACAAATCACAATTCACAGGCTACCAAATTACTGAAGCTGCAAATACTTCTATTGCAAAATAATCACTGCAAAAGTTGGGCGGGTTGGGTAACGGGACAAAACAGGTAACTTTTGTTCAAAGCTTTAATTATTTGTAAATTTATATTGTTTTCATTTATAATCTGATTTCTTAAGTATGATGATTCAGACACTATGCCTAAAAATGCAACTTTTGACTAGTTTTATTTAAGCAATTTTTTTTAATTGTTTCATTCTTAGAAAAAATATAGTTTTTTTTTTTTTTTTCCTTTTTCATCTGTAATAGGGGTGCCAAATTTGATCACCAAAAAGTATATTATTTCTATAATACCTATTCTTAAATTTGACCCGTTAGATATAAAACATATCTCAAATCGACCCATTTATCAGTAAATGGGTCGTTCTAGTCTCAAGGGCTGTACTATATCGTCTTGCTGACATGGTACAACAACCCATTTAAATTTACTGAATATGTTGGAATTAAAAAAAAAAAAATTGTAACTGAAAACGCGGTAAATACCATGAAGAGGGTGAGCTGAATTAGATAAAGAATTAGTGAGGGATCCAGAAACCAAAAATGTCTATCTGTTACTTGCACAAGGGGTATTCCTTGTATAACTGCATGTCTTTCTTGAATTTCAATAGCCATTTGTGCTATAATTGATTGAAGCTTTGTTCCAACTGCTAAGATTATCTTTAGAGACAATAAACGGTTAGTTATCCTTCCTTCATGAAGAAAAACAAATAATAATTTTTTGTCAATTTTCTTAAGAAACGAACAAATCCTTACGACAACAGGAAATATAGATAGCCAAATCATAGCGTGAGTTCCTGCAATATGAACACTTACTAATTGATGAGGGTTCTTTTGCGATATGTGAAAACTACAAACACAAAACTTAACCTTGAATATTGGCAAACAGATAAAGTACCGCAGTAGACCATAAAAGTGGACTGAAACAAAATGCCCAAATGGATTAAAAAACAAATTTTAAATAATATACAACAATAAGAGCAATATGTATGTATGTATGTATGTATAACAAGTTACCTGATTCCCACTATTACTTTAAAATCATCTTCAAGTGACCTTTTGATGTATTTTTGGAAGTTGAATTGACTGCCCGGAGCTAAATGAACCTGTATATGAAATTTGAAGCAACGAAAAAGTTGTGAGCCAGACTACATTGAAATATAATATTTATTTGGCGAAAGGAATCGGCCTTGTGAAACTCACAGATATGAACCCATGGCGCATGGTAAAGTAATCTGACCGACTAACAGAAGTAAAGAATTGCCGAAAGAAGCATATCTGAAATGAATGATTTTGTTAATTATAATTCATTAATCTGATGAGCAAAAAAGAATTAAGAAGAAAAATAAATGTATATATAATTTTCTTACAATGTAGAAGAATATTGGCAATCCAGTCAGTTTAGTAGCATGACCTTTAACAAAAGATGTTTCTTTTGTAAGCCGGAACTTAGAAGGATCTGCAAATACCAATTACAAAGATTTTTTTTTTTTTATTAAATTAAAATAATGTGCATAAGCAAATAACAGAAACTTTTGGTGTAGAGGTCACTATAGTATCACTGGGTGGATTAAGTAACGGATGATTTTGAGTGTGAGAGTACGCGCTGGGATGGGTTAGTTTGACCCGCTACCATATATTTGTCTCAAGCAAACCTGGTTAGTTTAGGCGCATAGATAAAAAAGACCCGTTTCAACACCACCTAGCCAACCCACACATATTGCCACGTCTATGATCACAGAAAATGGTGTACCGTGTGCGTTTGCTTGTTGCTGCAAGATATCTTTTTCCCAGACTTTCCATTCGCGTATCTGCATCAAAGAAAGAAGTAAATCATTGATTTTTAAACGGGTGTTTTTTTTTTTTTTTTTTTTTTTTAAATTTTCACCTTTGCTCTCCCAACAATCATAGTGAGGGCACTATATATAACATGAAACACTGCCAAGAAGAAAATGAATATGTGGAGTTGATGCAACCCAGAAACAGTTATAAGCGCCTCATAGCCCTATTTAAAAAAAAAAAAATATATTATAGTAAATTTCAAATTTAAAAAAAAAAAAAAAAAAAAAATCTTACGGGTTTGCATTCTTTTGGTGGACCGTCTCCTCCTGCTAGACGTCTATGAGCATACCACAAAAGCTTGCGAGGGTTATTTGGGTCCCCTCCATAATCATCGAGTGGTACTTTACCAACAGGTTCTTTCTTGCAAGGCAAGAAATCTTTTGTAAGAACCTTAGAAACGCAAATGGCGGCAATGTAGTTCTGACAAAATGTCATCAGCAGAGATATAAATCCAAGGATCATCAGTTCTGCATAACAACCACATCATCAAATAAACACATCATCAGTACTGCAAAACCTTACCTTTCATGTATCCACCAGCTTATACCTACCTCACAAAAAGAAATGGGTCAAACAAATAAAACCAGACAACACTTTCTTACCTGTTTTAATCTTCATCAACGCTTCAAGCAGCCCGACTTTATGTCTTTCTTTTAAATACTTTAAAAAAACAAAACAAATTGAATAAATAAATGTATGTCAGTACAACAAGATCCATCATATACAAGATTGAAATTTATATTAAGAACAACACAAAATCAAGAAATCTATAAACTTTGTTTATGATCCATTACATGTCCAACATGATGCAGCATCTTCTCCAATATGATTGAGAGTACAACAATGATTGCACAAACCATAGCCACCGACCACGTGGCGGTTTCGTCTAATCCTCTTCCTCCTCCAGCCATTTCAACCAAAAAATTTTACAAACCACCACCACAATCAATCTTTCTTAAAAATAAAAATGCAGCCTTCTCTAATACATTATATAATAATCCTTTGCAAAAAAACAGTGACCCATAAATATCATGATATTAAAAAATGGTTCCAAGATGATGAAAACACAACAACTCTCCCAAAGAAATCTTTTTTTTTTTTAGGGGAAAAAAGAAGGTTTGATATTTTGTCTGGTCCTGAGAGAAATGGACCAGTTGTGTAGGGATGGATACAAATGTATATTTTGAGAGTCAAACTGTTGAAAAAAACATATTTCCTCATATTCATAAGTTACTAATTATTTCAAACATGTCAAGGCCATAAAAAAAACCAATTAACCAGAGTGTTAATAGGATATTCAGTTACATGTCTACAAATCTTGGCCACAAAATATGTTTAGAGCACAATGACCCCCCACCACCCTCTCACTTTATTGTAAATCACAAAGGTGTCCCCCTTAAACAACTACAAGGGTTAACATTCATTTTTTTTTTTTTTTTTTAGCAAAAGAGTCTACTCTTTAGGGATGTTAAACGGGCCGTGTTCGCGAGTTGGCGGATTCTATCTGAACCCGAGCATGACACAAATTCATGAGTTTAGACTCAGACAAAAAAAAAAAAACATTTAAACCAATTTTTTTGAATAAAAATACTCTAAAATTATAAGTTCAATAGAAAAAGAAATAAGAATGTATATAAAAAATTACATTTATATTACAAAGGGAAAAATATTAACCAATTTAAGTTATGACATAATTATTTCTAAAAAAAATTAAAAAAAATAAAGAGGTTAAACCCACGAACCGGCCTAGTCAACCCGGTCCAACCCATTAGCTAAACGTGTTAAGGGTTCAACCTGAAACTAACCAGAACCCGTTTAGCCCAAACCGACGCATTTCATGTTGTGTCGTAAATTAACACCCGTATTTGGGTGTGAATTTTAAGTTGAGTATAGTCACTTGCAGAAAAAACCGAATATGATCCTGATTTTGAAATCATTTAAGTATGAGATTTGAAGAAGCATGTAAGAGTTGATGTAAGAAAAGTAGTTACCGAAACAAATGCAACATGAGCTGTCTTATTTAATTAGCACCTGGTAGTAATCATCTTAAATGCACATCCAAACATCCCTGTACGTAAAAGGTGGTTGTCACAACATTAGTGTACGTGTCCATACCACATGACAGCATTATATTGAGCATTCGGATCACGTATATTACCAACTCCATCCATCCATCCCTAGGGGCGAGTAAAAAGATAATAACGCCGTTGCCGGGGATCGAACCCGGGTCACCCGCGTGACAGGCGGGAATACTCACCACTATACTACAACGACATTGTTGTATTTAGTGTTTGTACAAATAATATCTATACATATAATAAACCAAAGCCATTTTAATGACATGGCACTCAAAGAGGGTATTCTCTTCATTGAGTATGCCATGTGTCATCCCATGTGGCAAGGGCTTTATTTTAGGAAAATAATATTTAAAATTTAAAAACAAAATTAGATTTTTATCTCTAATGTTTCCTCCCATAACTTTTAAACGTTAATATCTTTTATATACGAGATTTTTTAAAGAAAAAAATTTCACCAAATTAACGAGCGTTTTATTATCTTTCCAACGGATACCATAGTGCTATATAAAAAACAGAGAAAAAAACGATTATTTTTTGTAACCCGACAGGTATTTTGTCAGGTTTGGAATTAGTTTAAAAAAAATTGTGGGTTTGGGTCGGGCCTGGGATTAGGTGATACCCGACCCAATTACCCTTTTTTATATTAGAATATGATAACTTATGGCAGAGATTTGTTTAAAATAATAATAATAATAATAATATAATATTCATTAATCACATATTGGCAAGTCGTTAATTATGTTGTCATATTAGATATTTTATTATGTCATATTAGATATTTCAACCCGAGACGCTCTCCAACAGGTAATTGCTATATAGATGTCATTTTTATAATTTAGATACTTCTAATTTTATTCACTTTACTTAGATTTCTCAACCCGGGACGCTCCCGGGGTATAAGCTAGTATTTGAATAAAACAATTTTGAAAAATTTAATGTTGTAAACAAACCAATCATATGTTTATATGCCTCATATATGAACATATTCCTTTATGCGTTTATTTATGCTAGTTTACATAATCATTCGAATTTATTTGGAATTGTTGCTAATTAGAACCAATTTGATTTCCGGTCCATTCACTTGTTTTCAGATTTTTGATACTCCACTTATTCCTTCTTTGTTTTTTTTTTTGTGCTTGTTGGTGTCCGTTATAATATTTGCAAATATTAACAAACAATCAAAAACAAGAGAATTTATTCGCTTGTTTAAGCGATCATGTTTATTCATTTATTTGGTTAACGTTAAATGAACAAACACAAGCATACCCTTTTATAGTCGTCCAGGTCTTTAGATTTATTACTTACTTATATGACTGGCAATAAAGATTATATACACTCAACATACTGAAACAAATGCTTGCAATACATGAAACCACAAGTGGTGTTTACAAAAATGTTGCAACATCATACATGAATACACTAAGATATGGTCTGTCAGATTTTGTGACAATGTCAAAGATTATGACAAAAAAATACTTAGATTATTAACTGAAACTCTAACAACAAACACCAAATTACAATAATCCTCACTACAACTCTCAATGACTACTTCTAGATCATTAATACAATGATCTGAAACAACACTCACAAGATCTACAGAGCCTAAGAATCAAACTATGACACACTAACCCTAGATCTAGAAAAAAAAGTATCAAGAAGATATTCCTTTTAGAGAGAAATACAAGAGAGAACAAAGACTTAAACAAAAATCGATCGAACCAAACTCAAGAAGAGAGAGAATGTGGCTTTTTATAAGGGGCTCTGGAACCTTCTAAGAGAAAGCACACATAGTGTGGCTGAGATCAGTTTGTGACTCTTGATTCAATGGCTCAGATGAATTCATAACCAATCACATGGATTGATGACCTGGCTTGACTTAAACATATCAGAACTGGGCCGGTAAAACACCAAGGCCCAGTAGCTATATATCTCACACTTCCTTAGCCCAGCAGCTCCTTCCATCAACTTAGCCCATTCAGTAACATTATAACATGTTAAGAAACAAACAAATAAAAGTCAATTAGGAAATATTATGTACAATATTTTAACATGGTCTCACCAAAACAAAATCATTATAACCTAGGATTCTGATTTTGATCACTTGGAGCAAAAACTAGTAGCTGCCCACCTCTATGTGACCTACCTTGCTCATAATAATTCATCATGGTTGACCCCCTTTGACTACCACCAACCCCACCAAAGAATATTGACTGACCCGTGTAACTTTGTGCCTGAAGCGTGAGAAGATGACCCGCCACTTATGCCTCTTGCAGTTGAAGTGGATACAAACCGACCCGCTTCTTGATCCCAGTACACTGAGGATGATCTTATAATTTCACTGACACCCACGTTGTTTCTCCTTGGCCCAGTACTGCCACTTGTTGAACTGTTTTTGACTCGTTTTTAACGAACAATAGAGATTGATTCGCTAAAGAATGGTACACAAGGTTAAAATGGTTCTACCTTGTAACGGGCCTGGGCATGGGCTGCTCATGTTACTGACACTACGATTGCAAGTTTCATTATCATCACGGCTAGCGCGACTAGGTGGATATTAGCTTTTGGTATCGCTTCTTTTTTGATGGGTTGTGCTACTTGGGCCGCTTATCATGCTCACGTTGCTGCTAGATAAACGGTCAGGATCGTTCAGGTTGTATTTATAGCCCAATGGGCGAAGATAGAGGATGAGGCCCGGGCTTTGGCGCCTGCTTTTATTGCCTCATTTGAATCTAGTTTTTGCAAGCTTCCATGCACTAATCCTTATGGGGCATTGTGGTAATTTATTACCCTTGTCAGGTGGCTGGACAACATCAGGGTCGATTGTGGATGGTAGCCGCCCAGGCTCTAGATAAAGGGTGACTTCATCGTGATGGCATATAACAAGGTGACTTTAGAATAATACTTCACAAAAAGAAAATTTGAGTTTATATTAAATACTTGTGGATCCTAAATTGACGGGTTAGTGTGAGGCTTATCCATGCGGTTATGTACTCTTCGAATAGGAATTCATTTTCTGAAAGATCCTGGCTTTCGTGCTTTGGTGGATCTCCGAGATTCTTTCAATAATTCATATAAGAGAACGAACGTTATCTCTTCTTATCCTTATCCGTATCCAAAGTATCCATTGTCTGGAACTCAAATAATATCCATTGCCTGGAGCTTAAATTTGATCACCTTCCATATTTCACAAGCAGCAGCTAGTTCAGGATTCCATTCGGTAATTTCATTACCCTCAGTAGCAAGATTGTGTCCCTCATTACGATCTTGTACACATTCTTCTAGAGCCACTCGGTTAGCTATGACACCGGGTGCATTTCCCTAAGGGTGCCCTAAAGTTCCTCCATTGAACCGTAGTACATAATCATCCCTAAAGATCTCGGTTAGAGTAGACATATTCCAAATGCGAATACCCCCCCGAAGCACCACCATATAACTCATCAGTTACACCTACTTTTTCAACACTATACTTAGATTCTGCCCTTCGAAAAGGAACATTGGCTCTAATCCCATTTATGTCTACCAAAACGACCGGAAATATTTCAAAAAAGGTATACATACGACGTACAAAAAGTTCACAACCTTCTTTATATCTAAAGATAGGATGTCCTAACCATCCAAATGATATACCTTTGAAGCCACAAGTGCCGACAGAGGACCAAGAAACCACTCGCCCTTGTACATCTCTAACAGTCACAGTGGTATTATTGAAAGTTGCTTGAATATGAATAACCCCCTTTGGTATACTGTACATTTCAATATGCATTATTGAAGAAACAATAAGTAACACGATGATTAATACTAATCACCGGGTGGTTTATACTTATGTAACTACAAGCTTAATCCTTTACCCAAACCGTGATGGTTAACCCGTTTGGAGATTTAGTGTGTGTGAGTGTGTGCTAGAAGTATGTGAGAACACGAGATTTAAGTGGTTCGGTCTTTAATGACCTACGTCCACTGTAAGTACACCGGAATGTTATTAAGAATGAGAGATTACAAGGATTGTATGTGGTTGTTATGGCTATTTCTGAATGAGAATACAAGGATTGCATCTAATCCTATTTATAGGCACCGAAGTGGGCTGCATGGAAAGGCCCACAGGTGACACCATTGGCTTGGGCCCAACCGAGGCCCAAGTACATGGTCCTTCTGAAATTAGCGGGAAAGGCTGATTACTGTTGATGACGTCACGCTACAGTGTGGTCGTTGTTGTAGCTGGACACGTGGCGGGTTTCTGGTGGTGCATAGTGATGCTGTACTTGCTACAGTGCTCAGGCTATCTCTGCCGTCTGATGTGATGTCTGACAGTTGGCGAGGTAATGCCTGCTGGTCACTGTTCGACGACAGGATGCACAGTGTAGCCGTTCTCCTATTGCACTATCTGCCACATGTCCTTCTCCTGCTGGTGTGTACACTGACATAAATCTTTATGAATCTTCCTTTTGTCGTTCTTTGTACCTCGTATGAAAAGTGCTAAGGGAAGATTCCACGCGTGGTTTTATGCGCGTATCAGGTAATGTCTGCTGCTTATCATGTCTTGGCGCGCGAGGCTCGTTGATTACTTGTCCTCGCGCGGGTGCGTTGTTCCGCCGTGTTCTAGCGCAGGGTTGCGGTTTCATGGGGATAGGGACGCCTTTCGGATTAGGCTCCCTATCCCTTCAATTATATTATGTATTACAATAAAATGAAGGAGGTTTTTCCATGCAATATCTAAAAACATATCTTTCGTGGCACCGATATTACTCTATGGTTTGGTGCTTTGGACGGTTTATTGATAGAGATTAACCATTTTTCTCGTATCCATTGACGTTCCCCTTTTTCTAGTTATTGACACGGGAAGGAATAAAGAAGATTAGAGATACAATTAAATACCAGTCCCATCTTTTCTCGTTTCCCCCTTTTTAGAATAAGGAGGAAAGAGAAAGAAGATAAGTGCATTTAACAACTGTGAGACTCGGGGTCGGGTTGGAATTTGAGTTTCTCCAAAAGATATTAAAAAATAAATATAGGGTGGAGGTGGGGGGGGGGGGGTGGGTGTGCGTTTGAGTAGAGATCCTCAAAAAAGATAGAAAATGTTTGAGTTTGTGTAAGAACGCATAATAATGCACTTTGTAAGACGATTTTTCATGGTCTTGTTATGTGAAGTGACGACTAAGTGGAGGAGAAAAGATAAGAAAATGTGTTTTGTGTTTGGAATTTCAGATGAATAGTGAATGAAATGTTGAAAATTTGGTGAAAATGAGTTTTCTTTTCTTAAATGTACAAAAATTAGTTCTTTTTTCCTAATTTTGGATGAAAACATATGATTGAAATTGGGGTTAATGTGTGTGGTGTGATATGGTTACTCGAACATTTTTCTTAAGAAGTATGAGAAGTCTATGTTTGGAATTGGTTTGTTTTGTTTTGGAATTGTATTATATAGAAAAACACCATACATAACAATTTAAAACACAATACAATACAATGTATTATATGCATGAAATTTAAAACATAGCTAAAATACACTGGTTAATTTTCTTGGCATAATGTTTTAAGTTTCAACCAAGAATACATTTTTGTCTACTAATCCAAAAGTATTTTTTTTTCCATATGAATCTTTGAGGCTTGCAATTTGTTATCATTTTCATCCAATTGGCCAACCTAGTTAAAGTATTGTCAAAAGTGAGGGTTTTTGGACATTTTGCCTAAACTGTGTGGCGTTTTGGACATAATTTATTTTAATATTTTAATTCTCTTTGTTACCTTTAAATAAGAAAAAAAATTTATAATAAACCTACCCACTTTGTCACACCCTCAAATTCCACATGCGGGGTTTTACCGCGAGGCGCGTGACACACCAGGATCCCAGTTAACGATCACAATAAACAAGCAACAAACATGCATTCATATATATATTTTAAAACCAAAACATCATGCCTTGAGCCGTAAACCAGCAGCGGAAGCATTTCTTGTTTACAACCAAAAGACATATTATAGTTTACAAAACATTGTTTAATATGCTTCAAAATTCTCGACGCTGTGCAAGACTCCGTGCGCCTAGTCCATTAACTGCTACCTTAGCGACCTGAGAAAACATGCCAAAAATGTCAACATATAATGCTGGTGAGTTCACAGGTTTTCTTTTATAAAAGCGTTGTTGTAAGTTCGGAAAGATCATATCTGTTACTACTATGTTATGAGAACGTTAGCTAGACGTTAAGTGTTGCTACTACTGCGGTTGGGAACCCATTACTAAACCGGTATAAGTGTTGAAGCCAGCCCAGACGGACGGGATTACCGATGCCTCGGTAACCCTCAAAGTATTAGAGACAATATGCACCCGCCCGCCTCCCAGCCGTCGGGTGGGGTTTGTAAGGCCCAATAGATCTATCCACATTTCCCCCGTTGTGCATCCCCGCACATTCATGGTTTCCCCTGGGACTTTCCATAAAAGCCGCATAGTACATGAAGTAACCATAGTATAACATGACCTTTAATGAGTAAATAAGTAAGTAGCATGTTTCTCCCCCAAAAGCAAAACGGTAAAAGTGGGGCTGTGACACTCACCTTGGATTGCGTTACTTGAAAACAGTTAAGTAATTATGCTATGATAGCCCCAATTAGCGGCGACCTATCATAAGATGTGTATAAGTATCCGGACTAATAACCCGCAGGTTATCTAGTCCCAGAATGTCCAGACCATAACCATAAACGTTTGAAAACACCTTTGACTGTTAAACCGACCGTACCAGACAAGACTCGACATCCCATTGGTGACCCGACATCTCACGTGTTAGACGAATACAAGACATCATGCAACATATGCAATTAAACACTTAATACGCGCAAGAATTCACCTAGTCTAGCATAACGCTTAATTAACACACAAATAAGTCCGAACACGTGTTACTAAGTCATTGGGTGTATCCCGGGGTTCCTATCATGTTCCTAGGTGTCAAATCATGTTCCGGGATGTCAAAATACGCTTACGACAACAGTACACGCGATTAGGAAACTAACATGCAATTAGGAAAAGTCAACTGGTGAGTAGGGGAAAGTCAACAGGCGAGTAGGGGGCTAATCGCCTGATACATCAGGCGATTAGGCTGTAATCGCCTGATGTATCAGGCGATTAGAGCCCTATTCGTCCCTTGTGCTGCTGTCGCGTATTTTCGCGCGTTAAACCCTCCAAATCAGATTCGAAACATGTAAAAACACCCAATATCAAACCTATACCATTTACAAACCCATTCCAAGCAAAAACCCCCAATTTATCTCTGCTCTAACGACCTCAGTGCGATTATTTCCAAAAATGGCAAAGTACTAGGTTTCATTAACTATGAAATCTTTCCTTAAATGGTAAGGACCAGATTACACCTCCTACAACTTGCAATTCATCATCTCTATGTTATAATAT
Source organism: Ambrosia trifida (assembly GCA_028751855.1). Lineage (NCBI taxonomy): Eukaryota > Viridiplantae > Streptophyta > Magnoliopsida > Asterales > Asteraceae > Ambrosia > Ambrosia trifida. Next base: position 943,294 of record CM054127.1, read on the forward strand.
CATTCTAGTGTGATTCCTAACAACAAACAAGCAATGAATCATATCATAACATCCTAATTCTTCAAGAATCACCCAAATGGGTCAAAATGCATACTTCATCAAAACACTATAACAATAGCTCAAATCCTTAGTTAATCATCCTAATAACTCCTACACATCAGAAGTACATCAATTTCATAGAAACATTCATGTTATAATCACCAAAAATCATCATATGCATAAATACTTCACATATAGCAAGTATTATGGTGTAGACTTGTTTTAGAACTCATTTCCAAGGTTTTTAAAGACACATACTTAGCAAAACAAGGTTTGGACTTTTGGGGAACCAAAACAATAACATTACAAGGGTTTGGGATGAAGAACACACCTTGGATTTTATCAAAGAAAGGTGTGTTAGCTTGGAAATGGTGAGTTTTGAAGTAAAACAAGTTCCAGAAGTGTTTTGAGGTGTGTGGGAGGCTTAGGATCTGTTAGGGTTGCACTAAGGGTGTTTGGGGAGTCAAGGGTTGTATTTATAGGTGTTTTGACTCGTGCATAGCAGATCAGGCGAGTAGAGGTACTGATTAGGCGATTAGGAGCTCCATTTCGCCCCTGTTCTCTCCCAATCGCCTATAATACTGGCGATTAGGAGCTCCTCTGGTTCCTAATCGCCTATAGTGTTCCGGGTTGGGTTTTTGGCGCGTTAAACACTATTTTAACATATATAAACACGTATTCACATACCGACAAGTCACATAATGATTACAAACACATAATGCACAATAACTAACACGTTTACATCCGTTCACCAATTCCCGGGATTCGAGGCTTGCGTGTGTGCGTTAAACTCGGTGATTCCACGAATCACCAATCCTTGTACACATGGTTATGGACCAACTCCCGATGATCCCGCGGATCATCGTAACGACTCCCGATGATTCCCAGAATCATCGTAACGACTCGACTGACCCAGTTAAGTACGTAATATGCATGACTCGCTAAGGTAGACTTACTAGTTTAGTCAATGTTACTAACTTGAGTTTGTCGGGTGTCACATTATCCCCCTGTTGAAAGAATTTTCGTCCCGAAAATTGCCCAAGGCCAAAAAGGAATAGACGAAGGAGAAGAAAAATATTCCGGTTGCCACACACTTACCCCCAACAACCCCCCACCCTCTAAATCTTTGCACCACGGCCAAACTGCCCTTAACCCACCACCATCATACGACCTCCAACCTAAACCCACCAGCTTCTCCCAAAACCTCCCTCCTCTACCCTAAGCCCGCTGCTGCCACTCCACCCTAAACCCACCATCGCTTCACTACCTCATCCTTAAACCCACTATCGCCACACCACTTCTACAGACCTAACAACCATTGACGCACCACTTGCATTTCTTGTTTATCATCTAGATACCTAATCAAGTTAATCGATTTAAGATTCGTATTAAAAACTACTACTTTCAATCCAAGCCAGTTTTAGTCATAACCTGTTTTGACGAAACTAATTTTGCCTAAATCCAATTTGACCCAAACCTGTTTTGACACGTTACTTAGGCCACATAAAAGGCGCTAATGAGAATAGGTTGTAGGGTGGACCAAACCATGATGATTTAAATATTAGAAGTGTTTCTCGGGTCATAAATGTATGATAGTGGGTCGGGTCGGGTCAGATGATGGTCCATTTATATTTATGTTGGTATACGACAGTAGTAGTCCATGCCAGAATTTAACGGCTACCAAGAAACGAATAACGTATGATCATAATAATAAGATGGAGAGGATGATATTGTGGTTGAGAATTTTGGATGCATGGGCGATGGATATATATTATCTTATTATCTATTTCTCTCGCCACTCACTTCTTTCCCATATTTTCAACCCCATACATAATCCTAGCTAAACAACAAATTGATTAAATTCCAACCATTCGTAGTATATAATATAAAAGGTGAAGTACATATAACAAACCACCTCTTAGTTGCAGACAGACAGCCATGGCCTCCAATGCAGCAGCAGCAGCTCTGGCTAATTCCACTAGAATCCCCTCCATCACTCGCCTTCCCGCCAAAACCTCAATCTCTACCTCCACCTTCCCTTCTCAATGCTCCATCAAGGTTCGGTTATTATCCTTCTTTGTGTTGATCACTCACTTTTGAATTTGATTCAACTGTGTCGATCTGTCTGTGTGTGTGGTTCAACTGTATGTATGTAGAATCAATTTTTTTGAATTTTCTTTCAGTTTTGAATTCTAATTAAAATATGCAGAGGTCAGAAGTAGCGGAATTCTGTGGGTTAAGATCCAGCGGCAGTGTCACCTACGCTAAGTACGTTAAGGACTCATCCTTCTTCGATGCCCAATTCACCCCCAAGGTATTATTATTATTATTATTCATTCTCCAACACATACTCGTGTCATATGTATGTACAGGATGATCTTAAATTGCTTGCTAACTATTGTAAGTAAATCAGGCTGCTGCTGCAGGCTCAGGTGTTGTTAAGCTACAAACAGTTGCAAAACTCAAGGTAGCAATCAACGGATTCGGAAGAATTGGCCGCAACTTTCTCCGCTGCTGGCACGGTCGTGAGGACTCGCCACTAGAGGTCGTGGTGGTTAACGACAGTGGTGGTGTCAAAAATGTAAGCCTGCAAATGGTAAACATTGTCGATGCTTGATTTTGGTTGTGCAATTAATTGCGATATAATTATGTGTAGGCTTCTCACCTGCTCAAGTACGACTCCATGTTGGGTACCTTTAAAGCTGATGTTAAGATTGTCGATAACGAGACGATTAGTGTTGACGGGAAGCTGATTAAGGTTGTGTCAAGCCGAGACCCTCTTAAGCTTCCGTGGGCTGAACTCGGGATCGATATTGTTATCGAGGTATGCCCCTATCAGTGTCGTGTTCGGTTTTATCCGTTTAATTAAACAAGTGTCAATTACAACGGCTACAACTTGACTACAAACCGCTAACGTCCATTAGATAAATGGGTTAAATAGTCGTATTCAGGTAACACATTTATGGGGGCTAGCTAGGGTTGATAATTTAAACACAAATAAATATATAAGTCGTGTTCAGGTTGACCAATTCAATCTCTCAATCGAAAATCCATTAACCTGTCTGTCAACCTGACACTATTACACTCCTAGTGAAAACAGTCATGTTACCAAATTTGACTACCTATTTAGTAACCCGCGTCACCGCCACACATCTCACAACTCAAATTCACTGTGATACTTTATTGAAGCATTATGTTTTAACCCGAACCTATTTTGATAAAACCCTGCTTTGATCCGGAAGCCAACATATCCTTTTTAAAGTGACTTGTTAGTTATCTGACCCGACCCGACCCGACCTGACCCAATCATTATGTTTTTACCCGAACCCATTTTGATATGTAAAATTTGGACACGAGATGAATGCAAAATTAAGTTTTTAAACCTTTATATATATGAATACATCTTTTAGCTTAGCTATCTTCCAGTTTTATGCACTGACTGACTAGTAACATACAAATAAAACTAACCATTTTTAAAATATGTGACGAGTAGGGAACTGGGGTGTTCGTTGACGGGCCAGGAGCTGGCAAGCACATCCAAGCCGGTGCTAAGAAAGTCATCATCACCGCACCCGCAAAAGGTGCTGATATTCCAACATATGTTGTTGGTGTTAACGAGCAGGACTATGATCATGACGTTGCCAACATTGTTAGGTCCGTTTCATTTTTATTCAACTATATACATATGTTTATACATATAAATTATAATTACAGTTATCAAATTTAAATTTGGGAAATATTTTGGTTGGTTGGTTCGTGCAGCAATGCTTCTTGCACCACCAACTGCTTGGCTCCTTTCGTGAAGGTCATGGATGAAGAATTCAGTAAGCATATATATATATATATATATAATGTGTAGTCTAGCTATTATATATGCACTAATAATGCACTATATATATATGTACAACTTTTAGATCATAGAAGCTAAACTTTTTCGGTTTCTCTATAGATATTGTGAAGGGAACGATGACCACAACTCACTCCTACACCGGTGACCAGGTAAATCCAGTTTCTTCGACTATATTGAGACGACATCATAACTTAATTTGTTTTCCTTTTTCTTTATATATATATATATAGTGAATAGAGTTATTATAAGTAATTAAAATTATTTTTATTTACAATGGAGTTAGGAAATACAATGTTTTTAGTGTTATAAAAGGGTAAATATGATATTCCAAAATTTAAAATTAAATAAGAACCTGTTCGAAATTAAGTACTAAATAGATTATTTGTTAAAATGAAAGTGTGCATTTTTTTATAATGTAGAAAAATGTTTTCTTAAGCTACAAATTATATATATATATGGTGGTCTTGTACTTGTTCTAATTGTTGGAAACTTGTACCTTTGTTCGTGTGTGATACAGAGGCTATTGGACGCTTCACACAGGGACTTGAGGAGAGCTCGAGCCGCGGCATTGAACATAGTCCCAACGAGCACGGGTGCAGCCAAGGCTGTGTCTTTGGTCCTGCCCCAACTTAAGGGCAAGCTCAACGGCATAGCACTTCGTGTTCCCACTCCTAACGTATCGGTTGTTGACCTTGTGGTCAATGTAGCTAAGAAGGGACTAACGGCTGAAGATGTAAATGCTGCCTTCAGGAAAGCCGCTGATGGGCCGTTGAAAGGAATCTTGTCGGTTTGTGACGAGCCACTTGTGTCAGTTGACTTTAGGTGCTCTGATGTTTCATCCACGATTGACTCGTCATTGACCATGGTCATGGGTGATGATATGGTTAAGGTTGTTGCTTGGTACGACAATGAGTGGGGATATAGGTATGCTCTAAACACCTTTGCTTTAACGCGTTGAGTAACAAATTAAAACAGGTTCAGGTCAAAATAAGTAAATTATTTGGTAAAAGTTGAAACGTGAGGTTAGGTTGTTTGGTAGGATCAGTCTGATTAAGTGTTGAATTATTAAGAGGGTCTAAATAGTTCAACACCCCTTATCAGTTGAATGGCTAAGAGTTTAATGGAACCATTCAGAGGCTTTTTTTTTTTTTTAATTAAAACAAACACTCTTAATGCTGAATGATTAAGAGGCTAATAAACACCCCATAGATTTTATAAATACTTATTGTAATTTATGTATTCGAGTGGTTTTTTCTATAACTGAAAGAAAGAAACTAAGACATGGTACGTTTTAAATTGTAGCCAACGTGTGGTTGATTTGGCACATCTGGTTGCGGCCAAATGGCCAGGTGTTGCTGTAGCGGGAAGCGGAGATCCATTGGAGGACTATTGCAAGAAAAATCCTGCTGAAGAAGAGTGCAAAGTATATGAATTTTAATCATCTCTTTTGTTCATAATTATATCTTCTTCTCTTCGAGCTTTCCATAAAATGTGATTAATAGTCATATACTATGTCTAAACTATTTAAGGCATCACACATGCATGATTTACACATTTTCACATCTTATTATATATATATCTTTAACTTATGTCACCGGACTTCTTTTTCTTGTCATTATTGGAAAAATGGACTTTTTCACTGTGTAAATTGTACTTACATTAACAGTATATATAAGTAATTATATGTAATTACTTTTGATATAACTGATATTTTATTGAGTTTTGGTTCTAGAACATGAGAGTTTTGAGACAAATTAAAGCAAGACCAAAACAGAGATAAGATAAAACACCCATTAATAGTAAAAGCTAAGGTAGGGTCTGAGAAGGGTAAGATGTAGACAACCTTACCTCTAACCTGTAGGAATACAGAGGCTGCTTCCAGTAAGACCCACGGCTCGTGGCTTTGTATCAAGCCCTGTACATAAGGCACATAACACTTAGGTGCTGTTTGTTTTTTCTGCAGAAAAAGGTCTGCAGTCTGCGGACCACATCTGCAGACATCTGCAGGAGAAGAGGTGGACCAAAGGTCTGCAGTCTGTAAGAAGAAGACTGTTTGTTTGTTAATGTCTGCAGGCTGCTGAAATAAACTGAAATTTAAATAAACTGATTTTTTACACCAGTCTGGTGGTAGACGGTGGTAGTGGTGGACCGTGGTGGTGGTGGACGGTGGTGGTGGGTGGTGGTGGTGGACCGTGGTGGTGGACCGTGGTGGTGGTGGACGCTCGTAGGTGGTGGTGGTAGACGGTGGTGGTGGTGGACCGTGGTGGTGGTGGTGGTGGATGGTGGTGGCGGTGGTGGACCGTGGTGGTGGTGGTGACCATGGTGGTGGTGGACGGTGGTGGATGGTGGTGGTCGACTGGGGTGGTGGATGGTGGTGGACGGTGGTAGGTGGTGGTGGACCGTGGTTGGTGGTGGTGGTGGTGGACCATGGTGGTGGTAGACGGTGGTGGAGGTGGTGGTGGGTGGTGGTGATGGGTGGTGGTGGTGGTGGACCGTGGTGGTGGTGGATGGTGGTGGTGGACGGTGGTGGTGGTGGATGGTGGTGGGTCGTGGTGGTGTACGGTGGTAGGTGGTGGTGGACCATGGTGGTGGTGTACGGTGGTGGTGGTGGTGGACCGTGGTTGGTGGTGGTGGTGGTGGTGGTAGTGGGTGAGGAGAAGAGAAGTGGAGAAGACCTTAGAAGACTTTGAAACAAGTATGCACCAAGAAGAGGTCATGAAGACCTTTTTGAGTGAAAGGTCTTTCAAAAAACAAACAATCTGCAGACCCCAAACGTCTGCGTGCGTCTGCGTGGCACAGACAAAAGAGGTTAGAAGTGCTTCTGAGTAAAAAAACAAACAACACCTTAGCAATAGGGACAAACCCGATTGGTGCATGTACCCCCTTGTCTTTTAGCTATCAACGCCACCACATGATGCATGATTAACCGTCCGTCATTCTTTAATGTTATTCTCACGCTAAGATAAAACACTACAAAAATAGTAAAATAGCATGCTTTATATATATATATATATATATATATATATATATACTAGTAAGTCACCCGCGCTTCGCGGCGGGTTCAAAACATAGATTAAAATAAGCAAAACACAAACCAAGCCATAAAAAATAACGTCACGATGGTATATTTGAAAATCATGAAAAGTTACGTAGTTGTATACGGAATTTAAGTTATTCGAACAAACTTTACACCAAAAGTATGCAAAGACACACACGATGGCCGTGACTCACAGTGAGTTGGTTTAAATCTATACTATATATAAAGCATGAGAGAGGGGAGTACCCACCAAATATACAACCATCGTTGATAATCAATACAAGGTTTAAAATCCATAAATACCTATCTAATACTTTAGCAACTCAACTAAACTTGTAACTGTTGAATTCCATCAGATGGTTCTACTTTCTGACTTGCTCCTACGGAACCAAGATCGAAAAGGCACACAATTAATTTCAAATTTTTCATTTTGCCCCCTTAAGTATTTAAGATTATATAACTTAGACCTAACTAACCAAAAGTTGTAGATATTAATGTGTTGAAAGACCATTTTGACCCTTACTAACTTCATTGGATTGCTATACCATATGCACAAAATAGAGTAATTACTTAAATTTTGAAGGAATCCCTCCCTCATGCTTTATAATATAGTATATATCATCATCATCATCATCATCATACTCAGTTAATCCCACCTATAGCAAAGCTAAGGTAGGGTCTGAGGAGGGTAAGATGTAGACAGCCTTGCCTCTACCCCTAAGAATAGAGAGGTTGCTTCCAGTGAGACCCCCGGCTCGATGTGGTTTGGTATCAAGCCTTGGACATAAGGTACAAAACACTTAGCAATCGGGACAAACCCAATCGATGCATGTACCCATTTGTCTTTTGGCTATCCATGCCACCACATGATGCATGATTAACCGTCCGTCGTTTTTAACGTTATTTTCACGAAATTAGTAAAATAACGTTAAAACTAGTGCAACTTTACTTTTGCCCCCCAATGGCCACACATATATACATTATATGCGCACACCGTAAGTGGGGCGTAATAATATAGTATAGTATATATATATATATATATTTAAAATGATAGTAACTAAAAAACAAGATTTAATTTAATTAACTACTTGGGATTCACAATCCTTGAATAAATAATAACAAAATTGGTTTATTAATAGATAGGAAAATTATAAAAAATAATATGTTAAATTAAATAAGTGGTTTACAAAACGTTATAGTTAATTAAAATTTAATTAAGGTTTATTAAAATTCAATTAAAACCAAGCGGTTGTTTTTGTTTTTTTTTTTAAATTAAAACCATCCGTCCTCAAAGCAAGGACCGCGGTGTAACGCTCCAACTGATGACGGAAAGATCGAGGTGCCACGTAATGACGATTATTCATAAGCACATGGCAGTATGGCACTATTGATGTTGTAATATTATTAAATACTGAATTAAAGTTTCATACAAGATTCCCAAAAATACAAATAATATATGAATCTGATTTAAATTTAACTAAGTCCAAAGCCTTAAATGATCATCGAGCAAGCTTATCCTGAAACATGCACGAAAATAGTTTTTTGTCAACAATAATGTTGACGAGCATTACTTTGTTTAGTACATATAGTATAAGTTTATAAAACGTACAATTCACGTGTCATGTGATATCAGTGCGTTATGTAAACATGTAAGTAACAAATAGGAATTCAAGAATATAGTTCACAAAAGTATATAGAGCACCTTAACACATGTAAGTCTAATAGAGCACCATAACTGAAGTCATGTCTGATAGAGCACCATAACCGAAGTTATGTCTTATAGAGTACCATAACCGAAGTTATGTCTGAGTTTAAGTATAAGCATGTAAGTTATGTTCATGTTCAAAACATAAGCATAAACAAGACATGCATATGAATTGTAAATGATCAAAAGTATGTATATGTGAATGTGCAAGTTTAAATAAGTGTGTATGAATCACCCCAAAAGTGTGAAAACGAAAAAGGGGATAATTAATACTCACAGGTTGCTCAGCAAATGAGTATCCAATAAGCAGCGCACAGCTAACAATGTGATTCACAAAGAATCATCATAAATTCACGTAAACAAAGTCTAAGAATAACAAGTCTAAAGCATATGGTTTTCTAGATCGAATGATTAGGGTTTTCTAGTTTTGGGAAAGACGCTTAAATGCTAATGGTTTAGTTAAAATATAAAAATAATATTTAAAACATTATTATTTTTACAAAGACTAAAAGGAAAATAACTCTTGAAAGTATGGAAAATATTTTCTATAAATTATTTTGTATTTATTGGTATTTAAAACAATTTATTTATAAATAAAAGTTTAAGCAAATAAATGAGTTTATAACAAAAAGTAATATTTTTAATTAAATAAAATCATATTATTAATTTAAAAGATAGACTAGATTTTTACAAAAACTATGGCTTTTGAATAATTAAAAACGGATTTTTTTATGAATCAGTTACGAATAAAACAAGATATTTAATATTTAAAAATAATAATAACATTAAATTTAAAGAGTTTTCACATTAAAAAAATTTTATTTATTAAATTAGATTTTTTTATAAAGGTTACATAAAAATTCCTCAATTTAAAGCATCATATATAATATAAGTAGTTTTTAATATATTAACTAACAATTTGTATTAAACACCTAATTACTAATAAAAAGAAAATACATGGAACTTCAAGGGTTTGAACCCGGGTGTCCTGTGTTAACAACAAACACTACAACCAACTGATCTGTGTGATAAGTTGGAATGATGTTCATTCCCATGGATTAAAACAGTCAGTTGCAGTACAAATCCCTTTAAAAAAACCATCTGGTCTATACTTTCTGTAATAACTTTTAATCAATCAACCAAACCATCTGGTCTATACTTTCTGCAATAACTTTTAAAAACAGTTTCTAACGCAGTCATCTTCCCCAAATAAAACATCTATAAACCCTAACCCACAAACCCATTCAATAATCGATTAAACAGATAATGATTGTTAGATTAATCATGGGGGTTTTGTTGTACAACTAAAACCAACCATATAAGCTGAATTTATTGAAACGAAACTTACAGGTTAGGCCGATTATACTTAATAAGCCAAAACAGAGCCAAGGCACGATTATAGGTCGTTTGGTTGACGAATACAACCATTGTTTGAGGGGTTTAAGAGGCGATTAGGGTCTGTAAAGGTATATGGGTTTAATTTATAGGTATGGGATCGAATTGATAAGGTTTATCTTTGGCTTGAAATCTGGTATAAGTTTATCTCTAAAATCCTTATAATTAACTGACTTATTGATGTTGTAAAATCGTAATGGTGAACAAATTAGGATGATTTGATATGTAGATCCATAATATAGATGTGATTTGCATTATCCATTATTAGATAACTCGAATTCAAAGTTGGTTTAATCACAAAACAAATGGGCCGGGTTTTTTTTAACAAATGGACCCCTTTTTTAATCTAATTATGAAGATAGAAGAAAAAAAATAAAAGTTTTATAAATAAGATTCAAAATAGGGTATTTGCCTTAATTGGATTTTATAAATTTCAAGATAAAAATACACTGATGAAATTAAATAGTTATGCAAAAATGAGTTTTAATAAATAACTTAGGAATTTACATTTAATTTATAATAGAAAAATACGTGATGTTACACCCCAACCGATGGCGGAAACATCGGAGTGTCACGTAGTGACGATTGTTCATAAGCTCCTGGCACTATTAAAGTTGTAATATTATTAAATGCTGAATTAAAAAAAATACAAACAATACATGAATCTGATTTAAATTTAACTAAGTCCAAAGCCTTAAGTGATCATCGAGCAAGCTTATCCTGAAACATGCACGAACATAATTTTGTCAACAATAATGTTGGTGAGCATTACTTAGTTTAGTACATATAGTGTAAGTTTTAAAAAGTTGTGCATTTCATGTGTCATGTGATGTCAATGCGTTGTGTAAACATGTAAGTAACAAATAAGACTTCGAGAATATAGTTCACAAAAGTATATCGAGCACCTTAACACGTGTAAGTCTAATAGAGCACCACGACCGAAGTCATGTCTGATAGAGCACCATAACCGAAGTTATGTCTGATAGAGCACCATGAGCTATTGAACAATCGTCACTACGTGACACCTCGATGTTTCCGCCATCGGTTGGGGTGTTACAGGCAAGATGAGCAAGAAGATCCTCACAAACAGCAGAGGATTTGAAGCTATCACTTACCTTCACACTCCAACCAGAGGCATAGACCCCTTCACCCTCAACACTAGTAGAACCTTCGACATTCTTCAGAACAGCCACCTTAGCAGTAACAGTTTTCTTCCCCTTCCCCTTCTTTGCCACAACAACTGGCACCTTCTCAGGAACCTCAACCTCAACCGCCTCATCCTTGTCATCTTCGAAATCTTCAATTTCATCACTCACATTAACAGCTTCGGACACATCAGCCTGTTTGGCACTTTTCAACAAGCGACGGCTTGACCGCCTGGTTGAAGCCTTGGAAGAGCTAGGCTTTGAAAACTCCTTCACATTTGGAACATGGACATAATTCACACCATCATACCTACCCTTCTCATATTTCACCAACACATATTCCCCTTCCACAACCTCAGCATCATTGTACACAACATCTAATGCATCATCACTCTTAATGAAGTCCAGTGCAGACATGACTGCAAAGAACAAGAAAAATAAAAAAAAACATAAGCATCAATAAGAGCAGAAATAGCAAAATAAACAATATAAAATAAGCATACCCTGATCATCCTTCAAGAGAATTGGATATCTACCCTATTTATCCCACTGGGTACTAATCCCTGATAAAACCAAAAAAGGCTCAGCAAAAGGGCGAAGCCTTGAAGGACATGCTCGAAGGGCCTTGAGAAAGTTCTCATCCAACTCAGATTCAGATGGTCCCATCTCATTCAGAATAGCATCAGGATGCCTCCAAACATGTTTAAAAGGGAAGGATAGAGTCTGAAACCTAGAAAAACTTTGTTTTCCACACACCAACCGTAGTCACGTGTGAAGAAATCAAGGGAATGTCAACTTGAGATGTTTCAAATGTATACCAATCGCCATTCTTGGCCAATCGGAATAAACATCTGAACATTAGAAGAGTGGGATCATAGCCAAGGGCTCGACATAGAATCTCAAAGTGCAAAACCCGGGCTAACCCATGTGGATGAAACTGACCAAAAGACACTCTATAATACTCAAGAACATTCAATAGAAAAATAGAAAAAGGATGGCGAAGGTTTGAGAACTCAAAATGACGACAATAAAGTGCAATAGAACCACCCGGACATCGATCGACTGAATCATTAAGCCCAGGTGCAGCCAGATTAAACGATATATCAATATCCCACTCTGCACAAAACAATTCAACCTCTTCATGTGTAAGGGAAGAGAAGCTAACTGCCATGTCCTTCTTGGCGCCCATATTCGCTTAGAAGGATGATCAGATGAAGGAAACGAAAAGAAAACTAACGTAGATAATTGCAAGGAAAGGAAACCCTAGGTGGGAGGATGAAGAAACCGTCGAAGTAAAAAGAGTAAAGTGTGATTATGAGATATAAAAAGAAGTTATAAATATATTAATATTAAACCATATATGTAATGATGCCCTACATTAAAAACCGCCACAGGGGGTACTGACACTTGTCACATCAAGTGTCATTTCGAAATTCAAATCCAGAGAAACAAACCGCCTGAAACCAAAACAAGCTTTCAACCCTCGAACCTTTTAACATCCGTAAACTTAGCAAAAAGTCAGAAGCCTTTGAGCTACGCCACAAACACCTCTGACTTGGGGGCTGATGACGTGGGTAGCCTAAAGCAAAATAAGTTAACTACATTTCTGGCTTTGAGTCTCACTCAAATCAGAATAGTAACACTCAAATCATAATAATCTTGAACCTCCTTCTACGTTTTGCAACGTAGGGGGACACCACAACCTACGTTAGGCAAAACCAAACCCTTTTACCCTTCCTTAGATTCTACGCTAACGTTGGACCTATATATTTGTTATAGCAACACTCATCAACATTAGTACGGAAAAAAACTCACTTTAAACACCTTATTATTTAAAGAAGGATAAATTACAAATTTCGTCCTTTAAGAATAGGGCATTTTTCATTGGATGTCCTTTCGCGTTTCAATTGCTGTGTTTAGTCCTTAACGACCTAAAATCATTACATCACTTGTCCTAAGGGCCTAACCTGGTTAGTTTTTAACGACAAATCAGATCATGTGCCCCTCACGTGAGGGTATCTTCGTCATTTCATCTGGCCATTTCCCACCCCCCTTTTCTCCTATAAAACCCTTCATTTTGTCAGACAAACTCATAATCCACCTTCTACTTTATCGATCATCTTCTTCATCTCTTCTACTTCACGATCACAACAATGACGTGGGAGGATGGCTGGGATGATGGCTGGACCATACGACGACCAAGGCTTATTGTTGATCTCGATGATGTCTACTGTAAGTTGTAACCTAGGTTTTCTGACATTGTTGATTTTGCTATTGAACGTTGTCTAAAGTTCAATTTTTTTTTAAAATTTTGCAGTTGGAATGCCCCATTTCTTCAGTATAAAGCTTCATCATGGTGGTAGATTGACTCAAAGTCCAGGCCGTGAGTATGTAGGTGGTACGATTGACTATATTGACTTGTGTGATATTGATAAGTTCTCTGTGCATGAGGTTTCTTTAATGATGGGTCTGTTAGGATACTCTGTTGTTGATCATATTTATTACTTTTTCCAAAATCCTGAAAAACATTTAGATGATGGTATTGAAGACCTAACTTCTGATCAGGATGTGTTGAGGCTTGCTCAACATGTGGGAGTGCATAAGTTAGTCAATGTGTTTACTCAACATGGTTTAGATAACATAAAGGAAATCTTGCTGACACCAACTAAACCTAAACACAGTGTGACCATTGAAGAAATTGATGAACCTAGGCCCTATGCAATAGTCCCTGCTAAGCTAAATGTAGTGAGAAGCTTAAACTTTAGTGGATTAGGCAAAGGTCTGGAGTCAAGTGGGGCTGGTCAAGACTGTGATGGTGTGGAGTCTAGTGTGGTTGGGAAGGGTAGGTTAACTCCATTAGAGGTTAATGATGCCATGTTTTTTAATGATAAGAGTCCATTGCCAAATCAAGATGATGACATGTTTATCACTGATAATGGACCATTGCCAAATGAAGATGAAGAGGTTATAGGTAGTGCAGCACAGTCCAATGATTGTGATTCTGAAACTGTTTCTATGAGAATTGATGAGGATAGTGATAGTGATTTTATAGTTGATGACAATTGTATGGCTGAAGATGAAGTAGATATGAGTGACTATAGGATGCATATTGACCTTGATGTTGAAGAAGAAGATTTAGGTAGTCAGGAAGAAGATAATGTACTGGCTGATGATGATGAAGTGATGCAGAATGATGCTTTCTTAAGTGGATCAGAGTCTGATGATTATGAAACTAGTGATAGGAAAAGACAACTAAAAAAACTCAGAAAGACAAATCAGAATAGGGATGAGGGCAGAGTAGTTTTTTATCTATCCCAAGTCTTTGGTACTAAGAAGGAAGCAAAAAGGTTGATTAAAACTCATTCAGTTGAGACCAGAAGGAAAATTGTTATTGTGAAGGATGATAAGCAAAGGGTTAGGGCAGTGTGCCATGGACCATTGCCAGAATTTGAAGTGGATGATTTTGGTGTTCATGTTTCAAGTCAACCAAAACCTAAAGGGGCATGTGGGAGAAAGTTAAGAAGTGCAACAACTGCTGAGAAAAAAAACAAAAGATAAGGGGCCAAATATGGGCAAGGGTAAAGTTTGGGGACCCCCTGTTAACAAGGGTAAAAGTAGGGGAGAAACCAGTATAAATGTTGGAGGCAGGGGTTACAAGACAAACCCTAATGAACACCAGTGTCCATGGGTCATTTTGATTTCTAAAATTTCAGATGAAGAAAGCTGGATGGTGAGGAAGTTAATTGAAGACCATACATGTGTACAGACAAGGAAAGTTACTGCTTGTACATCTACATTCCTCTCTCAACAACTGGTGGATCAGATCGAAGAAAACCCAGATATTCCTGTGAAAGCTGTCCAGGAACAGTTCCAAAGGAAGTATGAAATAGGCATATCAAGGATGCAAGCATACCGGGCCAAGACAAAGGCAAAGACATTGATGGAAGGTGATTACACTGCACAATATGGTATACTCAGGGATTATGTGTTGGAATTGCAGGATAAAAATCCAGGTACCACTGTTAAGATAGAGGTTGAGTTACCTAATCATCCAGATGACCCCACAAGGAAGTTCAAAAGAATCTATGTCTGTTTGGAAGCATTAAAACAAGGTTTTAAGGCTATTGGTAGGGATGTACTGGGTTTGGATGGTGCATTCATGAAAGGACCTTATCCTGGTCAGATTTTGAGTGCAGTGGGTATTGACCCAAATAATGGAATCTACCCAGTTTGTTATGCAATTGTTGAGGCTGAAAACTACAACTCTTGGTCATGGTTTCTAGATCTGTTGGGAGATGATTTGGATCTAGATAGAGAGTCAAGGTTCACATTCATGAGTGATAGACAGAAGGTATGTTCTCTACTTTTTATTTACTAAAGTATATAACATTCATTTCATCTTAATATACTTATCAAATTTTTAAACAGGGTCTACTTCCAGCACTTTCAAGGTTATATCCTAATGCTGAGCACAGATACTGTCTAAGGCACATTCATGAAAACATGAAGCAAAGTTTCAGAGGCAAACTGTATAAAGACTTGTTGTGGAAGTGTGCTAGTGCAACAACAGTCCCTGAATTCACTGCTGCAATGAATGTGTTAAAGGCCCTTAACAAGAAGGCCCATTTGTGGTTGTCAAAAATTCCACCTCTACACTGGACCAGGTCTCACTTTTCAGGTATGTTCTTTATAGTTGTATAGCTAATGCTGTTTAGATTTAGATTTCAAAATTTTGATATACCAACATAATACAGGTAGGGGGTTGACTGATATGCTACTAAACAACATGTGTGAAACATTCAATGGAAAGATAGTTGAAGGAAGAGACAAGCCCATCATTAATGCACTTGAGTACATTAGGGAGTATTGCATGAGGAGGATTGTTTCAGTGTTGCATGATATAGAGATCAGTGAAGGTCTGCTGACACCTAAGGCCACACAAATGTTTGAGACAATCAAAAGAGATGCAACCTTCTATCATGTGCAGTGGAATGGGGGGGATAAATATGGAGTCAGTGGTAAGCCTGGTCACACACGTGTTGTGGATTTGGCTGAAAAGACTTGTGCTTGCAGAGGTTGGGAAATAACAGGTATGTATATCTTGTTCAATTCAAATGTTGTCACTTTCATTCATTAATGCTAAATTTTGTTACTTTAATGGACAGGAATGCCCTGCAGACATGCAGTGGCTGCAATTTGGTTCAAAGCTACTAATGGAGGTAGAGTTGGGGCATTGGAGAGTTGGGTTAATCCAGTGTATACAATGGATAGGTGGAGACAGGTGTATTCCTTTAAGATTAACCCAATCAATGGCAGAGCTTTATGGCCTAAGTCTCAAGTTCCTACAACTTTAACACCACCAAATCATCACACACAAGTTGGAAGACCCAAGAAGGTTAGGAAGAGATCAGAGTTTGAAAGGGATGATCTGGTATCAGGTGGCACACTGTCTAGGAAAAACACTAAAGGAAAATGTGGCAAGTGTGGGAATACTGGACACAATCAAAGGACCTGCAAGGGACAGAGTGAAAAGGTTGCAGGTACTCAGGCCAAGTCTGGAAAGAAGGGAAGAAAGAAGATCAACAAGAAGGGTACCACTAGCAAGGATCAGGGTAGCAAGGGTTAGGGTGTTTGTGTTTGTTATGTTTGTTGAACATGTATTTTGGTGCTTTTGGGAACACTATTAACTTATGTTTATGTTTGTGTTTGTTGAACAAGTAGTAATGATTAGGCTATGTTGAACTTGATGTTTATGTATGTACTTAATGCAGCAAAAAATGTTGCAATTTTGGTTAATGGTATGTCCAGAAGTTTATTATGTTGCATTGTATTATACTTTTGTCAAATGGGTCAAAACAGTGTTTGTCAAATGGGTCAAAACAGTCTGCACATTCAAATGGGTCAAAACAGTCTGTCAAATGGCTCAACACAGTCTATTAACAATGTGCATTATAAGCACTTTCATTATCATTAGCCATTAAGCATTTCTTACAAAGACCTAACATTTCAACTAAGAATACAAGATTTTATACACCAACAAACATAACCAGCTAAATATCAACATCCTTTTCCATTTGCTTCGTTCAGCTTTCAAGTCTTGAACTTTTTCTTCAAGCTGATGGTTTGCAGCAATAAGGTGGCCATTATAAACTTCAAGGTTGTTCTTGGCTTTTAACAGACCTGGGATAATCTGTTGACACCTTTGGCACTTCAATTCATCACACCATCCAATAAATCCACATCGTGATACCTAATTTGACAGAAATAAATCCATCATATGCAACATTATGTAATGAAAATCAAAAAATGAGTGTTAACCTACCTGATCAGGACAAGCATAAAACTTTCGACCTGGGTT
The DNA here is from genome assembly GCA_028751855.1 of Ambrosia trifida. Lineage (NCBI taxonomy): Eukaryota > Viridiplantae > Streptophyta > Magnoliopsida > Asterales > Asteraceae > Ambrosia > Ambrosia trifida. The sequence goes on from CM054127.1 coordinate 960,823, forward strand.
TTTACTTGTCCAAGATGTACGTATGATTGCTGGTTTTCCACAATGGCAGTAAATCGACTCCATGATCGATGAACGTGGTTGCCCTAATTTGGGTTTCTTGAAGAACCCTAGATGATAATCTGATTGATTTGGTGGAGACGTTATAATATAGGAGGGAAATGATAGGGCCAGATGAAATGACGAAGATACCCTCACGTGAGGGGCACATGATCTGATTTGTCGTTAAAAACTAACCAGGTTAGGCCCTTAGGACAAGTCATGTAATGATTTTAGGTCGTTAAGGACTAAACACAACAATTGAAACGCGAAAGGACATCCAATGAAAAATGCCCTATTCGTAAAGGACGAAATTTGTAATTTATCCTTTAAAGAATCATATCTATCCATTTTAATACTCGTTTAATATATGCATCAAATTTTGTCATCATAATTCAATTCAAAGAGATTTTATAATGAAGGGAAAGGTGAAAGAAATAAATGCTGATGCTCCACCCTTTACCATGATCATTGATTCATCTATATATATTTTATTTATAAAAGAAAGTAATAAACAAGAAACCATAACCATTTCTTTCTTTCTTTTCTTTGCCTTTTGCCTTTTGATCTTTTCCAATATCAACCCAAACAATTAAAAAAAGAATCTCATTTTAATTATTTCCCACTTCAAGATTTACACCCAACATCATTTTTTTAAATCACACTTCTGTTTGGATCAATCTTTATGCTCATGTCAAGAATCTTGGATCAGGTCAGTTAAGTTTTTTTTTTTTTAATTTCATCAGTGATATATCTTCCCTGTTTTGACACTGTGTGTTTTTAGTGCATTAATGTGTGGAATATATGTGATTGTAGTTAATTTTTTTTTGTTTGAATTCAGTTGCTGTGTGTGTTTCTGTCAGTTGCTCATTAGGGTATATGGTTTTATTTACAGTTTGAATTATTGTTTGTGAACATATTCTGATTTTGAGGTTAAATTTTTGAAATGTGTGAATCCCAGATTGAATAAAAATAAATCCTAAAATTTTATATTGAAATTGAATGCAGGGGGTGGGGTAGGTAGGTGTTTAATGGGTCGTGTTTATGAGATAACGCCGACATGGATCTAACCAGTCGAAAACTATGTCTAAAACATAACATGACATGACATACCATGACCTCTTGGTCTAGTGGTATGGTGTCCCCTCTTCAAATCCTTGAAAAAAATGTGTGATAGAAAATTTGCCGTTCAAAAAAAAAAAAAAAAACATGACATCAGTTTTGTGGGATGAAAGATACACTACGTGTTTGATACGAAATTTTATGGATTTTACTATGTTTTTACTCTAAAATTACAAATTTGCGTTAAATATAAAATATATAAAATGTATATAAAATAATTACTTGTAAACTAGAAATTTGATGTGGATTTCTTTTTTTTTTTTTGGCACAAAATACTTATGAAATCAAATACATTTTTAAGATTAGTATATATACAATTAAAGGGATAGACGGGTCAAACCACTAACACGCAAGTTGAACTGAAACACAACTCGTTCGTTTAGCTAAACTTGTTCATGGGTTTGTACTGAAACTGAGAGTCTAAACCTGTGAATTTCTAATGTGTATAACATCTGACAGGTTTGAGATCCTAAGACCACAAGATGATATCTGAAAATTTAACTGACGAAACATCACTGCATCAAGAACTCGAGGTTTTAAGTGTATCCAAACGTTTAGTTAGAAGCCTAAGCCAAAAGTTAAGACGAAAAAACCATCAAGATGACCCCAACGGGATTTCGCTAAGGTGTCCAGCTCTATACACTCGTGGCGGCGGCTGCAAAGTAGGCGCAACCACCGCTGAAGAGTTTGGTGAAATCGGCTGGCGAAGGCGTTCTTCAAGTTCCATCGATGTTGGAAAAGGGTACACGAATGTAGATTGCTTTTCGCACGGGTTAAAAGAGAGGTTCCGGAGGAGAAGTATACGCAAAGCTCCACAAGTCGAAGGCGTACATGTGTTTCTTCCGGATGATATTGTCGAGATGTGTTTGGTTCGACTCCCGTTTAGTAGTCTTATGAAAGCCCGTTTGGTATGCAAAAAATGGAGGAGTTTGACCACAACGCCTCGGTTTATACAACTGAGGCGTAATGGGCTCTATCAGAGCCCGTGGTTGTTTCTTTTCGGGGCGGTTAAGTCTGGCTTTTGCTCACAGGAAATGCACGCATTTGATGTTTCATCAAACAAATGGCATACAATCAGTTCAGAAGTTATTAAAGGTCGGTTCTTGTTTTCGGTAGTTAGCATTCAAGAAAATGTCTACATTGTTGGAGGTTGTTCTAGTTTAACCAATTTCGGCAAACTGGACCGCAGTTCGGTTAAGACCCACAAAGGCGTTTTGGTGTTTAGCCTGTTAACAAACTCGTGGCATAAGGTTGCGTCCATGAAACACGCGAGGTCAAAACCAGTTCTTAGCGTATGTGAAGTCAACTCCGAAAGTTTGATGATCAGAAGTCCACATATTCGACAAGATCGTCTTTCGGTTAGGACACAAATCAATGGAATATCCGATGTTTACGAGGACCCACATAGGCTTTCGGTTAGACGGCAACTAAGGTACCCTTCCGATGAAACCGAGTTGAAACCAAAAAGTGGGAAATTAGATTCTAAAAGGTTGTTAATTATCGCGGTAGGTGGTGTCGGATCATGGGACGAACCGTTAGATTCGTGTGAAGTTTACGACTCTTCAACCGATAAATGGACCGAAATCGAAAGAGTACCGGTTGATTTCGGGGTGGTGTGCTCAGGAACTATTTGTAAGGGGTTGTTTTACGCCTACTCAGAAACGGACAATCTTGCAGCATATGATATAGAAAGGGGTTATTGGTATAGAATCCAAACAGCCACATTACCACCCCGCCGCGTGCGCGAGTACTACCCGACGATAATTTCATGTGAGAATCGGTTGTTTATGGTGTCGGTGTCTTGGTGCGAAGGCGATGGCGAAATCGGTAGAAGAAACAAAGCGGTTAGAAAGGTATGGGAGCTTGATCTTGTTGATCTTAATTGGGAAGAAGTGAGCAGGCATCCTGATGCACCCATGGATTGGAACGCAACATTTGTTGGTGACGACAAAAACATGATGATATTTGGGGTTGAAATGTTCAAGATTTTTGGGCAGGTGTTGGATTTTTTGACCATGTTTGATGTTTCTGGTGGATCAAACAATTGGGTTCATGTTTCAAGGAATCAAGTGGCTCATGAGTTGGATGCCAGTTCCTGCGTCACCAAATCGCTGGCGGTTGTGCGTTTGTGACACGGTTGGTCATGTTTTCTGTTAGTAAGGGTATGATACTGCTATTGTTTTCTTTTACTTTTACTTTGATCGTGTAAATTGTAGTCACAAAATGAATGTAAAATAAATTTATTATACAATGATATAATGACTGAATATCACATACTTTGATGAAAACAATAACTAAAATTACATAAATTAAATTGCTGCGAAACATAAATGAAGAAACAAAGAGTATAATGGTGATTACTGCTAATCACTGTAGGGTTAATACTCTTGTTTGCTTAGGAATGATCCTTCACTTAAACCGGAGGTTAAACCGTAACTGAAAAAGTAAAGTGAGTGTGTGTGGTAAAAGTAAGAACACGAGAATATAAGTGGTTCGGTCATGTATGACCTACGTCCACTATAAAGAGCCGAGTATTTATTACTTTGGAGATTACAAAGGGTTACAATAATGGTACTACACTTGCTCTCGTACACAATGGTTCTTTTTCGGATCCTTCACAAAGGAGATGAAGTCTTTTATTTATAGGAGAAGTCGTGGGCGCTCACGAGAAGTCTTAGTTGATCAGGGCCTTAGTTGGGCCCATACGTCCTTGGACCATGAAATTGGCGGGAAAAAGGAGTCCCATGTTGCTAACGTCATCGGCAGTTGGGGTTGGTCTGATTGATAGACACGTGGCGCCTTATGGTTGGGCGCTGGCGGTATGTTGTTCTGACACAGCACGGTTGACTTACATGTTGGCGTCTGACGTGACGTCTGGCAGCAGGTAAGCATGCGTGTGCGGTACTATAGACGACAGCATGGTAGAAGCATGAGAACAGTCATGTCGCTGTTCACATCAGTGGTGGTTGTTGGACCACGTCTGACACGTGTCGCCATCTAATTGGCGACATGCCTATCCATCTCTGAGTGAATCTTCTTCATTCATGATCTTCCGTACCTCGTACAAAAAGTTGTCTTTGAGCGAATATTTCGTGCGTGATGATACGCGTGCGAAACCTCCTGGAGTACTAATGTGAATGAAGTTTCGTCACAGTTGAAGTGAACTCCCGCGCTAGGCTAGTTCTGCGGACTGGCTCCGCAGAGTGGGGAGGTTTATCTCTATTTTGGCTGTGCTGAAGTGATCAACGCATGGCTTGTTAGAAAGTGGGATAGAGATTTATTGGAATATAGTATTTAGGGTTTAGTATCGAGTCCACAGGCCTAGTTTATCTTTATAAATTGTAACCCTATTGAATGAAATATGATCAATCAGTTTTACCATCTTACATGCTATCAGAGCCACCCTAGGCTTTTTACCATCTCCGCTTTGCCACCACTCACATACAAAACCTAGCAGCCGCTTGTTTCAAACCCTAAACAGGGCGGTGGCCGGTGCGCCTTCGCCGCCACCACCCTATTCGTTCTAGTTCATTTTTTTAATGTTTTTCTTTTCCATATTATGTTCTAATAAAGAACTTGTCTCGATTCATTATCATATTCACGTAGGCGCAAAACCACACATCTCTTTTGATTGGTTTTTCATTATTGCACTATTGGTTTTGATTTGGCCGACTTCCACAGAAGTGATTTGGTTTGGGTTTATTTTTAATCTCTTGGATGATATCACAAGTGTTGTGTGCTAGCATGCTTGTTTCTTCTAATTAATTCACTTTCAAGTTTTTCTAAGAGGAGTTTGGTTGCTTGCTTCCTTGTGTTTCGTGGATAATAAATCTCAGCCGCCACTTGGCAACCAACTTCTTCAATTTACACCCCATGAATTATTACTTGTTTTCTTTCTTCCTAAATCATTCACTCTTTATCGATCGATTTCTTTCTTTAATCTGCAAATCCACCTCTCTTACGATGATCGCTGTGTGACCACGGTTACCGGCTTTCACCATCTCTCAGTGTTGACACACCACCACACGACTAGGGTCGACGGGTGTCATTTGCTTCTTATATCTTTTTCTTTCCTGGTTGCTTCTTATATCTTTCTTTCCACCATCCTTTTTTTTAATCTTTTGTATTGTCATGGCCGACAAATATGGAACTGCCACTTTATTGGGAGTTGGATCTAGCGGATCATGTTTATCATTATTGAAACTAAAGAAACAAAACCAAACAGGGGGAAGTCGTGGACCGAACTAAAGTCAAGTATTGAAAAGTACGGATAAATTTTTGGCAAAGTCAAGAAGATTGCATAATTCTGGACCAATAAGTCAAGAACCGAGATCAAGACAAGTCTTTTTATTTTTATTGTTATGTCCTTTATGTTTTTTTTTTTTTTTTTTGTTCTTATCGTTTTCCAGTCTGAGTGTTCGATGCTCTACCGCTCTGACTGCGGGGGAGTATTGGAATATAGTATTTAGGGTTTAGTATCGAGCCCACGGGCATAGTTTATCTTTATAAATTGTAACCCTATTGAATAAAATATGATCAATCAGTTTTACCATCTTACAAGATTATCGTCCACAAGAGAAATTAGGCTTCATATCCCTTCAATAAATATTAGCCTTTAAGATTTCCATCAAATAATGTGGAACACGTAGGTCATAATGTTCATATTCTATTGTGCTCCAGCTCCTCATGCCAACTTTCATTGAGAAGACTTTGAAGTTGTAATTAAAAAAAAAACCAAGAATATTTATATATAGTAAAAAATTAGGTGGAAACTAACGTTTCGATTTCGAAATAACTAGTATTCTATCCGTCGCGCGTTACGGCGGCGTGAAAACATACAGTAACTTGAATTTATACAGTCTAGTGAAAACTTATTATATTTAATCCGATTCGTTTTTAAACAAAACATACGTCAAAACGTAGACTTTGACAAACTTTTCAAATATTGAAACATGAAACATAAATAATACATATGCATGCCTAATACACATATAACATTTTAACAGGTATCATCGGTCTTTGTCGTATTTATTTGTAGTTTTAATTTAAATCCTCCGGCGTAAGTTCTTAAAAACTCGCATAAAGTATTCACTCTTTAATAAGTTAACACACTATGAGGGTGTTTGGGATTGCGTTTTGAATCTGATTTTTAGATTATTTCGTTTTGAAAACGCAGATAATCAGTTTTTAGTGTTTGGATTGCGTTTTGAAAACGCGGATAATCAGTTTTTTAGGCTGCCAAAACGCAATAATCTATAAGCAGCTCCACCCCTGCTTTTCCAAAACGCATAATCTGTTTTGAATAATCAATCTCAAACACCCCCATAACATATGAGAACGATATACTAATAAAATAAATAAATAAATAATTCGATCATTGCCAATTTGGATTATTAAAATTACCCATGTGAAAGAGAAATATTTATTTATCAAAACCGAAACATGTAACGTTAAATGCGTCAAATAAAACAATATCTTTTTTTTATTTTTTTGGTTAGTACGCAACATGTTTTAAAATGAAATGGAGAATGAACGCAGAAGAAGAACCAACCAACGTATGTGAATTTGAAAAAGTACTACACACATCTTTACACACTAAAAAAAATATTCCTGATCAAGTGTCGGTATCCATCTTGAACTTAAAAAACTCTTTTGACTCATTATCCGATCTAGTTTAAAAAAAATGGACAACAATCTTTAGTCTTTACTACTACTACTACTGTGTCTGTGTGTCAATCAAGAATTGGAATTGAACAATTTTACATAAAATACATCCCCACAATAACTATGTACCTTCCTTCACTTATCCTTTCTGAACCTGTCTCCGTTTGAATGCCCCAACCTACGCCATGTTAGAGAAGATACCTGAGAAGTTGGGCATCCTATCTATATGTTTCAAGGCCCGTTCAGCGATTTGTCGGGTTTGATATTCACCATGTTTAAACGCATCAACGAGTGCGGTTGTCACACTCGCGTCACCAGAGACTTCAGAAGCAATATCTGTGGTCCGTAGTAGTCTTTCCACCATCCAGACCGCCTCTTCCTTTAAACTTTCTGTTTGTTTTTCCAGTAAAACATCCAGAATCGGTCTTATTCCTTCGATTTCACATAAAACACTCACTGTTCCTTCTATATTCACACCGTCATCCAACAAAGTTGCTAAAGCCCGCAAGGACGCTTCAACTACTTTATCATTTGTATGGTCTAATAAAGCTACTAAACGGGCCAAAGCTTGTCCTTCTATCAGACAAAAAGTATCTCGTTGTGTACACGTACCACGGTGGACCCGACACAAACCCGTCATCACAGGTTGGTTACTCAAACAAGGAAAGATGGACCCGCAAAACCCGGGCGATGGCAGTTCAGGCAGTTTTGTCAGGTCTTTGGACTCTTTTGAGAGGTTCTCTAAAGCGAGAGCAGAAACCATTTGCACTTTATCAAGCCCGTTTGCTTGGAGAAGTTCGGTGAATAAGCCTGTGAGGTCATAATCACGGCAAAATGAAACTGACTTCGGGTCGTCTGGCAAAACAAATGTGATTCTTGATAGCACCCGCACAAGTCCTTCTAAATACGGTGTTACAAACCGACTACTTCTAGCTTCTCCTTGCCTAATCACTTTAATTCTCGAGACCACAATTGCAAAATCCCCATTGTCAAGCATTTGTGTTGTGAGCGTAACGTCCATTTCGGGTAAGTCCGCCACGATCCCGATGGCAGCTGCTTGTTCTTCGGTGCTCGTAATGTTTTCGGCGATTACTCTAAACAAACTACTAAGATGACCCGCGGGCCCACACAAACAATCCGCTAACTCTAGGCCCATGTGGATCGAGAGGTTTTGTAATAGTTTTATTGACACCATACGTAAATCCTTTTGTGGAGCCTCGATGAATTGAACCAAACTTATGGTGGCACCCAAGCTTTTGATGGCGGCAGCCACCCCAACCGCAGTAGCTGGAGAGTTGGTTAACCCAACAAGAACTTGTAAAAGCTTGCATTCTATAGCCGGGCCTGTGTTGCTGATTAACTGAAGTAGATTGTGGATTATGTCTTCTGACACTAGTGTTTGGTGATTCGGGCCAACTGGGATGGAGTCAAAGTCGGAGTCAGAGTTGACTATGTTGGCAAGAATTGTGGCACATACTTCTTTTAGGCGCATTGGGAGCTGGCTGGGTCCTGCAAAGAGATCTTTGACAAGTGGTGAAAGTATGCCCTCATCAACCAAGACTTTTGCACTTGGTTCACATGATGAAACTTGATTTAGGGCTTTTAGTGCTGCTTCTCTAGATTGCATGTCATTACTTTTCATCAGGTTGATTAATGATGACCCAACTGTTCTTGCTACATATGCTTTCACATCATTGCTAAGTGCCAGGTCACCGAGGTATGAAGCCATTGAAACTTTGATTTCGGGAGAACCTGAAAAATATTTATTTCCAAATCAGAGCGTTAAAAGTTGTTTAATTAGCAATGAAAATGCACCATGGAGGTGTCAAAATGGTTGTCGGTTCGGACCGAATCAGAACTGAATGCTTGAAACCGACGGTTTAGTGTCTGCTGGTTTCAACAGTTAAAACCTAATATATATATATATATATATAGGGTAGGGATCCTAAGAGAACCAACCCCTATTTGAGAACTGAGAGAACCATTCTGAGCCACACATTTCATATAAAGGCAAAAAAAAAAAAAAAAAAAAAAACATTTTTTTTTTTAATCGCACATTTTTATGCAAGGAAATTTTTTTTTTATTTTTTTTGAATTTTTTTTCATTTATACATATGTGTATATGACAATTATACGTATGTGTATATAGCAATTATACATATGTGTATATAGCATTTTTCAGCTGTACATATGTGTATATTTCAGTTATACATATGTGTATATAGCATTATACATATGTGTATAATGCAATTATACACATGTGTATACTGAAAAAAAAAAATACAAAAAAAATAAAAACATTTTTTTTTCCTTAGAGAAATGTGTGGCCCAAAATGGTTCTCTAGTTCTCAATTTGGGGAAAGGTTCTCATTTGAACATATATATATATATATATATATATATATACATAGGGGAAAGTTAATTTGAGAACACCTATATTTCGTGCGAACCGTGAGAACGGCATCTAAAACCATTCAAATTCAAAATTTCTTTTTACACTTGTCTTTATTACTAAAATACAATCTCAAAAACACAATTTACGCGTAAAAATTCAAACGTATACGGAAATAATTTGTTTTTACACATGTGTAAATTTTCTGTTTATACATGTGTAAACTGTTTCATTTACACATGTGTAAAAAGTTAATTTAAAAGTGTTTTTGCAAGAAAAAATGAATTATTTGGAAAGAAAATTCATTTATTAATGTTGTATTTTGATTATAACGGGGTTTGTATTAAAAAAATTTGATTTTGATTGATTTTTTTACTTGTTCTCACGGTTCTCACAATATTTAGCGTTCTCAAGATAACCCTCCCCTATATATATATATATATATATATATATATATATATATATATATATATATATATATATCCCAAATGTTCGAACATGTTTGCACACGCATAGCGTGTGGAATATTATTTCAAAAGCTACATTAATTTAGTAATACTCTAAATTTATGAACAAAATGATTTTAGAAATTTTATGCATTAATATTTTAACTTTACACGTTAAGAGATAAGGCATATCCAACATCAATTTACCAAATCACTAGTAAATAGGTCAAAATTGGCACCTCTAATGTTTTTCACATAAGCCCATTTCCAGTTTATGATTCATATTTTTGCAAAATCAGCAGTGTTTATACTTTTAAAACAATTTCCATGTCGGCAATTGTAATACAATCGGGCTTAAAATCTTGGTTCATAATAACATAGTTAAGCTGAACTGATCATGCAAGAGGTTTCGTGATGTTGATTTTGGCCCACAAGCAATTCTAGTTTCAAACACCCTCTACTTATAATTATGAAAGGGTACTTACTATTAACATTTAATAACTACAAAAACCACATATAGAAGTACCTTCAAGAAGAAGTGTCAAAAGAGGTTGCAATCTACCATTTTCAGCCATTTGTCTCACATTATTCTCGTTCTTCTCCAAATTTTCAAGAGTTTTGTCAGCCTTTTCAACAATTAAGGGATTTTCTGATTTGCTGCTTGTCATTCCAACCAAAATAAGAATCGCTCCATTAACAGAACCGATTTTGTCGCACAAAGATTCTGATTTTGAGAGCTCAAATAGCAGTGAGACGGCTTCTTCCTTTTCTGACTGCTCATGATTCAAAAACTTGACAATTGTGCGCACTTTGTCACCTTCTGCCATTATTTCCTGCAGAACAAATAAATTGCTTTTATTACAATTAGAGGGACAATTTTGACCCATTTACTTATAAATGGGCCGTGACTTGTCTCAAAGAGGTCAAATGAGAAAGTTGAGCTAAAAGGGAAACAAGTCAAACAGACTGAAAATCACCTGCCTGAAGTCTGTTTTTAATGCTTACAAGTGTACAACCGTACAACCTTTTAAATCTTTATATTTAGAAGTTCGGATTATTATTTTACGAGTATTGCTTTTGTAATCATAATTAAGTCATTAAATATTCATAAAATATGGGAAAATCTACTTGTGGGGCTACCCCAACCGACCCAGTTCGATGCAGTTCAACTAGTATACAAAATAAAATGTTTCAACATGAACCCATTTTGACCTGTCACCCAACCTGCCAATCTTGCGATTTACTTATTAATTGGTTGCTTTGGGATGTCACTTGTCACAAACAGGTCAAATGAAAAAAATTAAGCTAAAGGGAAAACAGGTTGCAAAGGTTAAAAGTCACCCAAAGTCCACTGTTTGATGCGTACAACCTCCTAAATCATTATATTCGTATATTTGGATCATTATTGTAGTAATATTGTCTTGTAGTCATAATTAAAGCATTAAACATACATAAAGAAAATCAGAAAAGTGTTTGCGAGGCAACTTGACCTGACCCATTTCAACATATATAATAATAACCTGAAACCTTTTCAATCCGTTACCCGACCAGACCAGACCAGCCCATCTTGTCTCCTCTAGAATGGGGATATATAAACTTTTTAGTTACCTTATTGTTATCGTCATCCTCTACCACAATCTTAAGAGTTTCCAAAGCTTTAAGCCTAACTTTACGGATTGTGCTCTTCAACATTTCAACTATTGAGGGTATAACTTCAGCATTACGGATGGTGTGTTTGTTTGAAACACTTTTTCCAGCAAATTGTTGAATAAACCGTAAAGCCTGCAAAATATCACTTTCGGAACTACTAAGAGTTAAAGATTTGCAGGCCATGTCAAGCTGAACAGCTTCATTCCTAGCATTCCATTCTTCAATTGTCTTTCTCAAAGCAATACTTGGATTCATATCCATTGTGTTTAATTCTTTTAATGTCATGGGGCAAACGAGCTTTCTTCCATTTTCTTTGCATTCGTGAAACCATTTCTCAATAGCTTCTCGTTCAAAAGTTTGACCATTTTCTAGGGTAACAGGGTCTTTCATAATTTGTTTTGAAAGAGGGCATATGAATGCATCATATATGGGCTCTGTAATTTTTCTTTCATATTGGAAACTATCATCAGATTGGCTGCCAATGTCACGACTTCCATCCCAACTTCCAGCCATTATATCCAATCCAAACAAAACTATGACTCTTTCCACACTGTATCGGAACTTTGGTTACCTAGATGGATAATTCAAAAGCACTTTAAACAGCATATACATGCCAAACTATTTTAAAGGGGCATTAAGATCAAAGATCTGGTGTTTCCATTAATCAATAGTTCAGTATTCACATAAAACCTCCTATTGAACACCATCGACATTATTTCTCTTATTAACTACATAAATTCAAACACATTGCGTGATAAATATAAAGAATTACGAATTCTCGAAAAACTAATCACAAAAGTTTGTCTGCACGTTGAAGGTAGAGTTCAGACATTGCATCATATACTTCAAGATATTTGTATATATTACAGCATCAGACAAACAATCCAAAAAAAAAAAAAAAAACTATAGCTCGGATTCTTAGTAATCAAAGACTCCCTCATTGTGATTTAACTAAAAAGTGTGCCAACGCCTGTTCCGTCTCACACGGGCCGCCTTTGAACAGCCATGGAGCGGACAGGGGTGTTAGCCCGTGTAAAACAAACAATTGGGGTTGAGCATTTATCAATCAAACAGAATGAAGTATATAAGCAACCTAAATGAAAAGGGAAAGCAAATTGACTTCAACAGATATAGAGTATAAATAAGGGTTAGAAACATAGATAGATACATCCACCAAACCAATTGTGTAATAATAAGAAAGAAAACATATATAATAATAATAATAATAATAATAATAATAATAATAATAATAATAATAATACCTTAAAATTGTGCAGAAAAGGTTGTGAGTTGAAAAGTCAGACTGTGAAGTGAATGTATCGATGGATCTCATCAGCTACAGCAACAATAAACAAAACCTATAATAATATGGTGACATCAGATCAGATGAGATTAGGTCAAACACTCACTCAATAATAATAATAATAATATGGAAAGCAGATAAAACCAATAACCTTCGATTTGGATGGATAATCACACTTCAAATTCTGCATAATTTGAAATAAAAGTTATCAAATTTTGAGTTTGTTTTTGGATGGATACTAATTTACGTAATTAATTGTGGGTTTTCAAGTTGATCACAAAGTCCAGCTGGTCGCTCTGTATGACTAATTTGTGTGTGAGAGTGTGTGAGAGAGAAAGAGAGAGAGACGAGTGACAGTTGTGTTGTTTCCTTGTGTAGACTACAATACAAAGTCCAGGATACTTACTCACCCATGGATGATTCATGGAATTTGCTTTAAAAAAACACACGAGTAACACTCGTTTTAGACTATAAGGCTATGGGGTGTGGTCACCCTTCCCCCTTCCTTCCCCCTTGTCCACGTCAGCGCCATGTCATTTCCCCCTTCCCCTCCCCCTTCTAGGGGAAATGGTTCCCCCTTCCCCCTTCCCTTTTTTATTGGTCAAAAGCCCCCAACGTTCAAAAACCAACGTTCAATTTCTTGGAATCTGGGACGGCACCTTCGGTGAAATCTCCCCGTTTTTGCCGAGCACCGATCGGGGGGGGGGGGGCGGTGTTCCCGTTCGGCAAAAAGAGCCACATCAGCCCCGACCCCCTTCCCCGACCACCATACCCCATAGCCTAAGGGGGAGGGGGATGAAGCGTCATGTGGCACTTGTGGGGGGAAAATAATTGTGGGGAGTGGAGGGGGGGGAGGTGGGGGGAAGTGACACTTGGCATTTCTTTTTTCTTTTTTTTTATAATAATAATAATAATAATATAAACCGAAAAATATATTAAATTAATAAAAAAATAATTAATATTAAGTTAATAAAAAAATAATTAATATTAAAGTAATAAAATTTTAATTAATATTTAATTTTTCCCACCCACTGCTCCACACAGTACAAACATTAATTTTTCCCACCCATATGTTTGAATTTGAAATTTTAAATTTGAAACTCTGAATTTCAAAGTTTCCCCCCCACTGCTTCACCCTTCTAACCCTATAAATATAACACCTTACCAAATTCTCAGTCACACCTATTCCTCTTCCCTAAAGCAATGAATAACATGGGTGACGGTTTTCAAGCAGGAGCTGCTGGCCCGTCTAATATCTGGCAGTACTCTCGCCGGTATCCCAGGGGACGGGGCCGCCCCCGGAGACTACCATTCTCCTGATCTCCTCCTCCTACTGCTCCACAACCTCCTATTTATCCTCCTCCTCCTCCACAACATTGGTTACCTCCCCCTCCTGCTGCTGCTGCTGCACAACCAACCATTCCTCCTTATCCTCCTGCCGATGATGACTGGACGGATGAGGAATTGATCTGGGCTATGGATTATGTCATGGCCCAGCAACAAATGGAGCGACTAACGTTGTCGCCCCCTACCCCCTGGGCTGCTTCAGTCCCCTACCCCCAGACTACCCCCACCCCCACCCCCATCCCCCAACAGCAAACTACCCCCACCCCCATCCCCCAACAGCAAACTACCCCCATCCCCATCCCCCAACAGCAGGCTACCCCCACCCCCAACCATGGGACTTCCCCGACTGAGGGGGACTTGGAAGCCCTAAGGGAGATTGAGGAGGAGGAACTCTACTATAGCCGACCTACCCCTCCTCGTGAGTACTACTACTTCCCCTCATATGCGAGATCTGATGGACGGGATAGCTCACGTTCCGTCTCACCCGAGTGCATCACCTTCCCCGGGGAATGGGACAACTACTCTCCATAGTGGAGAAAATTAGGATTAATAAGTAATTTAGGATTTATTTATGTTTAAATAAGTAATTTAGGAATTATTAGGATTATGTAATGGTTATTTATGTAATGGTTATTAAGTAATTTAATTATGTTATTGTTTTTTATTTTTTTTATTTAATTTATTTTTTTTATTTAATTTCTTTTTTTTTTTATTAAAAAACCGGTATATTAATTTTTTATTGTTGGTATTATTATTGTGGTTATTATTTTTTTTTTAATAAACAAATAATCACCCAATATAATGGTGCCACGTGGCCATCTCCCCTCCCCCACGCCGGTGGGCTTCCTCCCGCCCCCCCCCCCCCTCCCGCCCCTCTCCACGCCTATAAGCGGTGGTGTTACCGCCCTTCCCGCCCCCACTCCGTATAGTCTTATATATGTTAACTACTTTATTCCTGACAACGTTAAAAACAAATCTAACATGAAGTGATAAAATGTGTGTAATATATAAAAAAAAGACCGGCCTTTAGATTTTTTTTTTTATATAAATGATCAACACTCGTCTCTATACAACTATCACTTTCTCAATACACTCTAAAGTTGCGATGTGAACAAAAAAAAAAAAAATCAAATTGGTATCTAAGGATATGCCATGATAATGATGATGATGATGGTATGCGATTCTGATGTTTAAAGTGAGCATATGTTAATGATTGATATATCTGTTCAATTTTCACTTAATAAAAACAATCAATAGGTAAGTGATGAAGATCCATTTTAAAAATAAATAAACATGATCTAACTGCTATTGACTAAAAAGATTCTAGGATAGTAACTTTCGAGCCTTCAGATTATTTTCTCTACTCATATATAATTTAAGTATTTATTTCATTAATCACTACATAAAAAAAGTCGTTTATTTTTTCTTTTGTATAGCACTATGGTATTCAATGGAAAATAATAAAACGGCGTGTATTTAGTGTATTTTTCTTTTTTGTATAGCACTAATTTAGTGTATTTTTTTTCAAAAAAAAATGGCGTATAAAAATGTTATTAATGTTTAAAAACCGTGGAGGAAATTGCATGTGTCATGCACATGAAAGAGAAAAAATATATATTTGTTTTTTAAATTCTCAAAATATACCACATGACACACTCAATGGACGAGAATGACCTCAATGAATGTCATGTCATCATATGTGCTTTCCATTATATATAGTTAGGTGGTGTTTGGTATGATGGAATGCAAGGAGAATGGAATGGATCATTACGGGTTAATAAAAAATAGTGTGTTTGGTTGGTTAAATGAATGGAATCACCCATTCCACAAGGCAATACATTCCCTCAAAACCATTTCATCCACCCTCCCATGTTTTTTTTATTCCATCCCTCATTCACCCTTTACTAACAACACCATAACCTACCACCCCCACCCACCACCATCGTCACCATCCACCACCGTTGTCGCCACCACCCACCACCACTGTCACCACCCACCACCGTCTCCCACCACCGCTACTACCACCACCTACTACCGTCGTCACCACCCACCACTATCGTCGCTGCCACCACCTACCACCACCCACTATCATCACCGACCACCCACCGCCACCTCTACCACCTACCACCGTCACTCACCACAGTTTCTTTTACCCATAACTATCGCTGCCACCCACCACCACTCACCACTGCTGCCGCCTCCACCCACCACCGCAACTACTCCCCGTCGTCACCCACCCACCATCACCACCGTCCACCTCTGCCCATTGCCAATGTTGCCATCACCCACCACCACTGTCGCCACCATCCACCACCATGCTACCGTCACACACCACCACCTACCATCACCACCACCAACCACTGCCCTACTAACCATCGTCACCCACCCACCATCACGGCCATCCACCCCACCTTCACCACCGCCACCGCCACCGCCACCGCCACCCACCACCGCCGCTATCGCCAAATATCACCACCCACCACCGCCACTAACCACCGATTTTATTCCTTCGTCTTTTCCTGCCTCTTCAACAACACAAAGTAATATTTTGTTTAATTCTCACAAGGCAACTAAACAAGACATGGAATGGCAATGATCAATTCCATTACCTCGTCCATTCCATTCCTTCATCCATTCCATTACCTAATGCCAAACAGATGTAACACTCGTTTATCAAATGAGCTCGAGCTTAATTTAATTTGTTAATGTAATGCTTGTTTATTAAACAAGCTCAAGCTTTGAAGTTTTAAATGTTAATGTAACATTTGCTTATTAAACAAGCTCAAGCTTGGAGTTTTATATAGGACTTTAGTTATACTCACAACTCTATATGAACTTGTTACTTGTATAGTTATAGTATTTTTAATTTCATATAAACAAATGGTATTTATATACACACGTGTAATTGTAATAAAATAATTGATTAATGTATAATATTTACTTTTATCTTTATACTTAGTTGAGCTTGCAGTGTGTGCATATACATACATATATAAAGAGAGAAAGTATAAATTGAAAACTCCATTAAGTTAAGAAAACATATCAACTAGTAACCCGCTTGTCATAACCCGGCAACTCATTTGGTAAATAGTGGAGGATTTCCGTGATAGAATGCAGTTTAGTTCATCAAGGTCACAGAGTGTGAAACTAGCAAAGCCAGACCCACACAAGGAGTCATAGCACCCCAAAACCTGGGATGTGAAAGTAGTCCCAAACCGGACTAGAAAAAGTTAAGCAGGTGGTCTCAAATCCGAGACGCATACTTTTGAGAAAACAGTAGTGAAACTCACCTGGTGTTTGTGCGAGAGGTCTAGCTGTGACATCCGTCACTTTTCTTTTATTTTTTATATAATAATAATAATAATAATAATAATAATAAAAATAAAAATAAAATTCAGATTTTATATAGTTAGTCATTATATATATTTTTTCTTACCATCTCTAAACCAAACCAAACCATAACCAAACCATAACCCACCCCTTTCTTTTTATTTTCCGGCCCAGACTTATTACCCAGCCCATCAGCGAGCCCAGTACTAAGGGCCCAGTACCCGGCCTCCCTTAAGCTAAAAAAAAAAAAAAAAAAAACACCGCCTCCCAGGACTCGAACCCGAGCCTGGGGGCGGTCCAATCCAAACACAACACACAACACCACCACTATACCACACACTCGTTTGTTGTTTAGAACCAGATCCTAATTGTTTTAACACCTTCTAAAAACGAACCAAACCTGATTCTTTCTTCTGCTGCTGCTGCGCGCTACTCGCAACCAACCCAAACAATCACTTTGATTCGTGATTGAACCAGAATATGGAAACAATTGACCAAATTGATTCGTGTTATGGCATGGGCAGGGTATTACGCACATTATACACAATTAATATGGTCAAACATACTCGTTTTGAAACCCAAACGCGATTTAGTTAATAGCATGGTCAACCTTCTAAAATCGAGTAATTACACTATGTATTAAAGAAGACTGAGGTGAATAGTAATAAATGGCATTTTTGTAATTGTTGTTTTGGTTGAGGGCAAATCAAGTGAATAGACATTACTTCATCCAGTCATTTCTCTACATGATTGCCACGTTCACACCCTCTTCATAGCTTATACACGTTGCAGAAGAAAATTGACTCCTCAAGGTAAACTTCCATTTCAGATCTCTTCACAGCTTCCAACCCTAAAAGCTTCTTCAAATCCTTATGATTTTCTTATACTAATTTTCAACCCTAAGATTTTGTTGAAATAACTTCTTTGTTTCA
The DNA here is from genome assembly GCA_028751855.1 of Ambrosia trifida. NCBI lineage: Eukaryota > Viridiplantae > Streptophyta > Magnoliopsida > Asterales > Asteraceae > Ambrosia > Ambrosia trifida. The sequence goes on from CM054127.1 coordinate 979,045, forward strand.
ATCCTAGACTAACTTTTACCAATGGTCAGTCAAAATGGATCTACCTGCATCAAGCCGTTCGTCCATCACCACCGTCTCTACCCGCCTCATCCACAACACTACCGCCATCTTCAATTGCTCCGTCCATCACCATCGTCATCTTGCAAACCGCTCCGTTCATCACCACCGCCATCTTCAATTTCTCCGTCCATCAACATCGACTGGTTCGTGTCAACTCGAACCCGCCTCCTGAGATTGTGCAGGAGAAGTATGTTATTTGTGTAGTTGGATCTATAGCCGCTTCAGGTATCGTTTGTTATAATAGGTTTTAAATCTTTGTGTTTTGTTCCTATTTTATGATTGTTAAGTCTGTTTAGAATGATACTGCATGTCTTCTAATTGTACTATCCGTAATAATGATGACGAGATTTTGACAAATTTGGGGGTTTTGACCTAGGATCAAAAATCATGCTTTTAATAATATAATATGTTTTGAATGGCTGATACGCTATTTTTTAAAACTTATTATTGTTGGTTTGCATTAAGAGATGGAATTATGAAAACATAAAGTTTCTATATCACTGTTAGATAATGGGTTGCAATTATGTAAGGATTATAAACCCATGGAATTTTATGTATGGATAATCACAGGAATAATGATCACAATGTTGTGGAAATAATTGTTGTTAAAGCGGTCCACCACTGGGGTTAAAGCGATGGAAATAAACCAACTCAAAATGAATAATGATGAGTTGTATTGTGGATCATAAATTGATTTTAACTAAAAAGATGGTGTTGTATAGGAAACAAAGTTCTTAGGCTAGAAGATTATGAGGCGGGTTCATCATCTTATACAAAATGTAAGTATATACTCCTTTATGCTTATATTTATGGTGTTCGAAGTTAATAGGTTGGTTCTTATATTATGTCTCATTGTTTGGAAAAGTTTATTTATGATTTGAGATAAGGTAACTTGGATACTAATATGAAATGAATCAGAACAGAAAGTTATGTTTTGGTGGTTAGAGATATAAAAAACTCCCTTACATGTTACTTTGAATACTAGCAGGCAAACAATTAGGATAAAGAAATATTAGGTTTAAGAAAACAAACAAATATCATAGCCAATCTAGACTTTACAGGGACCGGCATATCGCGGACATTTTGTGTTGCGCCGATAGCTATGTAGTTTCTTACGCCATTGGAAGAACAAGGAGTTTTCATAGAATTACTACTTAAACTGGTACGGGTATTTAGTTCGTGATTATTCTTTACAAGCATTATTCTTTGTTGTTGTTGTTGATATAGTAAGTGTGAAGAAATTGGAAGAACAAGATGATTCTTGGCAATGAAACTGTAAGTTCTTTTGTGCAATTTTTCACATGGAGTTCTTTGTTAAATGCATTTCATATTATGAGGTTCACTAATCATTAATCTACTGTGTCTAAAGTGGGTTTTTGGCTCGCAATTCGCATTATTAAGTCGCCTGGTTGTGAATCATTAGCTTTGTTATGACAATTAATGTTGCACCATTGAGGTATTGGTGATATATATTATTTTTGTGAGCAATGACAATGATACGTTGATAATAATGACAACAACCATTCCTAACTTCATATCATGAAAGTGATAATTCCATGAAACTTATAGTTGAAAGATTAATGTTTGGATTATAGTAATTTAGCTTCTTTATTATGGTTTAATTGTATGGTTAAAGTAGGATTTACAAATTGTTTGATGGATGGTGTTGTTTGTGTGTATGCAGATATTGGTGTGGCGTTGAAGTAGGTGTTACAACAGTTTAGTAAGGTAAAATTTTTGCTCTATTTACATGTAACTCAAATATTTACCTTATAATTAGTAAAATGTACTTTTTATATATATAGATTTTCGAACTATTCTATACAATGATAAGTACAACTTTGAACTCTAAGTAGCTCATAGTAGTATTCAAATAAGTTTTTATGTAATAATGTAATTCTTATATTCTCAAACTTTATTGATTTTATTATATATATACACACATAATCACATATATATTGTGAACACGTAAAAAAAGAACATCAACCACGGGTTTGTAGGCAAGATCCGGAACAACCCCCCCAAACCCCGACCCACCCACACACGCACCACAGACAAAAATTTGGGGCTTTCAAACCAAAGCAATACACCTAGCAATATAGTTGGTGAATACGAATTTGCTCATATAAATGTTGGTTAAATATTTTGATTGTAATGACAAAAAAGAAAAAAAAAAACAGTTTGACCATGTTCACCAATTTTAGTCAAAACCATTTGTTTTCCATGCAATATGCTTAAGACTTGGGTAAATAACTAATAGGCGAACAGGTTAAATGAGTTTAAAATGTTATGTAATATTATGTATTCCTATTCATAAGAGATGGTTAGATTGTGTAGTAATGCAGCTTCCTATTCATAACAGTTTGACCATGTTCACCAATTTTAGTAGTCTTTATGGTCAGGGGATGATATCGATTTCGTGTATGCAGATCTTGGTATGGCGCTGAACTTGGTGATACAAGGGCTTAGTAAGGTAAAATTTTTGCTTTATTTTTGTGCGTCAGAATACTTATTCTATAATATGCCTTAACGGAGTTACGAGTGTGACCAATGCAACAAACTACCAGTTTAAAACCGTATGCAACAGAAAAAATTGGCAGCCAAGTGATAAATTCATCCAACTATTGGTTTTGATTGGCTATTGCCCTGCAACTTAAACATCTGGTATAATTATGAACAATCATGGTTTTCTGATATTATGGTTTGAACTCTTCTATTTCTCTTATGTATTAGGTTTTATAATTATTACCATGTGCTATAGGCATCCAAGGAAATAGTTTCACATTGAGGGATCTGAAGGCTTAGGGAAGAAAGCATTGACAATGGTCGGCCCTAATATGTGAAATATATGGAGATGCTACATGTAGTATATATAAACGAATTCAATAAGTGTGCGCCAATGCCTGTGATATGGTGTTTTGCTATATACATAAATTTTGGTTGCAACATACCTTATTAGACATCTTTTGTGTTGTGTTTTCCCATGTTACAAGTTATTAATTTTTAGTAATTATCTTCAGTAGGTTCAATACTTGCTGCATTTTTGTAACGGGTCGCAAGCACGTGTAGTTGCAAAGGGAAAGACTAGACAAGCATACCGTTAGTGCTCTCATATAATTTAGTCTCATGTGGGGTGTAGTCGAATGAACAAGAAAATGACCGTTCAGCGCGCCGCAACGCGCGCGAGGAATAATTCTAGTTATACATAATAGTATAAATTGAAGCATCCACAACCAACTAAATGTGCCGAAAATCATTTCCCTTCTCTCAAATCTTTCTGTTCAAGCTTTAATTCACGATTTCAAGACCCGTTGACTTTTTGTTTGACCGAGCATCATACACGAATTAGTGTTTGTAAGTTGTTTATTTTTGATGGGTTTTGTTATTCATGATCAATCGATCAATAGCCCTAACATTACTGAGGCTATTGATCGTTAATTGATTCGATTCCAGAAACTAGGGTTCTTATCATTCAAATTGGGGAAGATGACCAATTCGCGTAACTTATAAATATTTTAAAAACCAAAACCCATACAGATCTGTTGCCCAGATCAGTTGGATCTGATGTTACACCCAAGGAAACGAACCGGCCTAAGGGCCTAGGTTCGAGTCCCATGAGCTACACTTTTTATTTTTATTTTCGTTTTATCCATTCTTTTGCATTATAAATGTATATTACGTTTAAAATAGTTATTGTGATGTATAAATTCTACAAAATTTATTTTATACAATGTGACTAATAAACTTTATTGTACAACTTTTATTTTCGGAAAAATTGATTATTTAGTATATATAATAAATATTACAAGTTTATTCTATTATAATTATAAAAACCTATAAAAATATCAAAACGATTATATAAATGTCCACAAAAATTATTCTGAGTTTATATAACAATAAACTTTTCTGAAATGATTTTTATTTCTGAAAAATCATTTATATAATATTTTTAATCAATTTTTGTTAGTTTTAATCATAAATAAATCATAATAAATTCATTTTCCAATATTTTTGCACCAAAATTTTATATAAATTATTTCTATTTATTTAGAACAGAAATACAATTTTTAATTTACAAATTCTTTAATTTTAATATTTTTAGATATTAAAGTTACATTTTGACAATTTGAAATAAATAGATTAAATATTCTATTTTTGAGAAAATAATTTTATAAAAATTATTTTCACACTTAAAACTTTATATTGTGACCATCTTTGATTTAAAATTTACAAAAAAGCTTTTGTTTATTTATTTATCAAATTTCTCTTATTTATTAAACGTTTAGATTATTAATCAAACGAATGTTTATCCCAATTCGAAACCCTAGAAAATACTTATAGACTAGATAGACTTAGACTTATTGTTACCTTATACATAGGGTGATACTTGGCAACGTTGGATTACACTTATTCAATTCCACAAGACTTACCACCTTGCTAAGGTGAGTATTACTTATCCCCTTTTTTGCTTTTACAACTTTTGGGGTGATTCATGCACAAGTATACAAAACTTTCATATTCAATTACACATACATTTTTATTCATTTACAATTCATATACGTGTCTTGTTTATCTTTGTGCTTATGTTTGAACATGAACGTAGCTTACATACAAAATCATACATCTAGACATAACTTATGTTATGGTGCTCTTTACATATAGACGTAACTTATGTTACGGTGCTCATTTAGATATAACTTATGTTATGGTGCTCTTTTAGACTTGACACGTGTTAGGGTGCTCATTATCAATTTCAACTTATCAACTTTACATTTGATCTTTGTCTTGTTTGGTTACTTGCGTGTTTACATAATGCCTTGGTGATGCTAGACACATGAATTGTACTACTTTTCAAACTTATACTATATGTACAAAGCTAAGTAGTACTCACCAACATCATATGTTGACAAAATTTATTTCGTGCATGTTTCAGGATAAGCTGCTTGACGCTTCATATAGGACTTTGGACTTAGACTAAATAAATCAGCTATTTCAATTCTTGTTGTGTATTCAATTTCACATGTTGTAAAACATTATTCAATAATCAAATATTTACATTTTAGTACCATGAGCTTTTGAACCATCGTCAGTACGTGACACCTCGATGATTCCGCCATCGGTTGGGGTGTTACATATTGGTATCAGAGCCATGGTTATAGGGAACTAGGTTATTAGATAAAATGGCCTAGACTATAACCGAACTTCAACTTTCATGCATAATATTTCCTGAATTACCCTACCCCTCATTTCCCTCTACTTTCCTTCTTCTATCTTTCCCTTCTTCTCTCTCTCCATTCTTCTCATCTTTCATCATGGTGCATAGAGATGGTGTCCTACAGGGAGTGGAAAGTTTACATCATCATGGAACGGGAGCAGTACCTTTCATGAAGACACTCTTAGACATAATGCCTACTCTTATTTTGCTCCTTCAAAGTTGTTGAGCTTTAATGAGTGTGATAGAACACGTGCAATCTGGAAGGGTGGACGCCTGTACACTGGGTTTTCTGGCATAGGCAAGCATAGCGCATAAATCCAATAACGGACCTGTTATGCTTACCTGGGGATTCCTGGAGTGAGTGTCCACTTATAGGCTAAAGCATGTCTTCTTTGATCACCATTGGGTTCAATTCCTTTGAAAAGTCAACGTTCTTGTTGGGCTTTACAGCTAGACAAGGGCACTCCAAGCATTTTATGCAAAGTTTTTCAATAATACTCTCTCGTTTCATATACAATATTTTGTATTTCATGATTTTCATATATTGCTTACGAGTTCATACTTTCATAATCATTTGTACGGTTATACACTTACATTTTCAATCTCATTATTATTCATTGACTGCCTCATAGATGTCTGCTCGCCGCATGCTCCGTGATGCCAGCCAACGCCCTGTTCGTGCTCCTGGACAATGTTCTGATCGTCGCCTTGCATCTTTAGTCGCCGAGCAAATTGCTGTAGTGATCCCAAACCTTGTGTAACATTACGCAATTAATACTTGTACGTTACGCATTGACATTAATAAAAAACGTCAAGTTTCATTTTATACTTCGCATTTATTATTTTTGTCGCGATTATGGAACCCTAATACTATATATAATATTATATATATGTGTGTAGTTGTTTAAATATATCAAAAAAATAAAAGCCTTGGCCGGGATTCGAACCCGCGCCAAAGGCCGGGTTGATCAAACACACGAGCACAAACCAACTGGGCTAGTCTTCTTTGTTGAAATAACCCGGATACTTTATTATCTTATACGCATATAAAATCCTCACAGTTGACAAGGAAAGTCAACTGTGGGATTTCTTGATGATCAATCCATTGATTTTACGCGTAATTATCCTATCTTTGGTAAATTTAGGTAATAACCGGCCCAATACAACACGATTACACGTCATTGACACCAAATCATTGACCAATTTAATCAATCAACGCGTATGTATTCAATAAGAAGTCAAACCTTCCAATTAACATTAACCCTAACCCTCTGTATAAATTGATGCATTCTGAACCTTGACAACTCGCTCACAATACTCTCTCAACCTCCAATTCTCTCTATTACACTCTGAATTTGATTAGCGAGTTCGTTGTTTGACTTTCTCTTTGACCCGTCTATTATCATCAATCCATCACTGTGAGTTCTTGTTTTTCTGTGGGTTTCATTCATCGGCAATCAAGAAACATAAGCCCTAACATTAATCGGGCTATGGTTGTCTGAATCATTCAATTGTAATTCTAGGGTTCGTCGTGATTGAATTGGGGATAAATCTGAATTCGTGTATTGTATTTAATTATTTTAAAACAAAGGATATCACAACCACCGGCCTAGGCCAAGTGGTTGTGACCCTGGTTCTTCACTGAGGTCACCCGGGTTCGAGTCCCGGCTCTGACCGGTTTTTGTTCCTTCTTTTCTTTTCTTTTTTTTAAACAAACAATTACATTATATATATATATTAAATCCTTTTAATCTTTTAAATTCTTTTTAAAATACCAAAACTATTTTATAAATTCTAAAAAAAAATTATATTTGTTTAATCTGTAATAAAAGTTTTATTTGTAATTTTTATTTTTCAGAAATTCATTTATTTAATAATTATAATAAAATCATTTTTATACTATTATATTTATAAAAATCCATTTATATATCAAAACAGTATTATTAAATTCCCCAAAAATTATCCTAACTTTTTATAAAGTTAAACTTTACTGAAATAATTTTTAATTCAGTAAAATCATTTATTTTATATTTTTAATCAATTTTTGTTAGATTTAATCATAATTAATTCATAATAAATCCAATTTTCATCATTTTTGCACCAAAATTTTATACAAATTATTTTTAATCATTTAGAACAGAAATATGATTTTTAAAATAAGAATTCTTTAATTTTAGTATTTTTGAATATTAAAGTTAATAATTGGCTATTTATAAATAAATAGATTTAAAAATCTATTTTAAATGAAATAATTTTATAAAAATTATTTTATTGCTTCAAACACTTTAATCTGCACATTCAAAAATCCAAACTTTATAAAAGACTTTATTTCATTAATTATCAAATTTTCCTTTATTAATTAAACATTTTAATTTAAATTTCAACAATTGATTATCCCCAAATCGAAACCCTAGGATACACATATTAGTTAATTAGACATAGACTTATTATATATTACCTTATTATAGGGTGATATTTGGAATCACTTTGGGCAACACAATTATTTCATATTTCCAACAAGTTTAACATTTGCCAAGGTGAGTTTTACATAGCCCCTTTTATTTATCACCATTTTTGGGGTGAAACATGTTATAACATTATCATTGCAATTCAATCATCAATGTGTCTATGTGTTTTCTATGTTGCATTATGTCTTGAGCATGATTAGAGTAAGCACCATTCTAGCATAATCATTAACATTGATCAACCGACGGTATACATTGATAGATCTATTGGACTGACAATCCCACCCGGATACGTGCCTCCTACAAAGGTTACGTGGGTGTTTGTTATCGCATAACATATTCAATTGGACCATAAGTGTATGGTATGTATCATTTTATAACAGTCAACAGGGTTGATTATGCACTCGATTTATTTCTAGTATGTTCTCACATATGGACTAGATTGACATGACACATGAATTGCACAACATTTTATTCATTTTATCATCAAAAACCTATGTAATTCTCACCAACTTATGTTGACCCAAAATACTTTCAAAATTAACATGTTTCAGGTAACAATGAAGCTGAGGCTTGAGATTAGCATGAGGATTTTACTTGAAGTTATTGAAGTTGCTATTTGATATTATGTATTTGAATTCTTAGACATTATTTCACATTTTGGATATTATGTTTGAATAAATTATTTAAAATTTATATTATACCATGTGCTACTGAAAACAATCATCAATACGTGGCACCCCGATGTTTCCGTCATCGGTTGGGGTGTTACACCTTGTCAGTGAGATAACCCAGAACAGTAACAGTGCCAACACAGGGGGTGCAACTCAAATTCGGTGCACTTTCAAACACTTTAACTCCTGCAACCCCACAAAATTCACTGGTGAGGAGGGTGCTACTGGCCTCCTCCAATGGTTTGAAAGCATGGAGAGCACTTTTGTGAACAGTGAATGTCCTGATGAACTCCGCGTTCGCTATGCCACCAGTGTCCTTCAAAAGGGGGCATTAACTTGGTGGAACGGCGAAAAGCGCAATCGGGGCGCTGATGTTGCATTATCTTTGTCTTGGGCTGAGGTTAAGGAACTCATGATCGCCAAATTTTGCCCTAGGAACGAAATCAGGAAACTGGAGGATGAGTTTCGTGAGCTCAAACAAGACAGCGGTGAGAATCTTGCGTATAATACCCGATATCATGAACTCAGCATATTGGTTCCACACATGGTCACCCCGATCTCTCGAGCAATCGAGAAATATATCGAGGGATTACCTGACCTGATTCAAGACGTTGTCACTGGAAGCAAATCTACTATGGTGGAAGAAGCCATCCATCTTGCAGCCACTTTAACAGACAAACACGTAAGGAAAGGAAACTTGGTTAGGAAGGGCACCAAGACGTCTGCTGAAAAAACCACCCATGTTGTTGAACAATCTAAGACTGTTTTAGCAAAGGCCGCCACTATAGCTTCGAACTCCAAGAAACGAATGGGCGATGACCCGAACCATACTGTTGTGGATCCTGTGACTCAGCCTCCTATCAAGAAAGCCTACACGGGAATCCATCCTCAATGCAACACTTGCAAGTATCATCACCCTGCAAATCTTCCATGTCGTCAATGCACTAGATGTGGAAGGTTTGGACACTTTGTCACCACTTGTCGAGTAATGGTTAGGACACATGATAATCATCAAACAACTGCCCAGGAACCACTACCGATTACTAACGGTCGGGCATGTTATCATTGTGGAGACCCTAACCACATGCGACCTCGATGCCCTAAATTGAATAATGTAAACCTGGTGGCACACGGACGAGCTTTCAATATCAATATCAACGAAGCAAACGGTCAGGATGACGTTAATCCCACTGGTTAAGCCATGGATGGAATCTTCCTAAGACTCGAGAATCCAATACTTGTGTTTTCATTTTCTTGATCCTATTATCATTTTGTACCCAATTTTGTCGCACTCTGTAGCATATAACATCTGGAAATTCCCTTGCATACTATTGTGTACGAACACAGATTGGAAATTTATCATATTTGGTTGTGTTTATTTTAATCGTAGAAGTTTAAAGACTCTACCTTACATTTATTTGAAACATTTGGACTTGATTTCCATAAAAATCAAACTACTAAAATTTGATACTTGATCCTACAGAGCTTTTCTAAAAACATCATTGTTTGTTATATGAAACTTGATTTTTCCCTTAATTTGACTATCCATTGAACATTTAATTATTCATGATACTCGTAAACTATTTCTATAGGCCACTAAGATAACACTTACACTTAATGGTTGTAGTACTTATAAACTTGCTTGCATGTGTGTATTAACAATTTGCATGTTGATCTATGAAAGACAACTACTACATTATCCACTCAACTCAGACAAACATTTCACTTAAAGGGCTCCTCGGGTGAGTGGTAGCCCATACGTAGATTTTGTTATGCTTGCAAGTCGTTGCAAACCAATATAATTGACCTCATTATTACATGGCCTCATTTCATTGATAACATCTCATTGTAACTCAACGTGTTCGTTGTGTCATCTTCTTGTGAAACTTATTTGCTCTAATGTGTTGTTAGATTAGGATCATAGAAGGACATAAAACCCTAATGTAAGGTAAATTGATGATTCCGGTCCGGAACGTAATCATGAATTTACAGGTGCGTTAAGGTGGTATGAAATTCTATTAGAGTTTTTGGTAGGCGTCCAGTACGTTTTCAAGGTATCAAAGGTGTGGTGGGTTAGCTGCGGTACACCCTATATATAAACACTAATGATGCATTGAAAGTGAGACTGGAGGTCGGACCAGGAACAAACTCTAGTTACTTGGTAGTTCATTTGGTCTTTCTATAGTCAATCAACTCGTACATTTATTTTAGGATTCCTAAAACTCGAAATTTAGTGATTTACTAGATTCCTATTCTCCTTATTATTCGAGACGAACCTAATCCAATCCTTAACTCACACCTATCAAACCTCTTACCCAAAACATTCGAATTTTCCAAACCACAGTTATCTTAATTTTTACCCAAACACGGCAAATTCTGGTTAACAACGTTGTCTAGATGAAAGTCTACCTTAGCGAGTCACGCGTATATTGTACTTAACTGGGTTAGTTAAGTCGTGTTATGGTTCGGGAACTATCAGTTTAGTATAGAGGATCATCGGATGTTAGTCTAGAGGTTCATTAGATGTCAGTCCTTAACCAAGTGTACAAATGGTGACGATTCGTAGAATCGTCAAGTCATACGGAACATACAAGTCTCGAGTCCCGGGAATTGGTGAACGAGTGTGAATATGTTTGTTTGCAAGTGTTATGTGTTTACAATCATTATGTGACTTGTCGGTATGTGAAAATGTGTTAACATATGTTAAAACGGGGTTTAACGCGCAAAATACACGGAACCAACCCCTATAGGCGATTAGGGTTGGCTAATCGCCTATAAGGGAGGCGATTGGGCCTCTTGGGAGGCGAGTAGCATGCTAATCGCATGCTACAGGGGGCGATTAGCCCCTAAATGCATGCATGTCATGCGATTAGCAATGCTAATCGCGTGTAAATGCTGCACAATCGCGTGTTACGTGCTGGACGACTAAAAACGACTATAAATACAATGCTTGACCTCCTAAACTTCATAATAACAACCCTAGTCGTCCCATAAACCGCCCCAACACACACACAACCTCTGGAACGTGATTTTGGATCAAAACACAAGGTTTCAAGCTTATTTCATCAATCTAATACAATCTAAGGTGTGATTTTCATCCATGCAATCTTTATTAACGTTTTTATTAAATCCCTAACGGTCCAGACCTGTTCTAAAACGAATAAGCTTACTGAAAATCGTTAATAAGTGTTGTTAATCGGATTCTAACTATCATACATGTGTTATGTGTGTTTATGATTAAAAGCTAGGGTTTTTATGATTCAAGATGGATGATTAACATGTTATTAGGTTAGTTTCAGATTAATAATGATATCATGCTAATGAAATCTGAGTAATTGTTCATTAGGGTTATAGTTATGCATGTTAATGTGATGTTTCATGCTATGTGTATTGTGTTTGGATTACATGGTTGCATGCAGGGCTGATAATACGAGGCTAAACGAAGGATTTTGTTTTAAACATGTTTGGTATAGTTGTTGGATTGATATTGGATGATTACACGCGTTCTGGGTCTGATTTGGAGTGTTAAACGCGCGAAAAACCGGAACAGCTGGGTTACTGGCGATTAGCAACCCTAATCGCCTATGTTATAGGCGATTAGGAGACCAATCGCCAGTAGGGATGCCCTAATCGCCTATATATCATGCGATTGGGGGCTAAATGCCTCTATTACATGCAATTGTGATCCTAAATGCTAGTTAAGTCCTGAAATACATGTCTTATAGCCCTAATCGCCTATAAACTCATGGTTTACATGTCTTATGACCACCAATCGCCTATATTACATGCAATTAACCTTCCTAAATGCCAGTTGACCAACCTAAATGCTAGTTGACTTTTCCTAATTGCGTGTACTGCTGCTGTAAGTGTAAATTAGCATTCCGAGACCCTATTTGACATCTAGGAACATGCTAGGAACCCCGTAACATATCTAATGACTTGGTAACATATGTTTGGACTTAATTATGTGGTACTTGAACTACGTGCTATAACTTGTTGGTCGTTAACGTATGTTAAGTGTGATTGCATGATTGTATGTTTGAGAGCGTAAACATAACACGGGGAGTCTCGGGTCACCAATGGGATGTCGAGTCTTGTACATTGGGTCAGTTAAACAGTCACGGTGTTTTTAAATGAACTTGGTTATGGTCTGGACATCTAGGGACTAACTAACCTGCGGGTTATTAGTCTAAGTACTTGTAACTGTCATATGTTAGGTCGCCGCTTTACGGGACTAGCATAGCTGCTGAGTTTATTCGTATTACGAAGTAACGCAACTTAAGGTGAGTTTACGGCCCCTCTTTTAACTGGTTTCACTTTTTGGGGGAGAAAACATGTGTTAAAACTTATGTTTGGTAACTACTGTCATACTATGGGTTTCTATGGTTTACTATACGATCTTTGGAAGTCCCGGGGGGAACCATGAATGTGCGGGTTTGCACAACGGGGAAATGTGAATAGCGCTATTGGGAGTGACCAACCCCGCTCGTCGACTTGGAGGGTCGGCGGGTGCATATTGTCTCAAACAGGAACAACAGGTTTACTACATCGGGCACAACATCTGGTTTGCGAGTTAGTAATGGTTTTCCAATCGTGATAGTAACAAAACATACGCCTAGCTGGCGTACTTTGGTTTTCGATTTGTTAGAGTATGGACAGGTTGAATTTGGTACTTGGATTACAAACCTGTAAACTCACCAGCATTTTTGTGCTGACGTAAACTTTTACATGTTTTCTCAGGTCGCTAAGGTAGCACAATGGAACTAGGGCGCACGCGTCTGCACGGCGTCTAGTTAGGATTGCATGGTTTTCAAACGTTGAACACTTGGTTTATTTTGGATTATGTTTTGAATAAGCTTCCGCTGTAACTGGGGATTTTAAACTATGTTTTCTTAAATTGCATATGTTCATTTAGACTTGTTTATTGTGATCGTTGGTTTGGATCCTGGTTTGTCTTGCGCCTCGCGGTAAAACTCCGCAAGTGGATTTTGAGGGTGTGACAGATTGGTATCAGAGCCAATGGTTATAGTGAACTAGGACTGCATGTAGAGTCTAGTCTATAGCCGAGTCGCACACACTAGACGATCACATAGTACTAAACATTATGGTGGATTACGAACGGGCTTGTCGGGGTGTCTCTAAACCATCTGACCTTTCTATGTTACATCATCCGTTCCATCCTAAGTCGGGTTACTTGCTTTCTAGGCAGTGCGGTATATTGGGGTAAATCGTGTACTCTTGAGATTTGTCCAAGGCTCGGGCATCTCCCTTTCATACTCCAATAGAAACACTTGCCATAAACTACCGTAGCATTACGGTGTATAGCTAAGAGTCTATGTCTGGTGATTTGAACTTTGAACTAGGAGAACACTTGGAGGACCATGTAGAGCGGTTTATCATTTTGGGTGCACACAAAATCATAAACCGAAATGCATGGAAGCCCTAGTGAGCTCTGGGTTTGAAGGGATAGTCCTGGATTAGATCTAGCTTTGATTATGTGAACGCTAGTGGTTATCATTAGCTGCGAAACTAAATTTTTCTCGTTTCTTTCTGCCAGAATCATGTCTGGAGGACGAGGAGGACGTGGAGGTGGTCGCAATGGTGGACGTGGTGGTGGTCGCGGTGGTGCTGGTGGTCGTGGAGGTGTGAACCTAACGCAAGACGATCTGAACAACTTGCTGCAAGCTGCCTTTCAGCTAGGGCACAATGGTGGCGGTAAGTTGATTTATCCGCTTTTGCCTTGTTGGCAAACTTCGTTTACATCCTTCGTATTTTCTCATGTGTTTCATTTCAGGTTGTCCTGTTAACCCACCCCCACCTATGTGTACCTACAAGATGTTTCGGGATTGTAAGCCTCAGGAGTTCTCTGGCACTGAGGGTGCGGTGAGCTTGCTCAGGTGGCTGGAAAAGGTGGAGTTAGTGTTTCTGATGTGTAACTGTCTCCCAGAGGATCGAGTCAAGTATGCTGCTGCGTTATTCCAGGATGTTGCTTTGACCTGGTGGAATAACATCACTCAGAACATGGGTATTGGGGAGGCTTATGCTATGCCTTGGGAGAATTTCGTGCAACTGCTGAAGCGAGAGTACTGTCCAAGGGAAGAGGTGCAGAAGTTAGAGCACGAGGTGTGGAACCTCAAGATGACTGGGTCCGAAATTGAAAAGTATACTGTAAGGCGTAATGAGTTGGCAGTGCTGTGTCCTGATCTGCATGTGCCAGAGTACAGGAGGATCGAACACTATATTTCGGGGCTAGTACCAGAGATCGCAGGGTTGGTAGCTGCGGGAAATCATCCTACATACTCAGAGGTGGTCCGATCAGCTCATAGGATGACCAACTTGAAGGTGAACGAGGGTGTCTTGCCTGCTAAGGGTTCGACTGTCAAAGCCCCGGAGAATAACAAGCGCAAGTGGGATAATGAAGGGAAAGGATCTGCACCAGCACAGCAGGGAAAGAGATTTGATAGCGGGGGTTCTTCTTCTGGTAACAAACAGGGTGGTTATGCAGGGAAATTGCCTAAATGCAACAAGTGTGGACGTCATCATCAAGGGAACTGCGACAGTAATCGTTGCCATCGCTGCCAGCGAATTGGGCATTTTGCTAAAGATTGTCGGGCTACACTTCCATCGACCCAGGCCCCAAGCAATACCCCGGCTCCTACTGCTCAAGGAACTGCGGGAAAACAGGGTTGTTACAACTGCGGGGAGACTGGGCATTACAAGAAGGATTGCTCGAAACTGAAGCAGGGCGGGAACAACGGTAACGGGAACAACGGGGGCGGTGGCAGGAACGCACGTGCCTTCGTCATTGGAGCCGCGGAGGCTAGACAGGATCCTGACACAGTTACCGGTACGTTCCTTCTCAATAATCGCTCTGTTAGTGTTTTATTTGATTCCGGTGCCGATAAGAGTTTTATATCCATGGAAGTTAGTCGACTGCTAGATGTAGTACCCGTACCATTAGAGGCTAAGTATGTTATTGAGTTGGCTGACGGTAAAAAGATTGAAGCTACTTGTATCCTTCGGGAGTGTCAACTAGAGTTGTCGGGTTTGTCTTTTCCCATCGATCTTATGCCAGTGCCCTTGGGTAGTTTTGACGTTGTGGTAGGCATGGACTGGTTGTCTTTGTATCGCGCTGAGATCATCTGTTATGACAAGATTATTCGGATTCCCCTTCCTGATGGAGAATTCCTTGCTGTGTACGGTATCAAGGGCGGTGCTCCGCTAAATCTCATTTCCAGCATGAAAGCCCTTAAGTATCTTCGAAAGGGTTATTCGGCCGTTTTGGCACTTTTATCTGTTTCCTCTAGCGATGAGAAGAAGATCGACGATATTCCAGTTGTACGCGAGTTTCCTGATGTTTTTCCCGATGATTTATCTGGTCTTCCTCCCCATCGTCAGGTTGAGTTCGGTATTGATCTTGTACCAGGGGCTGCTCCTATTGCTCGGGCCCCCTACCATCTTGCACCTCCTGAGATGCAAGAATTGTCCAGTCAGTTACAGGAACTCTTGGACAAGGGTTTCATTAGACCGAGTTCTTCCCCTTGGGGAGCCCCGATTCTGTTCGTTAAGAAGAAGGATGGAAGTTTTCGACTGTGTGTGGATTACAGAGAATTGAACAAGGTGACCATCAAGAACCGTTATCCTCTTCCACGTATTGATGATCTATTCGACCAGCTCCAGGGTTCTAGTTATTACTCCAAAATTGATTTGAGGTCCGGTTATCACCAGTTGCGCGTAAGGGAAGCTGACGTTGCAAAGACTGCCTTTCGTACACGTTATGGCCATTATGAGTTCTTGGTCATGCCTTTCGGTCTCACTAACGCACCGGCGGTTTTCATGGATTTGATGAACCGCGTTTGCAAACCATATCTTGACAAGTTCGTCATTGTGTTTATTGATGACATCCTGATTTACTCCAAGAACAAGACCGAACACGAGGAACACCTGCGTTTGGTTTTGGAACTCTTACGACGGGAACAACTTTACGCTAAGTTCTCAAAGTGTGACTTTTGGTTACGCGAAGTTCAGTTCCTAGGACATGTGGTTAATGAACTAGGAATTCATGTCGATCCAGCTAAAATCGAAGCGATCAAGGACTGGGGAGCACCAAAGACGCCAACTGAGGTGCGGAAATTCCTAGGCCTTGCGGGCTATTATCGTCATTTCATATAGTGGTTCTCGAAGATCGCTCAACTCCTCACCACTCTCACGCAGAAGGATAGGAAATTCGCCTGGGGTGAACCACAAGAGTCAGCGTTTGAAGAACTGAAGTCCAAACTGTGTTCTGCTCCTATTTTGTCTTTACCTGAAGGCCCTGATGATTTCGTTGTTTACTGTGATGCTTCTATTCATGGTCTCGGTTGCGTGTTGATGCAACGCGAGAAAGTGATTGCGTATGCTTCTCGTCAACTCAAGGTGCACGAGAAGAACTACACCACCCATGACTTGGAGTTGGGTGCAGTGGTTTTCGCGTTGAAAATTTGGAGACATTACTTGTACGGTACCAAATGCACCATCTACACCGATCACAAGAGCCTTCAACATATTTTCGACCAACAACACTTAAACATACGACAGCGTCGTTGGATTGAACTTCTGAATGACTATGATTGCGCCATTAAGTACCATCCTGGCAAGGCGAATGTGGTAGCAGACGCCTTGAGCAGGAAGGAATCAATTAAACCTCGTCGCGTTCG
Organism: Ambrosia trifida; assembly: GCA_028751855.1. Taxonomy (NCBI): domain Eukaryota; kingdom Viridiplantae; phylum Streptophyta; class Magnoliopsida; order Asterales; family Asteraceae; genus Ambrosia; species Ambrosia trifida. The sequence goes on from CM054127.1 coordinate 996,155, forward strand.
GGCGTTGCAACTCACCATTCATTCCTCCCTACCTGACCAACTCCGTTCTGCCCAATTAGAAGCTTTGAAGGAGGAAAACCTTAAAGCTGAAACGATGCACGGTGCCGACAAGCACCTCGAGCGAAGGCCTGATGGCCTGCACTACTTCGCAGAACGCATATGGGTTCCTTTATTCGGGGGACTTCGGGAGCTTGTTTTAGATGAGGCTCACAAGTCCCGGTATTCTATTCATCCTGGTTCGGATAAGATGTACCAAGATCTAAAGGTGCTTTACTGGTGGCCAAACATGAGGTCGGATATAGCCTCATACGTGAGCAAATGCTTGACCTGTGCTAAGGTCAAGGTAGAATACCAGAAACCGTCGGGTCTCTTGCAACAACCTGAAATTCCGGAGTGGAAATGGGAACGGATTACAATGGATTTTGTCACGCAACTTCCCAAGTCACCAAGTGGGAATGATAAGATATGGGTGATTGTTGATCGGTTGACAAAATCAGCCCATTTTCTCGCTATTAAAGAGACTGACACCATGGATCGTTTGGCTCGTCTTTATCTGAAGGAAGTTGTTTCTAAGCACGGGGTGCCGGTTTCTATTATTTCGGATCGTGATTCCCACTTTACTTCTCACTTCTGGAAATCTTTGCATAAAGCTTTGGGTACCCAGCTAGACATGAGTACAGCTTATCACCCACAGACTGACGGTCAAAGTGAGCGCACGATTCAAACTTTAGAAGACATGCTGCGGGCATGTGTGATCGATTTTGGCAAAGGTTGGGAAGCTCATTTACCGTTAGTAGAATTCTCATACAACAACAGTTATCACACGAGCATCAAGGCGGCTCCGTTCGAGGCACTGTACGGGCGGAAATGCCGTTCTCCTCTTTGTTGGGCTGAGGTGGGTGAGAGTCAACTCACTGCGTACAGATTCGTAACCGGTTGGCAGCGGCTCGGGATCGGCAAAAAAGTTATGCTGATCAGCGTCGCAAACCATTGGAATTCCAAGTTGATGACAAAGTACTTCTGAAGGTTTCACCATGGAAGGGCGTCATACGCTTTGGGAAGCGTGGCAAACTCAACCCTCGGTATGTCGGTCCATTTACGATCCTGGAACGGATTGGACCGGTGGCGTATCGTCTTGATTTACCGACGGAGCTCGGTAACGTACATAACGTCTTCCATGTGTCAAACTTAAAGAAGTGTCTGGCTGACGAGTCTCTCATTGTTCCACTGGAAGAGATCAAGGTTGACGATCGTCTTCGGATTGTGGAGGAACCTATTGAGATTCTGGATTACAAGATTCGTAGCCTACGTCATAGCAAGATTCGCATTGTGAAGGTTCGCTGGAACTCGAACCGGGGACCAGAGTACACTTGGGAACGGGAGGATCAGATGAAGTCTAAGTATCCTCATCTCTTTCCTAAGGAAGCGTTCGAATCGAGATATGTCTCCACTGCTGCTGAATGAATCTCGGGGCGAGATTCCTTTTTAACGTGGGGATGATGTGACAACTCGGGTAAATCTCTCTTTTGGTTTCTATCTTTTGTTTGTTTCCTTTTGTTATTCCTTTTGGTACTTGTGCAATTTTCGGGACGAAAATTCTTTTAACGTGGGGATGATGTGACACCCGGCAAATTCTGGTTAACAACGTTGTCTAGATGAAAGTCTACCTTAGCGAGTCACGTGTATATTGTACTTAACTGGGTTAGTTAAGTCGTGTTATGGTTCGGGAACTATCAGTTTAGTATAGAGGATCATCGGATGTTAGTCTAGAGGTTCATTAGATGTCAGTCCTTAACCAAGTGTACAAATGGTGACGATTCGTAGAATCGTCAAGTCATACGGAACATACAAGTCTCGAGTCTCGGGAATTGGTGAACGAGTGTGAATATGTTTGTTTGCAAGTGTTATGTGTTTACAATCATTATGTGACTTGTCGGTATGTGAAAATGTGTTAACATATGTTAAAACGGGGTTTAACGCGCAAAATACACGAAACCAACCCCTATAGGCGATTAGGGTTGGCTAATCGCCTATAAGGGAGGCGATTGGGCCTCTTGGGAGGCGAGTAGCATGCTAATCGCATGCTACAGGGGGCGATTAGCCCCTAAATGCATGAATGTCATGCGATTAGCAATGCTAATCGCGTGTAAATGCTGCACAATCGCGTGTTACGTGCTGGACGACTAAAAACGACTATAAATACAATGCTTGACCTCCTAAACTTCATAATAACAACCCTAGTCGTCCCATAAACCGCCCCAACACACACACAACCTCTGGAACGTGATTTTGGATCAAAACACAAGGTTTCAAGCTTATTTCATCAATCTAATACAATCTAAGGTGTGATTTTCATCCATGCAATCTTTATTAACGTTTTTATTAAATCCCTAACGGTCCAGACCTGTTCTAAAACGAATAAGCTTTCTGAAAATCGTTAATAAGTGTTGTTAATCGGATTCTAACTATCATACATGTGTTATGTGTGTTTATGATTAAAAGCTAGGGTTTTTATGATTCAAGATGGATGATTAACATGTTATTAGGTTAGTTTCAGATTAATAATGATATCATGCTAATGAAATCTGAGTAATTGTTCATTAGGGTTATAGTTATGCATGTTAATGTGATGTTTCATGCTATGTGTATTGTGTTTGGATTACATGATTGCATGCAGGGCTGATAATACGAGGCTAAACGAAGGATTTTGTTTTAAACATGTTTGGTATAGTTGTTGGATTGATATTGGATGATTACACGCGTTCTGGGTCTGATTTGGAGTGTTAAACGCGCGAAAAACCGGAACAGCTGGGTTACTGGCGATTAGCAACCCTAATCGCCTATGTTATAGGCGATTAGGAGACCAATCGCCAGTAGGGATGCCCTAATCGCCTATATATCATGCGATTGGGGGCTAAATGCCTCTATTACATGCAATTGTGATCCTAAATGCTAGTTAAGTCCTGAAATACATGTCTTATAGCCCTAATCGCCTATAAACTCATGGTTTACATGTCTTATGACCACCAATCGCCTATATTACATGCAATTAACCTTCCTAAATGCCAGTTGACCAACCTAAATGCTAGTTGACTTTTCCTAATTGCGTGTACTGCTGCTGTAAGTGTAAATTAGCATTCCGAGACCCTATTTGACATCTAGGAACATGCTAGGAACCCCGTAACATATCTAATGACTTGGTAACATATGTTTGGACTTAATTATGTGGTACTTGAACTACGTGCTATAACTTGTTGGTCGTTAACGTATGTTAAGTGTGATTGCATGATTGTATGTTTGAGAGCGTAAACATAACACGGGGAGTCTCGGGTCACCAATGGGATGTCGAGTCTTGTACATTGGGTCAGTTAAACAGTCACGGTGTTTTCAAATGAACTTGGTTATGGTCTGGACATCTAGGGACTAACTAACCTGCGGGTTATTAGTCTAAGTACTTGTAACTGTCATATGTTAGGTCGCCGCTTTACGGGACTAGCATAGCTGCTGAGTTTATTCGTATTACGAAGTAACGCAACTTAAGGTGAGTTTACGGCCCCTCTTTTAACTGGTTTCACTTTTCGGGGGAGAAAACATGTGTTAAAACTTATGTTTGGTAACTACTGTCATACTATGGGTTTCTATGGTTTACTATACGATCTTTGGAAGTCCCGGGGGGAACCATGAATGTGCGGGTTTGCACAACGGGGAAATGTGAATAGCGCTATTGGGAGTGACCAACCCCGCTCGTCGACTTGGAGGGTCGGCGGGTGCATATTGTCTCAAACAGGAACAACAGGTTTACTACATCGAGCACAACATCTGGTTTGCGAGTTAGTAATTGTTTTCCAATCGTGATAGTAACAAAACATACGCCTAGCTGGCGTACTTTGGTTTTCGATTTGTTATAGTATGGACAGGTTGAACTTGGTACTTGGATCACAAACCTGTAAACTCACCAGCATTTTTGTGCTGACGTAAACTTTTACATGTTTTCTCAGGTCGCTAAGGTAGCACAATGGAACTAGGGCACACGCGTCTGCACGGCGTCTAGTTAGGATTGCATGGTTTTCAAACGTTGAACACTTGGTTTATTTTGGATTATGTTTTGAATAAGCTTCCGCTGTAACTGGGGATTTTAAACTATGTTTCCTTAAATTGCATATGTTCATTTAGACTTGTTTATTGTGATCGTTGGTTTGGATCCTGGTTTGTCATGCGCCTCGCGGTAAAACTCCGCAAGTGGATTTTGAGGGTGTGACAGATGTTTCTAATAACTTCGGGACGAAGTTTCTAAAAATAGGGGATGCTGTGACATCCGTCACTTTTCTTTTATTTTTTATATAATAATAATAATAATAATAAAAATAATAATAATAATAATAATAATAATAATAATAATAATAATAATAAAATTCAGATTTTATATAGTTAGTCATTATATATATTTTTTCTTACCATCTCTAAACCAAACCAAACCATAACCCACCCCTTTCCTTTTATTTTCCGGCCCAGACTTATTACCCAGCCCATCAGCGAGCCCAGTACTAAGGGCCCACTACCCGGCCTCCCTTAAGCTAAAAAAAAAAAACGCCTCCCAGGACTCGAACCCGAGCCTGGGGGCGGTCCGATCCAAACACAACACACAACACCACCACTACACCACACACTCGTTTGTTATTTAGAACCAGATCCTAATTGTTTTAACACCTTCTAAAAACGAACCAGACCTGATTCTTTCTTCTGCTGCTGCTGCGCGCTACTCGCAACCAACCCAAACAATCACTTTGATTCGTGATTGAACCAGAATATGGAAACAATTGACCAAATTGATTCGTGTTATGGTATGGGCAGGGTATTACGCACATTATACACAATTAATACGGTCAAACATACTCGTTTTGAAACCCAAACGCGATTTAGTTAATAGCATGGTCAACCTTTTAAAATCGAGTAATTATACATAATAGTATAAATTGAGGCATCCACAACCAACTAAATGTGCCGAAAATCATTTCCCTTCTCTCAAATCTTTCTGTTCAAGCTTTAATTCACGATTTCAAGACCCGTTGACTTTTTGTTTGACCGAGCATCATACACGAATTAGTGTTTGTAAGTTGTTTATTTTTGATGGGTTTTGTTATTCATGATCAATCGATCAATAGCCCTAACATTACTGAGGCTATTGATCGTTAATTGATTCGATTCAAGAAACTAGGGTTCTTATCATTCAAATTGGGGAAGATGACCAATTCGCGTAACTTATAAATATTTTAAAAACCAAAACCCATACAGATCTGTTGCCCAGATCAGTTGGTTCTGATGTTACACCCAAGGAAACGAACCGGCCTAAGGGCCTGGGTTCGAGTCCCATGAGCTACACTTTTTATTTTTATTTTCGTTTTATCCATTCTTTTGCGTTATAAATGTATATTACGTTTAAAATAGTTATTGTGATGTATAAATTCTACAAAATTTATTTTATACAATGTGACTAATAAACTTTATTGTACAACTTTTATTTTCAGAAAAATTGATTATTTAATATATATAATAAATATTACAAGTTTATTCTATTATAATTATAAAAACCTATAAAAATATCAAAACGATTATATAAATGTCCACAAAAATTATTCTGAGTTTATATAACAATAAACTTTTCTGAAATGATTTTTATTTCTGAAAAATCATTTATATAATATTTTTAATCAATTTTTGTTAGTTTTAATCATAAATAAATCATAATAAATTCATTTTCCAATATTTTTGCACCAAAATTTTATATAAATTATTTCTATTTATTTAGAACAGAAATACAATTTTTAATTTTAATATTTTTAGATATTAAAGTTACATTTTGACAATTTGAAATAAATAGATTAAATATTCTATTTTTGAGAAAATAATTTTATAAAAATTATTTTCACACATAAAACTTTATATTGTGACCATCTTTGATTTAAAATTTACAAAAAGGCTTTTGTTTATTTATTTATCAAATTTCTCTTATTTATTAAACGTTTAGATTATTAATCAAACGAATGCTTATTCCCAATTCGAAACCTTAGAAAATACTTATAGAATAGATAGACTTAGACTTATTGTTACCTTATACATAGGGTGATACTTGGCAACGTTGGATTACACTTATTCAATTCCACAAGACTTACCACCTTGCTAAGGTGAGTATTACTTATCCCCTTTTTTGCTTTTACAACTTTTGGGGTGATTCATGCACAAGTATACAAAACTTTCATATTCAATTACACATACATTTTTATTCATTTACAATTCATATACGTGCCTTATTTATCTTTGTGCTTATGTTTGAACATGAACGTAGCTTACATACAAAATCATACATCTAGACATAACTTATGTTATGGTGCTCTTTACATATAGACGTAACTTATGTTACGGTGCTCATTTAGACATAACTTATGTTATGGTGCTCTTTTAGACTTGACACGTGTTAGGGTGCTCATTATCAATTTCAACTTATCAACTTTACATTTGATCTTTGTCTTGTTTGGTTACTTGCGTGTTTACATAATGCCTTGGTGATGCTAGACACATGAATTGTACTACTTTTCAAACTTATACTATATGTACAAAGCTAAGTAGTACTCACCAACATCATATGTTGACAAAATTTATTTCGTGCATGTTTCAGGATAAGCTGCTTGACGCTTCATATAGGACTTTGGACTTAGACTAAATAAATCAGCTATTTCAATTCTTGTTGTTTATTCAATTTCACATGTTGTCAAACATTATTCAATAATCAAATATTTACATTTTAGTACCATGAGCTTTTAAACAATCGTCACTACGTGACACCTCGATGATTCCGCCATCGGTTGGGGTGTTACACTAGCAAAGCAGAAAAAGTAACTATTGTTCCGAAAAAGGTTCCCTATGATTATTAGGAACATATTAAGTTGTATGTTCTCGTTTATCATACAAGTTCGGCACCCACTTTTGTGAACCGTGTCATTCGGTGTGCATCATGTTTTATGTACGTGAGGTTTAATCGAAAATTGTTTCATGGATTCATATGTAATGTGTGATCAATTGTTTACCACTAGATATATAAGTGAAACAAAGTGCGCATAATAGAAACCTGATTACTAAGTACATTTTAACCGACTTACTAACACTAGTTGAGGGCCGATCATAATGATCAAGAGGCTTAGGCTTGGGTTCACAATGAGGGTCGATAGAACTAAGAAGATGAGCGATTAGAACTTACCTTAATACTAGCTAGTAGGGGGGCAAACTTGTAGGCTTGAAGCTTCCTAGTGGTCAATAATCCAATAAAGGGGTGGTTTTCGACCGATAGTTATTGAGAGGGAGTTAGAAGATGATTTTTGAGAGGTGTGGTGCAAGAATGAAGTGTTCATGAACCTCTCCTTATATAGTGGTTTCAATGGCAAGTCCTAAACATCCTTTCCTAGCTACATGTTTAGAGTTTTATACCACTTTGATGATTATACATTGGCAAAGTGTTTAGTGGCTTTCAATGGGTTGGTCGTGAGTTGGCAAGCCTACATTATCCTCCATTTTTGGCTAAGATTAATCATGGTTAAGTCCTAGAGGTAAGGGTGAGCTCTTTTTGGTGAATGTTGACAACTAAGCATGAGTTTTCTTTTTCTTTGTTTCGGCCGCAACATGTGGAGGGTAGGAGGTTGATAGTGACTTTTCCATGGCATGCCTTTGTATTCATATGATAGCTCCTATCCTTCTAGTAGTTAGATTGGAAGCTTCTTGGGATGTTTTTGGGAGTCTACGGCCGCAAAACAAGAGAAGGAGAGGACAAGTGTTCTAGATGATGGTGATAGCTCATGGATGTCTTAGTTGTACATTTGGAATATAGTGGTGTTTTAGAAGCTTCTTTGTCAAGTCCCTTTCATCATGTGTTGGCCAATTAGTGTATAGGTTTCATAGCTTGTAGGTTGTCATAGTTTGTCTCATGTTATGTTGGGCAATGCCCCTTTGTGTTGCGTTGGTATTGGCCGATTTTTTTTATAAGATAAGGATTTGTCTTATTCTTTGATAGTGATAGATCATTATTCATCCTAGTTGTTGATTGGTGTACCAAGTTCCAAGAAGGGTCTCCCCATGTGGGTGATTTGTTCCTTAAAAGTGACATGAGAGTGAGTGTGTGTGTGTGGCGGCCGAGACGTGGGACAAGAGAGTGGATAATTCTTAATTTGGATGGTGTTCTTGTAAGACAATATCATGGCTTTGGTGTTAAGACCTAGTTTGAGTAACAAGTAGATGAGATGATATAGACATGTGCATGTTCCATTGAGTCCTTATCCTCGGCCGAACATAGGTATCAAAAAGAGGAAAGTGTAGCTTCACCATGTAACACTGTCATGAGCTTGTTTGTTTCTCATTTTGGTATAAGTTAGGGGAACTAGAGGCTTAGCTTGCGGCTACTAGAAACAAAAAGGGAGCTTACAAGAATTGTAAGTATCCATAGGTAGCCAATTTGTAGGTATGTATGGATGTGTGTGTGCCTGCGTTTGTATATGTATATATACATGTGTACATTGTCAAGTGTTTACTTAATATAAGTTCATGTGATCGAGTAGATGTTCGTGTAGGATTATTCTTTAATTATTTTAGACATAGGAACATCTAAGTAGGCGATCATGTTTCGTGTATTAACTAGGGATTGATGACGACATTAACATGTATTTATTAGGTATCATATGTTTATTAAATGATAGTCCATAGGTTCATATACATCTCGTGTGTGCACGTGTGACTTATCTAGCTAACTCTAGTTAAGTAGAATGTAATGAATCTAGGTGCAAGTAACTAGAGTTTAGTTAAATTAAGAACCTGAAATTGCGGGGTATCATACACACACACATAAATATATATATATATATATATATATATATAGGGAAGAATCAAATGAGGAGAAACTTAATGTGAAAACAAAAAGAAAAAATGAAACATTAAATACTTTAATTCTTATTACATTAATTATTGTCTCTTTAATTAATTAGTCATTAACACTTTATGTTACACATTATAAAATTTTATCCTACATATACCAAAATTCATTCTACATACATCGAAATTATCACATGTTTATCCTACACAAAATCGAGATTATCATACGTTAATCCTACACATATAGAAATTCAACCTACATTTATCCTACACATATTGAAATTACCCTTCATTGTAAATTATTATTGATACGAAAGAATATATTTTGAAATTGAATTATAAGTTTTATTAATTTAACTAGTTTAGGGGATTACAAAAAAATTAATCATTTATTAAAATTAAATACAATTATTATATAGAGGAATCATATTAGTTTAAATTTGTTCTTTTTCTTCTCATTTGAACTCTCTAATATATATATATATATATATATATATATATATATATGGTCATTCGGGGAGGTAAGGCTATGGGGTGTGCAGATATGAGAATGTTCATGTCTTAATGCCACCTAGGATGGCTCTCATGTTCTCTTGGTTGAGATATGGCAAGGGTGTGGAGACACCACAATGTTATGTCTCAAATGCTCTAAACCATCCAATAAAAACAAAAATACCTAGTGGTTCAAATTAAAAAAAAAAGGAAAAAAGGGGATTGGACCGTCCTTTATGTCCCAAGCAAGACATTTGAGACGGGGGGAAGAAGGGACGGGGGGGGGGGGGGGGGGACATGGAAGGGGGCGGTGTTTGCGTCTGGGACATGGCAAAAAGTGGTGGGACGGGGGGTTGGGGTGTCTGTACACCCATCAGCCTAAGGGTAAAGTTGCACTAATTTTAACGTTATTTATTAATTTTGTGAAAATATGTTTAAAGCCACCAGAAGATTAATCAGGCATCATGTGGTGGCGTTGATAGCCAAAAGCCAATAGCGTACATGCACCAATTGGGCTTGTCCCTATTTCTGAGTGTTATATGCCTTATGTCCAAGATTTGGTGCAAAACTACTATCAAGCCGTGGGTATTACTGAAAGCAGTCTCTCTATTCCTATGACGTAGAGGTAATGATATCTACATCCTACTTCTTAAACTATATCTTAACTTGCAATAAGTGGGGATTTATTAAGTATGTTGATAATTCTAGGATATCGTCTTTTTTCGCTTTATTCATTAACGTAACTTAAACCACGACATGTGGTCAGCTTCTTTTGAAATTCGTTAATCATATCTTTGTTCTCCTTTATAATCAAATCACTGTTTCCGCAATCAAATTGTTTTTCAACATGTGTAATACACGGTTTCTAAGCCTAGTTTGTATATCTATAGAAATTAAATAAATATATATTTTTAAAAATAATAATAAATGGGCCATGTATGAGCCGAATGGAGTTACAAGCTGAACTTGAGTTTGAATCTGTTACTCACAAGTTATTATCGAGCTCTAGAAATAGAGCACGAATTGAGCCAAGCTCGGGATTAACTCGGCTCGCTTAAACCCTTGGAGATAAAAAAGTTATTATTAAACTAAATTATACAAATGATGATTTTTTCATACGATTCCAAATGTTTTAATTGGGAAATTGCCATTTCATTGATATGGAAAAACATAAGAAGATAATAGGAAACATCCCCATCACTTGTCTTCTTCACCGCTTTTTCTTGAATCAGATTCTACCATGTAGCCTTTAATTTTCAAGACTTTGGGTCGATTTCATATTCACGTGCATGTTTCCATCTAATCTTGTTATGCGTTTCTTTTATTATCAAGATTGCGGGGTGCTTTTTTTTTAGATTCCACTTCCAACAATTTTCTAAAATTAATAGATAAATTTGGTTCTTCATTGAACAAAAAATCCATGTAATTCCACTACAAAATCAACTTTTGAAAATTTATTTTCTTTGATTATGATAGCAGAGACGTAACACTTGACTACCTTGATTTCATTTAATCTTGTACTATCACATCGTTCATTAATAACTATCCTGAAATACCATTTGGAGGCACCAAATCCATAAGCCACTATCCTACAATTTTTTTTTTCTATTTTGTTTTTCATAAATAAAATAATCATTTCAATCAAACATCCAATTAAATAAAATAAAAGTTTCATTAATTTAAACTAAAAAATATAAAAAAACCAAGAAACTTAAATTAAAAATAAAACATGAAAATAAAACTAAACTACTTATAGTCTTCATCTTCGTGATTTTCCAATAACACTTCCAACCATGTTTGGTATAAGTAAAGGGGTTAGATTGTAATAATTGTCATAGTATAAGGACTGGTAGTGTCAAAAGATAGAAGTTTGGAAGTTTGTTATTGTCAGTTAGTTTAGGCGGGAATTTGTTAGTGAGTATGTATATAAATAGTTGATTGAACAGCTAATAATACCAACTATGTTCGATTGAATTCCTCTCTCTATTTTCTTTTCTTTCTTTGTAGCTAACAAATTGGTATCAGAGCGTTGATTCTCTCGACCTCGACTATCGTGTCACACCCTTGAATATCCACTTGCGGAGTTTTAACTCGAGGCGCGTGACAAACCAGGATCCAAATCAACGGTCACAATAAACAACACTATATGAAATACGTAAACTCAAAACATAGTTCTCATAGCATAAAACTGTAGCGGAAGCATTAAGCAATTACAAAACCAAATACCAACGTGTTCAAAATGTTTATTTCAAAAGCATGAAACTAAGCCTAGACGCCATGCAAACTCGTGCGCCTAGTCCGACTGTTGCTACCTAGCGACCTGAGAAAAACATGCCAAAATGATGTCAACATATAATGCTGGTGAGTTCACGGGTTTGTAATAAAATGTTACCAAGTGTTACCAAATATTACAAAATGTTACCAAGTCCAAAACCTGTCAATACTATATCAATGATACCAAAGTACGCTAGCTAGGCGTGTGTTTTGTTACTACTACGATTGGAAAACCATTACTGGACACGTTTAGCAATGTTTAGCAAATGTTCAGCCCGAATAATGTTCAGCATGCATAGCAAAGTTCGAGACAACATGCACCCGTCCGACCTCTAGTCGACGAGTGGGGCAGGTCACGCCCAATAGATCTATCTACATTTCCCCCGTTGTGCATCCCCGCACATTCATGGTTTTCCCCCGGACTTTCAAAGATCATATAACAACTCAAAATCAGATCATAGTATGACATATGTTACAAAATATAAGTTTAGCGCATGTTTTCTCCCCCAAAAGCAAAACCAGTAAAAGTGGGGCCGTGAACTCACCTTAGGTTGTATTTGTCAATATAATAAGAAAAATCCAAGCTCTTGATAATTCCAACTACCGGATATCTATCAAAATATTCACATAAGTGTTCCGACTAATAACCATAAGGTTATCTAGTCCCCGGTTGTCCAGATCGTGACCAAGTATGTTTTAAAACGTGTTTGACTGTTCAACCGACACACTAGACTGACCCGACATCCCGTTTGTGACCCATTACATAAACTAATCAAGCATACATCGATTACACATAAGGTTCAAGCATAAAACACTTAGTTTGCATCAAAAATCGCACATACGAAGTTGTAAGGTCAAATCAGCATTTAACAAGTCCAGGTTCGACCCATTTGACCTTGGTTTGACCCCTTTGGGGTTCATTCAACCCATACACAAGTTCATGTAACCTAATACAAGTTCATTCGACCTTAACACATGTTCATTCGACCTTAACATGTGTTAATTCGACCTAACTGAGCCACTTTCGAACAACAGGCTGTAGGTTCGACCCCCTGATCCCCACCTTCGACCCCACGTGGGTTCGAAGGAGGGTCAGGTTCGACCCCTGCAGCTCCAAGTTTCCTAAAATGCATCAAATCGCCTCAAAACTATCTGAAAACACCACGAAACATCATGAAACACTGCAGTCAAACATGATTATCATATTCCTACAAAACCCCACCAATTTTATCCTAAAATCAGCTTGTTTTAACACTTACCCAAAATGGTAAAATTATGGAAATGTCACATCTTGCATGAAAACTTTGCCTAATTTGAAAACTTTTCGAAATCCTTTCATAATCATCTCAAAATGCTCAGTTCAATGTGTGTATGAAAACCCCCAATAGTTTTATCAATAATACTAACATGCAACAAGCTCTAGATTTATCAAAATCCCCAAATTAGACATGATATCATCATCCATCTAATTGTAACCTTAAACAATCATGAACCAACACCAATAGCAGCCCTAGATCATGTTTCTATCATTAGTACAGCAGCAAATCATCAAACAACACATAATATCACATAACACATCATTAACATATGTTTATTAATATGAAAACCCATGTTTAATGATAAGGTTTTGTTTAGAAAGATATTTGAAAGGTTTTTAATCATAAAAACATCCTTAGAACAGATCTGGACATTTGGGATTAGATGAAAACGAATCAAAATACTTTAAAAAGGGTTTTGGGCTAAGAACACACCTTGGATTCTTGATTAGATGATGATTGTAGGTTAGATTATGAAAAACGAGAGCAAAAACTCCTTCCCTAGTGATTAAAATCGAAAGAGAGTGTTAGAGGCGATTAGGGTTTGTGAAATGATGAAAAATGACAAAGTGTGGTATTTATACCTAGGCTACATTCGACCCCCATCATGGGTCGAATGAGAGTTTGTTTGGTCGAATGGGTTTTTAACGGATTTCTCATTCCTGGTTCGACCCCCCTACAGGTTGAACCAATACCTGTATTTTCCAGATTTTCCAGTTTTGTCGTTTAAACGCGTTTTAGCACATCCTAACACATGAACATGCAATCCTAACATATGTTAAGCATATCAATCATGTTTACACCTTTGAAGCACATATTTGCACATTGTATCACACGTATGTATCAATCTACGTATCCTACTTGATTCGATTCATGTAATTTCAACAACAACGAGACTCACCCAAAACAACTCTCAATGATCCTCCAGATCATTGAACCCTGGATAATCCTATCATGACCTGACTCAACTAACCCAGTTAAGTCCGTTTATAAATGTTTTTCGCTAAGGTAGACTTATGTTTTACCAAAATGTTTAAGCCGAACATGTCGGGTGTCACATACCGGATTTCTAACCGCCTCACCATTCATAACTACCTGAACCGCCAACCACCGTAGCCTGATTCCATCATTGATAAGCACCATAGCCGAAACCTGCAACTTCACAATAACATAATCATTCACCCATAACATTCATTCAAATTCTATTAACCCGCTTCAATTGTTCACCCAATTCAACCGTCGATAACAATTCATCATGACTACTACCCGAAACCAAACTGTTGACCATAAATTACAAGAGCATGGCAGTACCTTGTTAAGGCTGGAAACAGCTGCTGAGAAGACTTTGACTGAGATCGAAGGATTGAAGAGTTTTGTTCTCAAGAACACTAAAAACTTAATTACAATCAAAACACAAATGGAAGCACAAATGAATGAGCTTATAAAAATGATGCAATCTTTGAACAACAACAATAACAATAGCAACAGCAACACCAGTAGCAGCAACAACAACAACGATAATAGTAATAATATGGTTCCTAACAATGATCACAATGTTGGAATGAATCATAACACTCAACACAATCATAATGATAATACTAATAATATGGTTCATATCAGTCAACAGAATGCTGGAATGAATCATAATTCACAAAACAGTCATTTAACAAAGATTGATTTTCCTAAGTTCAAAGGAGAAAATGTTGAGGGATGGCTATGTCATGTAGAACATTTCTTTTCCATTGATTCTACCCCTAAATCTTTGCAAATTAGGCATGCAATTGTTCACATGGAAAATGTGGCTTTATTATGGCACCAATCATTTGTCCAATCCAGGGGTGGTAACATAGATGGAATGAGTTGGATTGAGTATAAAAATGCCATTATTGAAAGATTTGGATTGTTAATCAATCAGGATGCTATGGGAGCATTGGCTGCCATTAGACAGACTGGTTCATTATAAAAACTAAATCAAGAATTCGATATGGCTTTAACTAAGGTGACAATATGTGATAAGTATGTTGTTAGTCTATATTTGATGACATTAAAACCAGAGACTGTGTATTGGGTGAGGTTATTTAGACCTAAAGACCTTCCTGAGGCTTATCTTTAGGCAAGAATACAGGATGAAGCCATAACTGCCATCCAAACCACACTACCTAAAACTTCTAGAAACACTTATTGAACTCCTAATAATAATAATAATAATAATAATAATAATACGCCATATACTATGGGCAACACTAACAAATTATCCCTATTACCAAGCCCTAAACCCGTGAATGCAAAAAGATGGACATTGACACATAAAGAAATAGAAGAGAAGAGAGCCAAGGGGGAGCGTTTTGGATGTACAAAAAAAATACACACAGGGTCATGTTTGCAAGAATAAACAGTTATTCTCTATTGAGTTTTGTGGAGAAGAAGAGGAGGAATAGGTGGTAGATGTATCTGAATTCATGAACCAGAACCTACAAGATTTGGTACCTAAGATATCATTGAATGCTATGATGGGAGTACCTTCATATTATACCATGAGGGTTCAAGGGTCTATTGATACAAAAACATTACATATCCTGAATGAATCAGGATCCACTCATAATTTTTTGAATGACACTTTGGCTAAGAAGATAAGGTGCCCAATAGAAAATATACTTGGAGTTTCAGTAACTGTGGCTGATGGAAACAAATTGAAATGCACTCAAATGTGTAGGAATTTTCAGTGGATGATGCATGGAATTTGGTTTAAGGCAGATGTTATTCTGGTTACCCTAACCAATTATAATATGGTTTTAGGTGTGCAGTGGTTGCAAACATTTGATGACATTGTATGGAATTTTAAAAAAGTTGTCTATGAAGTTCAAGATTAATGATCAATGGGTTGACTTGAAAGGGCTAGAGAATAATAAGGTGACCTTTTATTCTGTAGAAAAGATGGAACGTTTGTTGAATTCTAATGATGAGATTGTGTCAGCTCAGATGTTTAGCTTGCAATCTTCTTCTTGTAAGTCTTATCAACATGTTACTAAGGTGGGTAATACATGTGAAAATGCAGCCCTGCAACAATTATTACATAAGTATGAAGATGTGTTTGCAGTACCTTTAGGCCTATCCCCAAAAGGGATTGTAATCATAAGATTAGGCTGAAGGATGAGAATGTCACCATTAATCAAAGAGCTTACAGGTTCCCTGCGGGCCAGAAGGATGTTCTTGAAATGCTAATAAAGGAATTGGTTAATTCTTGAGTTGTGGGAACAAGCAAAAGTGCATTTGCATCTCCAGGTGTGTTGGTTAAAAAGAAAGATGGCACGTGGAGATTTTGTGTGGATTATAGGAAACTTTATGAAGCAACCATTAAAGATAGGTTTCCTATACCACTCATTGAGGAATTATTGGATGAACTTGGGGGTGCTACTGTTTTCTCAAAACTAAACTTAAGGGTTAGTTACCATCAAGTTAGAATAGACGAATCAGATATGCACAAGATTGCTTTTAGGACTTAACAAGGGCTCTTTGAGTTTATGGTGATGCCATTTGGGTTAAATAATATCCCTACTACATTTTAAGCCCTCATGAACAACACTTTTTCATCTCTTATGAGGAAGACAACCTTGGTATTCTTTGATGATATTTTGGTCTACAGTCCTAATATGGAGCAACATCTAAAAGATCTTGAACATGTACTATCTCTTTTAAGACAACACTTTTTATTTGGCAAGAAATCTAAGTGTTCATTTGGTGGGGCTATTGTTGAATACTTGGGGCATATTGTTTCTTGGGCAGGGGTTTAAATAGACCCTTAGAAAATTATGGCCATTGAGAGTTGGCATGTGCCTTAGAACCAAAAGTAGTTAAGGGGATTTTTGGGATTGGCTGGGTATTACAGGAGATTCATTAGAAGTTTTGGTGTTATTGCAAAGCCCGTGATTGATTTATTAAAGAAAGATTGTTTTGAATGGAATGATTTAGCACACTAGGCTTCTGAAAAGTTAAAAGAAGCTTTTACCACAGCTCTTGTTTTGGCCTTACCTGATTTTCATAAAGTGTTTGTTATTGATACCGATGCCTCATCCAAAGGTATATGGGCAATCTTAATGCAAGAAGGCCACCCTTTAGCTTTTGGAAGCAAAGCCCTCTCATTAAAACAATAAACACTTTCAGTGTATGAAAAAGAGTTACATGCAATCTTGATGGCAGTAAAACAATGGCATCATTATTTAATTGCCAAGAAGTTTGTTATTAAGACTTGTCACACCCCGCCAAGGCGGAAATGCGAGATGTAACTTCGAAAGGTTTTCAAGTACACAAGTCACGCAAGCATCAATTTCATAGATAATAGATTTATTAAAATACGTCGTTGTTTAGCAAAAATCATCAAAAATTATCTTAAGAACCATAGTTAAAATGACATTTTCTAAAATCATTAAATCAAAACAAGGTTCATGATATCCCCAAGATGCTCATGCGCGACTCCAAGTTCCATGACACTCATTTAATTTCCTGAAAAACATTCAAATAAAATATATCAACAATTAAGTTGGTGAGGTCACAGGTTTTTGGATTCTATCTAAACCATGGGTGACTAGATTATTGTCTTATCATTGCCTAGCTAAGACAATAGTCATTATGTGACTGTCATGAGCCCGTAAACAAACCTTGACGAATGTTGTACCTCGCCTATTGTACACTAAATACAATAAATGTAATGTGAAATATAAGCACTCTTTTGATATCTGTCATCCGGTTAGAGCGACTAACCAAGAGTAGAGGTGTCAACCCAATAGATCTATTCCGGTGTTTCATGGCTAAGTCTATAGCTAATGGTTACAGTAATATGTATGACACGAGGGCTTATGAGTACTCTGAACCTTTTTGTCTCATGATCACATAATAGTCAAAAATGTAATTTAACTTACACGCAGGGGCAGATTTAGGCTCTTCGGGTGGGTTTCTGGGAACCCACTTGGTTTGAAAATTATAATGTTAATCTATATACAAAACTGGAAAGGAACCCATAAGATAATAACGAAGGAACCCATAACTAAAGTTGCAAAGTGTCCCATCAATTAAGATCCCCTCTTATATCCAAAAGCTATCCGGGTCGAATCCCTTATGGCTTGTTTTATTGTCTCTTTTTTTTTTCAAATTCTAAACCCACTTAAGGGTTTCTTAAAGAAAGAAACAAAAGAACGGCTCCTCTTCGATCGTCCTATTCCCCTCCTGCCTTCATGTTCGTTTTTATTTATCCCACTTATTCTCCTCGTACCTCCAACTCCACCTGCAGTCGCCTCCTTCCACCATCTAATTGCTTCCCCCCTCAACCTCCTTCAACCTAAGGTAATGACCATAATATTGTTGTTTTAATATAATTTATATATATATATATATATATCTGATTGCGGATGCGTTATGTTAGATTGGATTGAATTCTGGAAAGTTTATGTGGTTAGATACATAACACTTTGAAATATTAGTTGATGTCGATTTTGGATTGTTCATTTGTTCTGGGTTTTGAAGCGAGACAGACCAACCTAATGAATTTTTATCACAGTATGTCTTCGCCCTTTTGAGTCATTTGAAGGGATAATAAATTTATAAATCTGGGTCATAAGAGTTGATTTTTTCTTGGGTCAAACTGGTTGTTGTATTCCACAACCAGATCCTTCAATTTTGCACAAGGTTCAATTCTTATTATTGTTTGAAATTATCTTTGAAAATCCTCAAAAAATTGCAAGCTTTTGTTTGATCAGTATAATTGTCTCAAAACTAATTATTATTTTTTGCATATTAAGCTGAAACCAAACTTAATAGCTTCGTATGGTTTGTTTATTTTTTTCTTGTTTTGCTTTACAATAACTAGAAACCATTACTAAAAATTTGGCATAAGAAGTAAGAACCATCCAAACCGTATGATGAACAACCCTGATTTAAATCATGTTTAAGTTTTTTTTTTTTGGGTCAGATACATATGTTAATTGGCTACGGTTCATTTAGCTTTATAGGTGAGAAATCTGAGATGAGTATGGAATAGGAATCGGAATCGGAGTGGAATGCGACACAAGGTATCAATATAAGTGAAGATCGTGTGGTGGCTAGTATGCTTCAACTGTTGTTTCTTGCTGTTGTGGATAGAAACCGTTGGCTATATGAAAACCAGACCTTGTAATTAGCCATCTGCAGGTAAATAATAGAATAAAATTTAGTTTCTAAGCTCGACTAATCTTGTAAGAATTTGACTCGACCCGACCCGAAAATTTTAAGTTTGGTTGTGAGATATTTGACCATTGAAAACAGGAACCCATAGAAAAAAAAATCCTAGATCCGCCACTGCTTGTATGCATGTCCCCCCCCCCCCCAAGAGTATGAAAACAATAAAATGGGACCGTGAGAACTCACCTGATGTCTGAATGCTAAAGACTGACTGATTCTGACTGGGAAATGTCTGAACAAAAGTGCCGTAGATTCAAGTAAGGACAACTTAGATCTATGTATTGTACTATATACCATGCAACTGTTGACCCGACGTGTACATTTATGGATTATGCTTTGTATGGTTGTCACACACACTGTATGTGTTGAAAAATCTCGTTTTTGTTATTATTTGTGACTAGGATTAACCATTTGTGGCAAAACCGGTGTCCTAGTTTTCTATATGTTACCACGTGGTATGTATGTTAAATAATTGCACAATTTATGGCATATTATCATATGTTTTGGCCCTTTTTATGTAAAAATGTCATTTACACATGTTTTACTCTTGGTAACACACGTTCTTTGGTTGTTAACGCATGTTTTTCAAAAAGCTTTGCGTTTAAGCCTATTTAACATATCTTTTTAGGTTTCTAACACATGTTTACAAAACACCACTTCGTATATTCTTATGATTTGAGTCCAACATGACATGTATGGTTCGTGTTCGGCCCAAATCATACTCGTGTATACCCCTTGGTGGGTGATGTGCTAAAAGTAGTTTAATAAAAATAACTAAATTAAACCTAAAACTAGACACCTAGTAATACTCTAGACTCTCTAAAACTAAACTACTGACAGGCAAGTGAACCTATCGACTCTAGTATAGCTAAAGTAAGTCCGGATATCGAACCCACGAGACTCTAATGGAAAACGAAAACTAGACTCGATTACTTATCCTAAATATCTATTAAATTAATTTATTATTTTAAAGGGGGGTTTTACTGAAAAATAAATTGCAATAAAATAAAGAATAACTAAAATTACTAAACTGAACTAGAGACGCGAACTTAGTTAGCCGAATTCAGATGATGACAAGACACTACCTAGACCAGACTCCTAACTATGCCTGATGAGCTTCTATGGTTATGGAACTGAACTGGAACCGGGATCTTAAAATACTAAACATCAAGAATAAACTAGACACCCTCGACCCTTCTCAAGGGGAAACCCTAGAATATTTTTGTGCTGTTAAACTACCGGTTGGAGTACAAACCCTCACAGGTTATCTAACTCTTATGATCGAGTACCCGCTAGACAATCTACCTCACAGCGCGAAAGCCTCACTACACTAGGTGCAAGGGGTAATTATTGAAGCCTAGATCTAACTTGATACGCAAGAGTTGAAAGGGAAACTAGGCAGATCTTCTCACAAAGCCTCTAACCTAGCAATCTAACAACCTAGACATACCAACAAGCCCTCACCTCACAGCTATTGAACTTGGAAGAATACCTAAAATCTTCTAACCACCAAATACCACTCCTATGGTAAACTCGCGACTATTGACCATAAACTAGTTGCTACACAAAGTCTGCAACCTAACTAGCACTCATACATGAAAGACATTCACAAAAGTGCAAGTGGAGTGAATAAGTGACAATTAAAAAATAATAGATACGCACATACACCAGACCTAGAGAAATCAAAATCTTTACTGAATCATAAATCCAAAACACGTTCCAAAAACCATAGAAAATAAAAACAAATCAAAACATAGTTATTTGTCTTGGCCTAGGTAGCTATAAAAAGTTTTAGCCACAAATCATCTTGAAAAGAGAAACAAAGCCAAATAAAATTTCAACAATCATTATATAGAACAAAGATAATAAAGGAACGAAAACACCGAATGATTGACACCCGAATAATCGCTGGCTTAAAACCTTTGATCCCTGGCCTGCCTCCTCTCTAAAATTGCTCCTGTTCGTGCGATCTCCTCAGGCTTTAGAATAATTTTTTTTGCTCCTGCCGAAGCTGACCCTTCGAAAATAATATATCTCCCACACAAAATAATGTGCGCCCCCTCTCTCAAATTATTATGCGGCTCCTCAAGAATTTATACATCTATTTAATTGAAGCCCTCAAAAGTGGTTTGACTTTTTGGGCCTATCAACCTCAAGTCACGTTTTTTTTTTCTTTTTAATAATAATAATATTATTATTATTATAACCCCGTGCTCTTAACTCGGGTGTTCATTGACTTGACCAAAGTTGCTCGTTTACGCTCCAACGTCCATACGAACACCTGCCAAAATATAAAATAAAATACATAAGTACTAAAAACGACGCAAAACTAATAAAAATCTATAAAAACCTATACTAAATAAATTAGGCCGGTACAAGCCTAAAACTAATAAAAATATTATTTAAACGACTCGAAAACTATACAAATTTTACACTGGAAATAGATGTATTTTACAATACATCAAATATCCCCACACTTATCTTTTTTTCGTCCCTGAAAAAGGATTATGCTATGGAATCACAGTTAGGTTTACATCCAGTTTCAAAACATAGGTTACTTAATTAATAATCTACTAACGTGTTGATTGCGATTGCAGATATATTGATCCTCTTAAACCCACACCGGTTTCCAAGCCCCTTTTTATTTATGTTAAGTTCATGTTAATTAGACTATCTAGGGTCTCACTCGAAGGAAGCCACAGTTCCTCCTAATCCCGCCTCAAGTTTATGAAGCTAAGGGAACGACCAATTGACCATTTCCCAACCGTCTTATGTAGAAAACCAAGAGAATTTAAAATCACTTTTTTTTTCTGCATACTTAACTCAGAGGGTGTGACCAATCCAAGTCGCTATCCCAGTGGCCAGGCACCTTAAGCTTCAGCATTCTTTTTTTCTTTTTCATCTCAGCATACTTAACTCAGAGAGTGTGACCAATCCAAGTCGCTATCCCAGTGGCCAGGCACCTTAAGCTTCAGCATTTTTGCTTTGATTTCTATTTTTTTTTTTTTAGTGATTAGAAATTCTAACGGTTTTCTACTTATAACGGTGCTTCTTATACTATTTTTGACGGTTTCGGTCTCCCCGTTTCTCCTAGATGAGAACCCACAAAATAGCCTAACATAATTAATTTATTACTTTTTCAAAGGAAACCTTTCTACCGGCCGAGCCTACCCACATATCCCAAATCAGACACGTTTTCAATCAATTTTAATCTCTTATTATACATACTATTTGAAAACCGGACACCTAACTTTACCTATCATTTTCCATATTTTATATAAAGCAAACTTCAAAATCAGGGACATTTTCTCAAATTTTTTGATTTTTTTTTTTTTTTTGGATATTTTTTTTTAATATTTTTTTTTTTGGACTCAAAACGACTCTATATACAGACTACACGACAATTTCCATCCCCACACTTAAACTCTACATTGCCCTCAATGTAGGAATAGAAAACGACTTAAAACAAAAATAAATTCCGAATACAAAAATAAAAAGAAAAGGGCAAATTGGAAAGGACTTAGCTGGTTTATTAACGCGTAAGCTCCAAAAACTCCAGTCCAATCCAGCTCGATCGTATAGCATTTCATTCGCGATCGGCTCTGACACAATAATAAACTCTCGGGTTTGCCTTGATAAATGTTAAACAGCTCCGGAATCACCCGAATGGAGATTGAGTACGGGCGGTGCAATCCAAACCTGCGCAAAATGAAACAAACAAAACCCGAGCATAATACCGAACGACAGATAAAATAAAATAAATGAAAAGCTAAAAATAAAAATAAATTTACAAACTCTACACTTGGGATTGTACCCAAGAACTCAACCATTTCTCATTCTAAGGAGTCTCGAGAGGAGTTTCCTCCTTCTCCGTCGGGTCTAACGGTCCTCCGATATAAAGCTTAAGCCTATGACCGTTAACCTTCCAAGTGCTTCCATCTGCATCATTTAGTAATTCGACTGTGCCATATGGGAAAACCTCATTAACTGTGTATGGACCCGCCCATTTGGACTTAAGCTTACCTGCGAACAACTTCAACCGTGAATTATATAAAAGCACTCTATCTCCCTTTCTAAACTCCTTCACCTTCTTGATCCTCTTATCATGCAACTCCTTAGTTTTCTCTTTAATGCTCAACGACCGTGCATATGCTGCATCCCGAAGCTCTTCCAACTCATGAAGCTGGAAGAATCGTCTCCTAGCAGCCTCGGTAAGATCAAGATTAACCGCCTTGAGGGCCCAAAGAGCTCGATGTTCTAGCTCAACGGGTAGATGACACGCTTTACCATAAACAATCATAAAAGGTGTAGTACCTAATGGCGTTTTATAAGCCGTCCTAAACGCCCAAAGCGCATCATCTAACTTGTCGGACCAATCCTTCCGACTTTTCCCAACGGTTTTCTCAAGAATTCTCTTCACTCCTCGGTTTGCATTCTCCACTTGACCGCTTGTTTGAGGATGGTAAGCGGTCGATAAACGGTGAGTGACCCCGTAGCGCGCTAACACCTTTTCCATCATGGTGTTACAGAAATGCGTACCACGGTCACTAATAAGTGCCTTGGGAGTACCAAACCGAGTGAACAACTTCTTCAAAAATTTCACCACCACTCGGGCATCATTAGTAGGTAAAGCTTGCGCTTCCACCCACTTTGAAACATAATCAATGGCCACGAGGATGTACCGGTTCCCTCCAGAAATGGGGAACGGTCCCATGAAATCAATGCCCCAGACATCAAAAACTTCAAGAACCTGAATGGGGTTCTGAGGCATCTCATCCTTGGATGAAATGTTACCGGTGCGTTGACAGGCGTCGCACCGCTTCACGAAATCGAGGGCATCCTTCACCACAGTAGGCCAATAAAAACCACTATCAAAGACCTTTTGCGCAGTGGTGTGATGAGCATGGTGCCCTCCATAGAGACTCTCATGGCAATGCCTAATAATCTCTAGTCCCTCCTCTCTACTAACACATCTCCTCAAAATCCTATCACCTCCTATCCTAAACAGAAAAGGATCATCCCACACATACCTAGTAGCATCTCTCAGAAATTTCTTACGCTGTTGGGTATTCATACCCTCTACCAACATCCCATGAGCAAGGTAATTTGCCAAATCAGTGAACCATGGCATACCCTGCTTCTCAGCTTCAACGAAATCAATGGACTCGTGAGGGAATTTATCTCCGATTGCCTCCTCACGAATCTCCTCCCTACTCGGATCCTCTAAACGAGAAAGGTGATCTGCAGCCACATTCTCTGCTCCCCGTTTATCCTTAATCTCAATATCAAACTCGGAAAGCAAAAGAATCCACCGAATTAGACGAGGTTTGGCGTCCTTCTTTGCGAAAAGAAACCGCAAAGCCGAGTGATCAGTAAAGACGGTGGTTTTGGAAAGCACGAGATAAGAACGAAATTTATCAAAAGCAAACACAACCGCCAAGAGCTCTTTCTCGGTGGTTGTGTAGTTCTCCTGAGCATCATTGAGGGTCTTACTGGCGTAGTAGATAGGATGAAAGTGTTTGTCACGCCTTTGCCCTAAGACAGCCCCGACTGCGTAGTCACTCGCATCACACATGAGCTCAAAAGGCAAGCTCCAGTCGGGTGAAACTAAGATAGGAGCACTCACCAACCGCTCCTTCAAAAACTCAAAAGCCTTAAGACACTCCTCATCAAAGACAAAAGGAACGTCTTTCTCAAGAAGACGAGTCATGGGGCGAGTGATTTTGGAAAAATCCTTAATGAACCTACGATAGAAACCCGCATGACCTAGAAAACTACGGATGGCCTTGACATTGGTCGGAGGTGGAAGCCTACTAATGGTGTCAATCTTAGCCCTATCAACCTCTATACCATCCCTAGAAATCTTATGTCCTAGTACTATCCCCTCAGTCACCATAAAGTGACACTTCTCCCAATTCAACATTAACTTAGACTCTACACATCTCTCTAACATTCTCTCTAAGTTACTCAAACAAACATCAAAAGAGCTACCATAAACCGAAAAATCGTCCATGAAAACCTCCATAGACGTCTCAATCATATCCTGAAAGATAGCTATCATGCAACGCTGAAAAGTGGCTGGAGCGTTACATAACCCAAACGGCATGCGGCGATACGCATAAGTGCCGTAGGGGCATGTAAAGGTGGTCTTCTCCTGATCCTCCGGTGCAATGGGGATCTGGAAATAACCTGAAAATCCGTCAAGGAAACAGTAAAACTGCTGCCCTGCCAAACGCTCCAACATCTGATCAATGAACGGGAGAGGAAAGTGGTCTTTCCTGGTGGCGTCATTCAGTCTCCTGTAATCAATACAGACACGCCAACCAGTGACAGTACGAGTGGGAATGAGCTCATTCTTCTCATTAGTGACCACAGTCATCCCTCCCTTCTTAGGGACAACCTGAGTCGGGCTCACCCACGGGGAATCAGATATGGGATAGATCAGACCAGCATCCATAAGCTTAAGAACCTCATTCCTAACTACTTCCTGCATGTTCGGATTTAGGCGTCTCTGAGGCTGCACCACAGGCTTATAATCATCCTCCATGAGTATCCTGTGGGTACAGTAGGTAGGGCTGATGCCCTTGATGTCAGAGAGCCTCCATGCAATGGCTTGCTTATGCGCCTTCAACACATCAAGCAACCGACTCTTCTCCTCCTCCGTCAGTTTAGATGAAATAATGACGGGCAAACTAGCATTCTCCCCTAAGTAGGCATACTCTAAGTGAGAGGGTAAAACCTTAAGTTCTAAAGGCGGTGGTATCTCTAACGAAGGTTTACTACTCTCCTTACGAACCTCACTAATCTCTAATGCCTCGGGAAACAAAGGGGCTTCCTCCCCAACTAAATCTAACTCCTCATCATGGGTTTCAACTACCAAATCACCCCCACAGATGTAATCAAGACATCGGTCCACCCAAGAAATAAAAGAATTTATGAAGTAAACAGAGTCAGTGGGACCGCTAAAATCGTCTTGACTACCAGGGTATCTCATGGATTTGACGATCTCAAAGGTGACCGTCTCATCTCCTACGCGTAGAGTGATCTTCCCGTCAAAGACATCAATGAGTGCCTTGGCGGTGCGCAGAAACGGACGACCTAGAATTAGAGGTACTTTGTCGTCTACCTCCATATCAAGAATAACGAAATCTACGGGGAAAACAAATTTATCAACTTTCACCAACAAGTTTTCCACAATGCCCCGTGGATATTTGACTGATCGGTCAGCAAGGGATAAAGTCATGCGCGTTGGGGTCAGGTCACCTAGGTCTAGTTTCTCATAAAGAGAATAAGGCATCAGGTTGATACTAGCACCTAAGTCCGCCAACGCGTGGTTCTGAGTGTCACTACCAAACATACACGGGATTGTAAAAATCCCGGGGTCTGTCAATTTCTCCGGTAGCTTGTTCAAAACCACTGCAGAACATCCCGCAGTCAATGGAATGTTTGAGACCTCCCCCAGTCTGTCTTTCCTTTTCAGAAGATCTTTAAGGAATTTGGCATATTTAGGCATATGCTGGAGGGCCTCAATGAACGGGAGATTGATTTTGAGCTGCTTAAACATATCTAGAAAATGTCCATACTCCTTAGCATATTTCTGGTTCCTAAGGCGGGCTGGGTATGGAAGACGAGAAGGATCAATCTCAGGGGTAGGCCTAATCGGTGTGGGTGTCCTACCTACAACCTTCTCTATCTGAGGCTCACTATTTGGTGCGGTACTTGCTGGGACTAGCCTAGGTTGCACCCTACTAGGAGCCTCCATCTCTATTTCCTCATCTACCTGCTCCTCTACCTCACACTCTACCTGCTCACTAACTCTCTGCCCCTCTACCACTACGAGTGGTGACTGTTTTCAGTTGGGCGGCTGGGTTGGGTTGAGTACTACCCGAGAACTGGCCTTGGGGCCGCCCTTCCAACTGCCTAGCAATATCACCAACAGTACGCTGAAGATCCAAAAATGCAGAGTGGTGATTTTTCAACAAGGTGTCATGCTCTGCAAGAGTTTTCTGGGTGTGGGCGTCTTTAGCTACTAACTGGGTTAAAAGCTCTTCTATCTTACCCAAACCACCCTCAGTACCCGAACCTATATTAGTTCCCGAATTTCCACCCGAATACTGACCCTGCCCCTGGTTATGAGTAGAGTTTGATGAGAAACCAGGGGGATTACCAGAAGATTTCCAGCTGAAGTTTGGATGATTCCTCCAACCTGGGTTGTAAGAATTTCCATAAGAGTTGCTTGACCCGCGGTTCTGACCGCCTACAAAATCCACCTGCACATCCTGATGAATCAAAGGGCATTCAGAAGTAACATGCCCTCCCCTACACATCTCACACTTTTCAGATTTCAACTTCAACTCCTTCACTTCCTTAGTTAATGCATCTAAAGCAGCAGCCACACTAGTATCCAATGTGACTTGGTGAACACCTCGAGCTGGTGAGGTGGTACTAGGTGCAGGAATGGAATTCTTGAGTAAAGTCCGCTGCTCATGGTCTGTTTGGGCAAAACTTTCAAATAAGTCATTGCATTCGGCCGTAGTTTTCTTACCCATCATGTGGCCGCCTGCAGAAGTATCAAAACGGTTCTTTGCCTCATAAGTTAAGCCATTGTAGAATTTCTCTACAAGGGCCCAATCAGTCAGACCATGTTGGGAGCACCTGCTAAGCAGGTTTTGAAAACGCTCCCATGCAAGATAATAAGGCTCATCAGGTTCCATCCGGAATGAATGGATCTGATCGCGAAGGCGGGATGCCTTGATAGGTGGAAAGTACTTATTCAGAAAAGCTTCTTTAAGGGCATCCCAAGTGGTAAAAGTGTCAGTAGGGTGAGAGTCGAGCCAAGTGGCGGCTCGACCAGCAAGGGAAAAGGGGAATAGGTGGAGGAATTTAGCATCATCTGTGGCACCCTGTAGCTTAAAGGTAGCTAGGATGCGAGTCAGTCGGGCTATGTGGGTCGGGGCATCCTCATCATCGCGGCCGTGGAATTGACAGGTGTTATTAATGGCCGTCATGATGTAGGAGGGTATCTGCCAGGACCCATCATTGTTGATGGCTGGAATGGTAATAGGGGAGTTAACTCCCGTAAAACCCTGGGTGGATTGTTGGTGGACAGTGCGACGTTCAGCCATTTGGGGAAAGTTTGGTGGTGGACTGGGTGGTGGGGAAGACGACCTAGAAGAACAAGAGCTAGAAGAACTTACCTCTTCAAGCTTAACTTCAGCAGCTGACTTGCTCCTCGAACGAGTAACTGGCATAAAAATGCAGAGTAGACAGTAAAAGAGGTAAGAGAATAACAGATAAAATAAACTAAGAAAAATAGAAAAGACTCGAAATAAAAATAAAAATTAGCTAAAATAAAATAACAAATAGCACAGATATTTCAGATAAGTTCAATCAAAGCTAATTAACGCAATCGCCAAGAGTCCCCGGCAACGGCGCCAAAAACTTGATGTGCTAAAAGTAGTTTAATAAAAATAACTAAATTAAACCTAAAACTAGACACCTAGTAATACTCTAGACTCTCTAAAACTAAACTACTGACAGGCAAGTGAACCTATCGACTCTAGTATAGCTAAAGTAAGTCCGGATATCGAACCCACGAGACTCTAATGGAAAACGAAAACTAGACTCGATTACTTATCCTAAATATCTATTAAATTAATTTATTATTTTAAAGGGGGGTTTTACTGAAAAATAAATTGCAATAAAATAAAGAATAACTAAAATTACTAAACTGAACTAGAGACGCGAACTTAGTTAGCCGAATTCAGATGATGACAAGACACTACCTAGACCAGACTCCTAACTATGCCTGATGAGCTTCTATGGTTATGGAACTGAATTGGAACCGGGATCTTAAAATACTAAACATCAAGAATAAACTAGACACCCTCGACCCTTCTCAAGGGGAAACCCTAGAATATTTTTGTGCTGTTAAACTACCGGTTGGAGTACAAACCCTCACAGGTTATCTAACTCTTATGATCGAGTACCCGCTAGACAATCTACCTCACAGCGCGAAAGCCTCACTACACTAGGTGCAAGGGGTAATTATTGAAGCCTAGATCTAACTTGATACGCAAGAGTTGAAAGGGAAACTAGGCAGATCTTCTCACAAAGCCTCTAACCTAGCAATCTAACAACCTAGACATACCAACAAGCCCTCACCTCACAGCTATTGAACTTGGAAGAATACCTAAAATCTTCTAACCACCAAATACCACTCCTATGGTAAACTCGCGACTATTGACCATAAACTAGTTGCTACACAAAGTCTGCAACCTAACTAGCACTCATACATGAAAGACATTCACAAAAGTGCAAGTGGAGTGAATAAGTGACAATTAAAAAATAATAGATACGCACATACACCAGACCTAGAGAAATCAAAATCTTTACTGAATCATAAATCCAAAACACGTTCCAAAAACCATAGAAAATAAAAACAAATCAAAACATAGTTATTTGTCTTGGCCTAGGTAGCTATAAAAAGTTTTAGCCACAAATCATCTTGAAAAGAGAAACAAAGCCAAATAAAATTTCAACAATCATTATATAGAACAAAGATAATAAAGGAACGAAAACACCGAATGATTGACACCCGAATAATCGCTGGCTTAAAACCTTTGATCCCTGGCCTGCCTCCTCTCTAAAATTGCTCCTGTTCGTGCGATCTCCTCAGGCTTTAGAATAATTTTTTTTGCTCCTGCCGAAGCTGACCCTTCGAAAATAATATATCTCCCACACAAAATAATGTGCGCCCCCTCTCTCAAATTATTATGCGGCTCCTCAAGAATTTATACATCTATTTAATTGAAGCCCTCAAAAGTGGTTTGACTTTTTGGGCCTATCAACCTCAAGTCACGTTTTTTTTTTTTTTTTTAATAATAATAATATTATTATTATTATAACCCCGTGCTCTTAACTCGGGTGTTCATTGACTTGACCAAAGTTGCTCGTTTACGCTCCAACGTCCATACGAACACCTGCCAAAATATAAAATAAAATACATAAGTACTAAAAACGACGCAAAACTAATAAAAATCTATAAAAACCTATACTAAATAAATTAGGCCGGTACAAGCCTAAAACTAATAAAAATATTATTTAAACGACTCGAAAACTATACAAATTTTACACTGGAAATAGATGTATTTTACAATACATCAGTGGGTGAATGAGTGTGTTCATAGGTTTGATCATGCAAACAAGTGTGAAATCATATAGATGGTGTGTATGTATATACGTGTATAATAATGAACAATTCGACACATTTTGTAAGTGTTTAACCGATTGCATCTACGATTATCAATGTATATGTGTGTGTTATCGAGGTTAGAAGGATTGGGTGACCAAGTGTTAGCCGAAAATAATAGATAGAAGATAAATGAGATTTAGGTGCCATACCATGACTTGTTTAGAGAGAAACTGAGGAAAATAGAAGTGTTCCAACTGCTTCCTTCCACTCCACGACCCCTAGGTTCGATCCAAACTAGATGGGAGTCGGTTAAGGTGAAACACGATAAAAAACTAGTTGGTTTAGGTATGTTATGGTTCGGCCAATGGGTAGGGTTCAAGGTGCAAGTGTTTTGCTTTGTTTTGTGTTGTGTATCAATTTGGAACCCCTTGGGTCGGTTTTATAGGTGTCAAGAGAGAGGGAGAGGAGTGTGGATGGCCATGTGCATTTGTGGTAAGTGAACATACATCAAATTTAGTGATAAAAAGGTGCTTTCTACAAGTGTGTAAGAAGTTGACCTTGGAATTGGTGTAGTTAATGTTGGGAAGGGGAGGGCCGACTTCTTGAAGTTTGTTTGGGAGTTTTGGAAGTCAACCACTCTTGATCCATGAGATGAGATAAAGTATGTTGCCATTTTGATGTGTTTCCTTGTTGTTAGTGAGCATGAATGAAGATGGTGGTGTTGGTTTGTGTAGGTCGTCCATAGCCAAGAGTTTTGGGAAGAAAATGGATCGTTTTGGACAATCCAACATGTATAGAATAACGTGTATGTGGGACTTGCTTTCATTTTGGTCAAATGTCTAAGTTATGGATGGAATTGGTGTGTGTGTGTGTGTGTTTGATGGATGTGTACACTTGTTTTGTTGAGCCGGTCGATGTGTGGGTGTGTGGATGTGAACCGTGTGTGTGTATACATGAGTGTTTATTGTGTAGATCCTACATGTATCCATGTCCAATCCATATGTGTAGCCGTGTATGTGTATATTGGTATAGATATCTAGATTAGTTTGTTATTTAATCTTTAACACATACATAGGTGTGTGTGTATATATATATATGTCATCGTGTGTGTGTGCACAGGATAACATAGTCTTGTATCTTTGAACATATATAACTACACATACAAATGGTTTCTTGCATAAAACATATAGGTATACATATGTATAACGTCTTGGTCGATTGTGTATGCATAATCATATGTATTTAATGTGTTTAAGGAGAACCTCTAGTGGCCTTGTATAAGGATCGATTGTTTTGTGTGTCCACATGGATGTATATAATCAATTTGATAATAATATCATTGTATTGTTATAAGAAAATGTTAACATGTTACTAGTACCATATGTTATTTATTTATAAACATATGTTGTTAGAGGGTTTTCAACTCATGTTTATATAAGTTTGTATCTTGATTTGGATACGTGAGATTGTTCCATAGATTTTATGTCAAATATCCATAGAATGCCTTAGGAATTGCTTGGATTGATTATGGAATAGAGTAATTCCCAAGTTAGGTGTAGCCACGTGTTATTATATTTTGTTTTGTATGTCAAAATTGAACATTCAATTGCTCTCTGTTGAGCGTGTGATTGTCTTGACTGTCATTGTCAATTGTTCTAGAAATAAATCGGGCGTTACATGCGTGAATGGAAAATGTGATGAATTCTTAAACCATCTTGGGCTTTGCTAGACTCAGGGAGACACATTTATTGTAAAATGTCTAATGCACAACTGAAAATGATATGATAGTGAGAGTGTGTACGGATCTTGACCTGTAAATCTGGCAGGTGTCACAAGACTGATCATAGAAATTTAAAGTAGCTACTCGCTCAAAAGATCACTACCCCTCTCCAACAAACCTGGTTAGCTAAATTGATGGGATACCCTTATGAGATACCCTACAAACAAGGGGTTCAGAACCTAGTTGCTAATGGATTGTCCAAGGTTACAGGTATGGCTCTCTTTGAAATGGCAATAAGTTCTCTGATCCCTTTTCTATTGAACATAATTAAGCATTCTTGGTTGGAAGACACTCATTTGCAGGGTCTTATTACCAAGATTTAACAAGGTGAATTTGTTAATAATGTTACTTGGGATGGACACGTTTTAAAAAAGAAAGGGCAAGTTATGGGTGGGAAATGATCCTACTCTTAAAAACGATATTCTCCATTTGTTTCATAACTCCCCTACTGGTGGCGATTATGTTTTTGTTCCTACCATGAAGAAGTTAACAAGTTTTTGCTATTGGAAAGGATGTTATAAGGATGTGCTTTCTTATGTAAAGGACTACCATGAATGTCAACAAGCTAAGTATGAGCCTATGGCAAATCCAGGACTTCTACAACCTCTTCCTATTCCCGTTCATGTTTCCACAGATGTATCTATGGACTTCATTTTTGGTCTGCCTAAGGTTCAAGGAAAGGATACTATCTTAGTTGTGGTTGACAGGTTGACAAAATATGTCCACTTTATATCTCTGTCCCACCCTTTCACTGCACCATAAGTGGCTCAACTCTTCTTGGACACTATCTTTAAGCTATATGGGTGTCCAATGAATATTGTGTCTGATCGGGACCCAATTTTCATGAGCTCATTTTGGAAGGAGTTTATGAGACTTCAAGGGGTGCATTTATGCTATTATACTCTTTATCACCCTCAAAGTGATGGGCAGACAGAGGTATTAAATCGTTGCCTAGAATCTTATTTGAGATGCATGTGTATGCACTCTCCAATTCAAAGGCTGAAATGGCTTAGCATTGTAGAATGGTGGTATAATACTACCTACCATGCTTCTATCAAGACGACACCTTTTGAGGCCCTTTATGGCTTCCCACATCCCCTTCATATTCCGTTCATCCCTAATAATACTCAAGTGGTAGCCGTGGAAGAACTTCATACTGAAAGGGAGGCTATGATTGTCAAGCTTAAAGATGCACTACTACAATCAAGGAACCGTATGAAATAGTAAGCTGACAAGAATCAAAGTAACAGAAACTTTGAAGTTGGACATTGGGTTTACCTAAAGCTTAGGCCTTTTATACAAACTTCTATGAGGAAGCACAAACACTCAAATTTTGGGCCTAAGTTTTTGGGTCTATTCCTAATTGCTGCAAAAATTAGGCAAGTGGCTTACAAGTTAGACTTACCATATGATGCTCATATCCATAACGTGTTCCATGTTTCTTCGCTTAAACGAGCTCATGGGAGCCATTCTCCAGTTGTCATCCTTCCAATTGGCCCTAGATTCACTCTGCAACCTCAAGCTATAATTGATAAACGTTTGGTGAAAAGGGGAACTAGGCTGGCTCAACAATTATTGATTCATTGGCAAGAATGACCTATATCAAAAGTAACGTGGGAGTTTGCAGAGGATTTCAAGCTTAGATTCCCTTATTTGATTCTTTGTCAGAATATTGTTTTTTTTTTTTTGGGGGGGGGGGGGGGGAGAGATATGTTACAAGTAAAGGAGTAATAATTGCCATAGTATAAGGACTAGTAGTGTCAAAAGATAGGAGTTTTAAGTCTGTTATTGTCAGTTAGTTTAGGTGGGAAAGTTGTTAGTGTGTATGTGTATAAATAGCTGATTGAACAGCCAATAATACCAACTATGTTCAATTGAATTCCTCTCTCTGTTTTCTTTTCTTTCTTCGTAGATAACAATGTTTCATGACGATTTTTTGTGTGACATCCGTCACGTTTCACTTTTGCCTTTGTACAGCTCCAGCCCCTCATGTTTACCTATTTGACATTTTAGCCCTTGTAATTTTAGAATTATTATCATTATCAAATAGTAAAAGTCCGAGAGTTATTCCTTTTCATCTATTTATTTATTGCGCACATTCTTGAATGACATATATACATTTTACAAAGTTAAAGATATTGTGTTATATATATATATATATATATATATATATATATATAGAGAGAGAGAGAGAGAGAGGCTAAGTATTGGTAGAAAACCCACGTCTTTTAAGTAAACCCTAGGGATGGCAATCAAACCCGAAACCCGACACATTTGGGACGGGTTTGGGGTCGGGTAATCGGGTATGGGTCCGGGTATGGGATTAGTTTTTATTTTTTTTGCGGGTTTGGGATTTGATGATATACCCGTTTACCCGACCCGATTACCCGATAACGTATACACAGTTACCCGATTAGATACCCAATATAATTTCTAATATATCTTTTTAAATATATATGCATAATATATCTAATTGTCCATCTAGATTGTCATCTTGTGCTAAAAATTATAAAAAAATAGTGTATACTATTTGTTATCTATGTCTTTTAGTGTTTTTATATGATTTAATTAGTTTATATTTATACATTGTAATCATTTACATATATATTTAATATTGTTAAATGTAATTGGTTAATAGTTACCTAATAGATATCCGTCGGGTTTTTGGTCGGATATACTTAATGGGTAAGTTTTAAAAATTAATGGGTTTACCCGAAACCCACGGGTATACCCGATACCCGATGGGTAATTACCCGACACAAACCCGACGGGTTTTGGGCCGGGTTTGGGACAAGCATACCTAACCGGGTATGGGGTTGGGATTACCTAAACCCGTCCCAAACCCGACCCATTGCCATCCCTACTAAACCCTAAAAAACCCTACTTCCCGAGCTTTTTTTATTTGAAATTTTTACGGCATGTAATACACATGTTTTTAAAAGTTTTGAGCCAAAAAAATCAAAAAAACGCAGATCGTTTTTTTTAAATAAATAAGTTCTACATTCTAACATGTGAAAAAGGAAATTAAGTTAAAATTTTAAGATGAGACACTTGCAAAAAGACTAAGTCAAAGAAACATTCCAACAAGTGTTCAACTTACAAGGAAGAAAAGTGCACACAAAATAAAGAAGAACATCCATTTCATTTAAAAAAGGCGTTAAAGGCCTTGATATGTACAAGGAAATATAAAAAAGATCACAAAAATCTTAACTACTCGAAGCTAGACATGGACAAACCGGTTTTTTTCAAAACCGGTTCGGGTTTTGGGGTTGAAAAAAATAGGTTTTTTTTTTTTTTTTTGTAAACCGGTCCAGTTCCGAAACCGGTTTTTGATGTCGAATACAACCAACTATTCAAACCGATGTGGACCGGGTTGGAAACTGGTTTTTTAAAAAAAAAAACCGGCAAAAAAAACTGGAAAAAACCGTTTTTTTTTTCTTTTTTTGTTGCTGCTGCTGTACATTGCTGTTTCTGCTGTTTTTCTGCAGAATTTTTTTTTTGGTTTTTGAACATTTTAAACACAACAAATTATTATCAATGCAATGTAACTTAAAAATACGATTTCATTGATTAAAAAACACGACAATAAACATCGAAACTAAAAGGAATCCGAAGATAACATAAAACATAATAGAAAACATAATCTTAAAAAACATAGTCTTAAATGAAATAAATCTTCAAACATAGTCTAATCTTCACCCAAACCGGCGTTGCTTCTTATCCATTCATCCATTTCGGCTTCATATTCGGTCATTGGTTCGGTTAAGTTCGCATTGACCTCGTCCTCGTACACTTCGCCTTCATATTCAAGTTCTCCCTCAAGTGAGCGTATGTTTTGCACCCTCTCCGCCGCATCCAAATAATCCTTCAAGCAAATGGCCATCTCTGCCGAAGGTAGAGTTAGTCGCATCCTACGTATCGAAATGACCCTGCCACTAATAGAGAAAGCGGATTTCGAAGCTACCGTGGAAGCTTGGACGGTTAGTAAATCTCGGCCATGGTGGCTAAGACCGGAAATTGATCTTCCTTACTTTTCCACCAAGTCAACACATCAAAAAATTTAAATTCTTCGGGAGTCAAACTTTTTAAATAGTTTTCGGCACTATAACTCCCAAGTTCGCTACTAGGAGTGTTACCTCATGTACGTTTATTAGACGTGTCCAACAAATCATTGTATAAATCCATATCCGTATCAAGTACATTTTGAGAAGCTTGTCTCATTTGCGTTTGAATGGACGACATTTGACCATAACGTTCAAAATAAACATCATACATATCCGTGAGATGTTTATTAAATCTTCCAACCATGTGAAAAATACGGATCTTTTACCGTGTTCAAGTCCAACTCGTTGCAAAATTTTTCAATTATATTTTCTACCCCCCTATATTGTAACATGGGTTTAAAGCGGAGACACAAGTAAAAACCGTCGGTAATTCCGAAAAATATTTTCTAAATTTTTCTTTCATTGTTGCCGCCATATCTTTGTATGGGCTACCTCTATATTCCATTTCGCCTAACTTTCTAGTCATGTTATATAATTTGTGAAGTGTTATACAACTTGTGGGATGATAAACTCCCGACAAAGAGGTAGTTGATGCTTTGAAAACTTGTAACATTTCAGAAACAACTTCAATAACATTCCAATGCGAAGGATTGTATGGTGCCGTTTTCCCCTGACTCACCAAAATATCATGATATGCAATTAAACTTTCTTTTTGCAAAACGTGTTTTTCGAACATGTTACAAGTGGAACTCCACCTTGTTGGACAATCCCAATTTGGACCCAAACAAAGGGCATTCGCACTTTTGCAAAATTTCATATATTTAGCATTTTATTTATTGTTGCTATATATATCGCGTAACATTCTTCGAAAACCATCTCTTTGTGTTTCAATACATTTTAGACCATCTTGAACGGCCAAATTGATTATGTGTGCGACACAACGACTATGAAAAAAAAACCCGTCACAAATAGGTTGGTATCTTAATTTTAATTGTGTGATAGCCGCGGTATTATTCGACGCGTTATCAAACGATATTGATAAAATCTTGTTTGATAACTTAAACGTTTGAATAACTTTCTCAATCATAGAAAAAAAATATTTGCACCGGTGTGAGGGTAATCAAACAATCGAAACGCAATTGTTCGTTTCATCATTTGCCAAGAAGACGGTTCAATCCAATGGGCCGTTGCACAAATATAAGAGTCGGGTGAACCGTGCGGTGCGGACCAAACATCACTTGTTAAGTTAACACTGGTTTGTAAATTTTCAAAATAACTAATTAATTCATTTTTTGCTTGTTTCCATCTTTTTAAACAATCACGTTTAAGGGTAGCACGACTTACATGTGTGTATCTTGGTTGAAGTGTTCGTTGAATAAGCTTCGTCAAACGTGGGTTGTCAAAATGATTGAAAGGCAATGTTTCTTGTATGACAAAATTCCCCATTTCTTCGTGAACCGCTTCTAAGTTGTACACAAACAAGTCCCCTTCTTGTGTCATCGAGGCTCCACCTTGAAAATTTTTTTGTTCTTTCAAAATTTTACAATATGGTTTTTCCACATGGTCTTTCAATGTCGAGTTAGCATCATGTTTAAGAAAAGTTGAACAATATTTGCATCTCGCCTTGTTTGGACCAACACTCATAACACATAAATCAAAGTGTTTCCAAACATTGGGGTTTCATTTCGTTGGAACCACCTTAACAACCATCGCTTGGGATGAAGAAACACCAAGTTGGACGGAATCGGTTTGGCTTTGAGGAGTCGGTAGTTGAGAAGATGCCATTTTTCTTAGAAAATATAGAGTGATTTTTGGGAAAGTAAATTATGAATGCAAAATTAGAGAGTGTTTTTGATGGTGTGATTGTTCCTAAACATTAAGGGGTATTTATAGTATGATTGTGGGTCAAAAAATACAAAAAAAAAAAAAAAAAACCAAAAAAAACCAAAAAAACGGCTAGTTTGGAGCCTCCAACGGTCATATAGCTGTTTGCCAACGATCAAAAACCGGTTTTCAAACCGTTTATATTTTCGTTTTTTTTTCGGGTTGGACAAGAACAGGTTTTCAAACCGAGTTTCAATTCAAATCAGTTTTTAACCGGTTTCCAGACTGGTTTTTCCCCAGACCCGGTTTTCCAACCGGTCTACGATCCAGATACAAAAACCTATTCGAAACCGAGCTTGTGGGTCGGGTTGGGACCGGTTTTTAAAAAAACCGGTTTTTGTCTATCCGGTTTTCCGGTTTTTTAATCGGGTCGGGCCTGCAAACCGGTTTTTTTGTACATGTCTACTTCGAGCCGTCATAATCTATTTGCTCCACCTCCCCCTCTACATCATCATGCGCCGTGACAAACGCCCACCCCGTTGGCCGCTAGGCACTCCCTCTCTAGGCGTTGCGCCTCTTCCTACTCTGCCTTCTTCTTTGCCTTTGCACCCAAATGGTCGGATTCTTCAGTGAAGTAACGGAGGGCTGCTGCTGGGTCCGCATAAGCATTGCAGTCTTCAAGCGTCTTCAGAATGGGGAATTCAATCAGCTCTAACTTTGCATGTTCAGCTTCATACTCCTTCTGAATAGGCTTCCCATAATGCTCCGATTCATCAATACTTCCTTGATTTAGTGCATGATGGAAGCCGGTGTCAAAGCCATCCGCATACCCAGCAGCGCAGGCAGCAGCAGCGATGGCGGCAACCTGGTCCCTAAGCTTAGGCTCGTTCCAGAACCGCTTGAAGATCTAAAACAAAAAGATCAAAAGTGTTAGAAATTTTTTAAACAACTAATAAAAGGAAGATAAGCGTTAAGGAGCTACTTACCCCGGGGATGCCTGTTTCATGTTACGAACAGAAAATTCAGCACTATCCCCCAAGGACCAGGACCAAGTGTCGTTTCCCATCTCAAGGCGGACCCCGAACAAAACCTGCAGCAGGTCGAAGTAT
This sequence comes from Ambrosia trifida, assembly GCA_028751855.1. Classification (NCBI taxonomy): domain Eukaryota; kingdom Viridiplantae; phylum Streptophyta; class Magnoliopsida; order Asterales; family Asteraceae; genus Ambrosia; species Ambrosia trifida. Next base: position 1,035,268 of record CM054127.1, read on the forward strand.
TCAGCAGATTCAGCGTCCGACATCCAACCACGACGCCAGACCCAAGACAGCTGCACGACCCCAGCAACCATAATAACCTGATCTGAAACAGTATACAACCGGTCCATTTCTAAATCAAATGATAGAGGAAACTTTATCCGAAAGAAATTATCCGCAGCCCACCAATCGTGCCAGAACAGGATACTATGACCATTCTGAAGATTCCCCTTAATTACTCTAGAGAGATCCATATTCATACCTCCCAAAATACCTGGGACGCTCGCAATTTGTTTCCATGTACCACCCATGGAAACTTTCATTGGAATGAAATTCCACGCACGACCATTCGCATGAATAGACCAGACCACTTTGCGCCATAACGCCGAATGACTTGTCTTAAACCTCCACCACCATTTAGCAAGTAAGCAAAGATTCGCGTCTCTAAGAGAACCCAACCCCACTCCACCATACTTAACGGGAGCTCTAACTTTATCCCAAGCCAACCAACTCATCTTGTCCACCTCATCCGTACCACCCAAAAAGAAAGTACGCCTAAGCTTCTCAAGGGAATTAATCACTTGAATAGGAGCCCGGAATAATGAAAAGTAATAAAGCGGAAGTGAACTCAATACTGATTTTAAAAGGGTTATCCGACCCCTGTAAGACAAGCATTTGGCCTTCCAAGCCGATAACTTCTTTTGAAATTTCCCAATAACCGGCTCCCAGTTGCGGACCAAATTCATGTTTGATGCAATCGGAACTCCAAGATGTAAGAAAGGAAGCCGCCCCGAAGTACAATTAATCACTCTAGCCATATCCGCCCCTTCGGATTCCGTCACCCCCACCCCATAAAGAAAACTCTTTTTAGAGCTAATCCTCAATCCGGAAATCAAGTAAAATCCTAGAAGGAGTCGTCTAAGATTTAGCACATTGGACTCCGACCACTCGCCACAAAAAACAACGTCATCCGCATAACTTAAATGAGAAAGTAAAGGGCCCGAACCACCCACTCTAATGCCATGAAAGATACCCAGCAAACAAGCACGTCGCACTATTCGAGAAAGACCCTCCATAGCTATAATAAATAAAAATGGGGACATAGGATCCCCCTGACGTAGACCACGCTGACAAGAGAACTCATATGTTGGCGAGCCATTAACTAAAACCGAGGCACGTGAGTTACTGACAATTGACATCACCCAACCACGCCACCTAGGTGAAAAATGCATTTGATCCATGATGTCATCCAAGAAATCCCACCGTAAAGAATCATACGCCTTCTCAATATCTACCTTTAGAAGGAGCCCTTGCAATCTTGATTTCTTCAACCACTCGATCGTCTCATTCAAAATTAAAGGGCCATCAAGAATATTTCGGTCACTTAAAAACGCGGTTTGTTCTTCAGAAATAAGACTAGCCAATACTTTTACCAAGCGAAGGACTAACACTTTTGAAATCACCTTATTAATCACACCAACCAGGATGATTGGTCTATAATCCAAAAGAGTTGCCTCATCGCGGCCTTTAGGAATCAGGGCAAAGAAAGTCGAAAAACAGCCTTCATTGATATATCCGTTTGAATGGAAATCCGACATCATTCTCATAAAATCCAGCTTCAATTTCGGCCAAAACTTCTTGATAAATACAAAGTTAAACCCATTCGGCCCAGGTGCTTTATCCCCGTCACATTCCCACACTGCACTAGTAACTTCTTCAATAGAAAAATCAGCATCCAAAGCCACGATTTCCTCATCTGTCAGATGAGGGACACCGGGACAAATAAAGTTTGATTTTATCACATTAGGAGTACTAAATTTTTCAGCAAAAGAACTTCGCGATCTTTTCCTTTACAACCGGCGGATCCGAGATCCACACATCATGAACATGAACCTCATGAATCCGATTTGAAGCCGTATTTAGTTTGATAATTCCATGAAAATATTTCGAATTCTCATCCCCATCAAGCGCCCATTTTACCCTTGACTTTTGTTTCGCATCCATAACTCGAAGTCGTTCTTCTTCAAAAACAATCCGCCTAGCAACCACTCTAGTCTCTAGTTCTGCATCAGAAAGTAATCGAGTACCTGCAAATTCCTCCAAATCAGCGACTACCTTTTTGTTCTCAAGGAGTTTCACGTTTCGTTTGTTACGCTCCGCATTTACCCACAACTTAATTCGACCTTTCAACCATTTTAATTTTGCAGCTAGTGCGATATTCGAAGCACCCGAATAATAAAAAGAATCAGGAATGGAGTTCACAAAATCCTCAAAACCCGGCATCTCCAACCACGAATTATAAAAGCGAAAAGGCGTATGACCATAATCCGTGTTCTTCAAAGACAATAAAATCGGACAATGATCGGATAAGAATCTAGAAAGCGCCATAACAACTGCACCCGGCCATGTTGCCAGAAAATCATTGCAAACGAGAAATCTATCCAACTTACTCAGTTTGTCCCCTCTACCTGCCATATAGGTAAACCGATGCCTAGACATGTTATATTCAAAAAGATCCGCCTCAGTAATAAAATTGTTAAAAACTAACGCCCGATGATGAAAAAATTCTGAATTCATCCTCTCGTCCGGAGATCTAACTTCGTTAAAATCCCCCATCATCACCCATAAGCCCAAAAAAGACCTCCTAACAAACAATAACTCATCCCAAACAACCTTTCGACCAGCAGGGTCGTTTGGCGCATGAATATTAGCAATGTTCACATGAACATTACTATGAACCAACCAACCCGAGACAATTAACACATGATGAGATTGAAACACCCCAGATTTTCTAAAACACGTTAGGTACCACCAGCAAATAAGACCCCCCGCCGCCCCATCTGAATTAACATAAACATAATCAAAAGAAGAATTACCCCAACATCTGTACAACACCTGCAATGAAGGATCTGAAATCTTTGACTCTTGAACCGATAAGAAATCAACCCCATGAAACATCTTCAGCCCTCTAATCCAATCTGTCTTACCATTGTCCCTAATCCCGTGAATGTTTACTGATAAACAGTTCATGGACCACCCAAAGCACCCAATTTCGCGATAAATTCGTCAGCGATAGGACCAGAAAACGACTTTAAATTCATACCCACCATCTCACACGCGTCAATAGTGGCGTCAACTTCCTTATTAATCTCAACCGCCTTGTTGACCACTTCTACGAGCCCCGGGTCAGCCCCCACAACAGTGGTCACTAGTTCCTCAACTTGGGAATGAACACCCGGTTAGAAAACAAAAACTGAGTCCCCAGCTGTATCATCCACAGTTCTATCGTACGATTTCGGACAAACATGTTCTTCCACTTCAACAAATTTGACCCCAGCCCTTGTAGTCATCCGATCTTTATTTGGGGAGGTAGAAAAAGAAACCCGAGATCTCTTCCTGCTGAAAAAAGAAGAGGATTTACCCACGTGGATTTCCTTTGGTCCATCAAATATAGGCCCACCAGAAGCATAAGAAGTTGAGTGGGTCTCACCATTCCGATCCATACCACCAACATGTGCCTGGCCCATAGCTTTTGAAATAAAGCCCATTAATAATAACATTCCCATAAAATTTGAAAAATGACTGCCAAGCATAATTTCCCCAAAACTTAGCGAAGAATTTCTAGGATTAAAGCAGATCTGTAAGGCCAAAAAACTACTGGTTAGTGAATGTTATCGGGTCCTTAATGGTATAGTTTGGTGGGATATTCCGTGGAGTAGGCTGCCCACGTCGGCGAATGAATGGCAGGATATGCACAGGTTGTGGTCTATTTTATGCATGCAGAAGATAAACCAACGGCCGGACATTTGGCGGTGGGGTTTGGATGGGGCTGTTAAGGAATTCTCGGTCAAACGGGTCAGGGAGTTGCTGATTCACACGAACTGGGGGCAGCAGCTTCCGTCAACATTTCTTTGGAGCAAGATGGTGCCGCCTAAAGTGATGAGCTTTGTTTGGAGGGTTCTTAAAAATGGAATTCCTACGGCTGAAGCGCTTTCCTTTAAAGGCGTCCAAGTAGGTGATGGTATTTGTAAGCGATGCGGTCTTGAATTAGAAATAACAAACCACATCTTCACAAGTTGTATTTGGGCTAGAGCAATATGGTGGTGTGTGGGTGATTGGCTGAAACTACAACAACTGAAACTTGAGGATCCGATTGATAAAGTGATCGAAGTTTTCAGCGGTCCGGGCGGGTACCGATAAGAGAATGAAGGCGGCATACGCCGTTGTCTGTTTAACGATCTGGAAGTTGTGGATTAGAAGGAACGAAAAGGTGTTTAGAGATGTTAACATGGCTACACCCGTCTTGTTGGAGGACATTAAACTTGAATCCTTTTGGTGGATGGCAAAACGAGGCAGACTCGCAGGTTTGGAAAAAGAAGCATGGTGAGATTTTTCTTTCTTCGACAATAGCTAAATGGGTAAATGGATGGGTTGGTGGTAACTCTTGGACTGGTGCAGCTTAATGGCGATTACTTGAGATGTGTTTTTTCTTATTTTCTTGTTTTGTAAGTTTGTTTTTGTTGGTTTGGCCCAGGTAGCTACTCGCTTAATGTGCCTGGGTGGAATCGTGTATAATTTTCTTTGGTGAAATAAAGTTTCGTTTGAATGTTAAAAAAAAAAAGCATAATTTCCCCATAAGAAAGTCCGAATTTCCATGAATCTGTTCCGAGAAAGTAGGCTGTTGACTTCCTGAAATAATAGGTTGTTGACTTTCCGTAATTTTCATGTCATTCTCCAGCCGGCAAGTTGTAGCATCTTCCAGTGGTGGATCCCGAATCTCCCCCTCCTCCATAGCATCATCCCTGCCAACCGCCTCAAACTCAGGGATCCAAGCAATATTTTCTTCAACTACCCATACCGTGTATGGATTATTACGCCACATCACCGTGACTTTTTCATCAATCCTACAGGTTAGTTTTGTGAGGACATGAGAATACCCGAAAGCATTGTCCAAACCCAACCACGAGAACTCCGATGGCCACACAACTTCACCAAACAACCCTCCAACTTTATCAAAGACCATAGAATCCCGAACCGTCACAGGCAACCCAACCACTTTCAAAACGGCAATCCTATCGAACGAAATGGATTGACCGATCCAAGGTGTAACTGAATTCAAAGATTCCTTCCAGATTTCGTACTTCAGGACAAACTCGTTCATCTCAACCCCATCTCGAAAAGTGATAAGGACCGATAACCCTCCAAGATAAGAAACTGCTGCATCATGAAACCCAGCCATGGATAGCATCTTTTTGAACAAATGTAACCTAGAGATGCTATCTGAGACGCCGACAACAGCCCTACCAATCGAGTGTTTCGGATAAACAGCCACATCATCGTTTAAATGTAGCACCTTCTTAGAGCCGGAAGAGGCCCCATACACTGACGTAAATGCCGGAAAGTCACCGGCCACCAAGTTCTTATCTCGTGACAACCACTCTTTCTTCCCCAAACCAACATCCTCATAAGCAATCCGATTATGAGCCCTGTCAAACATCGCCAGTGACACCATGATCCTAGACTCAAGGACAACAATGTCATTAAGGGTAGGAAGAACATCATACGGGTTGGAAATCTTCTCACAACGTACGAATCCAAAAACACGACCTTTAACAGTCCGCTTCTTGGAACCCATGCATCCTTCACGTTAACAAAAGATTGAAAAGCCTCCCTTGCTAGTGTTTTTTATAAAGTTTGGTTTGCCGTTCAAAAAAAAATGCCACCAGTAAGTTATTTTATTTTTAGCCCAAATCTATATTAATGATGCACATTCATTTCGATCTAGCCCAAACCAAGAGGGTGTTTGGGATTGAGTTTCAAAACAACTTATTGACTTATTAGCTTTTCTAAAAAGCCAATAAGTCAATAAGCTGTTTGTGTAACCCAAAAGCACTTTCTGTTTTGACTTTTGGCTTTTAGCTTTTAAGGGTGGAAAAGTTGTTTTTGAAAAGTTAGAAATCCTGGCTTTTGGCTTTTGACTTTTGGAATAAAATTACAAATATACCACCCATACAACCAGTATTCACAATAAGTTAAGCGAAACACTTAAAAAAACAACAATTTATTGACTTTTTGACGTTTCTCATCCCAAAAGCTAATCCAAACACTTTTTTTAAAACTCCTTTTCAAAAAGTCATAAGCCAATAAGCACTTTTGACCAAAAGCACTTTTGCATCTCCAAACTCAATCCCAAACACCCTCCAAATACAACCCGAGCAACCCAAGACAAACACCGACAGAGCCACTTTTGGTCTGACCTTGAGTTTTTTTGGTAAAACGTTTCACATTCAGCTTGGTTACAAACGGTCCAGTACACTTCAGGTAATACGCTATCAAGTGCGCCATGTTTTAAAAGCCAGACCAGACCAGCTGATCAGACGGAGAACTAGGACCTAAGCCGGTCCAGTTCAAGGAACTGGCCAGCCCAGAATTTTTAACAGAATTTTATTGAAACTTGTCCATTTTACCCTGTTAATTTATATTATTTAGGATAGGATAGGATTTAGCCAATCCAACCAATGAATGTTAAGGAGAACAGATCAACATATAGCCCGGTTCCGATTATAAGAGCCAATCCGACCAGGATATGGTCAATTCACTCACCGATTGGGGTTGAACCAAATAAAAGTCAAACCACTTGTATAACTTGCAACTTTTGTTTAAAATTGGTTTTACATATTAAACGAAAAATGTACATTAAATCATCAAATTCAAAAAAGGAAGAAAAAAAGAAAAAAAAAAAGTCTACCCCCTCAGAACATAATTCATATTCATCAATGTATAGTGATCAGTTCACTACTTTTAACGTTTTAATTTACTTTGTGTTCATCATCGGGAATTAACTAAATCAACAAAAATAATAAAAACAATTTGCTTCAAAACAATACACTAAACAGAAATAATCTCAAACGTATCAAAACTGGAATGAAACAACACAGTATTTCAATAATCAAACGAATTAATCGACGCATAATAAATAATAAACATAGGTTTGAACAGCCAGAAGACTTTTAATGAACGCAGAAGGAAGGAAGTGTGATTAAGTATTTATAGGTGTGTAGGATAATCCACCATCGACATTTTGTGCCCTAGGGATTGGGCTTCGGCCATTATATGGGCCGGGAATGGTGTAATGTGGTCCGAAAACGGTTTCTAGCCCGTACCAAACCCAATTAAAATCCTCGCAGGCCATGAACTTGGACTGGGCAGCCCAGGCGACGGCCCAAGGACAAATATCTAGAGGGCCCAAAATTTATTTTTCTAACATTTATATATTAAATAATCTACTGTAAAACCATGGTGTTGTTGAACCTGCTCTAGTGGTTATTCGTCATGATGGGTTTTAATCAATTAAGTAAAGTGTTAAAATGGTCTCTGAGATTTGCCCAAAAATATTTGTTTAGATACCAAACTTGATTTTTATCACTGGTGCCCCTAACGTTTCATTTTGGTGCCATTTTGGACACCTTTTCTAACTCAGTTAGAAAAGTCGGTTAACTCCAGGGACAATTTAGTCATTTTATGTCCTAACGTTAAAAAACACATATTTACTCCTTCGTTTACCCCTTTCACTCATTACATTGTCCCAAGTAAAAACCCCTAACTGTGATCACCTCCTTCATCTTCGTCTTCACCTCTCTAATATTCGACATTATTCCATGTTCAATTATCTAATGTGAAAGTTTCGAGACAAGGATGCTGCTTTCAATCCTCACCACGAATACAGTAAGTTATTGATGTTGTTTCATCGTTGTCGTCTTCATCACCTCGATATCATCAATAATTTATTATTTATTTTTATTTTTTGTTTTCAGGTAACAATCATGAGGTTTTTTCAGTGGAGTTGCATTATGGGGGTGAGCTAACTGATTTTCCAGATAGTACATATGTAGGAGGTAAAGCGGCATATATTGACTAAGTTGATGGTAATGTTTCGGAAATGCTTAATGACAAGGTCTTAGAAATTGGGTATTCGGAAGAGGAACTTTCCAATTTTAGGTATTATAAAGTACCAGGTGAGGATTTAGACTTTGGGTTAAGACCGTTGAACGCTGAAACTGATTATAATAGAATGCTGACAATTGCTGGAAATAATAGGATGATAGAAATTTATATTCAACCTATTGTAACAATGGGCAATTCAGGTAATCCAACACAGCCTGATCCTAGTGATATTGGTGTCTTAACCCAGGTTGATCCTACTAATACATGTGTGATAACAGAGGCAAAATTTTATCAGAAAGATGATGAGGGTGTTGATAGTGGTACTGATGATGGTAGGGGTGAGGATAGTGATAGTGGTGGTGATGATAGTAATAGTAGGGATGGTAGTGCTAGTTCTTATATGCTTACAGAACGTGGGAAACAAGTGGTGGCCATTAAGAAGAACAAAGTGAATCAGGGTACTCATGTAAACCCTGATCCAGATGATGGTGATTACAGGCCCAGTGATGAGGGTAGTGATAGGGAGGATAGGGACTACATAGTTGATGAGGAGAATGCAGATGATGATATTTATGTTAACATGGATGAATATAAGGCTGTTGTTGACTTTATTGCTAGTGATGATGAAAATGATAACCCACTTGAGGGAGACATTGACATAGACTTAGATAATTTTGACAGTTTAAGTGATGATGAAGACAACACCACTTTGCACAGAGCTGTTACGGACTGTAGGAAAAAACAGAGAGGTAGAAAAGCATATAGTGCAGAAGGGACTCCAGATTGCCCATTCTCTCTTGGACAATGTTTTCCTGATAAAAAAAATGATTAAGAATATGGTGAAGGAATATGCTAGTAAAGACTAGGAGGCAACTGCATATAGTAAGAAATGAAGCAAGGAAATCTAGGGTTTGTTTTATTGGAGTAAATCCGAATAGTATAAAGCCCATGGGACAAGGACAGGTGAGTGGTAAGTTTGGAACTTCATCAAATGAGAAGGATCTTGTGGTAATTTCAAGTAAGAGAAACGGTAGGTCAAGTGGAGTAAAGAAGGGTAAAGATGGTGGGACCTAGACTTCTAAAAAAGGGCAAGTTGAGGAAAAAGAGGGACAAACTTCTAAAAAAAAGTTGTTAATGCCAACAATGGGATAAACCCAGTGGCATATGTTGTGGTTGAGGCAGAAACAACAGCAATTTGGTCATGGTTTCTAGAGCTTTTAGGAGATGATTTGGATTTGGCATCAAGTAGCAACTTCACCTTCATAAGTGATCGACAAAATGTATGTATTCATTCATCAGATTCAACTATAACATCTGCAAATGCTAACATTTCTCTTTGTAATTTCAGTGTCTCATTCCTACAGTTGAAAAACTGTATCCTAGTGCTGAGCATAGATATTGTCTACGACATATACATGAAAATATGAAACCTAGGTGGAGGGGTGATATCTACAAAAAATTTTTGTGGAATGCTACTAGTGCAACAAAACCTATTAAACATGAGAGCGCTATGACTGTAATCCTGAATGAAGACAAGGCACTGTATGAGTACTTGAAGGATATTCCATCAAAATACTAGTCCAGAGCTTTTTTTAATGGTAAGAATGGTTGTTTATGTTTATTTTGAATGAATATTTGACTTTTTTTATAACACTATGATTGCTTGTTTATGTTTCAGATAGGCCAAAGTGTGATATCCGGTTAAACAACCCTTGTGAGGTGTTCAACAGGCAGTTAATTCTAGGCAGGGATAAACCCATTATCACCTGTCTTGAATTTGTAAGGGAGTACTTTATGAAGAGGTTGATGATTGTTCGTACAATGATTTCAAAATCATCAGGCCCTTTAACACCAAAAGCTACAGACTTGTTTGAGAAGATAAAGCTGTCCAATATTCTGTAATTTGGTATGGCCCTGGAAAGTATCAAGCAAGTATAGACTCTTATGTTTATGTGTTGGATGCGTCTATATGTTAATATCATACAATGTGTTTATCAGGTGAGTGGTCCAGAGAAGGAAGTTAGGGCTGTTAACATCACAGAAAGGAGTTGTGCTTGTAGGAGGTGGAACTTTACTGGCATGCCATGCAGGCATCTTGTAGCTTATATATGGAATATGGCATTGCATGGCTTGGATGATAGAATTCCTGAGAAATATGTTCATAAAGCTTACTGGATTGATACATGGAAGAAGGTGTATGTAACACCCCAACCGATGATGGAAACATCGAGGTGTCACGTAGTGACGATTGTTCAATAGCTCATGGACTAAAAGTGTAAATATTGATACATTGATTGAATAATTTATTACATGTGAAACAAAGATACAATGATTCAAACTAACTATTTAAACTGAAATACAATGAATTGAAATCTAAATATGAATCCAAAAGCTTAAAGAATGCATCTCAAAATAACCTGAAACATGTACGAAAATAATTTTGTCAATATAAAATGTATTGGTGAGCATACCCGTTTGATACATATAATAAAGAAAAGTTAGCAATTCATGTGTTATATATCGTTTGCAAATATGTAATAAGTACCCTATGAAAACGAAATGAAATTTATATATAGTATGCGCTAATGAAACACATAGCAATGACCAAGGTCTCTCAACAGAGTCACAAGGGGTATATACCATAGTACTATTCATTGAAATGCTAGGCCGCAACGGTTAATGATTTAACAAGTCATAGATACACAAAATAACACAAGCAAACAGACATGAGAATTGCTCTTTAGTAAAAAGAAATAGAAACTTGGTATTATTCGTTTCCGACAATCAACAAAGAAATATTGTTTTAGAAGCTAAAAGAATCTGCGAGAAAAGACGTTGAACAAGCGTTTGGTGTATTGAAAAGTAAATGGCACATAATAGATCGCTCGATTCGTTTGGTTGATTAAGAGAAAATAAGGAGTGTTGTATACGCGTGTGTCATACTGCACAATATGATCATAAAGGAAGAGGGGCGCGTAATATCTCTAGATTATGTTATGGACCCTCCGACACCACCAACCGTTAGCGATGATATTCTATTGGAATTGAGGAATGAACAAACTCACTTTCCACTTCAATATGATTTAACGGAACACGTTGGTAGTTTAGATATCGAGTTCGAGGAGTCGCACCCACCGCTCACTTAGTTTTATTATTTCATTTTTATTTTAAGTTGTATTTTTTTTTATAATTTTCAATTAATGTTTTTTGTTTGTAATTATAGTAAAAAAAATTTGTTATTGTGTGTTTAATTATTGTTTATCATTTAAAAAAATTAGTGACGAGTGTCGTTACACCACATGAGTTTAATGATGAAATGTGATGAAATGGGATGGCACAATGTCATTGGGTGTGATGGTGTGATGACCACCCCACTCACCCTAAGGGGGGAAGGGGTGCAACCGTAATTGTTATTCAACTTCACTGATTTACACCAATTATGCACTGCCATATCACTTCAATGATTTACTTAACTGAAACAGTTTTTTGAAGACATCACTTCACTGATTCACTTCACTGAAATGTTTTTTTTGTTAAATAAACATTAATTAAACGTATTATTAAAATAATAAAATAAACTTACATTACTAAAACTAAATAAAACTTAGAAATGCAAACATGCATAAATTAAAAATAAACTAAATAAAAGAAAAAGTATTCGGGGACATCCACTTCGAGGTACGGTAGATCAAGTGCGGCTAGTTGTTCCACGAGATCATTTTGAAGTCGGAAATGCATATCGAAGTCTGTCAACTCCGCAAGGGCATCATCATCGAACACTGGTTGGACTGGGGGATCACGTATGTGGACCGGTGACATCGCACGGCCCTCGTCTTTAATGATCATATTGTGCAATATCATACACATATAGACGATGATGCTACACCTATCAACGGTCGTCGGCCTTAAGGGTGGGTTGGTAATTCCCATTTCCCCTTTAATGCTCCAAACGCTCGCTCTACATCCTTCCTTGCCGCCTCTTGCGCCCTAATGAATTTCTTTTCCTTCGGATCGGTCGGATATCAAAACGCTTTCACAAATGTTTACCAGGTTGGGTAGATGCCATCGGTAAGATAATATCCACGTTTATATAAGTGGTCATTTAAAGTAAATGGACACTGCGGCGCCGTTCCGTTTTGTTGGATAAGAAAAATTGGAGACCGTTGGAGAACATTTATGTCGTTAAGTGAACCGAGAGGAAAAATAATCATGCCAAAACCACATATCTTGCGAAGCAACCGCACCGCTTCTAGTATGATCGTAGGGTATTGGTGATCGCCTCTCATATATTGTCCTCGTAATTCCCTAGGACATGCTCGCCATACTAAATGAGCGCAATCAATGCTACCGATCATACCAGGAAGGAGATGTCTTTCTTCGTGTGCTTTGTACAAACATGCAATGTCGTGATTTATTGGTCTTCATAAAAACTTAGCCCCGTATAAGTTAATGACAACATTGCAAAAAAAATTGTAAACATTCGCGCGACGTCCTCTTAGACATACATAAATACTCATCGTATTCATCTGGAGGATTACCGGTTACGAGTTGTTTCACTACTGAAGATACTTTTTGTATGGGCATAAACTTCTTTCTAAACCGGTCGTCCACGCCCTCTCTGAACCATTCGAAGTTTGCTTCAACATCTGCTACAATTTTTAGAAATAGACGTCTCGACATGCGATACCTTAGTTTAAACTGTGTCTCGGTGTATTTTGGTATGTCGGCAAAATAATCATCCATTAACCGAATATTGCCTCCCTCGTGATCACGTGGCACATATCTTTTTTTAGATGTTGCTGTGTCTTCCTCTGCGAGTTGCTTGGCAAGGTCCATGAAAAACTCAAGGCTGCTATCGGTTGAGTTTAAAATCGGGTGCACTTCGAGCGAGGGAATGCAAATTTGATCTTCTTCAACTTCAACATCACTCATTTTTTTAAAAGTGTGAGGAAAATATGAGAGAATTTGTGTGTATAAAATGAAAACCCTCTTGAGTTAAGAAAACTTAGAAAACCCATGTAAAAACCATCTAAAAAAACTTTTTTTTTTGAAAAAAATACACAAGATAACATACATGTTTTTAAACGTTTTCGCCAAAAAAATTAAAAAAGCGCCGATGGGATATTTTAAAAAAATAAACAACGCAAACTTTGTAACAGCGCTGTTAACATATGTTTTCTGCCTTTTAATATATGTTACAGCGCTGTTAACATATGTTTTCTGCTTTCTAACATATGTTATCAGCGCTGTTACAAAATTTGCGTTGTTTATTATTTATTTTTTTTAAAATTCCCTCAGCACTTTTTTAATTTTTTTGGCCCAAAACACTTAAATACATGTATGTTACCTTGTGTAATTTAAAAAAAAAAACTTTTTTTAGATGGTTTTTACATGGGTTTTCTAAGTTTTCTTAACTCAAGGGGGTTTTCAATTTATATTTTCCCTATATATATTTATCTTAAACCAACCGTGATATGTTTTGTATATATAACCATTTGAAAAAACGGTCACAAAATATGACCGTTTGAATTTTTAAAATGGTCAAAATAGGAATTAAAAAACATTTAAATATGACCGTTGCAATTAATAAATCAAGTTACCATCTGTTAAATAGAACCAGAATTTAGTCCACGGGACCAAACCGGGTGGCGCCCCGTCCCCCTAGTAGTTGATTTTCGTTCAATAGTTTAAATCACTCTTGCCTACCTTTTTGCCTTTGTTTGTAATGTTAAATATTAGTTGGTTCTGTACATATTTGGAATTGGTAAAAGCTTAGCATGATGAAAATGTCATGCTGCATTCAAATTTGAATTTAGAAATTTTACTCAATTTATAAAATGAAATTTGTACATGTAAAAGTTATAATATATTTGTCATGCTATCAGTTCTAAATCATGTTATACATGTGATTTTAACACCTACCCTCAATGTTGTCAGGAGCAACAATGTCTCATTTTCAACATGTTCAACTGATAACATGATTTATGTTTGTAAAGTTGGAGATAATAGACTTGTAAAACCTTATGCGGGTCATCAGGTATGTTTATATTTTAAAAAATGAAAGAAACACTTTTCCACTGTTTTGATTTAAATTTGTGCGCGTCTATTGTCTAAAAGATTTTTGAACGTTATTGCTATAAAGTGGTCCTACTGGTTCAGTTATGGCTTCATGTTCAAACGATACTACCGCTAAGGAGGGTTTTTTTTTTTTTTTTTTTTTTTTTTTTTTTTTTTTTTTTTTTTAATTTGTGAGTTGGTCAATGAGTACAACTTTAGATTAATTGCCAAAATTATCTATCTATACATATAATATTTAGGAGCAATTGTGGACACTTGGCATTCATTTAGGCTCCTAGCAATTAATGCTCATCCATCATGGCACAATGTGGGAATTTATAAAATTTTCTTTTTTTTTAAAATCAAAAATCCCGAAATTATATAAACTCTCAAAAACAAGCGGACATAACATCACAGCACAATCTACATCGCCTCCTCCAAAACCTAAACCCTAATCTTGGCGATTCAAACCTATCGATCATCTCCAATCCAAGGTAACCTCCATTCGATTCTTCTTTTGAATAGATCGATGTTCTTCTATCTTTGATTATCAAGGTATTATCTCTTCTATCCTACCCTCTTATTCTTCATCTCCTAATTTTCGTCTTTGTTGCTGATTCTTTTTCGATTAATGTTTTTTATGTCTGTTTTTGATTGATTTCAATTATTTTCTTATGATACGTGATGTTCGATTATTATTTTAGGGTTTATATGATACATCATTGTGCTAATATCTTCTACAAGGTAATCTCTTCCATTCTATTTTAATCAATCGTGTTTTAGGGTTTGATTTATTTATATTCATGTTTTAGTGTTCGATTGATATTTTCGTTGTTCGTTTTATCTGGAGTGATTTGTGTGGTGGTTTAATCTGAATAAACATTCAGGTTTGGGAATGGCTAGAGTAGATTTGCAAAGAGATGATATTAAACATATAGGGTTTGGATTAATCGGTTCATCATTTCGTTGGATTTCTCTACCTCCATATAGGCTTTGAGGTTTGACATTCATTTTCTTCTTATAGTATTCTCCTTCAGAACGCTAATAACTTTCTAAAACGATTTCATCTCGACTGCTGCTTACCATTCAACAATCACAACCGATGTGTGTAAGTTTTATTTCTATTTAGGATTTCTTAGCGTTGACTCTATTCTAAATTTGACTTTTTTCTTTAATTAGGTGTTTTCTGATTTCCAATTGTTACTTCATACCATTATGTTTATTATCTGTCCTGGTAAGTTGATGTATTTTCATTATGTATTCCTGTTGTCAATAGTTGTGGGTTTTTTTTCCTATTGAACTTATAAAAAAAATCAACAACACATAGATTTTTTATTAAATCAAAATTTTGATTTCTTTGGCTGTGGTATGTAATGTTGAAACTTTCATATAAATTTTGTTTGCTTTGCATTTTGATTTATCTTATTTTGATTGTTGATTACCATCTTGATAATGATATTTGGTTCTTGAGTATTAAATGTTCGATAAAATGCTCCAACATTTTCAAGTTTCACTAACAAGCCAAAACTACATATGTGTGTATATTGATGTCATATCATGAACATAAATCTATAGTATTGCATATAGTTTCCTGTTATTTGTTTGATTCAACGTATTGACTATTTGATTTTAAAGGTAATAAATAAATGCAATGAGAAAGAATGGTAGAAGGAAGAGCATTAGTTACTCAGACGAAGGGTTTCATCACTCCTCTCCTACATGTGCTTTGTTCAAGGTAATCACCATTTTGCTTATTTAAGCTACATATGTTTCATAATCCGTCAACTTATTTTATAAAATTGCATGATTGGATTTCAAAACTTGAACATGGTTTGTCATCAAAATGTATTAAAATTGTTATATTTAAACATGATATAGGCCTTTCATGGGTTGGAAAGGTTCTATTGTGAACTTTGCTGTTGCCGTTCCTAACCTAAAATGCGTCAGACAGTTCATCAAGGTACATAGTTTTAATTTCTTGAGATTTCTATTGGATAGAAGTGGAAAAGGGTATTTTGGGCATGTTGGGAAGAGGTCGGATCAAATGGTATTATATATACATACAAAAAGTAACTTAACGGTAAGTTAACGGCCGTTTAATGTTACGGTTTCTCTGTTTCAACTTCTCCACGGTTTCCGTGTTCACTAACCGTTTTCTAAAACTAATAACCACCGTTGTCATTTTCCGTCTTCAACCGTTATCTGCTTTTCTTTATCAATGCATGAATCAAACACAAAACATGGCAATCATTCTTCCGTTCCTGAATTCTATAATCGATCAAGCGTTCTACACTGATTATTCCCGAAGTACCATGGAATTATCGTTGCAAAACTTGAAGCATGAAATTTAAAAAAAACATATACAGTGAAACGATTACACGACGGACTGAAAATCATATCGAAAACAAACTTCGAATCGCAAAACGATTACACGAAGGACTGCCAGAAATGAGAAAATGAAATAGAAACAATGGAGAAAGAAATAGATCGATGCGATTATGAATTGTTAAAACCGATAACCAAAATAGCGAGGGCAGTTTCATCAATCAAGGTGTAATCGGAATCAACCGGATCTATCGAAGAAACGAAATAGTTGCCACCGAATTTATGTGCAATCAACCATATCTAATCGATGTAGAGAGGAGGAAGACCCAACGATCGCATTTAAATACTTACATCCAATGGAGAGGTGGACAGAGGAAGACAAAGAAGTCATTCAAATAAAGCCTTTATCTTCGGAAACGAGAAGCATCTGGAAACAACTTCTCATTTTTAGTTTTTATCCTTTCATCAAAATAATTGCAATTTTATTAATTAGTTTTTTTAAAGGCTTAGTTCGGTGAAATCCTTGTACAACCCTAATATCGCGGTTTCATGTTCGAATACCTATCCACACAGCGGTGTCCTCCTTGGCTAAGCTCAAATCGTCACGGGAATTTTTTTTGTGGTGTGCATGGATCGAACCTGTGACCTACCTCCGAGATTGGAACCCTTAAGGGAAAACCCACCCTACCTCAAACCAGCTGGGCTGGAGATCATTAGCTTTTATAAAATACTTTTCAAATCAACCAGTTCGATCAGTGAACCAATAAGAAGTTCGAGTTCGATTGACTGTCCAATAAAGAAAATTCGCAGAAGTTGAAAGTTTTTAATCTAAGACACAAACGTGCAGGGCCGACTTTGGGCTAAGCCGGGGAGTCCACGCGGCTCGGGCCCATTTTTATCGAGCACATTTTCTTTTATAAAATTCCTATAACATTTTAAAGTTAAACCTAAAAATAATCCATTTAAACTTAAAAATTAATAACCCAATAGCATTTAAAAATTATTAACCCACAAGGTCAATACCAATTTATAAGCCTATTACGATATGTAATTTCACTAATTTTAATACTATGGTTTTTTTTAATTGCTATTTTTATTACTATAACTTTGTTCGTCGTATATAAAAATTAGTTTAAATTATTTAATTCGTTAAGGCCTAAAGATATATTTTTAACAGCTCGAATGAGATACGTAAATATTAAGAAATGCCAGTACAAACTTGGTTATATGATTCCAAATCAAAATTTTGATTAAAAATAAAATGTTTAGACAAAGACGAAGACAAAGTGATTTCAAAGAGTTCCATAATTAACATCCTGCTGTAACACGCGGGTGATGTAGAACTTGTATATATACAATTAGCAACTTGGGTTATCTCTAATCATCACCATCTTTCTATTGTCCAATATTCACCCTTTCACAATTTAACATGAATCTCCTTCAATAGTCACGACCTTTTACCCATCCAATTGCACCGTTTCACAAACTATACAATTTGCAACTTGGGTTACCTCTAATCATCACCACCTTTCTATTGTCCAATACCACCTTTTCATAATTTAACATGAATCTCCTTTAATAGTTACGACCCTCTACCCAGTCATTGGCACCGTTTCACAAACTATATATTATCTTTCATAAAAAAAAAAAAAAAACAAGTTTCCTTACGATTTATTAAGTTTAATTAATTTTAACCCATTTATTTAAGATTTAAAAATGAAGAACACATCAATTAAAATTCCCCCTATTTTGCTCATCAAAATTCTGAAACATATTGAATCCAAAATCAACATCCATAAAAAGGTCCAATAACACTGAAACACTATAGTCGATGATGTAGTCATGAGTAAGTGCCATTTTTCTTCTCCAATCTCACCCGCTCCTTCTTCTCCAGTCAATTTACCCATCTATTTATTTCCTATCTTAAAAAAGTTGAATAGTCCGATCCTTTTAACATTTTTAACTTACCCAAAACACCTAATTTACATATATGATAACCATTAACAAACTTCGCCAATTGTCTAGCCCGATGCAAACCCCTACCATTCTTGCTCAAATCGCGAATACCAATTAATTCACGATTTGAAAAACAACTAGATAGATTTTAGAAATATTCGCATATCATATAACAATACTAATCACAATCATAATCAACGACCCGCTGCAACGCGCGGGGGTGGCGTAAACTCGTTATGTACAATTTGAAACATGTGAGGTTGGGTCTACCGACATGAAACGTCTTTGTTCAAATCTCTAATAAATAATTAGGTTGTGTGTCGTTCGTATATGCGAATCACTATGCACATGGTTTTTGTTATATAATTTCTTTCTTCTGATATATATATATATATATATATATATATATATATATATATATATATATATATATATATTCTTTCTTTTAAGAATAATGGTATTTTCATAGTTTTAACTTATTAACATATATATTTTTACAATTTTGATCGTGGATTAAGCTAGAAATTTACTCCAAGAGATATATCCAATTGCTACATGCTCATATTCATGCTACTTTGATGTTGCTACGGCCTACGGTTGCCTTTCTTGGTCAAATTCAAATTACATATACACGTCAGTAGTGACTATAAGGGCTACTCTACATATTGATGTTTTTATGTTTTTATTTTTAGTAACTCATCTTTTTGTTTCTATTCAAATAGTAGAATCAACACTCTCTATTCCTATACCTAAGGATCATTCTTTTCTTTATTTTATGGCAACTTTGGCCCATCTGCATATAAATGGGTCGAACGATCAAACGTGTCGAAAACCACTTGATGTCTTTTTTTTTTAAATGCGTGCAACCTCCTAAGTATGGAGATAACCATTTTCAAAATATGTTGAAAAATACACATAAAATATATGTTTTTGTTTTATTTTGGTACTTACTCTATTTATCTCATATAGAACTATTTGAAAAAAAAAAAGTTGATAGTTTCCATGAAGAAGGCTAATATGGTTTTGACTCACCCATAAGGGGGTTGGTTTGAGTTATCTTTTATATGATACTTATCAAATGGGTTATAAAGTATAAAATTTAGCAAAAAATGAACATTTCAAATGGCTTGAAAGTCGCCAAGGTTTATTTATATTAATTGAAATTTTGTATAGTGTAATGATATTGGTATTGTAACCATTGTTAACTCATTAATTGGTTATAAAAAAAATAAGAAAATGGACAAAAAAAAGTGTGGTAAGGTCAACCGACTCAACACAACTCGATATGGTCGTTTCAAAACAATTAAAACATTTCCAAATGTTATGGGTACTCATGTCCTCCATGTCTTCTTTTGCAGGTAGTGAATTCATTTCATCCTCATTAGATATAGGGTTTAGTGTTATCTACTTTGGTAAGTTCTCATGTGATCATTTATCCATCCTTACCATTTGTTTACAAATATGTTTTTAATGCATAACTACCTCATAGCACGTGCCCAATCTGCTCACTTTTCTGATGTCATTGTAACTAAGGAACAAACTAAAGCGCGGGTAAGTATTATTAAGATTTATTCCGAAGATACTTTGTAGTGTTTTGACAAGAGTGGTATTGTTTGAGCTCAAAAGTTCCACTGCCCAAACCAAATGCAAAGTTTGATTTGGGTTATATTAAAGGATGCATTAAATGTTTTAAATATTTAAAATGTGCTTTAATAAAAGTTAAATTTTATATGATTTTGCAGTGTTTTTTTATCGTCTTAGATTGGCAAGTAAATTTTGCTTTAGTATTCCCTTTAGCAAGTTATTTTTTAGCCTTAACAGACCCAGAATGAACCATGTACCATGTGAAATTGTGCCGGGCTCGCTGCAGGTGCATTTGGTGATCAATTGGGAATGCAAACACAATTTTAAAGATGACAAAATGTACGCCACTAGAGGTACATTAGACATTGTTTCTAGAGGGGATTCGAATTTAGTTTCAGTTGTAGTGTCATCAATGTAATTTATTCAAAAATCATAATATAAAGATATTAGTGTTAAAAATATGATTGTCACAATTTATAATTCAAGTGTTACGTTTTTTTCTTGTGTCACATATTTAACATGTATTTGTGAGATATATTGTGCAGGTTAGGCTGGCCCATGTCACACGTATTGATTGAGTCCAGAAGCCCAGTCTAGTTGCTGTCCATCTGCTATGGCCCATCTGGCCCATCTGCTGGTAAATAAAGCCCAGCCTGTGTGTACGTACAAGGCATTCGAGAATCTTCTCTTCCTGCTATAAATACTCTTCATATCCTCCAGTTTAGGGTTTCAAGTTTTCAGAGTCTTTGTTTTCCTTTGTTGTCTTCTCAGTTTATTGTTAGGGTTTCGTCTGTTAGTCTCTATATTGTCTTGTTATCGTCTTTATTCTTTGTATTGTGGTATTGTCAGCTGATAATCATCAGCTGACTTATAGAGACTTTGTATCTCTTTTAGATCTCAAACATTTTGTTTGAGTTCTGGGTTTGGTTTGGGGTTTTTTCGGTTTGGGTTAATAATATTTTTCAGTCACCGTTTTGTCGCTATTTCTGTTGTTGTTTGTGATTGAATCGTTCAGATTTGTTTGTATTATCTTGTATTAGGTTTTTCTACATGGTATCAGAGCTTAAGGCTCTTGATATTATTGTTTCTGGTTTATTCCGTTGCGTCTAGTTGTAGATCTGTTGTTCTTGTTCTTTGGGTTTGGATCTCACCTAATATAATAGGTGGTGGTCTAGATCTAAGTGATCTGGTATTTTTTGTTGTTCTTTGGGTTTGGATCTCACCTAATACTATAGGTGTTGGTCTAGATCTGAGTGTTTCCAGTAGATCTTGTCTTGATCATAGATCTGGTCTATTGTGTGGTCATTGTTGTGTATTTGGCTCATATTGCTGTTGGATCTTGGGAGATATTGTTTGGATCTGGAGGTTGCTGACCTTGGATTGGATTTTTAAAGCTACAGTTGCCCCTGTAACTCTGTACCCTAAGTGAAGGTACAGGTTACAGGTTAGGAGAACCCTAACTTGGGTCCCCCCCTCGGTGAGATCGTTCCTTCTTGGTTGATTATTGTTTCTGTCTGTGTCTGTCTGTTGTCTAGAAGTCTTGACCGGGTTAGGGTGGACCGGTATTGATTTGTGTGGTGTCTTGTTGTTTTTTGTTGTCTGATTGTTTGATATTATTGGTTGAATAAGTTTGTTATACGTATATTTTAGTTATTAAAGACTCCTGTGTTAAGATCTGGGTGGGCACCTTTGAGTGATGAACCCACTATCTGAACACTGACACAGCTTCGTCTATTAGGATTGTTCTTTCTGGTTTTTTGCTAACTATTGTTAGCCTGTGTGGTTGTGGTCTATTTGATTGTTGTTGTGTGTTCTTATTTGCTTAGATGGGTGACAATACAGATCCGGTACCCCAAGGACCACAAAGTGGTGGTCCTGGGGGTAGTGAGATTGTTAATGTTGGAACCTTGATAAGTAAGTTGGATATAGGAGATCCTCTGTATATCCATCCTAGTGACACTAGTTCATTAACCATAATAAGTCTCAAATTAAAAGGTACAGAAAATTACAAGGTGTGGTCTAACGCTATGAAACTTGCTCTTGAAACTAAAAATAAATATGGTTTTATAGACGGTACTGTTGTTAGACCTCATGATGATGAGGTACTAGGTAAACAATGGGATAGATGCAACTCCGTTGTCCTATCCTGGTTGTTAAACTCTGTCAGTGATGAGTTGTATCTTGGTCAGGTTTTTTCAAAATATGCTAGAGATGTTTGGTTGGATTTAAGAGAAACATATGATAAAGTGGATGGGTCTGTTGTGTTTAGCTTACATCAAAGTATTTGCTCCATGAGTCAAAATGGTGCTAGTGTGTCAGAGTATTATCACAAGTTAAATACAATGTGGAAACAGTTTGACTCCATTGTCCAGTTACCACCTTGTACTTGTGATGCCTCTAAAGAGTTTAACAGCTTTAGTAGTCTTATAAAGCTTATGCAGTTTCTAATGGGTCTTGATGAAGTCTATCAACCTGTTAGAACAAATCTGTTATTACAAGATCCTCTACCATCTGTTAAACATGCCTTCTCTATTGTATCTAGAGAAGAGTCACATAGGAAATCTAATAGTAGTAATAAAGGAACTAATGTTTCATTCATGTCTAAAAATAATTCTGGTAATCTGGTAAATAACTTTAGAAGAACCAATAACATGGGACCAAATCCCAACCTCAAATGCACTCATTGCAACAGAATCGGACATACTGTTGATAGGTGCTTTGAGGTTGTTGGATACCCACCTGATTTTAAAAGGAAACCTGTTACACAAGGTGTTAGGAATAATAACACAAATAATAACAGGTCTAATGGGAGGTCTAGTGTGTCCAGTAATAATGTGTGTGCTTCCACATCTACTGTTACTCCTTTTACTTCTGAACAGATTACTAAGCTAATGAGCTTGATTAGTGAGAAGTCTGTTCCTGACCCCCAGTGTTCAAGTTCGAATGTTGGAGGTGAGAGAGTTGTTATAAATGGTTTTTCTGGGTTGTCTGTTTTGTCTAAGTTGTCTGGTCTGTTCGAAAACTTTTCTAGCTGTTCTAGTTTAGTGAAACTGGCTTTGTTGTTGGGTTGGATAATGGATTCTGGGGCTAACCAACACATGATAGGTAGTGATAAAAACATGATTAATACTGTTGATGTGTCAAAGTATAATGTTGAGGTTAAACATCCAAATGGTACACATGCTAAGGTTACAAAAATAGGAGATGTAAAACTTGCTAATAATGTCATATTAAAGGATGTGTTGTTAATCCCAGATTATTGTGTTAATCTTGTGTCAATACATAAGTTGGCTAGAGATAATAAGCTGGATGTGTTATTTAATGAAAATGCATGCTATGTTCAGGATTCCAAGTCAAGGAATGTCCTGGTGACTGGTAGACAACAGGATGGTCTCTATTTTGTAGGTGGTAACGTGAGTTTTAGTAACCTATGTTTTAATAGTGTAAATGAACATAGTCTTTGGCATAGTAGACTTGGACATCCGTCCAGTCAAGTCCTAGCACTATTAAGAGAGTCTTTGAATATTGGGGAACCTGATTTGCATCCGTGTGATATTTGTCACAAGGCAAAGCAAGTCAGGGTACCATTCCCTCTTAGTGACCATAAAACTAAGGAAGTAGGGGACCTTGTACACCTAGATGTATGGGGCCCTTACAAGGTCACAAGTAGGGAAGGATATCGATATTTTCTGACCGTTGTCGATGATTATACCAGATCAGTTTGGGTTTATCTTTTGAAAAACAAAGGTGAAGTGTATGAAAACTTGATCAGTTTTTATGAGTTAGTTAGAACTCAGTTTTCAAAAAGGGTTAAAATTTTTCGGAGTGACAACGGAACCGAATTTGTTAACAAACAATTTAATAGTTTTTGTGATAGTAATGGTATAATACATCAAACGACTTGTGTTTACACTCCACAACAAAATGGAGTTGTGGAGAGGAAACACCGGCACCTCTTGAATATTGCTAGAGCTTTATTATTTCAAAGTCATGTTCCTCTTACTTTTTGGTCAGACTGTGTTTTGACTGCTGCTTATATCATTAACAGGATTCCGTCGTCTGTTTTAGCTGGTAAAAGTCCCTATGAGTTGATGTATGGGTTCCCCCCCCCCCCCCACGTTAGATCATTTAAGAACTTTTGGGTGTCTATGTTTTCAAACAGTCTTAGATGATCCTGATAAGTTGTGTAGTCGTGCTAGTAAATGTGTTATGATTGGTTATTCTTTTCTAAAGAAAGGTTATAAACTGTGGTGTTTGGAAAGTAAAGAAATTTTATTTTCACGGGACGTTAAGTTTTACGAAAATATTTTTCCGTTTAAAGTTGAAAATACTGAAACCGTGTTTGAAAATGTGGATCATTTAAATCTGTTTGATAGTGTTGAGTCTGAAAGTTCTTTAAGTGGTCGTGATACTAGTGCAAGTCCTCCCGATGATGAAGGGGGAACAAATAGTTCTCATAATCCTTCTCCTGGGAGAATGTTAGACGACTCTCCCAGAGCTGCCAGTGATGTAGTTCACCCTCGTGAACAGCAACCTGGTAGTACTGAAGGTAGGGGGAATGACGACCCAGTAGATGAAGGATTACGTGATGAGACTATAACTCCTGAGGGAAATAGATTTGAAACTGTTAGACGGTCTAGTCGTGAGTCTGTTATGCCTAAAAGACTTTCTGATTACGTTGTAGAGGGTAAGGTTAAATATGGGGTAGAAAAGGTGTTAAATTACTCTAATTTGTCTTTTGAAAACTCTTGTTTTGTTACTAGTTTGAATAGAGTCGTAGAGCCTTCCAGTTATTCAGATGCTTCCAAAGATCCGAGGTGGGTCGAAGCAATGAATAGCGAGATGGAAGCATTGCATAGAAATCAAACTTGGGTTATAACCGATTTACCACCAAATAGGAAAGCTATAGGTTGTAAATGGATATATAAGGTCAAGTATAGGTCTAGCGGAGAGGTTGAGAGATATAAGGCTAGGCTCGTAGCTAAAGGGTATAGTCAACGGGAAGGTTTAGATTTTGGAGAAACGTTTTCTCCGGTTGTAAAAATGGTGACGGTTAGGTGTGTCATTAGTTTAGCCGTTCAACATAACTGGAACCTGTTTCAATTAGATATAAATAACGCGTTTTTGTATGGGTCAATTGATGAAGATGTATATATGCAATTACCCGAGGGTTATTATAATAAAGATGGGTCAAAAGTTTGTAAACTTGTTAAGTCATTATACGGTCTAAAACAAGCTCCACGAAAGTGGAACGAGAAATTAGTTGAAGTGTTATTGAAGTTAGGATTTATACAAAGTGTATGTGATTATTCATTATTTGTTAAAGCTAAAGATGGTGTGTTTTTGGTTTTACTTGTATACGTTGACGATATAGTTGTTACCGGAAATAATGAACATGAAATCAATGTTGTTAAAAATGTTTTGAATGAAAGTTTTAAAATCAAAGATTTAGGCAAATTAAAATATTTTTTAGGATTGGAAGTGTTGTATAGTGATGAGGGTATATGTCTAAATCAGCGAAAATATTGCTTAGAATTGTTAAACGAGTTTGGATACTTAGGGTGTAAACCTGTTAGTGTTCCGATTGAGCAGAATTATATAGTTTCTGTCAAAAACAGTAAGTCCGATAAGTTACTTGAAAATGTAACTGGTTTTCAAAAACTTATTGGTAAGTTAATTTATTTGTCATTAACCAGACCCGATATTAGTTATACGGTTCAGTTTCTAAGCCAGTACATGCATAAACCTACTGAATCTGTGTTAAAAATGGCATTACGTTTGTTAAGATATCTTAAGAGTGCTCCTGGAAAAGGCATTATGTTTAAACGAAATGACCATTTTGATTTAGTAGCTTATTCCGATGCCGATTGGGCAAAGTGTTTGGAAACTCGGAAATCTGTGACCGGTTATTGTGTGTTTTTTGCTGGAAATTTAGTTTCTTGGAAAAGCAAAAAACAAAATACAGTGTCTCGTTCTTCTGCTGAAGCAGAATATCGAGCCATGTGTTCGACTACGTGTGAACTTGTTTGGTTATCGAATTTGTTAGCTGAATTAAATGTTAAAGTAAAGTTACCAATTTCTCTTTACAGTGATAGCAAGTCAGCTATTTCTATAGCTGCAAATCCGGTGTTTCATGACCGAACAAAACACTTTGAAATCGATTTACATTTTTTGAGAGAAAAGGTAAGTAAAGGGTTTGTTCAAACTCTTAAAATAGAGTCGGTTAAGCAAATAGCCGATATCTTTACTAAGGGTTTGTATAGTGGACAACATGAAGTTCTTTGTAATGAACTTGGATTAAGAAATATGTTTAAACACTTGAATTAAGGGGGAATGTTAAAAATATGATTGTCACAATTTATAATTCAAGTGTTACGTTTTTTTCTTGTGTCACATATTTAACATGTATTTGTGAGATATATTGTGCAGGTTAGGCTGGCCCATGTCACACGTATTGATTGAGTCCAGAAGCCCAGTCTAGTTGTTGTCCATCTGCTATGGCCCATCTGGCCCATCTGCTGGTAAATAAAGCCCAGCCTGTGTGTACGTACAAGGCATTCGAGAATCTTCTCTTCCTGCTATAAATACTCTTCATATCCTCCAGTTTAGGGTTTCAAGTTTTCAGAGTCTTTGTTTTCCTTTGTTGTCTTCTCAGTTTATTGTTAGGGTTTCGTCTGTTAGTCTCTATATTGTCTTGTTATCGTCTTTATTCTTTGTATTGTGGTATTGTCAGCTGATAATCATCAGCTGACTTATAGAGACTTTGTATCTCTTTTAGATCTCAAACATTTTGTTTGAGTTCTGGGTTTGGTTTGGGGTTTTTTCGGTTTGGGTTAATAATATTTTTCAGTCACCGTTTTGTCGCTATTTCTGTTGTTGTTTGTGATTGAATCGTTCAGATTTGTTTGTATTATCTTGTATTAGGTTTTTCTACAATTAGTTATATAATTTTTGTTGTCAGCCTGTGTATTATCACAAAGTGAAGGCATTTTACTTTTGTTACTGGTGAAAAGCAATGGGAATTGTATGTGATCTGCTCTCCAGTTAAGGTAATCACTCTATCCCTTTCCCCCTTGATAATAATTTTATTGTTGTAAAACATGTATTCTGAAGTAGTTTACTATTTTTATTGAATGCATGTAAATAGAATATAGACAATTGTTTTAAGAGTTGCACCGAACTGATGTGTATTGGATAACTTTTACTATTACTTTTATTTGGTTGTGCTAATCTCTTTGAAATGGAGTTCAACCCATTTATAAATCTGAATCTTTTCAAAAACCAAATGTCCAAATACTCGTGAACTCTCTTATTTTTATGTTTTTTCTTGATTCTTTTTTTCTTTTCACTTGCTTTGAAACTAATAAGAAAGATCTCTTTCAAATTATTCCACTCATTGTCTTGAAGTTTAAACGTTACAAACGTCAAACTTGGATGTTTACTTGGTATTTTATCTTTACATGGTGACAAAATACCATCAAGTTTGAGGGAAATCACAACTCTCCAACACACAATTTTTACAGTGTAAAATATAAGGATTAAACTTGGTGACCATGCTTACTAAGGTGAAAGTAGACATATTTGTTTAGGTTGTGCTAAACTTACCCCCACTAATATTTTATTTAATTTATTACTTGGTATTATAATACGTACTATAGTTTGCTAATCATCACATAAGTTACCTATTAAGTTGGACAAAGAGTTTGTATGAGTCAAACCAACCATGCCCGACATGTAGAAAATCGACTTTTTGTTAATCTCAACTTGTCAACGACAGTGTTGAAGAATTTTAGTAGTACAGATTTGGTGGTGATGGCTTAGTATGGTTGTGGTGGTGGTGTTTGTGTTGGAGAAATAACGGGAGTCTAAAGACTGGCCATTTAGGTGATGTTGAGATCTTCAATAAAACTAAGTGATTTTATAAGGTGTAAAATAGTTGGTTATGATTTTCCATGTGTTCGACGGATTAAACTAGATAATCATGCTTACAATGGTGCAATGTAGGCATAATTGTTTAGGGTAGTGCTAAACGTACCCCACTAATGATTTTACTCACCCCTCCCCCTAAATAGAGATTTTAAAAGTTTGAACCTTTCCTTTAACGAAGTTTAAAAATTGGAACCTGCCTTTAAACGTTCATTCAAAAAGTTTGAACCTCTCCGTAAACATGCTTTAAAGATTTGACCCTAAACTTAAACCATTGATGTATATTTATAGCTTCAAGTGAACATGATCAGTATTCCAGCATGTGGATTTATAGTAAATGATGGAACACCAATATTAGTTTTTCTTTTCTTTTTTTTTTAAATCAACTTTCAGGTGCATTTTTGCCCTTAGTCAACTAATAAGGAATCTAATACAGAGGTATCTTTTTCTCTATTGTTGCAATATGTTGTTACAGTTTAGTTTAATGGTCATTTTTGATGTCCGGTTAGAAACATTTGTATCAACTTTTGAGAAGAAAACAAATCATCGTTTAATTAGCGTCTGAATTTAGAAATATATAATATATTTGTTAATTTAGTTGATATTATTGCTGCTTCAGGATCAAGGAAGTGCAACCGAACCTATCCTGTCATCTTCTGAAGTGATTAGTTTGGATTTTTTTAATGCACATGCTTACAAGTCATCATCAGCAGATGATCATGAATATGTCGATTACCTGCTTCAACGCAAGTTTCCCATGCAATGTTGAGGAAGAAGAAAGGGTAAGCTTTTTGTAAAGGGTCGTGTCAAAATTGGTACCTTTTGGCATGGATTAAAATAGGTTGGTTTGGAGTTAGAAATACAATCTTTTTGTTGATTTTCTTTGGCGTTTTTAACAAATTATAAAAAAATATGTTTTAAATGAGATTACTAAAACTTTACACGTATATACTAATCTTTTTGGAAACAGATGGATCAAGCGCACTAGGAAAATGATTTTTGTTGACATTTAGGGAAAAAAGAGAGGTGATAGTGCTATGGTCAAAAGAGAGTTGACCAGAAAAATGGTTCACGCTAACATCCAGGTATTGTAGGCCATCCTGAACATAGATGATGAAAAAGACCAAGTGAAGCCGTTGTATGAATTCTCCAATTATAGGTGCAATTGATCTATTTCTTCTTTATTATACATTAATTTCTACATTATACGTTTCGTTTGTTTTTGTGAGGCGCAACGGAAGACGAGTGCATTGCTGTATGGAACTCAACAAACACATCAGTGACAATAGGCTTTTTGTTTGTGTCGAATAAACCCTACTAATCCATGCCTCTAAGAAAGACATTGTTTGTAATTTTATATTTTATTGTTAAATGTAATAAAAAATACTTCATTTATAAAAAAAAAAAAAAAAAGTTTTTTAGGTAGTATGTAATTTCTTTTATTTATTTTTTTATGTTTACAAAACTTAAATTGTTCATCCCGTGTATAACATGATTGATTACAAACAAAGGCATCTGAATCCGAAGAAACAAAGGCATTTGCAAACTGGCTTCTTGAATTAGGTGAGAGTAAAGTTGGTGATTCAATTCATGATGATGAGGCGGATGTGGACATTCCAGATGATCTTCTTATTAAGGATTCATCAGATCCGATTTCTAGATTAATTGACTTCGTCTACCCTTCACTTCTTCAACATTACAAAGATAAAGATTACTTTGGAGAACGAGCAATACTTGCACCTACAAACGAAGTAGTACATGAAATTAATGAAAGGTTGCTTGCATTGTTGCTTGGAGATGAAGTCGAGTATCTGAGCTCTGATAATATATGTCAGATTGAGAACGCTAATAACCGTTCGCAGGAAGACTTATATTCTCCTGATGTACTTAATGGTTTAAAAATTTCTGGGTTGCCTAATCATCGATTATCACTAAAGGTCGGTGTTCCCGTTATGTTGTTTAGATCATAGATCAACAAAATGGTTTGTGTAACGGTACGAGATTACGAATCACCAAACTTGCAAAGCGTGTTATTGAAGCCGAAATCATATCAGATGGAAACATTGGTACCAAAACTCTTATTCCTAGAATAAATATGATACCATCTGATAACAAGATTCCAGTCAAGTTCCAAAGGCGCCAATTCCCAATAAGCGTATGTTTCGCAATGACCATCAATAAAAGCCAAGGACAGTCTCTATCGAAGGTTGGGTTGTATTTAAGAGACCCTGTATTCTCACATGGCCAGCTTTATGTCGCATTGTCAAGAGTTAAAAGCGAGGCAGGAGTGAAGTTACTTATACTTGATGCTGATGGCCAAGTGAAGACTAAAACAAAAAATGTGGTGTATAAAGAAATATTTAGTGATATTTGAATAGAATGTGTATTGGTTTCTTTTAAATCTTAATAAAATATTTCTGCTACATTTTTTTATATGTTTTACCACTCAAAATAATTGTACGTTGGTGAGCCGCGTGTAACGCGGGCAAAGATCTAGTTCATGATATAGATAAGGAGCTTGAAGCAGGATAATTTATCAAAATTATTCATATAATTTTGCAGGAATTATATACCATAAAGATCGTGTCACACCCTCAAATTCCACGTGCGGGGTTTTACCGCGAGGCGCGTGACACACCAGGATCCAAGTCAACGGTCACAATAAACGACAACTATATGAGTCGAAAGCAACGTAAATCACCCATTAAGTTTTCAAAATCTATCCATCACAGCGGAAGCATAAAACGTTATTACGATCCAAAAGTAAAACTAAGAAAACGTTTGATAATACTCAATATCATGCAAGTGAATCCTAGACGCCGTGAGACTCCGTGCGCCTATCGACTGCCGCTACCTCAACGACCTGAGACAAACATGCTAAAACGTCAGCAAATAATGCCGGTGAGTTCACAGGTTTTATGTTAAACGTTTAAGTAATGAAAGCCATCATGTTATCACTATGTTAGAAATGATAGCGTTAGCTAGACGCATGAGTAATACCACTACGACCGGAAACCATTACAGACAACGATATATGATTTTTGCCCGAAACGATTATGCACTACCTCCGGTAGCGTTATGACCGAGACAATATGCACCCGCCCGGCTCCCAGCCGACGGGTGGGGTCTGTCAGTCCCAATAGATCTATCCACATTTCCCCCGTTATGCTATCCAGCATATTCATGGTTTCCCCGGGACTTTACGTATCGTATAGCACAAATGAATTTAACACTAGTATAACATGATAATTTATGAAATATGTATAAAGCATGTGTCTCCCCCGAAATGTAAAAACGTAAAGTGAGGCCGTGAAACTCACCTTAGTTTCCATGCTAAGCTAGCAAACAAAGCCTGAACCCTCGACTGACTTCCTCTTGCCCTAATTACCAACAAAAGACACCTTAACAGTCTATCACACATAAGCCTAGCTTATTGACTGCTCAAAAGATAGTCTATCCGACTGTCTAGACTCGTGTGTACCAACACGAGTCTCAATACGTTTCAACTCGACGAACCGATCGTGACTTATCTTAATTCTCGTATTACATAGTACCCAAGTTACAAACTTGTTACTATTTATGTATAAACCATGTTGGACTAGTACCCCGAAACGTATGATTACCCTGAATCGTAGCACGTCTCGTAAATCATATAAGTATATTCATTTTGTGTAATTATATTTTAGAGGATACTCTTTAAGGAAAATACAACTTTAGTTATTAAAATCAATTAATAACATTTGTTACTTCTTCCCAAATATTGTTTAAAAATCATCTTTATTGCCACAAATAGTTAGACTTTGAAAATACTTTGATTCTGTATATAATGCACTTGTTCAAAAGACTTACGAGAATGTATTTATAGAAATAATAGCAGTTCGCTACGCTTTGGTTTTATAAAAATTTGGGCAGAGTTTCCTCTGTTTTTGTACAAACCAGACAACAACCGTTGTCTACAATTTTTCCCAAAATTAACTTTCAAACACAATTCATCAAATCCTTTTATCCACGATTCCGATTTACGAGACTCTATACGCTTCCACACTTATCTATACTTATATATATATATAGCAATATATATATATAGTCCGACAATATAGTCCAATGTTATTTAGTCCGATGTCCGATATCATAAGTCATGTTAAGTTAACCATTTACCAAATCGTCCGATATAATATAGTTACCGTTTATTATTTGGATCGTTCGCGAGTTAAAACTAATTCGTCCATGTCAATATATTTATAAAATTATAACATTCATAAATATATATAAATATTTACAAATATATAATGTTTATAAATATATGATAAAATAAAATGACAATAAATACAAACATAAGTTATACCGAATCACACGCGCGTAACCCGAAATCCGACCCGCGAGACGGTGAACAGATCTGACCCGAGCCAACCATAACCGCGACTGAAACCCGAACCGAACACATCTTGACCTGAGAACCGAACCAGAACAAGACCAAAACGAAAACGAATCTGACCCGGACCTGACCTGGACCAAATCTGAACCAAGACCCGAGATCCGAACCCGAAAACAAACACAAACAACCCGATCCAAAACCCGACCGAACCCTGACCAAACTCGGACCAAGCCAGCACTTCACCGGACCACCACAAGGTCGTAACAACTATACATCAGAACTGAGAGCCACCCGAAACCACCACAATGACCACCACCTAAACAGTCGGACCAAAACCATGACCCGAGCCCTGAACCCGTTGGATCTGAGACACCAACACCACCATCCGAACCATAAACAACCATCTCCATCATCCTCGTCTCCTTGTACAGCGCCACCACGACCACCATAACTGAGCCACGAGCCTCATTAGACCTCCACCCGCCTTGAACCACCCTGAAACCTCCACCACAGCCCGACCCGAAACCACCTGAGATGACTCCATCTGCACAACCACGACCTGCCATGAACCAATCCAAACACCACGAGCCACAATAGCTGCAACCCGACCAAGACCCACCCTGAATCACAACCAAAAACCCACCTCCGCCGCTTCTGTTTCTTGATTATCGGTACTACACTACTGTGCCACCTTGAGTCTTATAAAATAAACACCACAACCTCTTTTCGGCCTGAAACCTCGCGCCGCCGCCACCAGGATTGGTGGTGGATGGCTGCAACTGAAAGGAGAAGTGAGATAGAGATGAGTGGGAGAGATAGGGGTAGAGAGAGTTGCGAGAGAGATTGAGGGAGGTGTTAGGGTTTCTCTTTGATGGTGGCTGCCAAAAAATGAAGGAGGAAGCAAGATAATATGCTTTTATATTTAGGGTTTAGTGGTAGGTGGGAGTATACCGCGTATACGAACCCGGTTAAACGTAATATGCCTCGGTTTATATTTAGGATCCATAACTTATCACAAAGATTAGTTGGTTTTATTCAAAATTAAAAATATAGCAAGACCGAGTGAATATAAGATAGATTTCATCACCCGACGCGTACGTTCGATACACGCGTTTAAATCGCTTTAATTAAATAATCACGTTTTCCTTTGTTAAAACGACCAGTTAACCTCCGAAACTTAATAATTAGCAATATTTATAATAAATAATTATTTAAAATCACATGGGTATTGATCGGATGTTACCGGTTGTCACATTCTCCCCATGTTACAGAAATTTTGTCCTCAAAATTTGGAGTAGGATACCTTCAAAGAACCAATGGGAGTACAACAAAAGAGTCAACGGACTTATCGATACAATGGTACGAGATAAGGTTTCAAAATCAACCGAATGCAAAATGTAGACAATAGCTTTTGTCAACAAATACTGTTTGCGCACCACAAACAAAGAAAATAATGCACCAACGTTTTCATTACAAGCCGCAAGGGGGGTTTGGATGAAGGCAGAATCCAAACATACTACTGTTGACAAATGTGCAAAATACGTGTCTGATTCTGTGAAAGAATAATGAATCAACAAAAAAAATTTAGATTCCTTTACGATTGAATGTTGAAGGCCACTAACACAAAAGAATTGGGATGTAAATCGTACTCAAAAGATATAACTAGGTTCTAAAACAGGAACCTTAGAAGCTCGAGGAACAAGATCATCAAGATCTTAGACTGGTTTAAGAAAGGCAAAGTCACAAATGACACGAACAGGGGATGATCGGCAATCACGTCTGTCACAGCGACTCAGCTTCAACAGTAACGAGCGTCAACCTAAGTACACAAGAACCCCGATCCCTAAGAACCCTGGTCCACAACGTGAACCATAATGAATCCAGACAATACAAGAGATGACTCAAACACGCAT
The DNA here is from genome assembly GCA_028751855.1 of Ambrosia trifida. Lineage (NCBI taxonomy): Eukaryota > Viridiplantae > Streptophyta > Magnoliopsida > Asterales > Asteraceae > Ambrosia > Ambrosia trifida. Next base: position 1,069,324 of record CM054127.1, read on the forward strand.
GCAACTGAGCACCCAATGCCCAAAGCAACGCTCCCCAAAAACACGAAAAGATACAAGGATCACAACTGAAGGTAATAAGAACAAGTACCACAAGCCGAGGAACTGATTCCTCAAGGTGAATACAAGATAATTGCTAAAGACCGTCACATAATCGACCCAACGTGACCGGGAATATGCTGAAGACCCTTGTAATCGGTATAAACGAAGCACTGGGTACCGTCCAAGCAGTGTCTCCAGATTACGGACGTCACGCTAGCGAATCAAAACAAACGATGATCTCCTCACATAGAATTAACACACCCTAGACCCGAACTAGATGTAACACGACACACGATAACCATGGACTTACCCTTACAAGGCGTAAGCACAGAAGGTAGTAACAGATAAAGCTTAACAGATTTGAATCCCTTAACAGTACGAGAACCAAAATAAAAGCGAAGTATAGCGACAAATAAGAAGGCATACCGATAACCGTATCAGGATCCCCCTAGTTCGCCCGTAGTGTAACCCTCTAGGAATCACAAGAAGTTGATCTAGGTCCAATTCGGGTCCATCCGTCCAAACACAAAGTCCACTAGGGTTTTCATGCATTCCAGTTTATGATTTCGTGTGCACCCGACATGATAAACTGCTCTACATGATCCTCCAGATGCACTTCAAGCTCGAAGTTCAAGTCACCGAATACTAGACCCAAAATTAAACGGACGATGTGGTATAAGAGATGAAGACACCGACACCCCGACATATGTTACCCGTATGCTAAGACTCAAACATGTGTGACCGTCTAGTGTGTGAGAGACTCGGCTATAGACTAGACTCTACATGCAGTCCTAGTTCACTATAAACCTGGCTCTGATACCAATCTGTCACACCCTCAAATTCCACGTGCGGGGTTTTACCGCGAGGCGCGTGACACACCAGGATCCAAGTCAACGGTCACAATAAACGACAACTATATGAGTCGAAAGCAACGTAAATCACCCATTAAGTTTTCAAAATCTATCCATCACAGCGGAAGCATAAAACGTTATTACGATCCAAAAGTAAAACTAAGAAAACGTTTGATAATACTCAATATCATGCAAGTGAATCCTAGACGCCGTGAGACTCCGTGCGCCTATCGACTGCCGCTACCTCAACGACCTGAGACAAACATGCTAAAACGTCAGCAAATAATGCCGGTGAGTTCACAGGTTTTATGTTAAACGTTTAAGAAATGAAAGCCATCATGTTATCACTATGTTAGAAATGATAGCGTTAGCTAGACGCATGAGTAATACCACTACGACCGGAAACCATTACAGACAACGATATATGATTTTTGCCCGAAACGATTATGCACTACCTCCGGTAGCGTTATGACCGAGACAATATGCACCCGCCCGGCTCCCAGCCGACGGGTGGGGTCTGTCAGTCCCAATAGATCTATCCACATTTCCCCCGTTATGCTATCCAGCATATTCATGGTTTCCCCGGGACTTTACGTATCGTATAGCACAAATGAATTTAACACTAGTATAACATGATAATTTATGAAATATGTATAAAGCATGTGTCTCCCCCGAAATGTAAAAACGTAAAGTGAGGCCGTGAAACTCACCTTAGTTTCCATGCTAAGCTAGCAAACAAAGCCTGAACCCTCGACTGACTTCCTCTTGCCCTAATTACCAACAAAAGACACCTTAACAGTCTATCACACATAAGCCTAGCTTATTGACTGCTCAAAAGATAGTCTATCCGACTGTCTAGACTCGTGTGTACCAACACGAGTCTCAATACGTTTCAACTCGACGAACCGATCGTGACTTATCTTAATTCTCGTATTACATAGTACCCAAGTTACAAACTTGTTACTATTTATGTATAAACCATGTTGGACTAGTACCCCGAAACGTATGATTACCCTGAATCGTAGCACGTCTCGTAAATCATATAAGTATATTCATTTTGTGTAATTATATTTTAGAGGATACTCTTTAAGGAAAATACAACTTTAGTTATTAAAATCAATTAATAACATTTGTTACTTCTTCCCAAATATTGTTTAAAAATCATCTTTATTGCCACAAATAGTTAGACTTTGAAAATACTTTGATTCTGTATATAATGCACTTGTTCAAAAGACTTACGAGAATGTATTTATAGAAATAATAGCAGTTCGCTACGCTTTGGTTTTATAAAAATTTGGGCAGAGTTTCCTCTGTTTTTGTACAAACCAGACAACAACCGTTGTCTACAATTTTTCCCAAAATTAACTTTCAAACACAATTCATCAAATCCTTTTATCCACGATTCCGATTTACGAGACTCTATACGCTTCCACACTTATCTATACTTATATATATATAGCAATATATATATATAGTCCGACAATATAGTCCAATGTTATTTAGTCCGATGTCCGATATCATAAGTCATGTTAAGTTAACCATTTACCAAATCGTCCGATATAATATAGTTACCGTTTATTATTTGGATCGTTCGCGAGTTAAAACTAATTCGTCCATGTCAATATATTTATAAAATTATAACATTCATAAATATATATAAATATTTACAAATATATAATGTTTATAAATATATGATAAAATAAAATGACAATAAATACAAACATAAGTTATACCGAATCACACGCGCGTAACCCGAAATCCGACCCGCGAGACGGTGAACAGATCTGACCCGAGCCAACCATAACCGCGACTGAAACCCGAACCGAACACATCTTGACCTGAGAACCGAACCAGAACAAGACCAAAACGAAAACGAATCTGACCCGGACCTGACCTGGACCAAATCTGAACCAAGACCCGAGATCCGAACCCGAAAACAAACACAAACAACCCGATACAAAACCCGACCGAACCCTGACCAAACTCGGACCAAGCCAGCACTTCACCGGACCACCACAAGGTCGTAACAACTATACATCAGAACTGAGAGCCACCCGAAACCACCACAATGACCACCACCTAAACAGTCGGACCAAAACCATGACCCGAGCCCTGAACCCGTTGGATCTGAGACACCAACACCACCATCCGAACCATAAACAACCATCTCCATCATCCTCGTCTCCTTGTACAGCGCCACCACGACCACCATAACTGAGCCACGAGCCTCATTAGACCTCCACCCGCCTTGAACCACCCTGAAACCTCCACCACAGCCCGACCCGAAACCACCTGAGATGACTCCATCTGCACAACCACGACCTGTCATGAACCAATCCAAACACCACGAGCCACAATAGCTGCAACCCGACCAAGACCCACCCTGAATCACAACCAAAAACCCACCTCCGCCGCTTCTGTTTCTTGATTATCGGTACTACACTACTGTGCCACCTTGAGTCTTATAAAATAAACACCACAACCTCTTTTCGGCCTGAAACCTCGCGCCGCCGCCACCAGGATTGGTGGTGGATGGCTGCAACTGAAAGGAGAAGTGAGATAGAGATGAGTGGGAGAGATAGGGGTAGAGAGAGTTGCGAGAGAGATTGAGGGAGGTGTTAGGGTTTCTCTTTGATGGTGGCTGCCAAAAAATGAAGGAGGAAGCAAGATAATATGCTTTTATATTTAGGGTTTAGTGGTAGGTGGGAGTATACCGCGTATACGAACCCGGTTAAACGTAATATGCCTCGGTTTATATTTAGGATCCATAACTTATCACAAAGATTAGTTGGTTTTATTCAAAATTAAAAATATAGCAAGACCGAGTGAATATAAGATAGATTTCATCACCCGACGCGTACGTTCGATACACGCGTTTAAATCGCTTTAATTAAATAATCACGTTTTCCTTTGTTAAAACGACCAGTTAACCTCCGAAACTTAATAATTAGCAATATTTATAATAAATAATTATTTAAAATCACATGGGTATTGATCGGATGTTACCGGTTGTCACAGATCGGCCCACAGGTCCATAAATTAGTAATCGTAACCAGCACCTATTTTATGAGTGGAATGTAGACTAAGGCCTTTTTTTAGAACGTCCAACATAACAACCGCGAGACTCTCACAAAGGGGCTCGGGCAAATTGGCTTCCCTTGCTGGGGAGCCCCGCCTGATAGTGGTTCTCGAACCGGAGAAAACCCGATCCCCCACCCGTCCGAAGACCTGTTGTGGAGAACTGATAAAACCCGGGCGAGATCAGGACTCGAACTCCTGACCATGGGCCAGGAGTCATCCCTCATTTCTCATTATGTCCTCCAAATGTAGCTAGTGGGAATCGAACCCAAGCCTCCCAAAGGAAACTTAGGCCAACCAACTAACTGAGCTACAAGTGTTGGACTGTAGACTAACACCTATTTTTAGAATGTATAAAACCTCCAACACCATGTGACTTAAAAAATATAATATTAATCTCACATTAGTTGTAAAAATCCTGATTAATCACTAATTAATCCGTGATTAATCGCTAGTCCCCACTTTACTGATTAAATTTGGGCAAACAATATAGATGAGATCATGCAGACTTGAAAGGCGTATGACTAAGTTGATCTCACTTGACTTTTTATGTTTATTAATACTTATTTTTCCTTTCATATGTTACTTTATTTTATCAAATGTTTCTTGAAGTACTTTATAATTTAAATGTTAAATCTTTTTAGTTACTAGACATGTGTAACGCTTATGACGTATATCCACCGCAATTATGCTACAACAAATATTATACGAACTTGAAATAAGTACCACAATGCAAAGTGTCGCTCCCGCCACATCGCGTAGGTTTCTACTAGTATGCATAAATGATAAACCTCTTAATATTACGGTTTTTCTTTTACATGGACCAAAATATCTAATGAAAAAATTGGTTTATTAGTAATGTTTGGGCAATGTTAAGTTTAAATATTTAGCCTGATTCTTTTTTTAGCTTTTTAACAAAACATTGAAACTGAATCGAGCTTGGAAAAAACCCCGAATCAACGTTTACCTGAAAACTAATCATTTTTAGAAAATGATATGAAATTTCCAATTAGTTTTATGAAACTTTCTACCTTTGAAATCTACTCAGAAAATTTACCAACAATTAACAATCTGAAAGTACAGAACAAAATATAAAAGGTCTCCTACTAAATTATTTAAACCAAATAAATAACTGCCTACAGGAACAAAAGCACTAGGCGTAGTTTTACAACGATTTACATATAGATAATGTCGTCTATCATATATTATTTTGTTCGTTTTTAAGGTCAAATCTTTTGTTTATACTCAATTGTTCTTCGTAAATTGATATATTAGTTTATTAGCAAATTATATATATACAAAATATGTGAAACCTGTCACGTAACTTGCAGCAAAAAAATATAAATATCCATGATAACGTGCGAGCAATCTCACTAATATGATCTTAAAGATAGATGATATTCAACTACCTAACAAAGAAATCCTTAGCAAAAGAACTCACATATCACATATGAGTTATTACCAATATGCAACCACATCTTCATCTCTCTTCAATCCTTACATTTCTCATCCCTATTGATTACAGATTTCTTCTTTAAGAAATTATCGTATTTAGGTTATTTTCCTTTAAGTCGACACAACATCCATGATGAATGGACAGAAACACCCCATCTCATATTCACATCAATACACGCAATAGTAGCATGTTTTAAATAATTTAATAAACACACCCCTCAATGATATATTGATATTGGATATGAATCATATGATGGACTTAGGATGACAAATGCTTATTAAAAGGGGGTAAATTGTGTAACATATAAACAAAAAGACGGCACACACATCATTCTGAGTCAGGAGTGACTCACATGATAACTAAACGATAGGAATTATCGTGTTATCGCTATCTATCTGTTTAATGACAATTAAATAACAACATGATATCACGGGTCCCATTTGATGTAACGAGGTATGGATATTTCAGTTCTCGATATTATTGAAACTTTTTTTTTTATCAGCGTCCCAATGGTCTATAAGGCCAAAAGTGGTGCTACTAGATTTTTTTTTTTCCTTTCACTGATTTTAAACAATCCTGCTTTGTCACATTACTTCACTGAAACACCTTTTTATAGGTAACACTTCATCGATTCTTTTATTTTTTTTATAATTTCATTAAACCTTTTATTATTATTATTATTATTATTATTATTATTATTATTATTATTATTATTATTATTTCACACGGTTTAAAATTAATTACCATACTATTTCAACCGTCCCAACCTCACGGTCAGAATTCAGTATGGAAACCGTTCAATCGAATTGAATGGTATTGATACCGTTCCACCAAACCGTTCGAAATTTTTTATATATAAACTTAGCATACGGTTGGGTTAAAACACACTTTTACCACCGTTTATACAAAGAAACACACACTTTTACCACCGTTTATATAAACTTAGCATGTACTAGAACACGTTGAGGGAGGAGCCGGGCATTGACCCGGAGTTGGCTATCAAACTCACGCATGTGGAGTATGCGTGTCGATACGACAGCAGCTTTGACCATGTCGAGGCATGGCAACTGTTGCGCCAGCTCTAGGTTTTTTTATTTCTTTTAATGTATTTTATTTCTAGTTTTTTATGTTTAATTATGAATTTTAGTTTTTTATGTTTATTTATCTTTAATGTTCCTATTAAACAAACCGTTTAAAAAAAAAGGTAGAGATATACATAAAACAAATGGTAAAAATAAAAGAAATCACAAAAAAAGGTATATAAAAAAGTAAAAAATAAAAGAAATCAACGGTACCAGCACGATAAACAGCACCAGCAAAACGGTCCACGGGACCACTACCAGCGTGTATGGCGGCGGTGATACCGTGCTGGTAGTTGGTACCCGTGGCCAATTCGGGTGGCGCCCCGTCCCCCCTAACATATCTGGGGTGAGGCGCGACCCAAGTTCGAGACGGAGCCAAAGCGCTTTAACCGACTTTCCACAACGGGGCCTGGACAAGGTAAATCCGGGGCAGCCAGGAATCGAACTCGCGACCTCAATCGGGCGGGAACTCCGAGGAAAAAACCCTCCCACCTCATTGTGTGACCATTCGACCCACAAATCATTGGCATTATTGAAACTTTTATATTAAAAATTAACATTAACATTTGTATGGGCAGTGGCGGATCTAGAAATTTTTTTCAGTGGGTTCATGTTTTTTGATTTTTTGATGCTCCAATCTTATAGGACTAGACATAAAAACTTTCGGCTCGGTTTCACGGGTCAGGTCGGATAAGGTTCACCACATAATAAAAATACGATATAATAATAGAAAACTATCGACATTTATAAAATTGACACATATTTATCCCAGAGTTAAAACATCAAACATTTATCAAGCCTTGTCCGAATCGAGTAATCGAGATTGCACAAAAGACGATGTTGAAACATATAAATAAATCCTAGTTTGGGTTTTAGTTTAAAGAAAATATATAACTTTTACCTAGGGTGGATTTATAGTAATTATAAATTATGATATTTTGAGGACATTTATAAATATTAAGTTTAAATCATGGTGCTCTACAGAAAACAAAAGAATTCTGCCCCAGCTATTAGAGCATTCACAACCCATCCCGCATTCCCTCCCTCATTCTTAAAATTTAAGAAAATCCTACAAAAACTCACTCCATCCTAACCCCTATTCCCATACCTCATTTCTAAAATTTGCAAAAAACCTATGTTGAGCCCCCATATATGGCGTTTTTCATACTTTCCCCATCTCATTTAATAATAATAATAAAATAATACAAATTAAAGGTGGAGTGGTTTGATGTTGGTTGTAAAGAAAGAAAATAAAAAAAGCTTATAGGGGATATGAATGGGGAATGGAATGTTAGAGACTTTGAAAAAGTGAGAGGCAAATTTAAAAAAATATGATTTTTCTTAAATTATATGGTTGGTGATGAGGGACGAGCTATGAATGCTCTTACCAGTTAAAAAACTGGAAAGTAAAAAGAATTAAAAAATACAAGCAAAAGGGAAGACTAGATCCAAGAACTTCTATTTTAGAGGAGAGGAGGATTAACCATTGGAGCACTTCACCATGTTTGAATGTTTGTTATGGATTCACCGATATATATATATATATATAGGGGAGGGTTTTCTTGAGAACACTTAATATCGTGAGAACCGTGAGAACAAGTAAAAAAATCAATAAAATCAATTTTTTTTTAAAACAAACCTCATTATAATCAAAATACAACATTAATAAATGAATTTTCTTTCCAAATAATACATCTTTTCCTGCAAAAACACTTTCAAATTAACTTTTTACACATGTGTAAATGAAACAGTTTACACATGTATAAACAGTAAATTTACACATGTGTAAAAACAATTTATTTTCGTATACGTTTGAATTTTTACGCGTAAATTGTGTTTTTGGGATTGTATTTTAGTAATGAAGATAAGTGTAAAAAGAAATTTTGAATTTGAATGGTTTTAGATGTCGTTCTCACGGTTCGCACGAAATATAGGTGTTCTCAAATTAACTTTCCCCTTAACTTCCCCTATATATATAGGGGAAAGTTAATTTGAGAACACCTATATTTCGTGCGAACCGTGAGAACGACATCTAAAACCATTCAAATTCAAAATTTCTTTTTACACTTATCTTTATTACTAAAATACAATCCCAAAAACACAATTTACGCGTAAAAATTCAAACGTATACGAAAATAAATTGTTTTTACACATGTGTAAAAAGTTAATTTGAAAGTGTTTTTGCAAGAAAAGATGAATTATTTGGAAAGAAAATTCATTTCTTAATGTTGTATTTTGATTATAATGAGGTTTGTATTAAAAAAATTTGATTTTGATTGATTTTTTTACTTGTTCTCACGGTTCTCACAATATTTAGCGTTCTCAAGATAACCCTCCCCTATATATATATATATATATATATATACTAGGTTAGAGTCCCGTGGGGACCCACGGTTCACCCGAAAGTAAAATGAAAAAAAAGTAGGAAAATAATAATTGTATTATACGATTTGTTTTGGTTACTAAATGTTTGATAATGCAATATGTATGATTTTTGATGTTAAATGCAAAATGTCATCTAACAGTTTAACGTAACGAAATGATGGATATATCGAGTAAGTAAAGTTTAATTTGACAACTGCAAACTACATAGCATACTATCACAATATCACACATTACATCATTTGGGTAATATCTATATTTTAATCATAACTAAGCTTAAGCATAGAACACTTATCATTTAGTTGGGGCTTAACGAACTTCAACCAATATCACACATTACATCATTTGGGTAAGGGTAATATCTATATTATAATCATAATTAAGCTTAAGCATAGAACACTTATCATTTAGTTGGGGCTTAACGAACTTCAACCAATGGTCCATTTTCATTACTTCAATCAAGTTGGTCCATTATCATTTAGTTGGGGCAAGAACACTTATCTTACTCATTGATAGCTGATTTTTCACCTTCGAAGTTGTTATCATTGTCATCACGATCCTCAGAGTGCAGCTCATTTTAATAATTTATGAAAACCTCCACCATTGTATTCCATATTTGTGTTCTACATAAAATATAGTTGTTGTAAAGATATGGATACGGTGATAAGTAAATCAAGAAACAATCCTTAACCCACTTACTTGAATGGGTAGCTTAAATTTTCATGTTATCTCTCCAATGGTTCAAACCGATTACATAGCTAAAAAACAACTAATAAGAAAATGGGTCCAATGTCACATGCTGTAATATAAATTTCCTATATTTTATTAAAAAATAGACACCAAAAGGATCAACCCCAGACCCATTTCAACATGTAGCCAAAAGGACCCATTGTACACACACTTTAGGCAACTTTTGACATGTTACAAAAAGCCGCCAAAAAAATGTCATTATTTAAACTGTGTAAATATAGTACTTAACAATTAAAATTCTTAATAAATAATATCAAAATCATAATCAATCATTCAAATCAATGACATTAAAATAATCCACGTCTGAAATTAACTTACCCGTTATATACAAATTATTATTGACATCTTAAAATTAGCACACTTAAAATTAGCACACTTATTGAAATCAAGATGATGATTATCGTTTAGTTACAAATGATTAAAGGAAAGTCGTAATATCAAAATGAAAGTCGGTCAACAATGTTAAAATGAAATTCGTAATATTAGTAACATCAGTAAATAAGATTAAAAATCTTAATAAATAACATCAAAATCGTAATCAATCATTCAAATAAATGATATTAAAATCATCCGCGTCTCAAATTGCCTTACCCATTATATACAATTTATTATTGACATCATTAGTAATCATTATTAGTTGTACCAAAAGTAACATTTTGAAAATTTATATTATCATTTAATTTTGTTGTTAAATTTGGTATGACGATTAAATGATTTTATTATTTGTTAAGGTTTATATAGTATTGTTGTGTCTTGAACAATTCTGTAAAATCGGAAATAATGTGCCTCGATTGACGTGATCGAGTAGGAATATTTATTTATATATTTGAATTATAAAAATAGAAGGATTGGTAATTGACGTGAATTGGTTAACAACGCTTAAAATTAACACAATCAAACTCAAAGACATAAAGTCAAAAAATTGACCTCCATCAAATTAACAAAAATGTAAAAAGTTTTTACTAATTTTGATCAACAATATTAAAATTAAGGTCGTAATATTAGTAACATCATTGAAAATTATCTTGAATACATTATATATTTTAGGAAACTATTAAATAGATTTAAATTATATTTATTATTAAAAGAATAATAAAAGTATAGGAAAATGAATGTACACTCCTATCTTTGGATTATATATAAATTATAAACTGTTAAATAGATTTAAATAAATGTTTAAAGGAAAGTCGTATATGTTTAAAAGAATATCGTTTCATTTCAAATGATTAAAGGAAAGTCTTTGAATTATAAAAATGGGAAGGATTGGTAATTGACGTGAATTGGTCAACAACGGTTAAAATTAGCATAATCAAATTCAAAGACATAAAGTCAAAGAATTGACCTCCATCAATTTAACAAAAACGTAAAAAGTTTTTATACAGATTCGGTCAACAATATTAACATTAAGGTCGTGATATTAGTAATAGCATTGAAAATTATTTTGAATACATTATATATATTTAGGGAACTGTTAATTATATTTAAATTATATTTATTATTAAAAGAATAATAAAAGTGTAGGAAAATAAATGTACAGTGTTATCTTCGGATTATATTTAAATTATAAACTGTAAAATAGATTTAAATAAATGTTTGAAAGAAAGTCGTATATGTTTAAAAAAAATCGTTTCATCACAATTGATTAAAGGAAATTTGTAATATCAGAATTAAAGTCGGTCAACAATATTAAAATGAATTTCGTAATATTAGTAATATCAATAAATAAGATTAAAAATCTTAATAAATAACAACCAAATCATAATCAATCATTCAAATCAATGACATTAAAATTATCATAAATAACATTAAAACTCTTCATAAATAACAACAAAATCATAATTTAAATTTCAAAATCAATGACATCTTGTGGTGCAACCTTAGTAACAAACATTTTGTGCTCGATTGAACACCATTTGAAGACAAGGTATTCGCCAATGGAAGTATCTTTTGATTGAAGTAAATCAAGTCATCCAATCACAGTAAACCTTTACAAAAGAATTATGTATAGAAAATTTAAAATGTGTAACTAATTATAAAATAAGAATATTGTAAACATAAATGTTGAATATGCAAATAACAAACCTAGCGACATGTGAAACAATTTCTGCACGTAATATTAGTATTAGTATTAGTAATTATTAGTAATTAGTAATATATTCGTAAAAACAGTAATAGAAAATTTTAATTCAGTCAATAAGATATAAATAGGATTAAAATTAAAAAATCGTAATATTAGTTTTAGTATTAATAATATATTCGTAATTTAATTGGGTCAATTCGGTCAATAATAAATAAATGAGCTTAAAAATCGTAATATATAACATTAAATTCGATCAATTATTATTAATGTCATTAAAACTCATAATAAATAACATTAAAATGAATAAATCCTATTAATTGCAGGCAAGACCAATAATAATTCATAAAAATATATTAAACATAATTTCATAGTAACATTAATATAAATAAATGAGATTAAAAATCGTAATAAATAACATTCAATTCGGTCAATTATTATTGTCAATTAGAATTAGTAATATATTCGGTCAACAATACTATTTTTACGAATAGTAAAACTAAAATCGTAATATTAGTTTTAGTTAATATTAGTAATTATTAGTAATTACTAATATATTCGTAAAAATAGTAATAGAAAAGTTTAATTCGGTTAATAAGATATAAATGGGAATAAAATTAAATATCGTAATATTAGTTTTAGTATTACTAATATATTCATAATTTAATTCGGTCAATAATAAATAAATCAGATTAAAATTAAAAATTGCAATATTAGTATTAGTAATATATTCGTAAATTAATTCGGTCAATAATAAATAAATGAGATTAAAAATCACAATATATAACATTAAATTCGGTCAACTATTATTAATGTCATTAAAACTCATAATAAATATCATTAAAAAATAAATAAATCCTATTAATTGCAGGCAAGACCAATAATAATTCGAACGAACAGTAATATAAATAATATTAAACATAATTTCATAAAGACATATTAAACATAATTTCGTAGTAATATTAATATAAATAAATGAGATTAAAAAATCATAATAAATAACATTTAACTTGGTCAATTATTATTAATGTCAATAACATTAACTCTAACATACTAAAAATACATTAAAAATAATTAAATCTTATTAAACATAAACTCGAAAAAAGTAATATAAATAAATGAGATTAATAATTTTAATAAATAACATTAAATTCGGTCAATTATTATTAATGTCAATAAATAATATTAAACATCTTAGTAAATAACAGTAAAAATGATTAAATCTTATTAATTGCAATCAAGACTAATCATAATTCGTAAACATACTAATATAAAAAAATGAGATTATAAATCTTAATAAATAACCTCAAAATCGTAATCAATAATTCAAATAAATTATATTACAAACATAAAAAATCGTAATTTTAATTTGAAAATCAATGACTTCTTGTGGTGGAACATTTGAAACAAATAGCCTGTGCTGGATTGAACACCATTTAAAGACACAATATTTGCCAATAGAAATATCTTCTAATTGAAGCAAACTAAATTTGTAATATTAGTATTAGTATTAGTTAGTATTAGTAATTAGTAATATATTCGTAAAAATAGTAATAGAAAATTTTAATTCGGTCAATAAGATATAAATGAGATTAAAATTAAAAATCGTAATATTAGTTTTAGTATTAGTAATATATTCATAATTTAATTCGGTCAATAATAAATAAATCATATTAAAATTAAAAATCGTAATATTAGTATTAGTATTAGTAATAGTAATATATTCGTAAATTAATTCGGTCAATTCGGTCAATAATAAATAAATGAGCTTAAAAATCGTAATATATAACATTAAATTCGGTCAACTATTATTAATGTCATTAAAACTCATAATAAATATCAATTAAAAATAAATAAATCCTTTTAATTGCAGGCAAGACCATTAATAATTCGAATGAATAGTAATATAAATAATATTATACATAATTTCATAAAAACAGATTAAACATAATTTTGTAGTAATATTAATATAAATAAATGAGATTAAAAAATCATAATAAATAACATTCAACTCGGTCAATTATTATTAATGTCAATAAATAACATTAATTCTAACATACTAAAAATACATTAAAAATAATTAAATCTTATTAAACATAAATTCGAAAAAAATTATATAAATAAATGAGATTAATAATTTTAATAAATAACATTAAATTCGGTCAATTATTATTAATGTCAATAAATAATATTAAACATCTAAATAAATAACAATAAAAATGAATAAATCTTATTGATTGCAATCAAAACTAATCATAATTCGTAAACATAGTAATATAAATAAATAAGATTATAAATCTTAATAAATAACCACAAAATCGTAATAAGTAATTCAAATAAATTACATTACAAACATAAAAAATCGTATTTTTAATTTGAAAATCAATGACTTCTTGTGTTGGAACCTTTGTAACAAACAGCCTGTGTTGGATTGAACACCATTTAAAGACACAATATTCGCCAATGGAAATAACTTTTAATTGAAGCAAACTAAAATCGTAATATTAATATTAGTATTAGTTAGTTTTAGTAATTAGTAATATATTCGTAAAAATAGTAATAGAAAATTTTAATTCGGTCAATAAGATATAAATGGGATTAAAATTAAAAATCGTAATATTAGTTTTAGTATTAGTAATATATTCGTAATTAGTTCGGTCAATTTGGTCAATAATAAACAAATGAGCTTAAAAATCGTAATATATATCACTAAATTCGGTCAATTATTTTTAATGTCATTAAAACTCATACTGAATAACATTAAAAAATGAATAAATTCTATTAATTGCAGACAAGACCAATAATAATTCGTAATATTAGTTTTAGTATTAGTAATATATTTGTAATTTAATTCGGTCAATAATAAATAAATGAGCTTAAAAATCATAATATATAACCCTAAATTCGGTCAATTATAATTAATGTCATTAAAACTCATACTAAATAACATTAAAAAACAAAATAGATCCTATTAATTGCAGGCAAGACCAATAATAATGCATAAAGATAGTTTAAACATAATTTCGTAGTAATATTAATATAAATAAATGAGATTAAAAATTCGTAATAAATAACATTCAATTCGGTCAATTATTATTAATGTCAATTAGTATTAGTAATATATTCGGTCAACAATACTATTATTACAAATAGTAAACTAAAATCGTAATATTAAAAATAAATGAGAGTTATTTCATTCATAAATGAAAGTTAAATTGATTAATAATCAATCATTCATAATAAAAAATAAATGAGGCTTCTTATGGTAAATTGAAATTCATATTAATATTAATATAAATTCGGTCAATTATTAAAAGATAGTGATAAATAACATTAAATTCGGTCAATTTTTATTAATGTAAATAAATAACAATAAGGCTTGTGTTAAATATACCAACTAAGAGGATTAGTATACCAATTTAGTCAAACTTTAATGATAGGTGTGCATTTAATGATAAGTAGTCATTTATTATACTATTATTTATTATTTATATTACTATCTACTATCACTTTTTTTATTTACAATTTTATGTTTTGTTATATTATTATTAATAATATTAATCCCAATATTAATAAAAAAATAAATTAATCTTTCATAAAAATATAAATAAATAGGAAAGTACAAAAGTTCATTATAAATAAACAACGATACGAGTCTCTAATAAAAAAAGTAAACATGCAAACATTAAAATACTTAGTCAAATAGATCGACAAAACCATTTTCACAGTGACAAAGTTGAGTATACAGTTCTAGACACGACCTATACATGGTTTCCCATCTAGTTGCAGACTAGCTAATGTTGCGAAAATTCCAATAAGGCGTGATAGTAGGCATTGAGTACTCTCCTTGTAATTCCACCATGACATAATGGTCCTCATCATTAACTAGGGCAATTGTAAGAGCTCTGTGATGTTAAATCTCTTTTGGACCACTCCAAAACGGAAAAATAGTTGTACTAACTGACATGCTTAAAGAGTGGACGATTGCACCAAACTTATTAGCAATCTGAACACCTGCCTTAGGCATTTTTATCCGGTGTACTTCTGGACAAGGCGACCCAAAGAAGCATAAGTCTTGATACAATGAATTTACATCCCTAACAAAAATGTTCGCGTAGATATCATATCGACTTTGTAACTCTTCTCTCATCATCTGTCGAATGTACTCATAATATCTATCTTCATCAAGTCTGAGGCAAACAGCTAGTAATACTTTTGGAATATCAACCAGCATATCTAAACCATCCATGAGTGGTACTTCATTCAAGTCTATCACATATGAACTATGTCTGGCCGGCTCATCTGGGATCTCGGTCCAGTCTATCACCGGTTCCTTGTTTAAGTCAAATTCGAATGAGCTATGTCTGGCCGGCTCCTTTTTGTCAAACCTTTTTTGTTGCGATTTCTTCAAGCTTGGCCGGCTCCTTTTTGTCACACCTTTTTTGCTGCACATGGTAACCCATGACTGGTTACCATAAAGCAACACGTGTGGAAATGCACGCCAAATATCAAACGATGTCGGATGAACGAAGAATAAATTTTCTAACTCGTTACACCCGGTTGTAGTAATTTCATAAACATAACCATTAGAGTGCAAAATGGATAAGAGAACCTGCATTGGAGATTTTCCTACTTGATCGACCATGCGAATTTTGTATGCCAACTTTTGTACCCAATCCAACAATGCTTCACGAGACCCGAATGCCTAAAAATGAATCGTGAAACGAATTAAACCATCTATGAATTCTTGATTTACTAGGGTGTTCATTTTGGAATTTGGGTAGTTTTGAAAAAAACTGGAAAAATGGCCAACTTTAACTTTCTCAGTTTGATTGAAAAAAACCATCTATGAATTCTTGATACACTTTTTATGTTGTAAAACCCATGGTAGACAAAAAAAACCCACAACCTATGGGATATTTTGCACTTAGAAATTTCGTATGTTTGGTTTACATATCCATGTTGGATTTTAATTATTAAATCTAAGGTTATCAAAATATTCACCTAACTACTAATTTAAATCTAAGGTTATAAAAAAAATCACCTAACTACTAATTTTTGAATAAAATAAGATACAAGGTGGTCGTTTCATGTTTGCCTCTTATTAAAAAAAAAAAAAAAAAAAAAAAAAAAAAAAAAAAAACTCGACCTCGTAGTTTTAAAAAAATTCTAACTTATTTAATAACTTATGTGTTAAAAAAAAAAGAATAATAATAACTTTAATCCAACTAAATACTAACTTATTTAATAAATTATGTGTTTTAAAAAAAATTAATAAATTGATTGAAAAAATGTGCATGGGAAAGCCAATAGCATTTAATACTAATGTTTGACTAACTTGGTATGTGTAACAATAGCATTTAATATAAGTAAAATGTTTGACTAACTTGGTATATTTAACAACACCCTAACAATAATTCACATTCAAATTTCAGATTAAATGACATTAAATTCGGTTAATTATTATTAATGTAAATAAATAACAATAATTCAGAATTGATGACATTAAATTCGGTCTAATATTACAATAATATTAAAATAATTCCAAAAAACAGTAATATAAATAAATGTGATTAACTTTTTTTTTTTGAAAAACAGTCAATTATTACAATAATATTAAACATAAATTTGAAAAATAGTAATTCAAATAAATTACATTAAAAACATTAAAAATCGTACCAACCAAGATTGTCCTTCGTATGTGGTAACTGTAACGTCCCTGTTATGTATGTTTTTAGACAACAGAAATTTGTTCATGGCCTTCAGCACAGTCTGGATTGACACGTTAAAAACAACATTAAAAAATAAAGAATCATTTTTGAAAATTAAATAGGCATATGTACATGAAAATAACAAATATACCAAAACTGTTGCCGAAGGGTCATGCAATACCTTGAAGAATTGAGAACCATTATGATAAGACATAATAGCGTTTGTGTCTTCGGATCAAATCCTGTTTTTCAAATGTTAAAATATAGCATTACTAAATCCGATCGAATAGTAAATCCGATTCAATACATGTCTAAAAAAACCGTGATGACAATAATAAAATTAACATAAATCTGATTGAACGCAATCCTTATTATCCCTTTATCACAAATCCGATTGAATATGTGTTTATCACAAATACGTTCATCACAAATCCATTTCATTAGAACATGATGATTTCAAATGGTAATTAGATTATGAAATATTAAAAAGAATAAAAAAAGTAACAATAGGAATCTATAGTATCTTTGTTATCCCTTTATCACAAATCTGATTGAATATATGTTTATCACAAATCCGTTTCATTAGAACATGTGATAAACACCAGAATGATTTCAAATGGTTATTAGATTAGGAAATCTTAAAAAGAATAAAAAAATAACAATAGGAATTGATGGTATCTTTGTTATCACTTTATAATAAATCCGATTGAATATGTGTTTATCACAAATCCGTTTATCACAAATCCATTTATCACAAATCCGTTTCATTAGAACTTGTGTTTAAGAAGAATGATTTCCACGTAAAAGAATAAGAATTTTCATTCGGTTTGATTTGTTCTTAAAAATGTTAGCAATTAAAAAAAAGTCAAAATAATAATAGGAATCAACATTAGAAGAGTAGTATGGATGTTTACCTTTAATCAGTTGTGGATAATCAACAAATGATGCAAGGTGAAGAAGAAAGATTGAAAGATTTGTTAGGAATTAGGAAGAATAGGGGAGTTTTGATATGGAGAATGTAAAAAAAAAAATAAAAGAAAAAGGTTTTTATAGTCATAATTTGGAGCTCCATATTAGTTGTTGGATCATAAAGGCCATCTCTAAGGCCTTGATTCAACCCAAGTGACCTCAATTATTATATAGATATATATATATATATTTATATTTATGGGTTCAACCAATATTTTATATATAGC
Organism: Ambrosia trifida; assembly: GCA_028751855.1. Lineage (NCBI taxonomy): Eukaryota > Viridiplantae > Streptophyta > Magnoliopsida > Asterales > Asteraceae > Ambrosia > Ambrosia trifida. The sequence goes on from CM054127.1 coordinate 1,087,946, forward strand.
ATTTTACTAAAGCCCCGAAACCGAGTGGGTTCACGAGAACCCGGACCTCTTCACCTAGATCCGCCCCTGTGTAAGGGGACGGGGCGCCACCAGAATTGGTCACGGGTACCCCACTACCAGCAAGGTTACACCGCCGTCACTCATGCTGGTAGTGGTCTCGTGAATCAAAATATGGTTGTAGTTAACGAGTGGTATCCGTGAGTTTCTCTCTCCCCCTTTTGTCTTTTTCTCTATTTTATTTCCAGTGGAGTGCTGCCTCCAAAAAACTGTTTTAGTTAAGTGAATAAGTGAAGTGATGTGGTATTGCAGGATTGGTAGATAACAGTGAAGTTGAAAAAAACCTAGTGAAGCGCCCCATCACCCCTAAATCTCTCTCTCTCTCTCTCTCTCTCTCGTTAAAGCATTCAGAATCCATCCACCAACAAAATTACGAGTCTATCTCTTCTATTTTATAAAGTGATTTTGAGGGTCGTGAGTGAATGAGAGAAAAAAATATTATTGTTCATCAATATGTTTGAAAAGTTACCGTTCGCCACCAATTTTTTTTAATATTTTTTTATAATGGTTGTGAGTGAACGATAGAGCAAATTTAATGATAAATGTATTAAAAATATTATTTAATTGACAAATGGAGAGAAAATGTAGTTGTTTTTAGTGTAATTTGATGGTTAATGATAGGGAATGGGATGTGAATGTTCTTAGTTTGCAAACGAGTCAAGCACTTCGCGAGCTACTCGAGCTCGGCTTGGTAAAAAGGTCGAAATGAGCAGAGCCTTATCGAGCCTGATTCGAGCTTGAGCCTAAAATAAAACTCGTTTATTAATTGAACCCAAGCTTGAGCTTGGCATGTTAAGCTTGACAGGCTCGTCGAGCCTTAATGTAATATTACATTTATTGGTATTTAATAATATTTACCCATCGTTTGAGCTTGTTTACTAAACGAGCCCGGGACGATCTTCATTTATTGTGACATCCGTCACCCTAAATTTTATTATATATACAATTTTAGTCCTTTAATTTTCACTCCAACTTATATTTTCAGTCCTTGTATTCAAATATAACATTTAAAAAAAAAGTGAGAGATTTTTGTCGCTATTCAATTCCATATATCCTTGCAAATATAAATATAAATATATATCCCATTATTATTTATTTATTTATCCCACATTTTCAAATCTTATTCCAAAACCCGTCTTCACAAAAAGTTTATTTTTGTATAGTGAGAAAATCTATTTAGGGGGTGTTTGGGATTGATTATTCAAAACAGATTATGCGTTTTGGAAAAGCAGGGGTTGAGCTGCTTATAGATTATTGCGTTTTAGTATCCTAAAAAACCGATTATCTGCGTTTTCAAAACGCAATCCCAAACACTAAAAACTGATTATCTTTGTTTTCAAAACGCAATAATCTAAAAATCAGATTTAAAATGTAATCCCAAACACCCTCTTATGAAGGATATGGATTTTTATTTGATTTAATGAGAAATTATTTAATTAAATCCACTTTTTTATTTTAAATTTAATGAGTTTGTAAAATTATTTAGTATTATAAAAGATTTTTATATATATAATAGATTTTATCTTCTTTTTATCTTCTACAAAACCCATTACTTAAACTATATAATCTCAATAACCCATTTATCATAAACCAATTATCCATTACCTTACTAATGGGGTGGTGGTCTATTGACAAAGGTAAAGCCTTTAAAACACCTAGGTTGTGGGTGGTCTTGGGTTCAAGTCCCAAAGACCACAGGATTAAAAAAAATTAACATTTCAAAAAAAAAAAAAAAAAATTAGCCATTAACTTAACCCAAAAACACCATAAGCCCAAGACATCAGGCCCACCTGATCATCCATCAAAACCAAACCTCAACTAGATCCCCAAATGGGTCTAGTTTGACCAGATACATAACCCACCAACCACCTATGGACCGATCTTGATGTCCTCCGCCTTCCTAAATCGTTCAAACGCGTCTTAAGTTCGTTAACCTTGGCAATTTAATCTTAAATTACTCGTTTTCAAACCATCCTTACACCCGAAATAAAACTCCTATATATCGACCCTTATAACTCGATTAAACCCCCGATGGTACTCATAAAATATCAATTTACAGTAGCCCTATATCAAATCACGCTTTCAAACATCACATGCTTCGGATTTGATTGATTTTTATTCGTTTTCTTCATGCTCGGGTTAACCATCGATTTGCGCATGTAGGTTCTAATCCTTTTATGTTTTGATGTCGAATCCTGGAGTATTTTAAAAGCCCTATATTATTTTTATGATTCAGCATCGTTGGATTGACCAATTAGATAGGATTAGCAAGCTAGGATTCATGAGATGATTTAGGAATTCTTGTTTGTTTCGGATTGTTATAAATCCAATAATAATAAAAAAAAAATAAACCACAAAAGGGTACCCAGACCAACTGGTCTGGGCGCGCCCCCTCCAACTCCAAGGTCCCGAGTTCGAATCTCCAAAAGATCAGTTTTAATGTTTTTTTAACAGCCTTTGGTAACAATAATCACCATTATAAAGCTATTTTGGTTATTAAAAATAGTAAACCTTGTCTAAAATTTTTTAAAAAAATATCCTAGCATCCTAAAACCCTAAAGTTTATCTTCATATTTTTATTTTCCAGAAAAATGTTTATATAGTTATTTATGGATTTATTTAGTTTTAAACCATAATTAATTCATTAAAAATTCGTTTTTAATCATTTTGATACCAAAATTTTTGTGAAATTATTTCTAACCATATAAAACCTTTTGGTAATTTTATTTTCTATAAAAAGAATAGTTTTATCTATTTTTATAATTAAGTTCTATTTAATTGATCATATTCAATTAAAATTCTGTTTTAATTGAAAATAAAGTAGAAAATGATTTATAAAAAAATATTTCCACTTATAAGTATTTCTAAAATCCATATTTTTACGCCTTAATTGTATTTATTCCTAGTTATTGCATTTTAAATATTTATAAATCGATTTAAAATGCAAGAATGTCAAATTATGAGTTTAGAATTCTGAAATTATTTTTTTTAATATCTTAGAATAAAAATGACTTATAATTTTTGGATTATTTACGTTTTCATGAAATTCTACTTTTAACTCACATTACGTAAAGACTAATATTTAAATTCAAGTTGTTTAATTTTCGACGCATTTAATTATTTTACACATCTTCAACATTGAAATAATTATTATAAGATAATCGGGTTTATATTGTTTTTACATATTAAAAATTATTTAAACCCAATTATAGTTTAATTGAAACCCTAGAATCCTCAAATCTAGTCTAGAAAACCCTAAGTCTCTAATCCTAATTAACTTAGACTCTAAGTTTGTTCCCTGACAAATGACTTATTCCTTTAGGTTAATCCTTTAGGATAATTATGATTCAAATCTCGTGTTTGGTAGATTTCAAGTTATTACGCAAATTGTGAGTATATATATTTCCCCCTTTTGTTTTCACACTTTTGGGGTGATTCATGTACACTTATTTACTCATTCACTTAATCACGTTTAAATGCAATATTTATAAATCCAATTCATATATGCGCGTTACGTGTTTGCCTTATGTTTGTTTGTGTGTACTTATGCCTTCTCAAAATCATTAACTAATGTGGAGTCGAACATAACAATGAGTAGGTCTATGATTTATATCCTTTGATTGATTTACCCTTTCGAGGGGAAGCCTTTGGTCGTTGTTATGTGATTCTTGACACTTAAAATTTTGATTCTTGATTCTTGATTATTATTGGTTTGATTTTGAACATTTGTACAACTTAGTTACATAATAGCAAATTGCAAAGCACATGAATTACCAGCACTTTTAAATCTTTTATATACATATACAAACAGGGTATGCTCACCAATACAATTCATTCTATTGACAAATACTATTTTCGTACATATTTCAGGTTGAATTTTGAGATACCTTCTTAGCCTTTTGGACTTAGAGTTTAGAATTGAATTTTTTTTATACATTTGTTTAGATTTGATAAGTTTTCTTTAGACATTTGTATCTCATTTCAATATAATAAATTATTTAGGTCAAACCCGTGTCCTCCCAAATCCAACACCTTAACATATTAACAACTACCACCACACCAAGCCTATTATTTGTTGAGAACCCCTCGTATTCACCCTCAAAAATTTCGTTGAGTACCCCTCATGTTTCCATAATACCCGTAACACTATATATGCCTACCCAACACTGATTAATACTATATTACCAAACTTAGCAACATGACTACACCAAGCTCCCTAAGCCATAGCCACCTATCACCAGTTAGTTTCCTTTGGTTAGGCTGAGCTAATACATAGATATCTAACTACAAAACACAAACCGGTACACAACCCTCTAAAAACGATTGCCTTCATAAACTATTCCTTGTGTTACCTCCTCGTAAAAGCAAAAAAAAAAAAAAAAACCTATTGCCTAGCTTTAGAGGAGCCTATTTGCCTGATTATTACACACCTTATGCAACCATAATACACCATGCCATACCTACTTTATGAATTAAATAACACACTTTGATCTCAAAAGATACCTTGGCGATTTTTCCACTCATGTAATCAAATAATTTACAAAGTTTGCAAGATCATCAATTGATTGACTATAATAGTCAGGGCTTCAAGTTTACCCAAATCCTAATGGGTAATACTTGGATTTTATCAAAGCACTTCATAACATTTGAAAATTTCTACTTTAATAAGAAAAATGAAGATTTTAACTTACAAGTTAAAAGGAATATTTTATACAGAAAATTCAATTTCTCAAAACATCCGTGATCGTCCACAACCATATACGCACCCCAACCACACCTACCTAAATATTACCAAAACAGTCAACCCAGATTTTTCACTCAAATCATAAACTTATACCATAGAACAAAAAATACCTAGCTGATTCACTCAATCAACGCATCACAAGAAGTCTGGGAATCATACCTCGCCTTGAACTTCAATCAATGTTGATTTGGGTTTTGAAACTAGGTTACCGGTTAATAGTGTGGGAACACGAAAATTACACGTTACTCACAATCCTTATTATTCCCCATGCTGTGACTCGATCTTTCTTTAATACTTGGAAATCTAATTTTGGTAACACTAGTTCCACATACGTTAACTTCTCTAATCCCTGTCATTTTAAATCTTGGCCTTTTGAAAAGACATTTGATTTATGCACATATTTCATGAACTTGTTTTCTTTTACATTTAAACTTGACTTCTTATAAACACATGAAAGTGTATACCTACGAAGTCCTTTTCATATAAATTATTATTTTCGGATCTAAGATCAACCCTTTCTTGATTTATGAATCCGGTTGTACTAATACTTCATTATAGCCACTTTCTCCAATTTCATGCAGCCAATGTATTATAGTCACAAAACATTTTAATACACTTATATTTTCTCAATCGCATAACTTTTTGGTATATCTGCCTCTTAAATCACCAACGCGTTTTAAGCTTAGTTGGCTGTGAAGCACATGAAAACTCCGCAGTTAAACATGCCCAGGTGGGCGTAGTATCAGGATGGTGACCTCCTGGGAAGTCCTCCCCTGGGTAACCAAACACGAATCTATGACCTCTTATCACACAAAACGGACAACGTTGGATAATATTAGAGGCTGTGTGTTACTGAATGCTGTTACATTTTGAAACGTATCTGTGAAACAACTAAATTTCAACTATACACGCGCACATTATCTATGGAATCTATTTATCGCTTATTATGTCTACTACAAAGTTACAACACAAGCCTATTCATACAACTTGTTTACTCTCATTTTGTGCGAATACGCGATTTACACGATTTATGTCATATTTGTCCTTTCAATCGCAACTTCATGCTATGCTTATATTTTTACGAGTGCATATTTTTATACATACAATTTCTTCTATGTGAGCAAATCCCTATCATATTTTCTCATTATTTATATACATACAAAAGTTCAACTTTTGTGATTTCATTTACGCGATTTAAACGCAATACGATTCGTTCATTTTACACGTACTTCGTTCAGTACCACGGTCAATGAACATACCAATTGATAGCTTGCATAAGATCGAAGCCAGTGCCTATGTTGAAGTGTTTTCCTTCAACTACATAGGTTGGGGTACTCCCCCAACCCGATGGAACGGTGTAAACCTTGCAGTTTGTCAATACGGGTGTTTGGAGCTCAACGATCTGAATAATATTTGACAGGTTAATCACAAAGGCGAACCCGAGAGGGGAAGGACCTCTAACCATGTCTTACACTTACATTGTATTTTTACTCAACGCATTATTAGTTTCCATGCATGCATGTTAGTCCTTTGTGTAATTATGTTAGTGTCATGGAAAAGCATAGCACCCTAATGTAAGGTATATCAACGATTGAAGTCCGGAACATAATCGCTGGCTTACGGTAAATTGGGGTGGTGTGAAGTTCTATTAGGGTTCTTAGTAGACGTCCAGTACGCTTTCAAGATATAAAAGGTGTGGTTGGTTAGTTGTGGTACACCCTATATATAAACACTAATGATACATCGAAAATGAGATTGGGAGTCGAACCAGGAACTAACTATAGTCAACTTGGCAGTTCAATAAGTCTCTCCATAGTTAGTCATTTCATTTCATCCCTGAAACATAGATTTTGGCGTTCTTTTGAACCTTTATCCCCCTGGTTATTCCGAACAAACATAACGTCAACGAGGTAGTCATCCTCGGAGTCGGAAAGCAAAGTGAAATCAACCGTAATGGACATGATCTTGTCAAATGCATATGTATATGAATGAATATGAATATCAGTAAATGAAATGCTATACCCATGTGTAGTCATGGAGCATCTTGGGAACTTGAGAGGTGCAAAGCAAGGTAATGTAGTACTTTGTGAAATCGTTTTGAAAATGTTTTATTTAGTTATAGGAGACTCAAAAAGAATCTTAGTTCGCTATAACCTTCTGCTCTGATACAAATCTATCACACCCCGCCAAGGCGGAAACACGGGGATGTGATTCGTAAGGTTTTTAAGCACAAGGTTCGAGCAACACATAAGATGTAACTTTAAATAGATATCATCAAATGATAAATTAAATCATACATAGTTAAGATAAATGTAACGTTGTTTGAAATTAATGGACCAAATGCCGAAAACATGACATGACCAACATTATTAAATCTCAACCGGCGTAGGTGATGATACCACTAAGTGTGCACTCGAACCCCTCTCCCAAGTTCCCGATCCTCATGATCAATTACCTAAAATACATGCATAAAAGGTTTGTCAACATAATGTCGGTGAGTTCACAAGTTTTAATTTACTATGTAAAGTGCTTGTGAAATTCGCGTATGACCAATCAAAAGCTAACTAAGTAAATGATTACTGTGCAACCATGAGTCCCATAACCAAACCTCTTGACTGTTGTGCCTCACGCATTGTACAATAAAGACAACATATACATAGTAGAATACTAACACTCTCTTGTATGTAACCGGTTAGAGCAACTAACCAAGAGGGGGGGTGTCAACCCAATAGATCTATTATTCAAAATCCCAATTATGACATCCCTTCTCTCCCACTTCATACCTCGGAACTGTAACATTTCGCAATTAACTATTTATACGTTACGGATTAAAACGACAAGCCCTATTATACTTGGTGATATTTTGAACCCCTATACAATGATAATTATATGTGTATATATATATAATAATAATAATAATAATAATAATAATAATAAGAATAATAAGTTTAGTGTGTAAAAAAAAAAGGTTTTGGATAAACCAAACCCACAAAATCGTTTTTGAACCCAACACTTATGTTCACCATCATCAGCCCAGCCCAGCTATATCCCGGCCCAATAGAACTCCGGCCCAAGACCCCTCTCCCCTCCCTTCCTTCTTTGTTATATCAAAAAATTATACGTCTTGGCCGGGATTCGAACCCGCGCCAAGATCCGGGTCAACCACACCAATGCACAAGCCAGCTGGGCTGGCCAACACTTTTGTTGGAAACCCAGCACGAAATAATTATATAGGGACTTCAAGCCTTCACAGTTGACTCGCAAAGTCAACTGTGATGAATGACTTGCCTAATCCATCAACATTAACGCGTGATTGATCTAATCTTGGCAAATTTATGTAATTATCGGCCTCTTATGATCTGTATACACGCCAATTACCAACCAATTGACCACCAATTAATAATTATACGCGTATGGACTTAAACTCGTGGTCAACCTTGCCAATTAAACAATACATCGACCCTCTATATAAATTGAACCTTGGCACAGCATAACAACTCGCTCACATCTCTCTCTTAACCTCCAATTGTTCTGAAACACTTCTGTAAATTACAATTTTGAACGCTGTTTGACTTTGGTCTTTGACCGGGCATTCATCTACGAATCATCATTGTAAGTTTGATGTTTTATATGGGTTTTGATCACCGGCATTCACACATCAAAAGCCCTAACATCAATTGGGCCAATGATGTGTGAATCGTGTGATTTCAGAATTAGGGTTCGTGGGGTTTTGATTGGGGATAAACTGGTTTTCCACTGTGTATTTATAAAATTTTAAACGTGTTTCATCACAACCATTGGCCTAGGCCAAGTGGTTGTGACCAAGGCTTGCCACAGCAGCTACCCGGGTTCGAGTCCCGGCTCTGGCTCTCTTTTCTTTTCTTTTTCTGTTTTTAAAATAACAAAGCAATTTATATATATATTTCATTTAAAACTTATAAATTCATTTTTAAATATTAAAACTATTTTATAAATTCTAAAAAAATTACATTTATTAAATCTGAGTTAAAAGTTTTATTCACAATTTTTATTTTCCTAAAATTCATTTATTTAATATTTATAATAATTAAATCAATTTTATACTATTATATTTATAAAAATCCATTAAAATATCAAAACAACTTTATTAAATTCTACAAAAATTATCCCATGTTTATACAATGTTAAATTTTACTAAAATGATTTTTAATTCAGAAAAATCATTTATTTTATATATTTAATCAATTTTTGTTAGATTTAATCATAATTAAATCATAATAAATTCAATTTTCATTATTTTTGCACCAAAATTTTATACAATTTATTTTTAATTATTTAGAACAGAAGTATGATTTTTAAAAAACATTAATTCTTTAATTTTAGTATTTTTGAATATTTAAGTTAAATATTGGCAATTTGTAATAAATAGATTAAAAAATCTATTTTAAAAGAAATAATTTTATAAAAATTATTATTATACTTCAAACGCATTGTTGTGAACATTCTATATTCAAATTTTATAAAAAGACTATCTTTTATTTAATTATCAATTTTCCCTTTATTTAATTAACATCTTATTTTAATTTCAACAATTGGATATCCCCAAATTCGAAGCCCTAGAAACTTATACATTTGTAGACTTGATAGACTTAGACATATTTATTACCTCATTATAGGGTGATACTTGATACATTTGGGCAACACAAATTATCCAAATTTCTCTACAGATATAACATTTTACCAAGGTGAGTTTACATAGCCCATTTTCTCTATTTTCACTATTTTTGGGGTGAAACATGTTTAAACATTTTATATTATCATTTACTCGTATTTACTTGTGATTCAATTACATCATCATTCTATCATTTGACTGTAACAAAAAGACACAGTACAATCATTAACAATGATCAAGCCGCCTGTTTAGATTATAGCGCTATAGGTCTGACAAACCCATCCCCCGCATAGATTCAGGGATGATCGATAACAGTAATAACATTTAAACTAACTTGCGAGTTAGTCATCAGTCGACACAAGGTTTGGTTGTACAAAGACGCATTGCTACATGTCGGTATCATACTCTATCATCATACAACTTTGAATGTTGTACAAACTATTGTTATCATTTATTTTCAAAAACCTATGTATTCTCACCAACAATTGTTGACCCAAAATATTTTCAACTTAACATGTTTCAGGTTCTACTTGCTTGAAGATTTGCTTGAAGATATGTGCATAGTTTTATTCAATTTGATGTACGAATTCTTGTAGAACAATTGTATGTAATTTATTTAAAATCATTTAATGAAATTTATTATTCACCATGAGCTACTGAACAATCATTCATACGTGACACCTCGATGTTTCCGCCATCGGTTGGGCTGTTACAGGAACGCGCCGTTCTTATAGAGATAAAGGAACTTATGGGTCGTGTGTATGCATATAGGTATAGCTCCAAGATGTGTTGATTCCCATTTTGATATTGTTGGCATGTAGGTATGCTTAGAGCCAGATTTGTTTGTATATATGTGTGAACATAACATGTCATGGAAATATATCCCTTGTTGCCTTGGAAAATAATCGGTTTCATGTCTTAATATGTATTGGTGTACGTATCTAACCTTTGATAATAATATATGTTTGTTTCTCGATAATATTAACATATAGTTAGATATCATATGTTATTGATTCATTAACACGTGTTTGTTTGATAATTGTAACTCATGTTAGCACATGCTTGTTCCTTGGTAGTGTTTCATGATTTTGTGTCTGTTAACCTCATAAAACACATTGTAAATTGTTCGGATTTGAGTGAATTGTGTAGTTTTCCACGTTGGTAATGTCACGTGTATTGTTGTTTTGTCCGTGCATAGTAATCGGATATCCGGTTGCTCTCTGTTGAGCGAGTGATTGGCTTGATTGTTCAACATGAATTGTCTCGGATATTTCGGGTGTTGTATGTGTGAACGGATAATTCATTGAGTTTCTGCACTAGTTCGTGCTTTACTAGACTGGGGGTGGGGGCATAAAGAGTGTTAAAATGTCTAATATGCACATGAAATGACATGGTTAAGTAGAAATGTGTACAGATCTTGACCTAGATTGTTGACTGATGTCATACCGTCCGTCCGGGTAAACGCTGGTTAAGGCTCCTTTGGCCATTGGGAGCCGTGTATGGAGTACACGGCTCTGCTCTGCCCTTAGCCCTTTCTTAGCTTCGCAGCCTCATTCTTCCACCATCTTCCACTTGAGGTTCTGTTGGAGATTCCTCCTATCCTATTGTGATCGTATGATAACCCCGATGGATAATCATTATCATTTCATCATCCTATGATGATCATAGTGGTTTCATTATCATGATATGATATTCCAGATGGGTTATCATTATGATTTCATCATCATATAATGATATTACGGGTTTCTTGTCATTATAGGATGATCATGTGGTACAAAATCAATAGAGAAATATGAATATATAGCTCCAAACTGTTGCATGCCATTCTTGATCATATCCTCATGATGGGGAAGGATGAACAATTTGTTTATCAGATGATCTAAAAGTGTTAGTCTATAAACTCGCAGCGCAAAAGAAACACTTTATATTCAACAATACAATTTATATGTATGTTTTGGATAAACAAGTGGGTAACCCGCGCGTTGCGGCGGAACTAAAAATTGCATCAAAATGTATCAATTCATTACGATGTAAAATACATCCAAAAGTTTTTATTTTAAATGATATATTAAATAAACAATACTTGCAACAACATGATACAAGTATTTTCATCTCAAGTAAAGAATAATTGCATCAAACTATATGTATTCATTAATTTCCTCTTTGCATTCTCATCTTTTGAAAACAATTAGTAAGATATTGAGATGCACTGAACCGGACTTTGTTAAAATGGTAACCTATGAAAAATTTATAAATTGTATAATGATTCTTTTATTATTTAGATGCTATAAGGAGTTACAGGTACAATACATCAATATATAGAGTCTAATCTTGAGTTTAGGAAACGTAAACTCACATATAGATAGATAATTAGAGACAGCTAAATTAGACACGAGCATTATTTTTCAGTCGTTGAATCCGGTGATCATATAGTTTAGATCAGATTAGGTATGTTTACGTGTATGAATATTCATACGCATAATACTTCCAGAATTCAAGCCGTTACCTTATGATTAAAAACACAACTTTCACTATTGATTTCTCAGTTTCTTTATAGTATGATCAAGTTTATAAAACTTTAACTTTTATAAAGTACCCAATTCTATATAAAAGATTATAATAAAAGATTTATCATTACGAATTGTTTGTTATATGTTTTCTATTATAGCCCAGCGACATCTTGGTGGTGGGATAAGACTTAGGTACTATAAGGTCCTGGGTTCGAATCTCACAAAGGGGGTTTTCTCATAATTATAAGTTTCCTCTTGAATTGGTGACTTGGTGGTGGAATATGATCGCGTGGTAACACTGGTGGCACGATGATACTCCAGTGGTCCGTGAGTTATTCCAATCAGCCGTTCAAAAAAAAATTATAAAATTGAATGTAATGAGGTTTCAAAAACATTTCTTGACTCTTGACTTTCTTTTGATTAAATATGGTGTTCTAAAGACATATTTGCCCCTCGAAAAAATAGTTATTTTATGCATTGTGTGTTGTATCGTAAGCAAGTAAAATTATACCTCTTAAAATTTAAGAAGTCCTTAGGAAATGTTTTGTAATATAGTACTAGTAGAGTGCCCGCGTGATGCAGCGGGGAACACAAACACTTCTAAGGGTGTGTATGGTTTGATTAAATTCGATTATTACCCTTAACCGAAACGAAAATCAAAAGTCATCAATTAATCAATCTTATTACACAATTGATTCCTTTGTTCGGTTAGTATTGTTAGATTATCCGGTTTTTTGTCCGGTTTAGTTAATTTTGGTGAATAACAAAAAAAATTGTTTGTCTAGTTAAATGAACGAACATGAAGAAACGTTGTGTTTGTTCATTTATGTTCGTGAACGTCCATTTATGTTCTTTTATTTATTTCCGTTTAAGTTTATTAATTACATACGTAGTTATATTTACATAAATATAAACATAAATTGGGTTTTAGCTACTTGTATGAATATATAACCAATTAGTAATTGGGTTTTTTCAGTAATACAAATTCGTTCACATTTATTATGTTTGTGAACGTCAGTTTATGTTCGTTCGGTTTGTTTACAAGCCTAGGTATAAAAGCTAAAAATTTGAAAACCCCTTCTATTTATACTGCCACTACAATTCAAAAACCTATCTACTCATCTTCAAACCCATATTAGAGTATAATTTGCTATATACTTTTAATTAAAAATTTGATTTTTTTACGTGACTAACAATATCTAGGGGTGAACAATAATTAAACCCTCAACCGAGATCGAACAAAAACATACAAAACCGAACTGAAAATTAACCAAAACCGAGTTAACCTAATATCAGTTTTTTTGTACCCTTAGTTAACCAAAATTAACGTACCGAAACTAAACCATTCATACATTTATATCTTGTATAGATCCATTACATGTATTTATACCTTCATTTCATGTGCTTTTAAGCAAAATTTTAACCAAAGTTTGGTTTTGTTATTAGCCAAAATTAACTAAACCGAATTAAAACGACAATCTAACCAAATGGACCAATTAACTGGTTGGTTAACAAGATCGATAAACCGATAATGTCAATTTTTGTTTCGGTTGAGGCTTATAACCGAATTGAACCTAACCCAACCATGAACCATAAGAAGTGTATTTGTTCCCTACCACATCGTGCGGGCACGCTGTTATGAATTATGAATGAGTCTGTTTCAGTTTAACAAATTTCGGTTAACTAAGGGTATAAAAAGAAAACGATAACCAATTTTAACCAATTTTAAGTTAAATTAGATGTTTTTAGTTTTTAATAGATTTTGGTTTAGTTTTGTCTATTTTTTTGTTTGGATTCAGTGAACGGTTTAGTTATTGTTCACTCTTAGATATCGTTAATCACGTAACACATAAAGATTTTTAAAATAAAAAAAATAAATGTAATTTTTTTTATACGAGTATAAACGTATGCAAAAAATATGACTATTTAAAAAATATGGGTGATGGTTTGGTTAAAATAAGGAAAAGAAGTTTAACTATAGTTTAAATAAGCAAAAGTTATGTAAAGTTTAAGGGATTAAAGTATACCTAAGATAAAGTATTAAAATGTAAATAATGTATGAATGACTATTTTACCCTCATTTCAGAGTTATTAATGAAAATTAAGTTCTTAATTTTTTGGTATTTTAAACTACCCCTTCCTGATGTATTATAATATAGTATAGATAGATAAGTTTTGTTGATAACGCAGAGGAGTAAAAGTTTACCATTTAATGTAATGAAAAAAAACACATATACACCAACTGTATACTTTAAATTACTTCAATAATTTTTCAAATATTACCCTAACTATATGTTGGAGGATATGATCGAGAATGGCATGCAACAGTTTGGAGCTATATGTTCATATTTCTCTGTTGATTTTGTACCATATGAAAGTGACAAAATCCGTAACATGAGTATAAAATAACACATTTTTGTAACGTATATAATGATAAAGATAACTCGAATACACGTTTAAATTGTTATAGTTTTACACATTTTAATTTTAAACTATCATATCTTTTATATATACTATATATATGAATATGAATATATTTTTCAAACATACAAAAAATGTTTTTCATAGTATAGTTATGATTTCATTCTGAAAACAATATTAATACAAATAAAAATCTTAAGTTATAAAATCCAATGCTTTTATTACCAGATCGGTTGTCTTACTGATTTAGTTAATAAGAGTTTTTTTTACATATTTTCCCTTCCTAAGTTGCCTTATTACGTATTTACCCAACCCATAAAATCAATTACATATCTCCCCTTCCTAAATCATATATATTACATATTTATCCTTTTCATTTAAATTACTCTTATTAAATTACTATTTTACCCTTAATGAACTTATTAAATGACTATTTACATATTCCCCTTTCTAATAATATTAATTACATATTTCTCCAATTCTTCTAGTATTTCTTTTATGCTTTCACTTGTTGCTCTTTCAAAACAATACCATAAGATCTCATAATCAACCACTTCAAAAAAAAAAAAACACAAAATTTCAAAAATGCAACCAACATTTGTTCATAATCAAGTGCTCCAAAAACATAAAGTTTTGAAAAATGTAAATATATCATCTTAAGCAATTACAAACACGATACCAGAACAGTAACTAATGAATTCTTCAACTTTGACTAATTTCTTTGAGGGGGTTTTGTACTCTTTCCTCGTCCCCTTTTACTTGTTGAGGCTTGATGTTGAGTAGATTCTTCATATGCCGAGTTTTTGCAAGTCTTTTGACGATGTCCATACTCACCACAACACGGACATTTTTGTCTCATTTTAGGCTCGTCACCTGGTCTAATTCTGTTCTTTCTTGGTCTTCCAGGTGGACGTTTGATTGCTGGTGGGTATATCTTCTCCTCGTCTATATGCACCCATTCATCCTTTGTAGGCATTGGAGCAACTTCTAAAGCATAAGCTAATTTTAACTTCTCAATTGTAAAATACGAATCAACGTATTTGTCCCAGTTAGCATCCCTCGTGAAAATAATAAAAGCTGCTGCATGCACACAAGGAACACCTTTAACCTGCCAAACCCGACAAGAACATTTTCTCTCATCAAGTGACACTTCCCAACGCTTGTCCATGTATTTCACTTCAGCTCGATTTTCACCACTTCTACAAATTTCATATCCACCCAAATTCTACACACAACATTAAAATTATTAAAAAAAAACTCACCCAAATTTTAATTTGAAATGTATCTAAAAAAAGAAACATTACACTAACCTTAGAGATTTTGTCCAGGTAACTTTTAGTTTTTGGTACTAAGGTACCCTTCCATTTTTTTAAAAGCCGCCTTTTGTAGTCTAGGCGGACCATAATCTTCTCTATAATGGAATCAAGTAGGTCAAGTACTGGTTTGTAACGCACCTCACCTATCCAAGCATTAAATGCCTCCGGAAGATTATTAGTAAAATAATCACACTTTGATGCTTCCCCAAACCTACAACGACTCCATATCTTATTGTGATTCTCATTAAGATAAGTAAGTGCATCCTTATTTGCTCCAGCAATTTCATTTAATAATCTGTCATGCTTAGTTACATTGTAGGTCCTAGCAGCTCGCCATAAATTTCTAGTGAATAAGTCACCACAAAAACGTCTCTTGAAATTACTAAATAAGTGCCTAATGCACTCTCTATGCTCAACAGTAGGGTAAATTTGTGTAATTGCAATGTCTAGACCTTTCTGCATGTCTGATGATATAACTAGCCCATTAGGTGTACCGATTGCTTTCTTAAGTAACTCAAGAAACCATATCCATGAGTTTTTGTTTTCTGATTCAAGTACACCATAAGCTACAGGAAAAATAGAACTGTTACCGTCAACACCATTGGCAGCGACTAGTACCCCATTGAACTTCCCTTTTAGATGGCATGCATCTAGAGAAATATAGGGACGATAACCATCTAAAAATCCTTTTGAGCAAGCTAGCAGTGAAACAAAAAAGCGTAAAAATAATTTCTTGTTATCTTTAGTCTCAAAGTCAACCTCAACAACGCTTCCCGGGTTTCGCCTTAATAGTTCCTCCTTGAGATCAATTGTCTTTATGAATGAGTCTTCCCAATTCCCGTACAGATCACTATAAGCTTCTTCTTTACCTCGAAAGACTTTCATGTACGGTACATCCACATTGTATTTTTTCTTAACCCACTTTTGGAGTTCTGTAGTTGAGACATCTCCATCGGGTTGGATTTTAGCTTATCTCTAACCACACTAGCTACCCATCCTTGTGTTGCCACCTTATTGGCACCTTTGTTGCTTCGAGTACAAGAATGTGGTTCCACCAGTGTCTTAACCTACAAACAATATTAGCACAACATACAGTTTATTAACAATATTAAAATAATAAATTACATATAAGTTATATTAATACATTTACCTCGAATGAAATTTCGTCTTCCATAACAGAAGCATGTATTCTCCAATTGCATTCTAAGTCAAGACACCTTCCTCCACAATCCTTGTCTTTCCACCTTGAACCTCCTCCACCACTTGGCAAGCATCGCCAAATTTGCATCTTTGAGCGATCCGAACCCCAATCCACCATATTCCACCGGTCCGATAACTCTCTCCCAAGCCATCCAGCTAACTTTAGAGACTTCACCAATACCTCCCCAGAAAAAACATCTCCTCAGCCCTTCAAGTTGTTTCAACACTTCCGCAGGAGTTTTATACAGCGAGAAATAATACGTAGGAATCGAACCTAGGACGGACATAATGAGTGTGACTCTCCCGCCGAACGACAACTTCTTAGCTTTCCAAATGGATAGCCGGTTTTTAAATACTTCTAAAACTGGTTTCCAATTCCTTATTAAAGTCATATTCGCGCCAACTTGCAATCCCAAGTATTTGAATGGGAAGGACCCAACCCAGCAGTGAAATATTCCAGCCATTCTTTGCACCTCCAGATCTTGAACGCCAATACTGTACACGCTACACTTGGACAAATTAGCCTTTAAACCTGAAGCCAAGTAAAAACATATGAGAATACTACACAAATTTCGGGCATTCGACGTCGACCAATCGCCCATGAAGACAACGTCATCGGCATACAAAAAATGAGTCAACACCGGGCCAGAATTTGTGCATTGAATCCCATGAAATAAACCTACAGCCGATGCTTTTTTCATTATTCCGGTTAACGCCTCCATTGCAATCACGAACAAGAAATAGCGGGTCCCCTGTTGAAGTCCCCGATAACTTTCAAACTCTATCGTAGGGGAACCATTTATTAAAACTGACGCCCGGGCTGAGGATAAAACAACCATAATCCATTGCCGCCACCTTAGAGGAAAATTCATTTGTTCCATTATGGAATCAAGGAATTTCCAGTTAAGGGAGTCATATGCCTTATGAATATCCACTTTAAAGAACATACCCTCCTTTTTGGCTATTTTCATCCACGCCAAAACTTCATTCAAGACCAAAGGACCATCAATGATGTTCCTACCAGCAATGAAAGTGGATTGTTCTTCGAAATAAGGCTGCTAATTACAGTCTTTAGCCGGTTCACCAATACTTTAGATATGACTTTGATAATGCAGCCAATAAGACTAATGGGGCGATAATTCGACGGGCCCAACGGGTCTTTAATCTTGGGAATTAGGGCAATGAAAGATGACGAACAAGCCCGGTTAAGGTGAGGATGAATGAAAAACTCATCAAATAGCTTCACAAAATCTACTTCAAGACCACTCCAGCACCATTTGACAAATTTGAAATTGAACCCATCTGGACCCGGAGCACGCTCCCCTTCACATTCCCACACCACATTCTTAATCTCCAATAACGTGAACAGAGCGATTAATGCATCAGCCTCTACATCATATATAGACCGGAGATTCGGGCACATGATCGGAGGCCTATTTTGCATTGGCTCGGAAAACAACGCCGAGAAATAATCATAAAAATGTTGCTTAACAACTATCGGGTTATGCACCCAATCGTCATTCAGCAGCACCCCATTAATTTGATTTGAACTAACATTAGAGTTGACGATGCTGTGAAAGAAGCTTGAGTTTTCATCTCCATCCAACGCCCACCTTGCCCGAGATTTTTGTTGAACATCCATCTGCTTTAACTTGTCAAACTCCATAATGAATTGCTTGAACTCGGCCCAAGTGTCCAATTCATTCTGAGATAAGGATCTTGACTCCGCCAAGTTATCAAACTCCAATACTTCTTTTTCCTTTCTAAATAAAGTCCATCATTACGTTGTTTTTCCTTCAAAATCCACGCCTTAATCCTATTTTTCAACCATCTTAATTTAGTAGCAAGAGCTAGATCTGCTGTCCCAGAGAACCGAAACTCCTGGCACTTACCACGCACATATTCCACAAACCCAGGTAACTCGAACCAAGAATTGAAAAAACGGAACGGAATATGACCAAAGTCACTAGGAATAGTAGTCAACAACAGAGGTCTATGATCCGAACAATCACGATCAAGGGCCAACACCGAAACTGACGACCAAGTTTCCACAAAACTAATACAAACCAAAATTCGATCCAACTTACTTAACTTATCGCCACGGTCAGACATATGAGGGAATTGCGCTCCGCCCATCTGTAACTCATGTAGTGCTGCAGATAAAATGAAATCATTGAAAGCCTCCGCATTCGTAGCACAGAACTCAGAATTGATACGCTCCTCGGGACCCCAGACTTCATTAAAATCACCCATAAACACCCAGACCCCCTGTAATGCATTTCTCAGCTAAATCAACTCCACCCATAGTTCCTTTCGCTCCGCAGCATCATTCGGGGCGTATACATTGACCAGATTTAACCGATTACCGCTGTGCACCAAATCGCCACTTACGCACATATAACTCGTATTCTTAACCACATTAACACAATTAAACACCGAAGGAAATTCACGAACCCACTCAACTTTCCGTGAATTCCGGACCCCCCGAAGATTACCTGATAGGAAATTCATTGGGGGACATTTTCCACGCCTTCACCAATAATTAATTCCCTGGTCTCATCCTCAAACCCTTCTAGTTGAATACCCACAAATTGACCCACATGAATAGTCGCATCCACCTCTGTTTTTAACTCCGAATTAGCATCCACAACTCTATCAACCTCCCCTTGCACACCGTCAAGTCCATGATCGGCAACAATATCATCATCATTATCCATGCAACAACCATTGGTATGGAGATCCATAACAGGCAATGGCTCAGACTGTGAGGAGTTGGTAGGAGAATTAATGTTAATTAACATCAGAGGCTTAGGAGAGTTATCACCAAAACAGGGTCTTAAAGGAGGGCCTTGGGTGGACCCAACAGATGGTGGGCTCCTATCATTTCTACCTCTCTTACCCAATTGGGCATTGTGTAATGGCCCAGATATCATTTCAGGCCCAATCGTTTTATCTAGCCCAGCAAACATAACATGTGGGCCATCATCATTATGGCTGGGGAGTCCCACTGGAGTCTGTTCGAGATCATGCAATCCAGTTACCGATGGTTCCTATCTGCATGGGGACTGTTGGGCTTCCACTTTCCTATCTTCTTGGTTTCCTTCTGACCGTTCACCGGCCCCGTCCTTTTCTGCCAGATCACAAATGATTTCGCCCTCCTCTACCTCCTATTCCATCGGTAAAACACTAGAATTTTCACGATAGCCAGATACTTCAACTGATTGTATTGCCTGAAATTCTTCAGCCAAGTTCACCGGCTCTTCAGTAACCCATACCCGACAAGGCCGTCTCTTCCATAGTAACGTAATCTCCTCATCAATGCGACCGCCGATTGACGTTAGGACATGACAATGGCCAACCGAATTATCCATGTTATTCCAAGTGAAGTCCGAGGGGACTACCACTTTGCCGAATAGCTCACCAACCCGATCATACAACAAGTTATCTCGTAACCGGAATGGAATCCCAGTAACCTTCAGTTTCACCAATCGACTAAAAGGAAACAACTCCCCATTCTAGATTTTAACTTCCACAAACAGTTCCGACCGTAACTTCTTATTTTCCTCCAAACACCTTTGTGCAGTGTCATGGTCTCTAAGAATGATCAACAGATTGAGCCCACCTTCATAAGATATCCCAGCTTCTTCTATTCCTCCATTTCTGATATAATGAGATGCACTAATAAGTGCTTTAGGATCCTTAGCCACTCCGATGATAGTTCTACCAATACAATGATTAGGATACATCTCCCCATCTATATCTACCGATAGGAACTTTTTCCGGGGAACTCGGGATGTGCCTTCTCCACCAATTACTTCCTTAAACGACCGAACCTCTTGCACTGTCGACTCCGGCACCGGGGCTGAATTCTTTGGAATCCATTCCTTCCTGTTTTCCTCGAACGATGGGTACACAATTTTTTGATGATTCTTATCATACTTAGCGAGGGATGCTGAGAGTACAGCTTCATAAATCCTGACAGAATTCATATTTCTTAGTACCTCCTCCACATTTTTCACCCCAACATATCTTACAAATCCAAAGCAATTCCCCCCATAATCTCTCTTCTTTGCGACATACGCATCAGAAACAACACCATGTGGCTGGAAAGCCATCCACAATATAGAGCTAGTTACACCATCCGGCAAATTCCCCACGTAAAACGTCAACTCTTTTCCATTTCTGTTATTTCTCTTTTGCTTCCTATACCGGACCTCCATCCACGGGCCATCACCCGTGTCTTTCCAGTTTCTCATGGTTAATCCCCCAATTTGGGTTTTGAAATTTGAAATTTCCCCTCAAAATTCAATATAATAATGGTAAAAAAGTTAAAATATAGAGTCAGGTAATTAATACTTTACAGCTGGTTCAAATTAAATTGGCCCACTTGCACATGACTAGACCGTTATATGTCTAGTTTTTGTTTATTTTTTGGATGTACGATACAATAAAGCTATCAAGTCTTGAAAAAAAAAAAAGAAATTTGATCCTACTGCTTGGAGGGATCCCAATCCAACTGATAGCCAGCTTGTTCAAATTAGAGTGGTTTAATTACACATTTAGACTTATTATGCATTAAGTTTTTATTTCAACAAATCGTTCCAAACTTGCTTATGAAAAAACCTTGTAGATCAAAAAAAGATTGAAACAACATCTATTACCCAACTAAGCAAATCCCACGCAATTTAATTAAGAAAGTAACAAAAAAAATATCTATAACCCATTAGTACTCACATAAGCAAATCAAGACGGGTTCTTGTAATTTGCAACACTAACACTGTGTTCCCGAGTTTCATTAAATGATGGAAGAGAAAGGATCTCCTCCCTCTTCCTTTCTCTCCAATTCCTTCTAAATGGGAAAGATTGAAAATCACACTAAAATCCTTTTTATTATCCCTCTCATTAGTAAAGCTAGTATATTGGTATGAATAAATCACATAATTACATTTATTTAACCTGATAAGTGAGTGGATGCTCAAAACAATAATAAGTCACATAAAATGTTTAAGTAGTACATTTCAATGCAAATAAAATGCACACCTAATAAAACGAAATAACTTAACAAACAATGTAATGAACAAAATAAAAGAAAACAATAATCAAAACAACTTGCAGCATGTGACACTTAATATAAAGTCTTACTTGCATACATTTCGTACATATGAAAGGAACCAAAATTGTAAACTAAAGTCACCACAATTGATTCTTTAGCCGCCTAATACTTATTTCATTTATGTTCTTTATCTTCTCATTCTTATCTTTCTTTTTTAATCTACCTTTTCCTTCGACCATAGTGTTTTCTTTGTCATCTTAAACAACGCTCAACATGCTCTTGAATGGTGTCGCTTTCTTGATGGGTGTCATATGGGTCGGATGGCCCATGACATCACTTAAGATTAATGGGTTTTGAGCGGGGCCAAGGCGCAAGACAACGGTAGCAACCCTAAAATGAAGACTCTTAGCATCTTTAGTTAATCATTAACTGCAATTCTTAAAGCCTGGAGTACTCTTCTTGCAATCTTTATCCAACCCTTCCTCCCTCCTACAACACGTCATTTTATAATAATAATAATCTTTGCATAGTTAAAAAAACACTTTGGATGATTTTCTTTCATCATGTTTAACCAATTTACATTTTAGCTATTTTTTTCCAGTTTAAACCTACTAACTTGGTTGAGAAGAGAAATAAAGTAAATCGGCATGTTATCTATAAAAGGTTTTATCACATGTAAGTTATATGATCAAAATAACATATGACTGGATAATTTTAATAAATTTATACTTATTGAACATCACTATTGAGGGTCCTAGATATGTAAGAAAACAATTTCTAAAAATTTAAGACAAGCTAGCTGAATGCATAAAACGTGTGTGTGCGCAATATTACATGAATTGCCACCTCCCCTTTTCCTATTACTAAAGGTTTAACAATCTACATACTTGCATGGATGAGATTCCTACGTCTATTACGATCCCATTGACTCCTGAAATCAGAAGCTTCTCATCAACCTCAAATAACATAGACCCATTGTATTAATAAAAAGGTTTCCTTCCCATCTACACACAATTAAAAAGAGAAAAAAACTTGGATGAGTAAGAAGGAAACAATTACTTAGCCATGTGATTTAATTTCAAAGAGGACGTACAACATACCAATAAATTCTTTTTTTTGATATCTGATTTTTGAACCCAAATTAGACCCTTTTTGAGACTCACCAACAGATCCATTACATGAGTTTCTATTCTACCTTTACCTATGTTTTTTATTTATTATTTTATTTATGAAGTCTTGTGACTAATGTAGTGGGTGGTTTAAACGTGTTTCTTTTGCCTATTACTTGTAACCACCAGTTTACTTTTTTGTTTAATAAACAAAAAAGATGCATAGTTTAAAATGGCCAAGATTTAATATTAGCATAATCCGATGGTCAGGATGAGTTAAAAAACCAGTTGGAATTTTTGGTGTTATTATAATATATAATTCCAAACAATTTAAAAAACGAAAGAGCTAAACTGGTTGGCGATACATACCTCACCACAATGAGGGCGTAAACCGATGGTAATCTTGGCTTTTGATTCACGAAGCGGGGACAAACTTAAAATTCATATTTTCTTGTTTGAATGTATTTGATTCTTCTTTTAATTTTTAAGATGGTACGTTTTATATTTTTGTATAAATGTAGTTGCCTTGTATAGAGGTTGATGTGCTTCATGTGGCGTCTTTCAGACTTTCTTTCATTATCTCCAAACCCACAACCTACAAAATTTGTAAAAGTGTCACTACATATACAATTGTAAAGAAACAAAAACGCAAGTTTTACAAATTTTGTGGAAAACATAATTTCAGGATCCTAAACATGTATGAAACATATAAATATTGTATGTCAAATATATAAACTTGCTTTAAGAAAGCCTGCAATTGTGTATGTGATCCTAGGTCGACTGTAAGCTCGAAAAGAGGGGGGATATATTTTGGAAGATTAATAACATGACCTCAAAAGTCAACATATAGATCAGAGGGATTGTAATTTAAATATCATGTTCAAAATATTAGAGTTATTATTTTTATCCAGCCCAACAAATCACCGTCATAGCATAACCTGAAATACAATCTTCATGGAGACTTCGACATTGATTCGATTTTACAAAGATATAATGTCCTTGAAGGTGATTAAAATTAGAATAATAAAGCAAATTTATGACAAAACTTGCTGACATTAAATACAAATGAATCATCTTCAAATAATAGAACTACATTCACATGAACATTTAAAGGTTTGTTAGATTTTGACTTCTTGTTTAACATATTCAACAACAATTGGATGAATCATCTACTAGAATCTTGCCAAAAAGGGCATTGATACAAAAATATGCATATGTGAAAAGGTTACCTTTCATACTTGCATTTGTTATTTCGGCTATCTGGTTAAGCTTCCTTGAATCCTAATGGAGGACCATAATGAAAATCGATTTACGCATGAAGAACAAAAATTTCCCCAAATGATCTTGTTTATCAGGAACAAAAATAAGTAATGAGCTAACCACAATATTATAGTAACAATTTAACCACAATGTTACGAATGAACTAACCATTCAAGTATGCCAACTTCATTTTTGTTTACTTCTTCTTCCTTTTTATTTTTTTTCTACTTGTTTTCGAAAAAAAAGGAAGAAGCATAGTTTAAAATAACTGCCAAATTTTGCTTATAACCACTAGGTTATTACGGTTTAGATTAAAAGTAGTAAATAACCGCCTGATGTAGACGACCCAGATCAAAACAAAAACGGTTTTAAGTCTTAAAATTAACGGTTACCATAGGAGTGAATGATATTATAATAATTGTTGGTGAAAATCAAACCGAAAAGAACAAGACTCAAGGGAACAAAAAATAAAGAGAGAATCGCATGCTTGGCCCCTGTGGTTTCAAAATATTGCACTCTTGGGTGGTTTACTAATTACAAGATTGGTTTCTAGGCTTAATAAAAGTGCACTCGATTGATACTTATGACTAACGTCTGTTAACTTGGATGGTTAAGTCTACCCACGTGCTTACCACATGGGGGTATTATAGTCTTTTTAAGTCTTAGGCCAATATAAAACCCTAAATCATTGTTTCTCTCAAAAAATTAACTGCACCTCCCTCCCTGATTCATCTTCTTCTCCTAAAAAATACGATTGTTGGGGGTTTAACCATGGCGATGGCTTGTAGATGTGGAAAAATGGAAGTGGTTCTCACATCCTGGACTGATAACAACCCTGGTCGACGTTTCGTTTGCTGTCCTGATCCGGTAAGTTTCATTTGGTTTAAACGATGTTTTGGTCTATTTTGGACAGGAGGTAACATGATTTTTTGTTTGTTTTGGACAGGAGGTAACATGTCCAAGATTTCTGGGTTGGGTTGATCCTCCAATGTGCTCGCGTGCTACTACTATTATCCCTGGACTACTCCGAGTAAGAAATAGGGGTGATGAACTAAGGGCAGAGTTGGAAGCTAAAATCAAATGGAAGAATAGAGTTATTGTGATTCTGGTCATATTATTAGGGTTCCAGTTTGTAATGTCCATGGTTAACTAAGGATGGTAGGTATTGTCACACCCTCAAAATCCACTTGCGGAGTTTTACCGCGAGGCGCATGACAAACCAGGATCCAAACCAACGATCACAATAAACAAGTCTAAAATGAACATAATGCAATTTCAAAACAATGTTTAAAATCCCCGTTTACAGCGGAAGCTTATCCAAAACAATATTCAATAGTAAACCAATTGTTCAACGTTTATAAGACCATGCAACCCTAGCTAGACACCGTGCAGACGCGTGTGCCCTAGTCCAGTTGTGCTACCTTAGCGACCTGAGAAAACATGTAAAAGTTTACGTCAGCACAAAAATGCTGGTGAGTTTACAGGTTTTGTAATCCAAGCACCAAGTCAACCTGTCCATACTATAACAAATCGAAAACCAGTGTACGCTAGCTAGGCGTATGTTTTGTTACTACCACGATTGGAAAACCATTACTAACTCGTAAACCAAATGTATGCCCGATGTAGTAACCCTGTTGTTCCTGTTGTTCCTGTTTGAGACAATATGCACCCGCCGACCCTCCAAGTCGACGAGCGGGGTTGGTCACTCCCAATAGCGCTATTCACATTTCCCCGTTGTGCAAACCCGCACATTCATGGTTCCCCCCGGGACTTCCAAGGATCGTGTAGTACATAATAGAAACCCATAGTATGACAGTAGTTACCAAATAATCGTTTTAACACATGTTTTCTCCCCCGAAAATGTGAAACCAATTTAAAAGAGGGGCCGTAAACTCACCTTAAGTTGCGTTACTTCGTAATACGAATAACTCAGCAGCTATGCTAGTCCCGTAAAGCGGCGACCTAACATATGACAGTTACAAGCACTTAGACTAATAACCCGCAGGTTAATTAGTCCCTAGATGTCCAGACCATAACCAAGTTCGTTTGAAAACACCGTGACTGTTTAACTGACCCAAAGTACAAGACTCGACATCCCATTGGTGACCCGAGACTTCCCGTGTTATGTTTACGCTCTCAAACATGCAATCATGCAATCACACTTAACACACGTTAACGCACAACAAGTTATAGCACATAGCTCACGTATCACCGAATTTCATCCAAACATATGTTACCAAGTTATTAGATATGTTACGGGATTCCTAGCATGTTCCTACATGTCAAATCGGGTCTCGGAATGCTAATTTACACTTACAGCAGCAGTACACGCGATTAGGAAAAGTCAACTAGCATTTAGGTTGGTCAACTAGCATTTAGAAAAGCTAATTGCCTATAATATAGGCGATTAGGGCTATACCACATATAATTACTAGCATTTAGGGCTATACCACATGTAACTACTAGCATTTAGGCTATACCACATGTAACTACTAGCATTTAGGCTATACCACATGTAACTACTAGCATTTAGGCCCTACTCGCATGTATCTACTAGCATTTAGGCCCTACTCGCCTCTAACATAGGCATTTAGCCTCCTAATCGCCCCTAACATAGGCGATTAGGACTGCTACTCGCCTGTAACCTTGCTGTTCCAGTTTTTCGCGCGTTTAACGCTCTAAATCAGATCCAGAACGTGTGTAACCATCCAATATCATCCCAAACACTATCCTAAACATGTTTCAACTAAAACCCTTCGTTTTGCCTCGTATTATCAGCCCTGCATGCAATCACGTAATCCAAACACCATTCACATAGCATGCAACATCACACTAACATGCGTAACTATAACCCTAATAATCAATTACTCAGATTTCATTAACATAACATCAATATTATTCTGATCTAACATAATAACATGTCATTCATTCATCTTGAATCATAAAAACCCTAGCTTTCTAATCATAAACACACATAACACATGTATACTAGTTAAAATCCGATTAACAACACTTATTAACGATTTTCAGAAAGCTTTTTCGTTTTAGAACAGGTCTGGACTATTAGGGATTGAATAAAAACGTTTATAAGATTGAATGGATGGAAAC
Source organism: Ambrosia trifida (assembly GCA_028751855.1). NCBI lineage: Eukaryota > Viridiplantae > Streptophyta > Magnoliopsida > Asterales > Asteraceae > Ambrosia > Ambrosia trifida. The sequence continues at coordinate 1,115,375 of CM054127.1, forward strand.
CAAACCTTAGATTTGTAAAAGAATGATGGATTAAGCTTGAAACCTTGTGTTTTGATCAAAAATCGCGTTCCAGAGGTTGTGTGTGTGTTGGGGCGGGTTATGGGACGACTAGGGTTTGTATAATGAAGTTTAGGAGGTCAAGTATGGTATTTATAGTCGTTTTTAGTCGTCCAGCCCGTAACTAGCGATTATGCAGCCTTTACACGCGATTAGGAATCCTAATCGCATCTAAGTTCAGGCAATTGGGGCCTAATCGCCCCCTAGGGCACACGATTAGCCCCTACTCGCCCATAAAGTCCCCCACTCGCCCCTCCTATAGGCGATTGGGCTTTCCTAATCGCCTATAGGGGCTTGTTCCGTGTGTTTTGCGCGTTAAACCCCGTTTTAACATATGTTAACACATATTCACATACCGACAAGTCACATAATGATTGTAAACACATAACACTTGTAAATACACATATTCACACTCGTTCACCAATTCCCGGGACTCGAGACTTGTATGTTCCGTATGCCCTGACGATCCTACAAATCGTCACCATTTGTACACTTGGTTAAGGACTGACATCTAATGAACCTCTAGACCAACATCCAATGATCTTCTAGACTAAACCGATAGTTCCCGAACCATAACCCGACTTAACTAACCCAGTTAAGTACAATATACGCGTGACTCGCTAAGGTAGACTTTCATCTAGACAACGTTGTTAACCAGAATTTGCCGGGTGTCACATGTATTATGGTAGGTATGGATGGTAGGTATTATGATGTAATGACTATGGTCAATTTTGAATGTAATGGAATGTTTAAAGTTTCTGATGTTAATGGTAGGTATTATGATGTAATGACTATGGTCAATTTTGAGTAATGGGTCAATTTGGTTGAATGTCAATTTGGAATGTTTAATATTTCTGATGTTAATGGTAGGTATTAAGTTGAATATTTACAAATGAGTCAATTTGGTTGAATGTCAAATTGGGTCAATATGGTTGAATATCAAAATGGGTCAATTTAAATCCAACCTGTAAACATTAAATGTTTAGTTGTACACTTTAATTCCTACCTGTACACATTGAATGGGTCAATTTGGGTCACTTATACACATGAAATGACACAAACAAAACACTTTAAAGACAAACATGATCTAAACATAATGTAAACAGTCTGAACATAAACAAACATACTTCAAAATGGTGGCAAATATATAAGCCACAATATTTAAGGCTATTACAAGCCATAAAATAAGTTCCAACCACCAAAACACCTAAACTTACTTAAAGTTTACCACATCCAACTAAAGTTTACCACAAACATACTACATAAGATTAAAATACTAAACAGAACATGCTAAAATCAACTAACACCCCCAGCAACAGCTTCTGCAATCCCACAAGCACCCTCTGCAGCCCCACCAGCAGCCTCTCCATCTTGAGTATTCTGAGTCTTCTTAGGCTTCTTGCATCCCCTGACATTGTGTCCTTTATCTTTACAATTACTACAAGTTACAGTCCCACCTTTCCTGGTCAGCTTGCCTTTACTTTCTACAATATCTTGAAGTTCCACCTGGTCCTTTCTCCTACTCTTCTTTGGCCTGCCTATTTGTTTACGATGAAATGGTGGTATCATTTTCGTTGGCACTTGACATTTCGGCCACATGGTAGAACCATTTATTGGACCAATCTTGTGGGGTGTAAACTTCCTTCCAAGTTGTAGTAAAATGACAGGGGTGTGCCCATGACTCAGGAGATCCAACCTTTTGCTTATGAGCAGTCATGTCCCAGTTGACAGCAATAACACTCTTACAGGGAATTCCACTCAACTCCCACCTTCTGCAAGTACACTCCATCTTCCCAACATCAACAACATATTGACCCCTTGTCCCAGTTACTTGCCACCTTGTATCACCACACCACTTGACAGTGCATTGGGGTGCTGCCTTCCTAATAAGATCAAATATCTTTGTGCACTTTGGTGTCAATGGCCCCTTCCAGTTTTGTTGTGCCAGTATAACAATGACAATCCTCTTCATACAGTATTCCCTGATATACTCCAAGCATGAGATTATAGGTTTCTCTCTTCCTTCCACAGTCTTTGAGTTGAAACATTCACATATGTTATTGATAAAGAGATCAGATTTGGATCTACCTGTATATATGAAAACAAGACAATTAAAAAAACTACCTAATGAACTATAAAGACTAAAGAATGTATTAGTACCTATGAAATGAGACCTTGTCCAATGTTGTGGTGGTATGTCTGCTAACCACTTGTAAGCTTCCAAATTAAACTTCTTTAACTCATTCATTTTCTCAGCAAACTCAGGCACTATGGCAACAATACAAACAATTATCCTAGATGATATAAAGGAACAATTTATTGCAAATAAATAAGGACAATACCTTTGTTAGCTGCTGCACATTCCCATAAGCAATCTTTGAATCCCTGGGCTCTCCACTGTAGCTTAATATTCTAGTGTATGTGTCTAAGGCAGAACCTATGTTCTGCAACAGGGAAGACTTGTGCAAGAGCTGGGATGAGACCCTGATCAAAATAATCAATTAATAAGTTAAAAAACAATTAAGTAGCTTAATATCTCAACTTAAATAACTTACCTTTTGTCTATCAGAGATGAAAGCAAAATGAGAGTTTGTGTCTAGATCCAGGTCATCTTTCAGGCATTGTAGAAACCAAGTCCATGAATCTTTGTTTTCAGCCTCTGCAATTGCCCAAGCAACTGGATATATTCCATTGTTTGGATCCTGCCCAACAGCAACTAACACCTGACCCTGGTATGTTCCCTTCAAAAAAGCCTCATCTAATCCAATCAAATCCCTTCTACAAGCTTTTAAGCCCTTTTTAAGGGTCCAAGGCAGATGTAAATCCTTTTGAACACTCTGGTTTGGGAAGATGGATTAGGTTCTGACTCAACTTTAATTTTAACCGTTGTATCTGGGTTTGCATTCATCAGCTCCATGCAGTAACCCCTTAATCTTGAGTACTGCTCCTTGTAATCTTTAGTTCATACTTTCTTGCTAGCTCTGTTTGAATGGTTTTGATAGAAATATCTGCTGTTGCTTCAACCATGTTAAGAACAGTCTTATCTTCAGCCATGAAGTTTGCAGTAAAATGAAGACTGTCTCTAGATTGAAGACATATATGGTTAGGTCTGTATGTTCTCACAACCCAAGTTTCATTACCATTGGGCTCCTTGGACAAATACAACTGGTATGGACATGTGACATTTTTCAACCTCTCCTTTCTTTTCAAATAGTAAAGGGCATTGGCACTTAATGGCTTTTTGAACAGGGTCCACTGACAGATTCTCTTAGAGATTCTCCTTGTCCACCATTGGGCTTTGTAGCCTTCTTTGTTTTACCAGATTTGGGCTTTTTAGTTTGTTTTACAGATTTTGTAGGCTTCTTTGGTTTCTCAACAAGCCCATCACCTTATGTGTCAGTAAAAACTGGAACACTTCCTTCACTTACCACCATGATCCTTTGTTTATCATTCTTCAAAAATGATAGCTCCCTTCTTGTTTGAATTGCATGTCTTCTTATTTGTTCCTTAGCTTGCTTTGCAGATCCAAATCTTTGGCCAATAAAGAATTTTGCATCTTGTATGTTTGCCTTAGCCTTCAAAGCAGATTAACAAACAGTTAGATGATTGGTTTAAATCAATAAACTATTCACTAACAAGTAACAAAAAAAAAATTAAGAAACAAAGTCTAACCTTCTCTTTGTTCCTGATTTCCCTTAGCTTTCTGCTTCTCCTAGTTTCAAAATCACTCATTGATGAATCAGTTAAGCTATCAAATGACTCACCACTTAGGTTCTCAGCAGCTAACATGTCATAATCATGCAAATCTTGATTATTATTCAGAACATGGTTGCTTCCCACATATTCTTCTCCTTCATCTACAAAAGTATGAAAGTCTCTCATATCAACTTTAGGTTCTTCCACCTCATTAGCCTTATCCACATTCCAATCACTATCTTGTGAATCATCATCCTCACTAGAATTATCCTCTTCATCCTCACCAGAAGCATCACCTTCATTATAAGCAGAACCTTCACACTCATTATAACACCCATCCCCATTGACTGTCTCACTGTCCCCCATGTTAAGATCTTCCACATTTTCCCCCATGTTAACATCTTCCACATCCCCATTGTCCCCCCTCATTGTCATTCACAGGGAATACACCAAAGAAATCAATATCATCAAACACAAAACCATCCACAAGTGAAGCCTCCTTAACATTATCACCCTCTACAACCTTATCATAGTATACATTGTCACCCTCTACAAACTTATCACACTCTACAACCTTGTCACCCTCTACAAACTTATCACACTCTACAACCTTGTCACCCTCTACAAAACTTCTCACCCTCCCCTAAATTTTGACCCTCTACATTCAGATTTGCCCCAGAATGCTCACCGCCATATTCAATCATTAATCTTCTTCTAGGTAACAACTTTCTCCTAGGATTCTTAGGAACAATTTGATTAACATTCTGATCTTCTAATTCCTCTACTAATTCCTCAATAACAACCCTTGATTGAGCCTCTGGGGATTTCAGATAGGTATCCACATTTGTTTCTTTGTGTTCAATGTAAAAGTGAATAACCTTATTCTGACCCACATATTGAGACAAATTACGAACATCGGCATCAGAACCTAAAGCTACTAGACCAGTATCAAAATCTCTACCAGGTATTAGGAAATGATACAAAAAAACTTGTCTTTTTCTTCAAAACACTTTAACTCACGTATCATCCAATTAACTTCATGGGCAGAAAACTCATTTATGTCTAGATCATCTACAAAGACATGTTTACCATGGACATATCATCTTCGAGGCAAATTCTTAAAGACACCACCATAGTGCAGTTGGGCTGTAAACATAGTATCATTTCCAGCTGAAACAATCAAACAATAACGTTAGTTTGTAAACACCCTAATCAGCAACGTATTAGTTATCAACTAAAAAAACCCTAAAATAGCTAACCGTATTCAACATCGGGGTCGAAATCCTCATAATCGGGTCGTATACTCCAACCCATTCTGTCGATCACCTTCGAAATCTTTGTGTTTGCAGAGGTGTGTGTGTGATTATCATATCGTTTGTGAAAATGGGGGAAATTTTGGCGCTATAAATGAACTGTCATCTAAGGACTAGACTGGGCATACCAAAAGTTGCCATCACATCAGACATAAAAAGACTTTAATGCCCCCACGTGGTAAGCACGTGGGTGGACTTAACCATCCAACTTAACAGACGTTAGTCATAAGTATCAATTGAGTGCATTTTTGTTAAGCCTAGATACAAATCTTGTAATTAGTAAATCACTGAAACCAAAAATGCAATATTTTAAAACCACAGAAACCAACAATGCGATTCTCTTATAAATAAAAATACAACAATGAAGGAAAAAAAAGAATTTCCCAATAATAATATTTTGGTTTAGTGGTTGGACTTTATTCGGGTAAAACGTAAGACGTCAATTAACTATTAATATTAATTAATTAATTAATATTAATATTATATTATATTACTAGGTTAGAGTCCCGTGGGGACCCACGGTTCACCCGAAAGTAAAATGAAAAAAAAGTAGAAAAATAAGAATTGTATTATGCAATTTGTTTTGGTTACTAAATGTTTGATAATGCAATATGTATGAATTTTGATGTTAAATGCAAAATGTCATCTAACAGTTTAATGTAACAAAATGATGGATATATCGAGTAAGTAAAGTTTAATTTGACAACTGCAAACTACATAGCATACTATCACAATATCACACATTACATCATTTGGGTAATATCTATATTCTAATCATAACTAAGCTTAAGCATAGAACACTTATCATTTAGTTGGGGCTTAACGAACTTCAACCAATATCACACATTACATCATTTGGGTAAGGGTAATATCTATATTATAATCATAACTAAGCTTAAGCATAGAACACTTATAATTTAGTTGGGGCTTAACGAACTTCAACCAATGGTCCATTTTCATTACTTCAATCAAAATCTTTCAACTCTTGCTCATTGATAGCTGATTTTTCACCTTCGAAGTTGTTATCATTGTCATCACGATCCTAGGAGTGCAGCTCATTTTCAATAATTTATGAAAACCTCCACCATTGTATTCCATATTTGTGTTCTACATAAAATATAGTTGTTGTAAAGATATGGATACGGTGATAAGTAAATCAAGAAACAATCCTTAACCCACTTACTTGAATGGGTAGCTTAAATTTTCATGTTATCTCTCCAATGGTTCAAACCGATTACATAGCTAAAAAACAACTAATAAGAAAATGGGTCCAATGTCACATGCTGTAATATAAATTTCCTATATTTTATTAAAAAATAGACACCAAAAGGATCAACCCCAGACCCATTTCAACATGTAGCCAAAAGGACCCATTGTACACACACTTTAGGCAACTTTTGACATGTTACAAAAAGCCGCAAAAAAAAACGTCATTATTTAAACTGTGTAAATATAGTACTTAACAATTAAAAATCTTAATAAATAACACCAAAATCATAATCAATCATTCAAATCAATGACATTAAAATAATCCGCATCTGAAATTGACTTACCCATTATATACAAATTATTATTAACATCTTAAAATTAGCACACTTAAAATTAGCACACTTATTGAAATCAAGATGATGATTATCGTTTAGTTACAATTGATTAAAGGAAAGTCGTAATATCAAAATGAAAGTCGGTCAACAATGTTAAAATGAAATTCGTAATATTAGTAACATCAATAAATAATATTAAAAATCTTAATAAATAACATCAAAATCGTAATCATCATTCAAATAAATGACACTAAAATCATCCGCGTCTCAAATTGCCTTACCCATTATAAACAATTTATTATTAACATTTTTAGTAATCATTATTAGTTGTACAGAAAGTAACATTTTGAAAATTTATATTATCATTTAATTTCGTTGTTAAATTTGGTATGACGATTAAATGATTTTATTATTTGTTAAGGTTTATATAGTATTGCTGTCTCTTGAACAATTCTGCAAAATCGAAAATACTGTGCCTCGATTGACGTGATCGAGTAGGAATATTTATTTATGTATTTGAATTATAAAAATGGAAGGATTGGTAATTGATGTGAATTGGTCAACAACGCTTAAAATTAGCACAATCAAACTCAAAGACATAAAGTCAAATAATTGACCTCCATCAAATTAACAAAAGCGTAAAACGTTTTTACTCAAATTTGGTCAACAATATTAAAATTAAGGTCGTAATATTAGTAATAACATTGAAAATTATCTTGAATACATTATATATTTTAGGAAACTGTTAAATAGATTTAAATTATATTTATTATTAAAAGAATAATAAAAGTGTAGGAAAATAAATGTACACTCCTATCTTCGGATTATATTTAAATTATAAACTGTTAAATAGATTTAACACTGTTAAATAGATTTTAATAAATGTTTAAAAGAAAGTCGTATATGTTTAAAAGAATATCGTTTCATGACAATTGATTAAAGGAAAGTTTTTGAATTATGAAAAAAGGGAAGGATTGGTAATTGACGTGAATAGGTCAACAACGCTTAAAATTAGCACAATCAAATTCAAAGACATAAAGTCAAAGAATTGACCTCCATCAATTTAACAAAAACGTAAAAAGTTTTTACTCAGATTCGGTCAACAATATTAACATTAAGGTCGTAATATTAGTAATAGCATTGAAAATTATTTTGAATACATTATATATATTTTACGAAACTGTTAATTATATTTAAATTATATTTATTATTAAAAGAATAATAAAAGTGTAGGAAAATAAATGTACATTGTTATCTTCGGATTATATTTAAATTCTAAATTGTTAAATAGATTTAACATTGTTAAATAGATTTAAATAAATGTTTGAAAGAATGTCGTATATGTTTAAAAACATATCGTTTCATCACAATTGATTAAAGGAAAGTTGTAATATCAAAATTAAAGTCGGTTAACGATATTAAAATGAATTTCGTAATATTAGTAATATCAATAAATAAGATTAAAAATCTTAATAAATAACAACCAAATCATAATCAATCATTCAAATCAATAACATTAAAATTATCATAAATAACATTAAAACTCTTTATAAATAACAACAAAATCATAATTTAAATTTCAAAATCAAAAACATCTTGTGGTGAAACCTTAGTAACAAACATTTTGTGCTCGATTGAACACCATTTGAAGACACAATATTCGCCAATGGAAGTATCTTTTTATTAAAGCAAATCAGGTCATCCAATCACAGTAAACCTTTACAAAAGAATTAAGTATAGAAAATTTAGAATGTGTAACTAATTATAAAATAAGAATATTGTAAACATAAATGTTGAATATGCAAATAACAAACCTAGCGACTTGTGAAACAATTTCTGCACGTAATATTAGTATTAGTAATATATTCATAAATTAATTCGGTCAATAATAAATAAATGAGCTTAAAAATCATAATATATAACATTAAATTCGATCAACTATTATTAATGCCATTAAAACTCATAATAAATATCATTAAAAAATAAATAAATCCTATTAATTGCAGGCAAGACCAATAATAATTCGAATGAATAGTAATATAAATAATATTAAACATAATTTCATAAAGATTGATTAAACATAATTTCGTAGTAATATTAATATAAATAAATGAGATTAAAAAATCATAATAAATAACATTCAACTCGGTCAATTATTATTAATGTCAATAAATAACATTAATTCTAACATACTAAAAATACATTAAAAATAATTAAATCTTGTTAAACATAAATTTGAAAAATGTACTATAAATAAATGAGATTAATAATTTTAATAAATAACATTAAATTCGGTCAATTATTATTAATGTTAATAAATAATATTAAACATCTTAATAAATAACAATAAAAATGAATAAATCTTATTAATTGCAATCAAGACTAATCATAATTCGAAAACATAGTAATATAAATAAATGAGATTATAAATCTTGATAAATAACCTCAAAATCATAATCAATAATTCAAATGAATTACATTACAAACATAAAAAACCGTAATTTTAATTTGAAAATCAATGACTTCTTGTGGTGGAACCTTTGTAACAAACAACCTGTGCTGGATTGAACACAATTTAAAGACACAATATTCGCCAATGGAAATATCTTCTAATTGAAGCAAACTAAAATTGTAATATTAGTATTAGTATTAGTAATTAGTAATATATTTGTAAAAATAGTAATAGTTTATTTTAATTCGGTCAATAAGATATAAATGAGATTAAAATTAAAAATAGTAATATTAGTTTTAGTATTAGTAAAATATTCATAATTTAATTCGGTCAATAATAAATAAATCAGATTAAAATTAAAAATCGTAATAATAGTTTAGTATTAGTAATATATTCGTAAATTAATTCGGTTAATAATAAATAAATGAGCTTAAAAATCGTAATAACACTAAATTCGGTCAACTATTATTAATATCATTAAAACTCATAGTAAATATCATTAAAACTTGTAGTAAATATCATTAAAAAATAAATAAATCCTATTAATTGCAGGCAACACCAATAATAATTGGAATGAATAGTAATATAAATAATATTAAACATAATTTCATAAAGATAGATTAAACATAATTTCGTAGTAATATTAATATAAATAAATGAGATTAAAAAATCATAATAAATAACATTCAACTTAGTCAATTATTATTAATGTCAATAAATAACATTAATTCTAACATACTAAAAATACGTAAAAAATAATTAAATCTTATTAAACATAAATTCGAAAAAAAGTAATATAAATAAATGGGATTAATAATTTTAATAAATAACATTAAATTCAGTCAATTATTATTAATGTCAATAAATAAAATTAAACATCTTAATAAATAACAGTAAAAATGAATAAATCTTATTAATTGCAATCAAGACTAATCATAATTCGTAAACATAGTAATATAAATAAATGAGATTATAAATCTTAATTAATAACCTCAAAATCGTAATCAATAATTCAAATAAATTACATTACAAACATAAAAAATCGTAATTTTAATTTGAAAATCAATGACTTCTTGTGGTGGAACCTTTGTAACAAACAGCCTGTGCTGGATTGAACACCATTTAAAGACGCAACATTCGCCAATGGAAATATCTTCTAATTGAAGCAAACTAAAATCGTAATATTAGTATTAGTAATTAGTAATATATTCGTAAAAATAGTAATAGAAAATTTTAATTCAGTAATAAGATATAAATGAGATTAAATTTAAAAGTCGTAATATTATTTTTATTATTAATAATATATTCGTAATTTAATTCGGTCAATAATAAACAAATGAGCTTAAAAATCGTAATATATAACACTAAATTCGGTCAATTATTATTATGTGTCATTAAAACTAATACTGAATAACATTAAAAAATGAATAAATTATATTAATTGCAGTCAAGACCAATAATAATTCGTAATATTAGTTTTTGTATTAGTAATATATTCGTAATTTAATTCGGTCAATAATAAATAAATGAGCTTAAAAATCATAATATATAACACTAAATTCGATCAATTATTATTAATGTCATTAAAACTCATACTAAATAACATTAAAAAATAAAATAAATCCTATCAATTGCAGGCAAGACCAATAATAATTCATAAAGATAGTTTAAACATAATTTCGTAGTAATATTAATGTAAATAAATGAGATTAAAAAATTGTAATAAATAACATTCACTTCGGTCAATTATTATTAATATCAATTAGTATATTAGTAATATATTCGGTCAACAATACTATTTTTACGAATACTAATACAGGTTTTAATACAGGTTTTAATTTATTTAATGTTATTAAATAGGCAACATGTGTATTGCTCCTTGTTTATACTCGAAATTAAGATATAATTGGAATGTGTCAATCCATTTTAATTGGAAATAAATGCTGACACAATACAACCTATCTAGCCTAAGATTGCTCCTTGTTTAAAGCCCTTAATTTACGAATTTTGATTACATGAAAGATTTTATCTTTATATACTCATTATAATGGTATATGTGTCAATCCGTTTATCAATCCATGATTTTAAAACAGTTAATTAAAGAAATTAATGTCTAGAATCCTATAACCGAAATAATTGTAACTTTTACATAATTTCAGTAATTAATGTCTACAATCATATTTACGGAATGACTAATACGGTTTGAATTTTTTTAATGTTATTAAATAGTCGATTTTTTTTATTTTTTGAAATTTATACTCGAATTGGAAATAATTGGAATTTGTCAATCCGTTTTAATTGGAAATAAATGCTGACACAATACAACCTATCTAGCCTAAGATTGCTCCTTGTTTAAAGCCCTTAATTTACGAATTTTGATTACATGAAAGATTTTATCTTTAATATGGTATGTGTCAATCCGTTTATCAATCCATGATTTTAAAACAGTTAATTACAGAAATTAATGTCTAGAATCCTATAACCGAAATAAATGTGACTTTTACATAATTTCAGTAATTAATGTCTACAATCATATTTAAGGAATGACTAATACGGTTTGAATTTTTTTAATGTTATTAAATAGGCGTTTTTTTAGATACCAAAAACTTGTTCATAGCTGTCGGCAATGTCTGGATCAAACATTAAAAACAACATTACGAGAATTAATATAATCAGTTTGCTTAAAGTTAACAAAGATAATTATCAAAACAAAAATTACAATCATACCAAAACTCTTGCGGAAGGGTCATGCATGACCTTGAAGAATTGCTCCCCCTTGTGATAAGCCATATTCGCAACTTTGTATTCGGATGGTAGTCTAGCATTCAAATGACAAAACAATCAAAACATTCGCGGCATATCATATTTGACTCATAAACATAAAGATGACAATGAATCCTCTCTGGATCTCAAATGAAAAAAAGATCAAACAACAGTTAATATATTTGTTCCGTTTCATATACAATTAGACTTAAAAATCTGATCTTGCTTCCATATTGCGGTTTGTATTCAACACGTCCATATTTAATTAAAACGCTGAGAATGAAGATTTTCTCTTCAAATATGAAAATGGTTACATATTAAATATTGTTTACAGATAGCCATGCGTTAATAATAAAAACGATGACAATATGGACTTGTTCCACAAATCGTTAACTGGTTCCATATTATCACTAAAAGTTTTACAGGTTTGAGATCCATTTTTGTTGGCTATATTTAACGTTTACGAATAGGAAAACGTTACAATGGTTGATCTTGCTTCGATCCAAATGAAAAAGAAAACATACCTAGAATGAAGAGTGAATAAAAAGAAGAGTGAATAATATTAATTGGAAGATTTGTTAGTTAGGTATTGGAGGAGTGTAATGGAAGAATGTATGAATGTAGAAATAAAAATTAGAAAGAGTATGTAGAAATTCAAGCGGAAGCATGTAAAATTTCTAGCGGAAGCATTTTTGTGTTTGGGTTGAGTTTGTTTCGGCCTTTCGGCCGGAGGCCGCTCGGTTTATAAACGACTCTCAAAATGGCTAGGTGGTTTGGTACAAAAAGTAAAGAGAAGTAATGTGAAAAAAGTATTTTATTGATAATCTTTTGGTACAATTTTGCTACTAATTCCTAGTAGCTATTTATAAGCAAACACAAGAACTAACAATTACATAAGAAATGAAAGTAATAGCATAAATCAAGTTATCCTTGATTTATGCCTTTGACTTGACCATTGACCACATAATTATTGGAGAAGAAATTATCTCCAATAGAGTATTTATAGGGAGCTAGTTGGAGCTCCATATTGGAAATGGGTACCTCAAACACTCTCTAAGGCCTCCATTCAACCCAATCTCACCTCAATTATTATATAGATAGATTGCCACCGTATCTCCGGCCTTTAATGAGATAAAGATTTCCCAATTCCAACTCTTTTCTTGATTTTCCGGTGACCCTTTTCAATATATAACACACAGTTGGGGATATTTCCAACAGTTATCTTTCGGGGTTCATCAGATTCTCATGAAACAGTATCAAATCAGCAGGTAAAATATTGTTTTGGGATTTTTTGTTTTGCTTAATTTAATCATCTTCAATGTAAGATTATGTTTCTTGATCATTTTTTTTCATCAATTTCAACCATTTTGATGAGATTTTTTTTTTCTTTTCAAGATTATGTTATTGTGTCTACCATTGTTGATTGTAGATTCTTGATGTCTTTTGATAAAATAAAAAAATTGGGGTTTTTTCATCAGTTTGATCTTATTTTAACCATTTTGATGTGGGCTTTTCACAAGATTTTGCTTACTGTATCGATCATAGTTTCTTGATTGATGTCTTGTTTTGATAAAAATAAAATAAAATAAAATAAAATAAAATATAATAAAATATAATAAAATAAAATAAAATTTGGGCATCTTTTTTTTTTTTTCTTCAAAATTTTGCTTGTTTTATCTATTATCATTGTTGATTGTTGTTTCTTTATATGTTATTTGATAAAAATTTGGATTTTTGGCCATCTTGATGTGGGGTTTACTCATGATTTTGTTTAATGTACCTACTCATATTAATTGTCGTTTTTTGAATTCAACTTGAGGCTGTTGTTCAAGATATTTTGAAAGGTTTTTTTTTTTTTTTTTTTTTTTTTTTTTTTTAAAAAAATATATTGTGGTGAAGGATGTAACTGCAACCAACTTGCTTCCTTTATGATTATAAAAATGTGATTCCAGCGCTGCATTTGATCATATCTTGTGACATTTCTTTTATTAAAAAAAAAATGAAATGAAACACAATTATTATTATTATTATTATTATTATCCCTTTGGATAAGAGCGCATCTTCTTGCTGTTAAAGTGGCAAAGTTTGAATCCTTACAAGGTTCATTGTCCTTGATTATTTTGAGTGGGCATGTGGCCCCTCAAATGAGATTTTTAATGTTAATAACACCATTCATGTTCTCCTTGATTATTTTACGTCTACAAACTAAAAACAAATTGTTTATTTCAGTGGATATGACATGACATGTGGCCCGATTTTTAATGTTTTTAAAAATAATAATAACACCATTCATGTTTATATATACATTCATTAGTTTGAAGAGTTGAAGCAGAGGAAAATGGAGAAAAAGCAGAAGAAGTTTCTAACCGTTGCGCCGTTTGAATGCGCGTGGCGTGATGATCTAAGGTTCAAGGAAGCAGGACGAGGTTGTGTTGCATTTGAAGCGTTTGCACACAATGATGTCACGGTGGTGTTTCGTGAACAGTTGGGTAGCCAACACTACCATTACAAACGAGACAACAGTCCGCATTATACAGTAATCATCGGTAGTCATAGAAACCGACGGCTAAAGATCGAGGTAGATGGAATCACAGTTGTTGATGAAGCGGGCTTGGGTTTATGCTGTTCATCTGCATTCCAAAGTTACTGGATAAGCATCTGTGACGGGTTGATTAGCATCGGAAAAGGTCGGTACCCTTTCAAAAATCTTGTTTTTCAATGGCTTGATAAAAAGCCGAATTGTAGTGTGCAGTATGTGGGACTTAGTAGTTGGGATAAACATGTTGGGTATAGAAATGTTAACGTGCTTCCGTTAACACAAAATCATATATCACTTTGGAAGCATGTTGACTGTGGAGAGTATAATAAGGGGGAGGATGATAATGACGAAGATTTGAGGGACGAGTTTGGAAACTTTGATAACCATCAGGGGCTTGGAAGTTTTCTTGAAAGTTGGGACTTATCTGATATGTACTTTGTTGTGGCCGAAGAAGAGCGGGCTGTACCTGCTCATAAAGTGATCCTTGCAGCTGTGGATGATATCGATTTGTGTTTGTTTGATCAAGATGTTATCCTGATCAAGGATGTAACTTTTCCGGTTTTGCATGCTTTTCTGCGGTTTATCTATACAGGCTTTACACAGGTAATTTATTTATTTGTCTTCATTTTTATAGTCATCTTCTTTACACTGCAGTGCTGTTTTGGCATAGTAAAGTTTATTTTGATTGTTCGGTTAAAAATAAACGTTATCATGCGTTCATTTAAAGTTATTTTATAATTAAACAACCAATAAATAATTAGAATTTACCAAACAGAAACAAATCCAAACACTATCTTCCTTTTGTTGTAGATTCCAGAGTCACTACTAGGATCCCTGAGGGATCTAAGCTTACGATTTGGAGCAACTTCATTGGTAAAACAATGTGAAAATATGATCGACCGATTTAAACTCAACAAAAAGTTGTTTGATTCTGGCAAGAATGTTGAGATATGGCACCCCAGTTCTCAGCCCCATTGTGGTGGGCCCGCCTTTCCATTACGGCTTCCTCTGAGCGTGCAAAAGCTTGAGCAATTTCACCAAACAGGTGCGTTTGGTGATATTGATATTAGCATTGAAGGTCATGGTCTCATTGACAGGTCTCACAAAGTTATTCTTGGTTTATGGAGTTTACCGTTTATGAAGGTGAGCTACTTCTTACTTGTGTTCGTTTAGTTTACGAAATTATGCTTATTAATGGGCAAACTACACAAATCCGCAATTTACACGTAAAATTGAAAAATATGAGGATGTTTGTTAAATTCAGGAAAAGAAATTTAAGATGTTATCTATTTTGTGAAGTTTGCCCCATATGGTTTCAAACAACTTATGGTCATAAGAAAATGACTGAATTACAGATGTTTACAAACGGAATGAGTGAGAGTGTTTCTTCAGAAGTTTGCTTAAAGGATGTATCACCTAAAGCTTTCAAAGTTATGATCGATTACTTCTATAATGGTGGACTAAATTTGGAAGATACCGTTGAGAGTGATATCTTGTTACTCGAGCTTCTCTTGTTAGCAGATCAATTTGGGGTTTCTCTTCTTCATCAAGATTGCTGCAAAACACTTTTGGAGCGGCTGTCAGAGGTAGTTTTGATAACAACACTCTTTCTTTCTTGTGTTTTTTAATAATTATATATATGTATTTTGTTTGATTAACCTGGTTTTGAAGTGTAACTCTCTAAAAGTACAAGGAAGTGCGGGTTCAGACTTATGAGAACGGAGAGATGGATTTTATAATGATGGATTATAAAATATTAATTACTCTTATCTATATACTATATGCAGGGATCAAGTAGTGGATGAAGGTCAGGTCATACAAGAACAATTTTTGTTTAAATGGACATGGAAGAAGACACTTTTGGCCAAGTAATTGAATTATTGAATATTATATCTAATTATTATATTATATTTTGTTGCAGGGTTCGGTATGCTTAATTCTTCAAGTGATTCCCTCCATCCCTTCGTGTAAGATCATAGAAGAAACATGTGAACGGATATTTACAAAGCACTTTGATTACTGTACAACGGCTAGTTCCGACTTCGTCTTGCTAGATGAGTCGACTTTCTCTAATATTTTACAGGTGGGTTTGAACTTGTAAATTTCAAATATTATATTTCTCATGGGGGTTTCTATTCTATACAATTAATATGACCAATGTTTTTTCCCACAATTGTCGGTTTTTAGTGTTTGGATAATAAACATATCTAAGTGTCACTCACACGGATGGAACAAAACTGGTTTTACCCCTTATTTCCAAGTAATTTTTATTCCTGTTCACTACACACTCAAAACATTGGTTATATTAATTAGGTAGATATCACCTGTGTATGTGTTTGATAAGACATGAACTTGTCTTTATTGTGTAATCATATATTTTATTTTACAGCATCAAGATTTGACGGTTACCTCTGAAGAAAGAGTTGTAAACGCCATATTAATGTGGAGCTTGCAACCAAGTGAATTATCGAATTGGGAAACGGTAGATGATATGCTTTCGAATATGACACCCGAGGATGTTTTCGGTACAAGGTTTCAGTCACTAATTGCCTTGCTTCCACTTGTGAGGTTTCCATTGTTACCATTGTACTTGCTAAAGAAGGTACATGCAGCAGCCAGCATATTTCTGAATATATTTCTCTTTGGTCCTAACATTAGCAACATCACCTAACCTAACCTTATGTTGTGATTTCAGATGGAGAATAGCAATCTAAGCATGAAAATGTATACTTTTTATCATTTGGTGAGTTGAGGATCTTGTGTTATTCACACTATTTGTTTCTTATAGGTTGCAAAATGGTCAGGCATGTTGGGGGGTATCATGTCAAATGGGTAATTTCGAGGATTGATATATTATGAAATATGACTAAAACACTATTATTTATTAACTTCATGATATTATTCATTTTTTCAACAATAATATTGCAACATTTAGGGTTATTTTTGTCATTTCTCTGATTTTGATATGATCATTTATCAGGTGAAAGAGGCAATCACTTTCTTGGTAGCGGGTTTCCCAACTTCAGGAGGTGACCCAAAGTATGTTCGAAAGTAACAAGCAAGTTGTCTTTATAACATAGATACATGATAATCAATTCATATGATAATAGTGATAAACTTTTGTGCATTTTCGATTTCTAAGGTTCCAACATAGGCAATCGAGTTTTAAGGAGCTTCAATACATACGCGATGGGGATAGCAATGGAGTTCTGTATTATGCAGGCACATCATATGGTAAACACCAATGGGTTAATCCTGTTTTAGCCAAGGTAATTTAATTATTTATCCTTTTATTATCATTAATTAATTAATAGTTTAAAAAAATAAGAAAAAAGAAAAAAAGTTTGATTTTTGTTTTTTTTTTTTTCCTTTAGAAAATTAGCATTATGGCTAGCAATCCCATTTCAAGATACACAGACCCTAAAGTCTTGGCCTCAAGGACTTACCAGGTATGACATATATATTATAATCTTAATTTAAGTAAAGAATCGATCGTTAATTACAGTTAGTCTTGAAATAGGGAACGTCTTTTGCTGGGCCCCGTATTGAGGATGGGAAAAACTGTTCATGGTGGATGGTTGACCTTGGCCTTGACCACCAGGTTAAATCCATTTTTAATCATAAATAATATGCTAGATTAGGTTTGAAGGACCTTTGTATGTATCCGGTCAACCTTACGTGTATTTTTCTTGATTTGAAACAGCTCATGTGCAATTATTACACATTAAGACAAGATGGATCAAAGGCTTTCATGAGATACTGGAATTTTCAGGTATTTAAAGGGGACTAGTGAAGTCAAATGGTCAAAAGTCAACTCCCTAGAGTTTATTCAAACTTATAATCCCTTTTTTTTTTTTTTTTTAGTAGAAAATCAACTGATATATATGTTGTTAACTAACTCCCAGGGTTCATCCGACGGTAAAAGCTGGACAGACTTGAGGGTACACGAGAACGACCAAACAATAAGCAAACCTGGACAATTCGCGTCATGGCCCGTTACCGGTCCAAATGCTCTGCTCCCTTTTAGATACTTCAGAGTGGCTCTGGTCGCTCCGACAACAGACAATATGAACCCGTGGACACTTTGCATTTGCTTTTTGGAACTCTATGGTTATCTACACTGAATCCTTATAATATAGGTTGCTTTTTCAGTATTTTGAGCTTAGGCCACAGTGTAATCCTTTAGATTCGTCGGTCGGTCGGTCGGTTTCTGTTGTTGTGAATCTTTGAAGAATAGAATAATGCTCAAGTTTATTGGGAGCTTTTGAGTCAACTCACAGTTACTTTCATGTTAATACGAACCGGGGTATCTATTTCATGGTTTAATAATTTCTGTTGTTTGCTGTGAATGTTTGATGAATAATATTGAAAACATTTTAGCTTCTTTTGAGTCAACTAACAATCTTTCATCATGATGATAAGGACCCGACCCGAGTATAATTTGGACTCAATCTGATTTAAACCTTAAACAGTTAAATCTTCAACACCAATATTAAATAAATATTTGAAGCAATCAAACATGTAACACCACCAATAATAGATTAATACCTAGCCTAGCCCTTATGACAACAATTTCAAACAATCAAACCTTCAAAGATTCAAAATCATTGAATTGAAATTTAATAATCTAAACTATTTGAAATTGATCGTTGACATCCTAAACTAAAAAGTTGGCTATATATGACCTGTACTTTTAACATATTGGATCCTGACACTCAATTTTAGTTAAGTCACTAACCTAGTTAGTCTTTTAGCTGACATGACACCCCCAATCTGATGTGGCACGCTGACATGGCACCCACAATCTGACCTGACACCCAAAATCCAACGGGTGAATAGAACAGACTATATATGACTAATTTTTTAGTTTGGGGGTAACGACCAACTTCAAATAGTTTAATTATTAAAATCCAATTCCCTCGAATATCAATCAAGGAATAACAACACACTATGTATGACACATTAAAGTTTAAACTACCTCAAAATGAAGCTTGCATCGTCCGACTTCCTTCCGATTGGTGATCGTTGTGTCCCTCGTCTCATCAAATGAATGGCGGAAGAGCAGAATAATAATAATAATTAGTGCAGCATAATCGTCCCTACTTACAACGAACGCTTCAACATTGCTGCTCTCATTGTCTTCAACCACATCCCGTATCTCTTTTTATGCATATACATTGCTTCTTTTGTATAATAATTATATCATCATCATTATCATCATCGCTGTGATTAATCAATTTCTCATCTCTTCGCAGTTTTAAGTAATTTTATATCTCAATTCCAGTTTGTCCAACCTCAAATTTAGTTGCCTTATTATTTTAGTTTTTTGTTGGATCTAGATCAACTGATCAAAGTTTTAAAAAAACCGAATCTACCTTTGAGGCGTTTTCCCAACGAGGCGGAATTAAAAAATAATTATATATTATTGTAGCCGGTAGAATATGTTAAGCATCTTATTGTTATTGCTTTTTATAATTTTGTTTTGGGATTGAAAACAGGTTAAATCATGACTGATAATTGATTATTTCACATTTATTTTTGGTTTTACAATAGGTCCCGGTTCGAGCCACGAGGCATCAGGTGTTTGTATAAGTTTTGATATTTCTTGTAGGTTTCGAGCATCACTTATGCACAATTTAGATATAAATAAGCTCCAAGTATGGTTAAATATATGAATAACAACCTAAAAAGCTATTGATACCCAAAACCTTTCCATATACCAAAGGTGCGCCTTAAGTCCATTTTACATGCACCTCACCGAGTCAGAAGCGAACCAGCGTGCGCCTGAGGTTGCCTTATGCCTAGGCACACTTTTTTTAAACCCAACATTTACTCATCTTGAGACTTATTTGTTTATTGATCAGCAATCAGCTTTGTATTTGTACTGTTGTAATACTTGTGTGAGAATGTTGAAGAACCATATATATAGTTTAAAAGGATAACTATATATTAACTAGTAAATTAAGAGAATGTACGTCATAACAATTTGGTAGATGTGTAAAGAATGCAATATTGGCGTGCGTGTTAAAGTGAACCTTTTTTTGTTGTAAACCTACCTTGTAAAATGAAAGCTGTGATGAGCCAAATTCCGTTGGTTTATTTTTCAGAGTTCATGAGATTATAATTGTGGATGATGATGATGGTAGTCCCGACGGATGGAACTCAAGATATCGTCAAACAGTTGCAGCAAGTCTATGGTGAAGACCGCATTATATGTACATTCGATTTTAGGGGCAATTTCTTTATATCCTTTTAAAACTCCAAAACTCAGAGGATACACACTTACACATGTTAATTTCAAGACACTAACTAAATCTATCATATTACCCATTTCTTGGTAAATAAACTTCACTGAGATGATTTAACGTTGCTTTCCTAATACTTTATTTAGTGAAACCCTATGTTGCACGGGAACTGGTACGGGAACGAGAAACGGGTACGGGTACGGGAACGAGAAACGGCAAAACTCAAAAAATCAAGAAACGGGTACGGCACGGGTACGGAAATAAATAATAATAATAATAATAATAATAATAATAATAATAATAATAATAATAATAATAATAAAAACTCTTTTTGCTAGTTTCTAGAACTTACTTTTACTTTTGCTAGTTTTCAAAACTTACTTTTGCTACTTTATTTGGAACTTGGTGTTTCCAACACACCTTTTATAAATAATAATAAATATCTCTCTCTAACAATTTCATCTTCTCCGACGTGATCTCGTCAATTCCGGCGCCTATAAATCTAAAAAAAGAACAAGACATTGCCTTCAAAATCCAGTGCCTATAAATCTACAATAATATTCCATATTCTCCGGCAGCCGCTTTTCCTCCTCCTCCTTGTTTCGGGTAGAAATCACAGCGACATCGCCGGAATTCTTCGCCGGACGTCACTATATATAAGGGTACTCACCGGAATCGTCGTCGGAAGGTGCTGAAAATTAAAAAAAAACGTCCCCAAATCTAGAAACAGCATCAGAAACGCCCTTTGACTTTTCGAAGCGGTCAAGAAACGGAGGAGAAACGTTTCTGGGCGTCCCCGTACACGCTTCCGTCCCCGGCGAGTTTCGGGTACGGGGTACGACACCTCTTAGCCGTTTCTGTGCATCAGAGGTGAAACCTACTGTTATAAGTAACTGAACTTATAAAGATGATACGTTTAGCGTTTTAGGAGTATAACATCCTTATTTTTGTATATCTTGTAGTGCATCATTGTTGTGTCTATACTTCTTTCATATTGTTATCATCCTAATGCAGCTATTAAGAGCTAGCTAGGCCCAAGAAGCTTGGATTAGGTACCTCCTTGTTTATCTATTCACATTTTTAAGTAATAAATAATCATGAAAATTAAACTGATCGATTTTCTTGTGAACTAGGGACTGCTTACATTCATCGTCTTAAGCATGCTTCGGGAAATTTTGTTGTAATCATGGATGCTGATCTGTCACACCATGTAAGTATTTTCACAAGTTTTAAGTATTAATCAGTGGCGGATCTAGGATTGTTTTTTCAAGGGGTGCAATCGGGGGCTTTTTCCAAACTTTCAAGGAGTGCGATCGAGATTTTCACATATAAAATACACTATTTTTTTTCCAAGGTGTGCGGCCGCTGTTAGGACAAAAAGGATTGGTGAAACCACTTTTGCAAACCTTAGTCTAATTCACTTCTGTCAAAATATTCTAAGTATAGAACTGCTGAAGAAGGAAGATCAAACTGCTGAAGAAGAGATTACACAAGTACTGAAGAAGAAAAGTCATCAGAAGTTCTGAAGTCCAAACCAGACATTTCTACTGAAGAACTACTGAAGACAAACTACTCTTCAGTAGTTTGTCATTCATCAGTACTTATGAGAAGATCTTTTCCACCGCCTTTTGTATCAGTAGTTTATTAGTTTAGTATTACTTTTACTTTTTGTACAACTTCCAAGATTGCAACTTGTTTCTGAACTTGCTTTTTGGTAGGGGTGTAAACGAGCCGAGCCGAGCCCGAGCCTGACTGGGCTCGGCTCGGGCTCGTTAAGGTTTTGTGAAGCTCGAGCTCGAGCTCGGCTCGCTTCGAGCCTACAATCTTGAGCTCGAGCTCGGCTCGCTAGCAAAATCCAAAGCTCGAGCTCGGCTCGGCTCGGCTCGAGGTGATTTAAGAATCTCAAACGAGCTCAAAAGCTCGGCTCGAGCTCGCAAAAGCTCGGCTATAACTTTGGCTCGCGAGCCCAATCGTTAAGGCTATAACTTAGGCTCGGCTGTAACTTAGGCTCAGGCTCGGGTTCGGGCTCTAGCTCGTTAAGGCTCGATTAGGCTCGCAAGCCCAATCGAGCTTTGTATCTAGGGCTCGAGCTCGGGCTCGATAACTAAACGAGCCATATTTCAGGCTCGGGCTCGGGCTCGGGCTCGTTAAGGCTCGGCTCGTTCGAGCTTTTTACCGAGCCGATCCCGAGCCGCTACGTGTCATTTACACCCCTACTTTTTGGCAAGGTTCATGTATTTGTAAAGTCTATAAATAGATGGGTTCATCCCTATGTTTTAGACATTGATTTTAATACAGAAATCCTTCAAAGCATATTATTGTTATTTCCATTTCATATTTATTGAGAATATGTCTAAGTGTTTCATTCTCATTTAATACTTAAATTCTCAATAAATACTTATCATTTATTAGTTTCTCAAACATCCAGGGGGAGTAATAACTCCTGTTGATAAGTGTAGCTTTAAACTCATATCATTTCGCTGTGCTATCACTCGTAAAGAACTTGCTAGACACTTAAGTGTACATTAGCAAGTTCATACAAAAGAGCAATACTGATCCAACAATTGGTATCAGAGCTTCTGGTTTATCTGATCACATATCAATCTAACACATTGAGAATCAGACACAGGCTCTTATTGATATTCAATAAAGGATTATAAGCTCACTTTTATCAACATCCAGCACTTTAAGAGATATTTGACAAATCAATACTCTTTAAAATGGATCCTCATAATACTGGTTCTGCCAATAAACCTGCTATGCTAGTAAGAAATAAATATAACATCTGGCAAAGGAGAATGGCACATACCTTATCACAGACCAACACAAGTTGCTGGAAATCTGTGATATATGGTCCTCATAAACCAGTAAATATTAATTTTTGAAACTAAAGAAGAAATTCCAAAAGACCCAAAAGACTATACAGATGATGATTTCCTAAAACTTGAGCTTGATGCTAAAGCTTTCTCTATGTTGGCAATGGCACTCCCAACTGAAATCTACCCTGGCCTATTACATTGTGATAGTGCCAAAGAGCTTTGGGACTGCCTCAAAGAACAGTTTGGAGGAACTGAAGAGGTGATTGCCAACACAAGAGAAATCCTGGCTCAACAATATGAAACTTTTGCTCACATTAATGGGGAAACTTTAACACAACAATTTGAAAGATTCTCCTCATTAATATCTGAGCTAAAATTAAATAGTCAGACCTACACAACTGTATCTATGCTTCATAGATTTTTAAGGTCTTTACCTGAAAAATGGGAAACATACTCTATAGTCTTAAGATCTTCACCAGACTTTAGCTCCCTCACTCTTACAAAACTTCATGGGAGATTACTTACTTTTGAAAGAGAAATTGATCAAAAGAAAAAGTTACAAAGTTCTGGCAAAACTGTTGATGACTATCTACCAGGTAGTACAACTCTATTGGGACAAGACTCACCAACTTGTTCAAATAGTTTTGGATCTTTTGACCATATTGACATAACTGCTGGGATCTCATCTGAAAGATCATTCCCAGGTTATGACAATAATGATTTTAGTCAAACTGCTGATAACATGTGTTTTATCATGGATGATTTAAAAAATTCCAGCAGTGATGACTTAGAAGAAATGGATATTCTACACCAACTGGCCATGTTAAGTTTAAAAACAAATAAATTTTACAAAAGGTCAGGAAGGAAGTTTCCAGGACTCAACAGTTCAACAAAAATTGGTTTTGACAAATCTAAACTTAGAAGTCACAAGTGTCAAAAGTTGGGACACTTTGCTAGAGAGTGTAGAAGCTCTGGCTTTAACCAATCTCAGTCTGGAAATAATTTTAACCCCAATTATAACAGGAATAATGGAACACAAGGGAGTGCACATTTTGTACAGGCACAAGCTCCACAACACCAATATGTGCCACAAGTACAATATGTACAGATGCCTGCTCAACAGATGCAAAGCCAACAATCAATCCCTCCCTTTCCAGCTGCTCAATCACCTCCACAAACTCAGCAACCCTCACAACAAAGTTTATTTACTTCAGGGTATGTTGACTGGAGCAGTCTTCCTTTTGACACTACTGAGTGTAATCCTGATGCAGACAACAAGATGTTTGACATCAACTGGGGAGAGCCTGACAATGGCAGAAAGAACTTTGCCTTAATGTCATTTGAGGGATGCACCTCAAAATCTGCCTTGTCACAGGTATCTAAAGAATCTTTGACAAAACTTTGCTCAACTTCTTGCAAAGAATCTTTTGCTCTCATAAGAGAGACTAATGTGCACTTACAAGGGAAAGCAAATGACTCTGAGAGAAAATTCACTCAGATGAAATGTGATTTAGAAAGAAAACTTTTTGCAAAAACAAAAGAAGTTTCTAAATTAACTAACACTGCTATTGAAACCCAAGCACAAATTAAAATCATGATAAATGACCTAGGAAATGTCAGACAAGAGCTTGCTGACACCAAGGTCACATGTGAAAAATGGGTTGAATCTTGTAAGGGGTACCAACTATTGCTAAACAAACAAAGTGCTTCAAATGTTAGGTTTGGCATAGGGTACAATCACACTGAAACACCAACAGATTTTTCCTCCAAAACTACTGAAGATGGGAGAAAAATTGTTTCAGGTGAAACTTCTGAAGAGAAAGAATGCACATCTTTTCATGAAAACTTTCTAAAAACACACAAAGAAAGTTCTTCAGAAGTACTGATTAATTCTGACATTAAGCCATCAGTAGTTTCAACTACATCAGGAGTTGAGAACCTGAAAACTACTGATGACCTAAAACCAATCAATACAGTCAGAAACTTGTCTTTGAAAGAAAAGACAAAAGAATGTGAAATCTGTGGTCTGTTCAACCACAAGACAGAATTTTGCAGATACAGAAAAGGTATTCAGTACAACAAGAAAACTCAACAACTGGTTGTGGGAAAGCAAATCAAAAATGATTTTGTAAAAACCTTTTCTCCCAGGAAACAACAACCAGTAAACACCTTTTCTCAGAAAAAGACAAAATCTCAACAAAAATCTTTTTCTCAAAATTCTCTTTCAGTAGTTAGACCTAAATCATCAGCAGTTTCACAAACTGCTGAGATTAAAGATCTCATAAACATGGTACAACTACTGATGACCAAAGTTGATGGTGGTCCTCAAAAGGATACCACCATTGCTCTTAATGAAAAATCCATTGCCAAAAAGACATGGATTTCTCAACTTGGTTAAGAACAAACTGTAAATGTTCTCAAGAACAAACCCAAAGCCAAACTGGCTTGGGTTCCTAAATCTAACTAATTTGCTATCTTGTGCAGAGTGTTTCCAGAGGCTTAAATAGCATTTGGTATGTAGACAGTGGAGGCTTAATGCACATGACAGGATGTAGATACCTGATAAACAATTTTATCAGTCAAAGAGAAGGATCTGTATCCTTTGGGAACAATGCTAAGGGATATGTGCTAGGACATGGCAATTTCTCCTCTGGCAAAATACAGTTTGACAAGGTCAATCTGGTTGAAAACCTTGAGTACAACTTGCTGAGTGTGTCACAAATGTGTGATAAAGGATATTCTTCCTTTTTCACAAAGACATCATGCAAGATCATATCACCAGAAGGCCAGAAGTTGATAGAGAAGATCATTGAAGATCACACTTTGTTGATAGCCAAAAGATGTGGCAATGTCTATGCAGTGGACATTGAAAAAGACAAAGTACTGAACAACACTGCCTGTTTCTTCTCAAAGGCATCAACTTCAGAGACTGATCTCTGGCACATGAGACTTGGCCATGTGAACTTTAAAACCATAAATAAAGTCACAAAAATGGGATTGGTCAGAGGTCTACCCTTAAAAGTATACCAGTGTCAAGAACACTGTGTATCCTGTTTAAAGGGAAAACAGCATAAGTCCTCCTATAAGTCTATTGAAGAATCAAAAACAACTGCATGTCTTCAACTACTCCATATGGACTTATTTGAACCTGTAAAGATCATGAGCCTTGGTAAGAAGAAGTACTGCTTGGTCATCATTGATGACTACTCAAGATTTACATGGGTATTCTTCTTATTTTCCAAGGATAAGGCTGCTGAAATCATCAAGTTCTTCATTCTACAAGTAGAGAAGCAATATTCTCTACCTGTCAAAACCATTAGAAGTGATAATGGGATAGAGTTCAGGAACAAAACTCTGGATGAATTCTGTTTGTCTAAAGGGATTATTAGACAATTCAGTGTTCCCAGAACTCCTGAACAAAATGGTGTAGTAGAAAGGAAGAACAGAACTTTAATTGAAGGAGCAAGAATAATGTTAGCTGATTCTGGCCTACCATTATACTTTTGGGCAGAAGCAGTTAACACATCATGTTATGTTCAAAATAGAGTCCTTGTTGTTAAGAGGCATTCCAAGACTGCCTATGAAGTTCTTCATGGCATGAAGCCCCATATCTCCTTTTTCAGGGCTTTTGGGTGTCAATGTTTCATCTTGCACATTAAGGAATCTATTTCAAAGTTTGCTGCCAAAGTTGATTCAGGTTACTTTCTTGGTTATTCTTCAACTAGAAAAGCCTACAAGGTTTTTAATTCAAAAACCAGGATAGTAGAAGAAACACTGAATGTCAAGTTCAATGAGTCAAAACACACTCTCATTCCAGCACATCCTGCTAAACTTTTTGACCTTGACAGCTTCCATTTTGGACCTGAAAAGACTGTTACTTCATCTAAACCTACTTATTATGGTGATCAAAGGTTTGATGATGAGGATCCAGCACCATGGACTCCTCAAACAGTCATTAAGTCAACTTCCAAACCATCAGAAGTTTCACAAACTTCTGATTCAACAAATGCTGAGGAACAAACTCAAACATCTGCTTCAGCACCTGCAACTACTGAAGACATTGAAACTGCTGAACCAGATATAATAGACCTCAGTAGTTTGTTTGAAGAACATGAGCCACCAACACCTGTCAGTGGTTTACAACAACTGATCGAACACAAAGATCATCCACTTGATCAAATCATGGGTGATATTGCATCAGGTGTTCTTACAAGAAACCAGCTTTCCAACTTTTGTCTCTTCTCAACATTTATTTCACAGTTGGAACCAAAGAAGTACCAGGAAGCCCTCAAAGACAACAATTGGGTGCAAGCAATGCAAGATGAATTGCTTCAATTCAACAAGCAACAGGTTTGGGAAATCTGTCCCTTACCACCAAACAAGCAACCAATTGGCACAAGATGGGTTTTCAGGAACAAACAAGATGAAGCTGGTATGATTATAAAGAACAAGGCAAGACTGGTAGTACAAGGTTACTCTCAAGAAGAAGGAATTGATTATGATAAAACCTTTGCTCCAGTTGCAAGGCTTGAAGCCATCAGGTTATTTCTGGCCTATGCCATTTCCAGCAAAATAAAAGTTTATCAAATGGATGTTAAGAGTGCATTTTTGTATGGAAAGATAAAAGAGGAAGTGTATGTTTGTCAGCCACCTGGGTTTGAGGATCCTTCTCATCCTGATTGGGTGTACAAACTAGACAAAGCTCTTTATGGGCTCAAATAGGCTCCAAGAGCCTGGTATGAAACACTTTCAACCTTTTTACTCAAAAATAACTTCACAAGAGGTGCCATTGATAAAACTCTTTTTATAAAACATGTTGGAAATCATATCTTACTTGTTCAAATATATGTTGATGATATCATATTTGGTTCAACAAACACAAAACTGTGTGATGAATTTAAGAAACTCGTGCAATCAAAATTTGAGATGAGTACAATGGGAGAACTGCAGTACTTTCTGGGACTGCAGATTAAATAACAAACAAATGGAACTTTTATACATCAATCAAAATATGTTAAAGAATTATTAAACAAATTTTCTTTACAAGACTGTAAATCATGTTCCACTCCCATGACACCAACCACACAAGTTGAACCAGATGATCAAGGAAAACAGGTTGATCAAACCATGTATAGATATATGATAGGTTCCCTTTTATATCTAACTGCTTCTAGACCAGATATTATGTTTTCAACATGTGTCTGTGCTAGATATCAATCAGCTCCTAGGGAATCACACCTCATTGCAGTCAAAAGAATCTTCAGATATCTGAAAGGAACTCCAACACTTGGAATTTGGTATCCTGCTTCAAGCAATACCAAGTTATCAGCTTTTTCAGATAGTGACTATGCAGGGTGTAAAATGTCAAGAAAATCAACATCTGGTGGTTGTCAATTCTTAGGAAACTGTCTAGTGTCCTGGCAATCAAAGAAACAAACATCTGTTGCAACTTCAACTGCTGAAGCTGAATACATTGCAGCTGCAAGTTGTACATCACAGATACAATGGCTCCAGTATCAACTTCTTGATTATGGAATCAAATAAACCAAGACATCATTTCTTGTAGACAGCAAATCTGCCATTAGCATCATTCAAAATCCTGTTCAGTTTTCAAAAACCAAACATATTGAAATCAGGTATCATTTTATAAGAGATTGCTATGAAAAAGGCAAGATTGAAGTGAAACATGTAGCAACAGCTAATCAAATAGCTGACATATTCACTAAACCCCTTGACACATCAACATTTCAGAAGTTAGTATCCATGCTTGGGATGCTAAATTTGTAAGTGTTTCTCTTTACTTTTCTACACATATTTTTCATTTTTCACTTACATCTGTTTTCAAATTGAAAACTTCTGAAAAACAAACAAGAGAGAAACTACTGATGAACAAAACATCAGTATGGGAATATTTTCTGAAAAGTGATTAACTTCTGATAAAACAACCTTCAGAAGTTATGAATAAAGTATTTATAAAGTATTCTCATCAGTTGTTCAAAACTACTGAAGAGAAAGTGGGAACTACTGATGAAAATAATTCTTCATCAGCAGTTTAGTCAAAAAGGGCAAATCAGACTTTTCCCACATCAGAAGTTTGACCTAGGCGGTTTAAAACTTCTGATAAATACCTTTTCCAACACTTATCCATTAAAAAAGCAAAAATTCCCTCCTTCTCTCTCAAAAAGCTCTCAAACCCTGAACCTGCAAAAACACTGTTCGATTCAAATCACACACAAACCACATGGCTCTAGTTCTAAAACAGGGACACAATCTTAGAGCCTACTTAGAGAAACAAGAAGGCTGGTCCCAATACGATGAGATCATTGATCTCGTCGTCAAATTCCAATATATCACCGCTCTCACAATAGACCCACCAATACATCCTGAAACTCTCAATGAGTTCTGGGCTAACGCTGAGACAGTGATGGTGGATAATGAGGTTATCTCTCTCAACTCAACAATCAAAGGGAGACGAATGGCCATCACACCGGCCACACTTGCAATTAGACTGGGGTTGAATGATGTGAATGCCCCTGAACAGGTTGCAAACTCTGAAATCCACCTAACCATGACAGAATGTGGTTATCAAGGTACTCTCTCACAAGCTACAATCTTTAAAAAGTATTTTGAACCAAAATACAAACTTTTGTTTCATTATATCATAATGTGTTTGAGTCCTAAAACAGGGTCTTATGACCAGATGCCCTCAACCTTTCAACCAATTTTTCATTCCATAGTGAATGAAACAAAATACAGGGCATCAAAACTTTTCTTTAATGAGTTGGTGTTACATCATAATAACACTAAAAAGAAGTTTTTGTTATACCCAAGGTTCATTATGCAATGCATAATCAAAGAACTGGGTGATGAGGTGCTTGTGGGTAAAACTGCAATTTTGAAACCCTTAACCTCACAAGCATACTCTAGGCACAACAAACAGGCTGCCTGGCCAGAAGATGACCAAGGGGAACCAGAACCAGTCTCCATGGAACCCTCATCTTCCAAACCTACACCCCCAAAGGCCAAGAGACACAAACAACAAAAACAACAACCCACCAAACCAAAAAGAAAAGCAGTTCAGGAGGTTGAGATGCCTGAACTGACTGCTGTGCAATCTGCACTTGATAAAGATGTGACTGAAACATCCTCTCAGTCTCATCCATCTCAAAAACCACCAAGAGCACCAATCACAATTCTTTCAAAAGAAAAAGACTTAAGAAAACCATTCCTATTGATGCTTCTTTTGAAACTGCTGAACCCACTGCCCAAACTACTGAACCAGCACCCCAAATTTCTGAACCTGATATTGAAATAGCCAAACTTCTCTCTAAGCTAAAAGAGAAAGTCCCATCTAAACATGTCAGTCCCCAACAACCACATCAAACAGGGGACATAGCCTCAGAACTTGACATGGATGTGGACACTCAAAGCCCAAACCAAAGAGATGAGGATGAACCATGGTCTCTAAGCCCAAACTTAGAAACTCTTGGTACTTTTGGGGCTGCTACTACTCATTTACCACCCAGTGGTGGATATGAGGAAAGAAGCAACATAGCTAAGACCTCAACTGTGGCAACTACTGATGAAGGCTTAATGCCTGAGGTAGGAAATCCTCTCAACCAAGAAAAAGAGGTACATGAGACAACTGAGTTGGGCTCAGCTCATGATGTAACTGATACAGTCCTCATTGAGGATGTAATCAGGGATTCAGATGATTCCATTGACTTGGATGATGTTTCAAAACACAAAACTACTGAATTGACGGCTACAAGTGAAGGTCCTGCACCTGGTGTATCTATGCTCAAGAAGCTAGTCACACCAGATCAGGTTAAAGTCCACTTAATCCCTGATTCCCCTATAGTGGCATCTTCTGTACAACAAGAAGATCATCCAAAAACACACCCCTCACTACAAATGCCTACCCAATTCCCTGGGCAATCCAGCATAGACATGAACCAGCTATGCAGCCCAGATGGTCCCTTATATCACATGATGAACACTCTCATCAAAAATCACTTCCAAACCTACACAGCTAACTTGGAGCTGTCCATAAAGAACCAATTTGGAGTGATACAGACAATGATGAACGATCTGTCCAACAAGATTGACTTCAACAGCAAACAGATTGCTACTCTTACAGGTCATTTCTCCCAACCTTCAACATCAAAAATTGATGAAGCCGAAAAGGGGGAGAAAACTAAGGAACCTATGGAGTCACTTGAAGCCAGGAAAAAGGCAAGAGTGGCTATCCAAGAAAGGGAGCAGAGAGACCAAGCTAGAAAAGAAAAACTGGCCCAACAATTTGGTGTCTCTGTCCAAGAAATTGAAGACTGTGAAAAGTCTGATGAAGAAAAGTCTGATGAATCCCAAGGGCATAATGAAGAAACATCTGATGGACAAAGTTCTGATGAAGACTCAGAAAGTACTGAAGACAATCCTTCAGTAGTTAACAAACCTTCAGTAGTTGTCAACCCATCAGATGTTAACACTTCCAACACTCAAACTGCTGAACAAGAGCCTTCCAGATCAACTGAACCTACTCAACCAACTCCTATTCCTCCTACGCCTACTACAACAGTTACCATTATGACTGTACTAAACCCTTCTCCAATCTCTCAATCAGCAGAACTTCTTGAGAAGAGTTTAGTGGCAGTTCAGAAGAAAGCCAAGGAAGATTAGATTTGGAAAAATCTGGAAGAAAGGGATGACTTGGACTTAAGCCTGGATGAAAAGCTACAGGCTTATGAAGCTGAACTTCAAAGGCAGGCTAGCCTAGAAAGAATTGCTGAGGAAGACAAAAGACAACAACTGATGTCTTATATTACTAAGAACAGCAAGATCAAAGCCCATACATTAAAGAGACTCTCCATGGAAGAGCTGACAAGAAGAGCTCAACTTATTGCAGACAAACTTGCAACAAGTAAAGATGCAAAAGCCAAGAGAGCCCAAATGATAGAAGAACTAGTAGCTAATGGTTATGGTTCAAAAGCCTCTGTGTCCAAATGGAAAGAAGAAAGATTAATGGACACTTACAGAAAATACAAGGCTGCAAGGGCTGCAAATCCAGAGAAGTTTGAAACTGCTGAAGTATCAACTTCAGTAGTTAGAACTTCTGGTGTTCAAAGAAGACCAGCTACTCAAAAGAAGAAATCAGAGGAGAATGTGAAGACTGATTTCAGAATGGTACTACTAGAAGGAAGTACAGTAGTCCATTCTGACTTTGACATTGAAGAAAAACCTCTGATCACACAGTTCAGGGATCCTTCCACCTTTGCCTATCAAATCCAAAAAACCATCAAAGACAAGCTGCACACTAAGGTAGTTACTGAGCATCATTTGCCAACTTTTCAACTACCTAATGTGATGCAACAAGAACAAGGAAGTGAATCCCACCTGAGAGTCACTAAAGTTGAAAACATCCAACACTCAGGAGCATCCCAGGGTACCACTATGGTTCCCTACACTTTAGATTTTGACAAGTCTAAAGTACCTATCATCAGATGGTCCTTTACTGATAACAACTCAGTACAAGTGACAAGAAGAGATCAGACAAGCAGAGCCTATAAGTCGATGAATGATCTGAAGAAGCTATCAACTCAAGACCTGCTTACAATCCAGCATCTAGAACCACAAAAAGGATCTCTCACTGATGAACAGCTGAACCAGCTGAAGAATTCCATGTTCAAAGGAATATGGAAGATTGTGAATGACAGAAGAAAACAATAAGGAATTAGGAAGGTTTTGGCTTCATCAATCCAGGGGGAGATTGTTAGGACAAAAAGGATTGGTGAAACCACTTTTGCAAACCTTAGTCTAATTCACTTCTGTCAAAATATTCTAAGTATAGAACTGCTGAAGAAGGAAGATCAAACTGCTGAAGAAGAGATTACACAAGTACTGAAGAAGAAAAGTCATCAGAAGTTCTGAAGTCCAAACCAGACATTTCTACTGAAGAACTACTGAAGAACTACTAAAGACAAACTACTCATCAGTAGTTTGTCATTCATCAGTACTTATGAGAAGATTTTTTCCACCGCCTTTTGTATCAGTAGTTTATTAGTTTAGTATTACTTTTACTTTTTGTAAAAGTTCCAAGATTGCAACTTGTTGCAACTTGTTTCTGAACTTGCTTTTTGGCAAGGTTCATGTATTTGTAAAGTCTATAAATAGATGGGTTCATCCCTCTGTTTTAGACATTGATTTTAATACAAAAATCCTTCAAAGCATATTATTGTTATTTCCATTTCATATTTATTGAGAATCTGTCTAAGTGTTTCATTCTCATTCAATACTTAGATTCTCAATAAATACTTATCATTTATTAGTTTCTCAAACATCCAGGGGGAGTAATAACTCCTGTTGATAAGTGTAGCTTTAAACTCATATCATTCCGCTGTGCTATCACTCATAAAGAACTTGCTAGACACTTAAGTGTACACTAGCAAGTTCATACAAAAGAGCAATACTGATCCAACAGCCGCACACCTTGGGTTGTACTTGGCTACGCCCCTGGTATTAATGTAGTGCAAGGGGAATTTATCGTATGTATTTTCTTAATTCATATAAATTTTGCCTTCAGCCAACTAATTATGATGTTTTATTTTGTTTATTTCATATGTTTGTCTACACAGCCAAAGTACCTTCCACACTTTATAAACTAAGAAAGTTCACCCAATCTTTATGTTTAAATGTTCTCAACTGCCTCCACAATTAGATGTGGCATAATGGGGGAATGGGCAGGAGTTAGATGGACCAAAACATTTTTTTTCGAACTTTTTATAAATAATTAAGGCCAACTGTTGAAGAAAACCCTATTGACTTTCACTGAATCGGCATATGTGAAACTGGACTTTATTTTTGCATAATAGAAACTTGGGATTTAAAACCTCAAAGGTCCTTTTTTATAATATTAAAAGGTGAAGGATTTAACGATGTAGAAAAGGAGGATTTGTTGTTAAAAAGAGTCCATAAGTTTAAGGGATTTAATCGCGTAAAACTAGAAACCAGGAACTTTTTTGAGGATTCCATGAAAGTACAATGTTTTTTTTAACATATTCCCAATTATCAGAATGCTAATTGGGGTTACAGAAGCTGTATTATTCAGTAACACAATTTTATTCTAAATATTATGATTCAGAGGTAGAGGTATTATGCATTAAGAATACATTTTGAGCGATATTTGACATCGCAATACCTATTTGATTCATCTGGACCCATTGCCCTATAATTTATTTTCTAATGTCTTATTGTTCCCTTAGGGATAAATTGTAGCCTGAATTAATCCGTTTTAAGCAAACAAGTCAGAAATTGTCAACTATCCCCTAAATTCAGGAAACAAATTGAAACAGGTGCAGATATTGTTACTGGGACTCGTTATGTAAAAGGCGGGGGTGTGCATGGTTGGACCCTGATGCGCAAATTGACAAGTAGAGGGGCTAATGTTCTTGCACATACTCTTCTTTGGCCTGGACTTGACAGGCTCGTTTCGGTACATAAATGTTAGTATTAACATTTTTATTTTTAGGTACTTTGTATAATGTAGGGATAAAGTATGTAGTGCCTACCCTAGGCCACCCATATGTTCTAGCGACTTTATAGGCCACCTAGGTATACATTGGGTTCGTTTACACCAACATTGAATCGTTGCTTTATAGTAACTCAGTATTCGATCATGTCTTTTCGAAACAAGTAAAGACGTTTTCAGTCATTCAACATTTTTCTTTCCGTAATTGGTGTAAGTGAAACCAATTACATACTATGGTGGTGCTTATCATATAATATATGGGTAGTCTTGACAAAAGTTGAATAGTTGGATGTCCTCCACATAAATTATCCATTTGTTTCACTTTTTTACCTTTAAGTTTTTTTATTTTTATTTTCTTGTTTGGTAGTCTGTACAAGAAATCCGTGGTTGAAGACATTATAAGCTCGTGCATGGGCAAAGGATATGTTTTTCAAATGGAGATGATTGTCTGGGCTTCAAGAAAAGGATACCATATTGAAGAGGTACCGTTTCAACCCGAACCCATTTTGGCTCTGTAACTTCATCTTAATTTGGCTTTTTATTTTATGATTCTTTAGGTCCCAATATCTTTTGTTGACCGAGTTTATGGAAGTTCCATTCGATTGGGATTTCTTATAGCTTTCATACATGTGTTCATTTGCCTTGATAGTATTATTACATGTGCTTTGATGCGTTCTGGTGCCTACGCTATTAATCAACGATGGGGTGACCCTATCCATGGTGGTTTATGACATCCTAATTTGTGTAAAACAAGAAGCTCATTAGAAATCCTTGTTGGAACAGAAATCCTTAGGTTTATAAGCTACAAGTTTAAGAAGACAATCCCCTTGTGCACAAGGAAGTGTTATTACATCCATATAACATCTATGGATCCGTACAGAACAATAAACGACGCGAGTAGTTACTCGTTATTGACTTCACAAATTTGTAGAGGACTAGGATCAAGGGATGTATATGCCAAGAGTTCTGGGTCACCACGTAGAATACGCATTTTGTGTTCGTCTAGGTTCACCCATGCTTCTATTCCGTCACCGTCTCTTGTGTCCATCAAAACAACAAAATCCGTAAACACTGGACTACCATGAGAGACATGACCACAGACCCATAATGGCTTTCCTCGACCAAAATTGACCTCATAAAACCCCATCTTACACCAACTCGTGAACCCGAGGTATTCAACACTCTCATTTGTCCCACAATCTTTCATGAGTTTGAGGGACTCTTCTATCACTTGTTGCCTGTTTTCGCCTTGTAATTTCGTCACGAACTCGCTATTGATTTCTAGTATACTTCCTTTTACCTGTATTAACAATTTGTGAAGTGAAAAAAACGAAGCCAACGAGTTGTCTATCTTTTTCTAAGAGATGAAATTATCACGATAATATATAAAACAAAGAGAACACATTCATCATACTATTGAAACAACTAACAGCTTTATATTCAACCTAATTATGTGATGATTTTGCTTATACCATCAATGATGTAGACATTACCGGGTATCCCCTTCCAAGTGTGGTGTAGTGGGCTCTGGTCCATTAACGATCAGCCCATCAAGGATTGACCCAATTTTTCCTAAGGAACTTAACCCTCCTATGCAGGCCACCCTCTCATTTAGGGCTGACAAATCGTGTTTTAACAGGTTACTGACGACACGAACAACAAAAGTTATAAACTTGAACACAATTTTTTTAACTACTTTATATCGCATGTTTATAACAGTACAGTTCTATGTTTTATGTAACAACAAAAAGATATGATGAATCATATGATGAGTCATATCATCCTAATTCTATTTATTTTTAAAAAAGTAAAATTTCCACATAGTGTATTTTTAAGTTAACAAGTTTAATCGTGTCTTATACATGCTACGTATTGCCAGCCGCGTAATGCACAATTACACAGGAAATATACATCCACACACGCACTAGATACGCGACAATATATCTTTGTTGACTTGATCGTCAGAGGGTATATATTCAATGACTCATTCACTACTCACCTGGTTTACTAAGTCATGCAGTTTGATGTCATCCATGCTTGGACATTCCGCGCTTGCTAGCCAAACTAGGTTTCCGATCGAGTTTTCCGACAACACGGTTCCTGATCTTTTGCGTAGGTTCACTGCATGGCCCAACAAAGACGTCTTATTGAACCCGTGTGTTTCCTTGGATGCACCCATAACACACTTCCATAACAATGTGGACACCACCTCGACTCGTGTCGGTTGCTCCACACCGTTCCTACTCGCCTCGGCTTTAAGCTTGGTTATCGCGGAGCGACCAAAAACAAATCTACTCGTACTGCATTTCCCAAACTTTATCAACGATGCCCACATCGCCATCGACGAGTCCCTTAACCGAGAGTCAGTTGCAGGCAGAAAACGCGTGGTTAGATCCGCACCTAATCGCGCATTTTCTTGATGTAGCGAAGCCCAAAACTTCACAAAAGTGGCAAGCGCGGTCCCATCAAGGATCTTATGCGAAATGCACAAACTAATCGCGATTCCACCGCACTTGAAAACATTAACTTGAACATTAGTCACCCGAGTCCCTCCACCCGACCCGTCAAAAGTCGGATCACACGGGAGAAACCCGTTGATCAACTCGAGATCAAGATGCTTTAGAAACTCGGTGAGACTAGTATCGACACGCGCTGTAGCATAGCGCGCACCCGCGTCATCGCAATCTATAGACAAATCATCTTTGATTGTCCCTGCTAGAGGATAAAAGTGAGTTAACGTTTGAGATAATGAAATCTTTAGGTGGTGTTGATGTTCATTGATCTGGAAGTCAGTCGCATTATCGTAATTAGGGAAGAAGAAGATGATTGGTGCATAAGGGGCAGGAATTAGTTGATGCAACACTGATAGACTGAATGATTTTAGGTGTTCTGGTGTTGGGGAAGATGGTTTAATGTTTTCTGTAGAGATTATATTAATCATTGTCATTTTTTTAGATGTTTTTGTTGGTTGATCATGCTAGCTGATGAAACCTTAAATTGTTGTTTGTTGTGGCATTAATCATGCTTAGATGCTGACGGCCGTTTTCTTGTTCGATTGATCCCAGGTTTTATATTCGCATTTCGGCTCAAGTAATAAATAAATTTTATGCCAAAATGGGTAATATATATGTTCATAGTTGTGGTCGTTTCTATGAAATAAATAATAAGAATAGGGTCTCACATTTTTAGTGTTTAAAATAAATCTATATCTGAATATATAAACACGATTCTAACCTCTTGCTATGAATAGTCTCTTGCTAGAGATGATTAAACCAATGATTCCTCACGAACGATCCTTTGCAAAACATCTAAGGTTGAAGTGTAAACATCGACTTGAAAGAAAGAAAGAGGAGTAGGGAGGTAAGAGATATGCTCCTAAATCCATAAACCACAAAGGATAAACACTAGCTTAGGCCTATAAACGAACCGAACGAATACGAACGCATGTGTGTTCGTATTTGTTCATTTAACTTTAACCGAACACGAACACAAACACAAACACATATTCGAACACATTTTTGTGTTTGTGTTCATTCATTAAGAAATTTGCCGTGTTCGTTTATGTTCGTTCATTTAAAGCCTAAACGAACAGTTCATGAACATAAACGAACACAAATGATCAATATAAATGAACACAAATGAACATAAACGAACACAAACAAAAAACAAGTTAATAATGATTCATCACAATTCAACCAAGTCTAATACATCACAATGCAACCAAAACCAAATGACAGGGATGAGAAATACAGCGGTATTGTGGTCTGTGGAGACGGGGATGAGGGAGACAGAGGCGTTGTTGAGGCTGTAGAGTGGAGGCGCGGTTGTGGAGGCTGGAGACGGGGATCTGGACGTGGACGGCTGGAGATGGGGCTGTGGAGGCTGGAGGCGGGGCTGTGGAGGTGGTTGAACGGAAGTAGAAGAAGGTAGGGTTGTGGAGTGTGGAGAAGAGGGGAAGTGGGCTGTTCGTTCGTTTAATTAAACGAACAAAAAATTATGTTCGTGTTCGTTCATTTATTTAAATAAACGAACTTCCCGCCGAACAGTTCATGAACGTTTGGTTCGTTTGCAGGCCTATAAACACTTATCCCAAAAGCCCCAAAAAAACAACTAATAAGGAAGAGTGCACCACATTCATGAGGATGGTTGCGCATCTCCAATCAACTAACTAGCTAGGAAAAAGTCTCGCAGATAGTGGGGCGCATAATTACATCATGCGCAACCCCTAAGGAGACAAACAATACAAAACACACAGTACCTGATTTGAAGTATGTTATATTTTTCACAATTTCATTATTTCTCTACAAACGTTCGAATTTATGCTTTTCAATGTGTTGTCAACTATAGTTTTTTTTTTTTTTTTTTTTTTTTTTTTTTTTTTTTTTTTTTTTTTTTTTGGAAAAGGCCAACTAGAAGTCTATAATTAATTTCGTAAGCAACATCCTAGTTACTCATAAGACGCAATTGTTGGACCGATGAAGGTTGTAGAAAGTTCTAATTGTGCTATCTTGTTTCTGGTAAGCAGTTTATCACAACAACAACAATTAGGCTTGTTCTAGTTCAGATATGTTTAAACGCAAGTGTTTAAACATTTAGACACAAGTACTATCAACCCAACAATTTTTTTTTTTAAAGTACAGATACTACTACTAGACTTGTTCTGGTTTAGGCATGTTTAAACGCAAATAATAATTTCAAGTGTTTACATTTAGACGCAAGTACTATCAACCCAGCAAATTTTTTTTTAAAAAAAAATATAGCAATATAGTATGGAAATGAAAGAGGATGAAAAACTTGTTTTTATGGTGTAATTTTTTTTTAAAAAAATAA
The DNA here is from genome assembly GCA_028751855.1 of Ambrosia trifida. Taxonomy (NCBI): domain Eukaryota; kingdom Viridiplantae; phylum Streptophyta; class Magnoliopsida; order Asterales; family Asteraceae; genus Ambrosia; species Ambrosia trifida. Next base: position 1,155,157 of record CM054127.1, read on the forward strand.
TGTCGTATGAAAAAGTTATGACCATTATAAAAATGAGGGTGGAACTTTAATGACGCTAAAAAATTACCATCGTGCCCCTGATTGTCAAATTTAATCCTACGCTCCATATTGTTTCTTACACTTTGTATAATAACTCACCTTTTACGTTAGTCTCTCCCTTTATAATATTACTAGATTATTTGCGGGTGTTTCCTACTAAAGTAATGAGATTAGTGCTTCTTTTTAATACCACACTATTTTTTTTTTTTTTTTGGTTTTAAATTTCACTAGTAAAGTACATGTTTAATAATATAAAAAAAATACCATGCTTCACTTCTCACGTTAAAGACTATATGTAGAATAAAAACTATTTGTTTAATAACACATTCCTTTGACTTACGGCCGTGTATATTAACTTTGTTATGTATTGTGTTTATCCTTCGAAAATGCGTGCTTCTATGGTTTTAATAACACGTCACATAAACACGTGGCACAATATTTTCATGCAATATTTGTTATTATATAACTAATAACACACCCAAAAAAATTTATAAGAAAAATGGAGAAACAACAAGAACGAGATAAGGAAGAGACGCGAGTGACGGCGAAGAACGCCGGCAGCGGTGACCGCAACGAAAACCGGCTGAACCACCCTGTAATTTCGACCATGGAACCTCTCACTCACGAAGCTTACGGTGGCGGAATGTACGGAAAAGACGACGAGAAGCCGCCACCGAAGAATCCAAACGAACTTCGGGCTAGCGAAGCGCAAAGTGCCGATGGGCCGTCGGAAACCAATCCTACGGAGTTAAAGCATAAACCGCCACCGTCAACTGGTGATCGTGATATTGATATCACCGGCCAATCTTACATCCAGTAGCGTTTGAAGAAGTATGTAGTTTTAATGTTTTTATTATTTTTTATTTTACTATTGTCGTTGTTTTTGTTTGTTTTATGCAAGTTTTTTTTTTATTGAAAAAGACTCTACGGTGGCTGCTTCTCGTTTAACTTATACGAAGTACTAGATTATGCCCTGGGCGTGTCCTAAGGTTGAAAAATATAATATGACACATCAATTTTACATATGAAATAGACTGACGTGTTTTACAGTTAAATGCAGGATAGCTCCGGGTAACACCGGATGTGAACGCCTAACCTTAAATAATGTATAATTCTAATGTTAACATATTACTTAAAACAGTGTATAACTCTAATATTAATATCTAACCTAAAACAATGTACAACTTAAATGCTAACACCTAACATAAAACAATGTATAACTTCAATGTAACTCGAGTATTAACACTCATCCTAAAGACTAAAAAAATGTACAAACTCTAACATACTAATATTGATACTTAACTTAAAACAATGTATAACTCTAGTAATTAGTGACTTGCCTATACATGATTAATGAATTACCTGAACACATGTGTTTTTCATGTATGAATAAAACCCCACAGAAAAATACTTGTTTTTTTCTCCGTTTTTATATAGCACCTAAGCAGTTAATGCGGTAAAATATCGGTTATCGGTCAAGGACCGATATTTAGGATATCGTTTATTGCGGTGAGATAACGGTGGGATATCAGTAATTACGGAATATATATATTATAATAATAGTAAGATCAATATATAAAATATTATACATTTTGTAACAAACTAAAAAATCTTTAGGGTCAAATCTGACAAAAACCGTAATATTAAGGATTAAAATATTATTTAGATAAAAAGAATTAAAGGAAATAATATGGTATATGTTGATAAACCCTAAAAACAAAGCAACCGTCACTTTGTCTTCTCTTCTTCTCCATTGCAGGTTTCTTCCTCCCATTTCTAGCATAGGTTCATCTCAATCTCTTTTTCTTTTACAAACTTTCATAGTGATGTATCCCTTTTACATCTCTTCAGCCCTATTACATCTCTATTGTAACCTAGATGGTATCAAAATGGGCAAAAAAAACACCAAACCGATATTCTCACCGATATAACCGATATTCTCACCGATACAACCGATATTTTGAAGGCAGTATCGGCCGATATATCACCGATATCGGCCGAGATTATCGGAACCGAGATAGGGACCGATATTTGTGACCGAGATAGGCCCTTGTGGCCGATAACCGAGATATCACCGATATATCACCGAGATATCATCGATATTGACTGCTTAGTATAGCACTATGATAATTGTTGGAAATATAATATAACGCTCGTTAATTTGGTGAAATTTTTTTCCTTAAAAAATCTCGTAGATAAAAGATATTAACGTTTAAAAATTATAGAGGAAACATAAGAGATAAAATTTTAATTTTTTTTTTCTAAAATTACTTAATGTCACATGGTATCTTACATGGCAGTCTCAAAATGGAGAATGGTTATGTGAGTGTCATATAAGATTTAGCCCTTTGGAATATATATATATATATATATATATATATATATATATATATATATATATATATATATATATATATATATATAAAAGCTAAGTTAAACTAAGGCCCCGTGACCATGGATGAAAGTGCAATTTTTGACAATTTAGTCCCTGTGGTTTCATTTTTTTGTTATTTTAGTCCTTGTGGACTAACAAGATTTGGATGAAAGTGCAATTTTTGACAAACCTCAGGGACTAAAATGAAAAAAAATGAAACCACGGGGACTAAATTGACAAAAAAAAAGATTTGGATGAAAGTAACAATTTTTGACAAACCTCAGGAACTAAATTGGCAATTAACTCTCTATTTAATAAACGAACAAAAAAAAATTGTTCGTTTAGTAAAATGAACAAACGTTTTGTTCATTCATTTATATTCCATTTATGTTCATGCACGTCCGTTTATGATCATTCGTTTATGTTCCTTTATTTATGTTCGTTTATGTTTGTTTGAATTTTTCTAATAACATAAACAGATATATTTAGAGTAAACTGCACGGATGGTCCCCGTGGTTTCCTCAAATTTAAAAGATTCTCCTAAGCTTTTCAAAATTACACAAATGAACAATAGTGTGTTTGGTTGGTTAAAGGAATGGAATCACCCATTTCACAAGGCATTCAATTCCCTTAAATCCATTCCATCCACCCTCCATGTTTTTTTTCATTCCATCCCTCATTCACCCTTTACTAACAAAACCATAACCCACTACCACCACCCACCACCACCGTCACCACCCACCACCATTATCGCCACCACCCACTACCGCCGTCACCACACACAATCGTCGCCCACCACCCACCACCGTCTCCCACCACCGCTACCGCCACCACCCACCACCACTGTTGTCACCACCAACCACTACCTTCACCCACCCACCATCGTCACCTACCCACCACCGCCGCCATCTAACATCACCCACCGCTGCCCGTCACCATCACCCACCCACCGCCGCCTCCACCACCTATCACCGTCACTTACCACAATTTCCTTTACCCACCACTACTGTCGCCGCCCACCACCACCCATCACCGCCGTCTCCTCCACCCACCACCGCCACCACTCACCATCGTCACCTACCCACCATCACCGCCATCCACCTCCACCCATCACCACCATTGCCGCCACCCATCACTGTCGTCGCCATCCACCACCACGCTACCGCCACACACCACCACCACGCACCACCGCCACTACTCAACATCGTCACCCACCCACCCACCATCATGGCCATCCACCTCCACCTTTCGTTGCCGTCGCACCGCCGTCACCGCCACCCACCACCGCCGCTACCCGCCACATATCGCCACCCACATCACTGCCACTGACCACCACCCACCATCGCCACTAACCACCGATTTTATTCCTTTGTCTTTTCCTGTCTATCCAACAAAACAAAGTAATGTTTTGTTTCATTCCCACATGGCAACCAAACAAAACATAGAACGGTAATGATCCATTTCATTACCTTGTCCATTCCATTACCTCTTCCATTTCATTTCCTCATCCATTCTATTACCCCATACCGAACATACCCTAAAAGATTAAACTGCTAGAATGGTCCCTATGGGTAGTTTGGTCATTTTACATGATTTAGCTGAAAATGTTAACAAGGTTAGCTGGTAATTAAGGACCAAAATGTTATAAAATGTCAACGTTGGGGACCATTGATAATATATGGGGGCATCGGTGCAATTCATGCAAACCACAAGGACCATCCGTGCAGTTTACTCTTATATTTATATAAATATACACATAAATTGGGCTTTAGTTATTTGTATAAATATGACCAACTAGTAATTGGGTTTTTTAATAATACAAAATTGTTTAAATTTATTATATTTGTGAACGTCCGTTTATGTTTGTTCATGAACTGTCCATTTAGGTTTTAAACAAACGAACATAAACGAACACAAATATGACAAATTTCTTAAAATGTTGTTCGGATTGACAAACGCACTAGCAGTGTTCATGGATCTGATGAACCGGGTGTGCAAGCCTTACCTCGACAAGTTCGTGATCGTGTTCATTGACGAAATTCTAATCTACTCGCGAACCCAAGAGGAACACGAACAACATTTGAGGGAAATTCTCACTCTGCTCAAGAGCGAGAACTGTTTGCCAAACTGTCCAAATGCGAATTTTGGATTCGTGAAGTTCACTTCCTCGGTCATGTTGTGAACAACAAAGGTATACATGTCGATCCAGCTAAGATTCAAGCAATCAAAGATTGGGCTACGCCCGAAACCCCGACCGAAGTTCGACAATTTCTAGGGTTAGCTGGCTATTACAGGCAATTCATCGAGAATTTCTCAAAGATAGCACAGTCCCTAACAGACTTGACCCAAAAAGACAAGAAATTCGAATGGGGAGATTCGCAAGAATCAGCTTTCCAGCTTTTGAAGCACAAGTTATGCAGCGCACCGATTCTTTCATTGCCAGAAGGAACGGAAGATTTTGTGGTCTATTGCGATGCATCTCACCAAGGTCTCGGTTGTGTCCTAATGCAGAGGAACAAGGTTATTGCCTATGCCTCTCGCCAACTCAAGGTGCACGAACGGAACTACACAACCCATGATTTAGAATTGGGTGCAGTAGTGTTCGCGCTCAAGATTTGGAGACACTACCTCTATGGGACTAAATGTACTATCTTTACTAATCACAAGAGCTTGCAACATATCTTTGACCAGAAGGACTTGAACATGCGTCAAAGACGATGGGTTAAGCTACTCAATGACTACGACTGTGAGATTAAGTACCATCCAGGGAAGGCAAATGTTGTGGCAGACGCATTAAGCCGAAAGGAGCGTGCCAAAACATTACGCGTGCGTGCATTGGGCATGACCATTCATACCGATCTCACAGCCCGTATTCGTCAAGCTCAGTAAGAAGCTCTCAAGGATATTAATATCGGGCATGAAGCTCTATACAGTCAGGTTGGTCAGTTAGAGACAAGACCTGACGGGACAAAATATTTCTTGAATAGAATATGGGTTCCATTGTATGGGGGACTGCGTGATATAGTTCTGGATGAAGCACACAAGTCCAAGTACTCTATTCACCCTGGTGCGGATAAGATGTACAAAGACCTCAAGGAGTTCTATTGGTGGCCTAACCTCAAGGGTTGCATTGCGACCTACGTCAAACATTGTTTAACATGTTCAAAGGTCAAGGCCGAATACCAGAAGCCTTCAGGTATGCTTCACCAACCAAAGATTTCTGTATGGAAATGGGAACAGATTTCCATGGACTTCGTTACCAAGTTGCCAAAGACACCTCGTGGTCATGATACAATCTGGGTAATTGTCGATCGTCTGACAAAGTCTGCGCATTTCCTGCCCATCAAGGAAACAGACAAGATGGAGAAATTATACCGGATATACATCAATGAGATCGTATCCAGACACGGTGTGCCTATTTCCATAATCTCTGATCGAGACAGTCGTTTTACTTCAAGGTTCTGGCAATCATTGCAAGAAGCCCTTGGTTCCCGACTAGATTTGAGCACCGCTTACCATCCCCAGACCGATGGACAAAGCGAAAGGACCATTCAGACACTGGAAGATATGCTTCGTGCGTGTGTAATTGATTTTGGAGGAAATTGGGATACGCATTTGCCGTTGATCGAATTTTCTTACAATAACAGTTATCACACCAGTCTCAAAGCAGCACCTTTCAAAGCGTTGTATGGACGCAAGTGTCGATCCCCAGTATGTGACAGAAGTAGGGGACAAGCAGATGACAGGTCCCGAACTCATCCAGGAGACGACTGACAAGATTTTCCAGATCTGAGATAGACTCGGAGCTGCCAGGGACAGGCAGAAGAGCTACGCAGATCAGAGGCATAAACCCTTAGAGTTCCAAGTGAGTGACAGAGTCTTGCTCAAAGTATCTCCGTGGAAAGGAGTACCCAGGTTCGGAAAACGTGGGAAACTCAATCCCAGATACATAGGTCCATTCGAGATTCTTGCACGAATCGGACCTGTTGCATACAACCTCAAACTACCTGAAGAACTCAGTGGAGTGCATGACACATTTCACGTTTCGAATCTCAAGAAGTGTCTTGCTGATGAGTCATTGATTATCCCTCTAGAGGAGATCTACATTGACAAACAACTCCATTTCATAGAGGAGCCACTTAAGGAAACAGACTGGAAGATACAGAAACTTCGTCGCAGTCAAGTCAAATTGGTTAAGGTACATTGGAATTCCAAACGCAGACCCGAGTACACTTGGGAACGTGAGGACCAAATGAAACGCAAGTACCCACATCTCTTCCAAGAGACCCACAGTTCAGATGACCAACACCGAAAATTTCGCGGACGAAATTCCTCTAACAGGGGGAGAATGTGACACCCGTCGAAATCACAGGTCATATCCGTACATTAGTTACACGAACACATTGTGCATGACATCTCATTTTACATGTTTTATTGCAATTGAGCCATACAGGGCCTCAGCAAGTCAGTTTCGATGCTTACAGTCTAGCATTAGGTCCACTAGTTGATACAATTTCATAACTAGTTGAGTAGTTATCTGAGCTATAGAGAGATCATATCAGAAACCCAAGTTTGGGAAACTCATACAATGATACCTAACATTTCAATAGTGATTCAATCAAGGACAAAATCAAATAATGTCCATATACAAGGAATCACCCAAACACAACGCCCACGTGCGACTAGTAATATGATTAGTTAAAAATATATATATTGAACACAATTATATATATATATATATATATTTGTGACACCTAAACTTGTACAAAGATCATACTTAACATCTAATCACAACATGTGTATATGCATTTGTACACGACATGAGTTTTAAATGTTCAAAAAAAATATATATGTATATACATACATTCATATACGAAGGCACACACACACACATATACATAGGTATAGTGTGGTTTCCAAAGATTAAACTCTTACACTTCAATGAGCCATCACTTCAAGTCTCCTAGATTCCACCACATTTAGCTAAACAATTGACCTTGTATTCATTACGTACTAGTTGACTTACCAAGAATAGAATCCCTACCCATAAATACATATATATATATATCGATACACACACATATACACTACACAAGACACTAAGATTCTTGATAACAACTTTCACCAACATGGAAATAAGACCTTGATCAAGGTATGATGACTTACCTCATTTAGTTTTCATAATCTTTCACCAAGATCCTTCCAACACATGCATTAGTCACTTCCATCTCATTCCTAGACCTTACACCAAAATGGAAAGATTCTTATGACACTAAGAAAGTCTAGTATTGACTTACCTCATTTGACATCCACCATATCCTGTGCCATATCTTACCAAGTCAACTAAAGACCTTTCTAATCACCCAAGACACCATGATTATCATGCATCAAAGCCTTGTGAGATTAACTAATCCATGGCCTCTCAACATCTTAGAATTTTCGACCCACATACCCCAAAGACAAGATCTTACTACATCAATCCTAAGATGTTCCAAATCCAACAAACACCATGATCATCTAACATCAAATCCAAAGGAGTTGACTTACCATAACCTTCCAAACTTATCCTCAAATTTTCGGCCCACTACATCCAAGAAAGCATGCATATGTCAAGTCCAAAATCTCTTCCTAATCTCACCAAAATCACCTTTACAAGATCTTAATCCATATTAGGAAAGATGCTTTCTTTTGCCTTTCTTGAGCCATGATACCTTTCCTTCCATAACTATTATAAATAGGGGTTGAGAACTAGTAAAAAAATGCACAAAACAACTAAACCTCTCCGCCTCCCCCTCTCTCTTTCTCGCGACCGAACACCACCACCACACCACCATTATCACTCGGCCACCACCACCACTAGACCACCACCCACATGCAAGCCTTTACACACAAAAACATTAACTTTCAAGGGATCATTAGGGGTACAAGGAGCATAACAAGGTTGTAAAAGGCCCCTAACTCCCTCTTTTTCTTAAGACACTAGGAGGTATAACACTATTTTCTTAAACTTATGTTTTTATTTTTACATAGTCTTTAAAATACAACGTTGTTCACTTAACATGTTTACTCTTGTAATTTAATCAAGTAAGTGGGTGAACTCATGTTTTAAGACACATTGATAAAAACCTATGTGTTTACACCCCTTAAAGCCGATATATATATATATATATATATATATATATATATATATACATATGCCGAAAATTTTATGAAAGAATTTATATGTTTTCTAAACTCATTAACACAAGGCATAGTGTTGAAAGTTGTTAGTTATAACAAAGCATTACAAAATCCATGTGTTTTCAAGAAAAAAAGTAATATTTTGACAAGAAGTATTATTTTCACAAAAGATGTCAAGTATGAAAATAATAAGTTATGCATACTTAAACATGGTAGACCTACACACTTGACAAAACAAAGGTGTGAAACCTTCAACACATGAGTACACCAAAGTATATAAAACGCTTGCTTGAGTGCTAGTATTTCACATTTATTTATTGTCTTGAGTGTACACTGGGCGAGGCACAACACCTCAAGGTTTGGTTATGGGATCATGTTAGATCACATATTAATTATTGCCCTAGCTAGGCAGTATTTTAGTCGGATTTGGGATTACAGGTCCAACATACAAAACCAGTGAACTCACCAACTTTATGTTGACCCATTTATTTTCATGCATGTTTTTTCAGGAAATTAGCATGGAGCATGGAACTTGGTAAGGTCTCGTGCGAGCATTTTGTGGGGGATACCATCTTTTGACCCGTTGTTGTGATGTTTTGGTCTAATCACTTTTAGCAATGGTGTCTAATTCAAACAATTAATGTCATGTTTTGTGAAACTTAAATGTTTTAAATGGTATTTCCTGTTTTCTTAAATAATGCTCGTGTGACTTTTGTGCTTGGAAATCATTTCAGTTGCACCCTGTGTTTCCGCCTTAGGAGGGGTGTGACAGCGAGTAGCATCCTAATCGCCCCTGCAAGTGGCAATTAGAAATCCTAATCGCCCCTGCAGGTTGTTGTGAGTTTTCGGCGCGTTAAACACTACTTTAACACATATAAGCACATATTCACATACCGACAAGTTATATAATGATTGATTATAAACACATAATACTTGATAACTAACACGTTCACATCAGTTCACCAATCCCTGTGACTCGAGACTCGCGTGTGTCCATTAAATCCGGTGATTCTACATATCACCCATCCTTGTACACATGGTCATGGACCGACTCCCAATGATCCCTTGGATCATTGTAACGACTCCCGATGATTCTTTGAACCATCATAACAACCCCCGATGATTCCCAGAACCATCGAATCAACTCAACTGACCCAGTTAAGTATAATGTATGCATGACTCGCTAAGGTAGACTTACTAGTTTGACAAAAGTTACTATCCTGAGTTTGCCGGGTGACACAATTATTTTTCGTTATATAAAGCTCCGGTTGTCATGGTGAATAAACTTGAAGTGATGAGGTTCATAAGGTTCACTGGGTTTCATGGGAAAAAGTGATGAAGCCGAAAAGTTAAGGATGTTTCGCATTAAATAAGCTTGAGGTGAGTAATAACGGCTTGTTACTAAAATGGTTATGGAGGTATCGAGTTGAATGTGATGCTCCTTGGAGAAATGTTATTGACACTATCCATGTTTCCGGAAGAAGATGGGATGAACTTCCGTCCAATAAAGCGATTTCGGGTACGTGGACTAAATTGGTAAGAGTGGGGTACCGAATTAAGGTTCAAGGTGTTAATTTTGTGAATATGATTCGAGGTGTGATAGGTGATGGTAAGAAGGTGAAATTTTGGATTGGTCTGTGGATAACGAGTGAGCCTTTAAAAGTAACTTTTCCGAATTTATTCCGGCTTGATAATAATAAATGGTGCATCGTTTCTGAAAGAATTGGTATGCAAAATGATGAACGTATTGTTACGTGGGATTGGAAGTCATATCCAACATCGGTGATAGAAGTTATGGAAGCTGTGGAATGCTGCAAGCTGCTCACGAGTGTTAGCATAACAACCAGGAAGGAAGAATGGGTATGGAACAATGATACAAGTGCTGAGTACTCGGTGAAAGGAACTAGAACTTGGCTGCAAGGGGACTCATCGAGGGATAATAATTGTGAGTTTAAGTGGTGTAAGTGGCTACCGTATAAATGTAACATTTTCATATGGAGGGCGAATATGGATAGGATCCCTACTATGTGTGCGCTTAGAAGGAGAAACATGACAGTAGCCAGTAGGGGATGGTTATTGTGTTTTTTGCGGTGAAGCGGACGAAACAACGGATCATGTTTACGACGTGTAGATTGGCAAATGGTGTATGGGGTGGTATTGTCTCGTGGTGCAAATTACCTCCTGTTTATATGTTTTCGATTTCTGATGTGCAGCAAGTTTTTAAACAGATGGGCGGTTCGAACACTAAGAAAGAGATTGTGTATGGAGTATTCGTGTTGACATGTTGGCGTATTTGAAAAGCTAGAAACGAGAAGATGTTTAGAAACTATGAAGATAATGTTGTTCAAATAGTGTCGGAGATAATCCGCTTTGTTTTAATAAAGTTGAACTTAAAAAAAAAAAAAAACATAATTTTAAACACACAAGTACCACGTAGGCGGACCAATCATGTGTTGACAAGCAAAGCAAACCAATCCAAGTCTCTCAAAACAACGTTAAATACCTTGATCTTGAATTTGTTACTTATCATCGTGATTCACCGAAGTGTTGATACATACGACCACGACCGGAGAGATGCGTAACCGTCGTAAATCACTGTACCTAATAATCACACTCCTCCTGATCTCAACCACCATAACCGCCCGTCCCTTCGTCCTAGTCCTCTCCCAAGACGACCTGAAAGACGCACCAGCAGCAGCAGCAGCAGCAGAGGACAGCGACAGCAACAGCAACAGCGACTGGGATGAGTTCGGTGAAAGCGACTCCAGGTCCGACGACGACCTGGATCCCGGATCCTGGCGGCCCGTTTTCGAAGGTGATGAAATGAATTCGGCAGAGGAGCCTCAGTTGCGGGAATATTATTCTAGCGTTCGGAAATTGGTGGATGGATCGGTAGAGGATGTTGGTTTGGAGATTGAATTGAATGCTGCTGCTGGGAATCCTCACGCTCAGTCGTTGTTAGGCTTTCTGTATAGCTTTGGGATGGGTAGGCCTCCTGATGCTGCTAAAGCCTTTATCTATCATTATTTTGCTGCTGACGCTGGTAATACCCATTCCAAATTGGCACGTGCTTATTTCTATTCTCGTCAACAGGTAACACATTTTTTCTATTCCAAACTAGCTCATCAAGTTTTAGAACTAACGGATTAATCAACATATTTAGTTTCTCTGTTTATATATCTTCATTTGCCTTCCTTTAGAATATTATTTAATAAACAAACTTTGGCAATATCCACCCTGCGTCCAGCAAATCTCCTCGTCTTTGGGTGGGCCGGGGTAAGCATGCTTGTGTTGACCTCATAGGTGTATCTCCCCTAGTTGGGTTGAGGGATAGTGGGTTTGTAGCAGGGCAAGCAAGCGGTGTGGAAAGCAGCAGAGGCGAAGAAGGTAGAAAAGCATGCTAAAGCCTGCGTGGAGAACCAACACGTTTTCGTACCATTGGCTTTTGATACCTTTGGTTCATTGACACCGGAGGCTACCCGTTTTCTGACCAGGGTCCAACGAGTTATTTATAGTAGTGTCTCAGCTCCGGGTAGGCATGGTTACGTTATTAGTAGATTAGGGTTTGCCATTCAGAAAGGGGTGGCGGCGCAGATTGTTGCCCGCCTGCCCGCTATCTTGATGTAGTTTTCTCAGTCATGGGATAAAAATTTGGTAAAAAACTAAGATAACATAATTGAGCATGAACACGTTCATTTTCTTAGTGAATTAACAAGAGCGAGAAATCTGTTGGTTTAAGTGTTTGTGTTCATTCAATTTGATTACAAGTCTATTTGTATGTATGTCATAGTTATTCACTTCATGCGCCTAGGCCCTCGCTTTAGCTCTCCAGCACACTAAATACCGATTTATTATTATTGTATAAAGCAAAATTATTAATCTTCTCTACTATATAAGTTTTCACAATGCTGATTTAAGAAACTTTCATCTAGAGTTCTGATCTAGTTTGGAATGTTAGAACTTTCAAGTTTTAAAAATTACATTTGAATCTTCACTATATTAGAACTTTTGGTATTAATTAGATGATGTTAAATGTTATATTTTTTATTTTATTTTCTCTAATCTTGGTCTTTCATTTAGAATATTAACGAACAAATATAAACAAACATGAACACGTTCATTTTCTTAGCGATTTAACAAGAAGAAGAAATCTGTTGGTTGGGTTCGTTTACAGGTTTATTTGTACCTTTATTATATTTATGTGATTGTGATGAGTTGTCTGGTATTTGCAGTTATATGAAAAAGCAGTGGTTTTGTATGCTGAACTAGCTGAAACTGCTGTCAATAGTTTTTTGATCTCAAAAGACTCCCCGGTTATTGAACCTGTAAGAATTCATACTGGAGCAGAAGAGAACAAAGATGCTCTCAGGAAATCCAGAGGGGAAGAAGATGAAGATTTTCAGATTTTGGAGTACCAGGCACAGAAAGGGAACGCTGTAGCCATGTATAAAATTGGTATATTTTACTACTTTGGATTAAGAGGGGTTAGACGTGATCATGCCAAAGCATTTGCATGGTTTTCGAAAGCTGTGGAGAAGGGAGAACCTAGGTCAATGGAGCTTCTTGGTGAGATTTATGCAAGAGGTGATGGTGTCAAGCGGAACTACACAACGGCTCTTGAGTGGCTAACTCTAGCATCCAAACATCAACTGTATTCAGCTTACAATGGGATGGGATATTTGTATGTCAAGGGTTATGGAGTAGAACACAAGAATTACACCAAAGTAAGTTTGCTGAAACTTGTAATTAATATTGGGATCTCCCGCTGTCCTAAAATAAGTGTCAAAAGATATTAACACAACTGCCAAGTGTGGTTTCACGCTTTTCACCATTTTGATTGCAGGCAAAAGAATACTTTGAGAAGGCGGCTGAGAATAAGGAAGCTGGCGGCCATTACAACTTGGGTGTAATGTATCTTAAAGGTATTGGGGTGAAGAAAGATGTGAAGATTGCTTGCAACTATTTCATAATAGCTGCAAATGCTGGTCAACCAAAAGCGTTTTACCAGTTGGCAAAAATGTTCCACACTGGCGTTGGGCTAAAGAAGAATCTCCCAATGGTATATGTCAATTTCCTCATATATTTTCTTCTCGTGTAAACTTAGTTCCTCCCTGCTTCATGAAGATTAGTATTGTGATTGACCACATCATCTATAGAACAACCATTGTTACTATCATATCTCGTCATTGTTTGTAATGGCTGGCTGATCAACATATTCTTTTTAGAATGGGTTTTTCCTTAAATCCTGGCGGTGGCGGTGTTAAATATTATACTAGGTATAAGACAGTTTTTTAACATTGATGAGATACAGCTAGGTCATATGATGAATTAGTACAAAGTTAGCAACATAGATACGTAAGGGGAGAGTGTAATCTTAAATTTTACAAATAAAACTTTACCATCTAAATTGGGACAAAAACATTTTGTGGGTAACCTGGCCCGGCCCACTTGGACCTGTACTTTAATAATGACTCACTGCAACCCGTAGCTGCTATAACCTGTTGTTGACCCGCACAAGTTGCCATCGCTATATCGTAGCCAAAAGATATTGTTGAAAACTTGGAATGGACATTCCATCTACTCTACTGCTACGATTTTTATTATCATAAACATCATCATCATCATCATCTTATAACGATCTTTAATTGCAGGCAACATCATTGTACAAACTAGTTGCTGAAAGGGGACCGTGGAATTCCTTGTCTAGATGGGCATTAGAATCATATTTAAAAGGTGAGATTGGGAAGGCTTTCATGTTGTACTCAAGAATGGCAGAATTAGGATACGAGGTGGCACAAAGTAATGCCGCCTGGATTCTTGATAAATATGGTGAATCGAGCATGTGCATGGGTGAATTAGGGTTTTGCACAGATGCTGAAAGGCATCAGCGTGCACATTCTTTGTGGTGGCAAGCTTCTGAGCAGGGGAATGAACATGCTGCTTTGTTAATTGGGGATGCATACTATTATGGCCGGGTAATATTTTTTATTAAATATAAAGGAAGTATTGATGAAAAAATGAAGTCTCAATTTGGAAAATGCTTGATAGAGTTTGTGACTGATATTATATGTTTAGATCTGATTTATTTAGGAGAAGATAAGAGAATTGGCCGGAAAATATTATTATGGAATCTCTCACTGCACAACTCGAGCCCAATTCAGCTAACAACAAACTCAATCCTATCCTTACTAGCTTATTACATGACTATTTATACGAATACCATCTAACATATTCTAGAACTTTCCTATTATACCCCTCTCTCACTAGCTCATTCCTATCAATGCTATTGTTGACTATTTTGATTATTAAATAACACATCAACATCATTGCCTATTCTACTAATTATACCCTAAATATGCAAGTTTAACATTATCCTGAAAATACACACATATGTGTGTATATCTATGTATGTATATGTTTTATTTAAAGGGGTGTTTGTTTCATATAACCAATAATATTTTGAGAAGTTTTAACCCTTGAGCTATTTTTTTTATATATTAACTGACTTGAAAGCATGCAGATTTCAATATGTTAAAGTCTATATAACAAAACGTATCGATAGTCATTTACCTAAATATACATATGCATGTACACTATATGCACATGTATATTCATGTGTCCACATTTTTGTACTTTTTTTTTTTAAAATTCGTGAGATATAAAATCAAAGAAAAGAGTGTGGAGACAAGCAATTTTTCTCAGTTTTGTTCCTTTTCTGCTTATGCTGTTGTTGTAGTTTTAAACATAATATTGGTTTTGAAATGAATGCGCCCCTATGCCATATTCATGTAATCAAAGAGACATAAGAGAGGGAGATCTCAATCATCAACAAATATGATCCCTGGGCTAAAATGGTTTCCATCTATTTAGTGGCTCTCATTTGAACTTCCTTTTATATACAAGTGCTTATGTGGTTCCCACTGTTCTTTAGTTAAAATTAGCTCTATATTGAACATGTCCCTATATAAATATGGTTTTAACATACAGTTTTATATTTGTTAGGGTACTGAACGGGATTATGATCGTGCAGCAGATGCGTACATGCATGCAAAATCCCAGTTAAATGCCCAGGCTATGTTTAATTTAGGATACATGCATGAACATGGCCAAGGTCTTCCTTTGGATCTTCATCTTGCCAAACGTTACTATGATCAAGCCCTAGAAATTGATCCTGCTGCTAAATTGCCCGTTATGCTGGCCCTTGCTAGCTTGTGGATCCGAGGAAATTACGCCAATACTTTCCTTGTAAGTTCAATTTTTTACCGGATAAAACATTTTTCTTTGGTCACAAACTGGGTGGGTTTGATAGTGGCTCAAAGTGGGTACTTCTCAACACAGGTTAAAACCATTTGGGGTAGTGCAAAACACCAACTTTACCTAATGTTTTTTATCGATAAAGAATGCCAAATATAACATCAAGAATTTTTTAGCATTAATAGTAAAAAAAAAAAAAAATAAATAAATAAAAATTCAAGTAGTTTGATTTATGGAAGGTTTTCACATTGATATATTTGACCCGTTTGCTTTTACGTTGTTCCTTACTCAACCTGTTCATAAGTGAATAAGGAAATTGATTTACGGGTCAAGTTGATTATGTATTTGTGTTTAGTGTATACCCAGGTTCTCTCTCTTTTTCTCTAAACTAATATTTAGTTGCTAAATATGATTGCAAGTATTGTATCATCTTATTATTAATTATATTAGTTTGAAATAGACTGATACACGAGGTTTAGCACTCGTTTCTCTTTAAGCCTTGTATATTTTACCGGTTATAGATAAGGTAACCCTAACCTATTCATAAGTAAATAAATTGGTCAATACGGATCAGAAAAGGCTGATTTGATCCTAAAGACTTTTTCCAGAGTTGTTTAAATGTTTTTTAAGATGTCTCAAGTGTGTCAAATAAGAGCTATATTTTATCAATAAGTATGTAGTATTTTTAACTAAAGCAATATAAGAAATTTTACACACAATCGGCCGACTTTAAACCATTTTGACCTTTTTTTCCGAGTTCTTAAAAGTGACCCAAATTAACATTTTCACAAGTTTATTAGTAGTAACCTTGTGCGTTGGATAACTTGTCAAAGCGGGTGGTCTAATCTGAATGCTTATGTTCGAGATCTTTTGTTCTTATAAATAAATTCAATGGGTTAGATATCTTATTTATTCTATAGTTGTAGCTTTTAAAATAGATGATAAGTATAAGGTTTTAAAATAAAATAAATAAATTCACACATTGGATGACTTTTGATACGTTATATTTTATTTGACTTGTTTGTAATTTTGCAGGTTGAATTTATAGATTCGTTGCCGAATATGTACCCAAAAGCAGACGCTTGGATAAAGAATGTAGTTTTGGAGGAAGGAAATGCAACCATTCTCACGCTCTTTGTCTGCCTCATGACGGTTCTTTACCTTCGAGAGCGGCAACGGCGGCTTGCCGCCGCAGCTCCTCCTCCCCCTCCACCTAATGATAATATTGCTAACTGAAGTTAAAAAGTTATATAAAGATTTATGTTTTTTAGTCTTAAAATTGTTCATGGAAAATGGTTTTGATAGTTGGTAAGGTGCATTCTGCCAACACTCCAGAACAAGTAAAGAATACATGTGATCATTTAACCACTAAATACATCTTTTAGACGAAATTGCTCGAATAGTCTGTATGGTTTGTCCCAATTTCACATATAGTCCCCGCTTGCTTGGTTTGGGATAAAACGGTTTCTGACCAAAATGGGCTCATGTTTGAAATGAAATGTTTACTTTATTTTGAAAACAAAATAGGTATTCTTGCTATACATAATTAAATTATTCTGGCTAGCTGTGATGGGTGTAGGTTGTCGCGTTAAAGGCGATGACTATGGTAGTTTAGGTAGCGTCATAGTGGACTCGGTGGAGGTGGCCTTCTACACGGTCGCTAGCGGAAAAAATAAATAAATAAGAAATCGTATTTTAGTTGTGTTTTAAACCTTCAAACAAGTTGCTTTCTTGAGTGATTTCGAATGTCAAACGTAAAATAAGGAACAATTGTGTTTTAAACCTGCAAACCGTTGCTTTCTTGATTGATTTCGAATATCAAAGGTAGGTTCAAAGTGTATATATGCTCATCTGTATTTCGTGTTAAACAAATTGATTGTTCACGATATGTTCATCACTTCATCTAGTTGTTTTCTTGTTCAATTTACAGTTTGTGCGCGCAAACCTAAGATACTTATACCATTAAAAGCTTACTAGTTTACTTGTTGCGTAACATGTAGAGGTTTCATGTTATCTTTATTCTAGTGATAAAACCAAAACAGAAGGGGCATAAATTTAGATCTAAATATCTTTAAACATATTTAGAAAAAGCAATGAAACACAGCCAACATTCACTAAAACTATTATGGTATATAAAGGTGCTAGTATCCATGGTTAACTTCCTTATTTGAAAAGAACTCTTCAGGTAGAGAGTAGGTTCATCACATACCAACAACATCAGTTCTCCCTTGTAGTTAGATAATTTGGTTGAACTCTGAAGTTCCCTGTCATACATGGAATTTTAAATATTATATAGCATGTAGTGGAGATCTTTGTTTAGGGAAATGGTTTCTAATAACCTTTACTAACTTCAAAAAAAAAAAAAAAAAAACCTGAGCAGGAGGCATCACTTGATTACATGATACTTGATTTGGTGGAAAGCTGTTATGGTTATAGTAACTAGGTGCAGAGTACACTTCTGTGTGGTTTCTGTAACTAAAACCATTCATCGCGGAATAGGTACCATTCATAGTTTGATTATTCCCATCCGATTTTCCACCATTAAATGGATAGGTACCATCAATGTTGGTGCCTATTTGAACTTGATTTGCAACATGGGTAACAAAACTTGGAATATTGCCAAACATTCTCAAATCATCTTCTTGACACACATTATTACTTGAAGAACTTGGTGTTCCTTTCCTTTGAAGCACCTTGGATACTTCACGTCGACATTTCTGTTGTGAATATTGGACAATAGATCAAAATTTCAAAAAGTTAAAACTAATTTATTGAACTGAAATTGCATTGGAAATAGATGTTGGGTTAATCTTAATGACTCGGGTAGTCGTATACAGGTCGAAGCTATGGATCGGTATAAGCGGTTTAGAACAAGGTAAACGGTAACATGTCACGGTCATAGAATTGGTCTTAGGCCTTGAATCTAGAAAAAATAAAGAAATAGACGAAAAATTCTATGACCGTGAACTAAATTGAGTATCCGTTTCCCTCCTTTTCCTGCTAGGATTGGAAATCCTGTATTTTACATATCCATACGATTGAGTCCTTGGGTTGACCGAGTTTGTTGGAAACGATATGAAGTGGACATTGAAGTTGCATGAAACTAGGAGAACATTGGTTATTAGTTGTTATGTGAATGTTAAATAATAGCATGATTGTAAGACTTTAGTTTTCTTTTTACTATTATAAATAACATGTAGTACTAGTAGCTTTGTATTCTTTTTGTAATCTCAATTTTCATTAAGAAAGTTCAATAGCAATCCTTGTGTTCATATTGTGTGAGTGTGTGTAAAATAAGGGTCTGAAACCAACATTTGGTATCAAAGCCTATGGCTCGTAGGAGGCGGGTTTGAAGATCGAAAGTAGACTCTGCCGGTGGGTGTCTCAGTCGGCGGAGGGCAGGGGTAAAGAGGGGCTGTTTGGGACTATTTTACAGCAGAGGGCATGATGAATGATGATGATTCTTTGTGAATCTTAAAGCAAAAGTGACGGGAAGCAGAAGTGACCCCATTAAAAAAAAGAGTTCGATAAAATTAAGATCTATGTTCTGAAATCTGGTTGTGAAGTCGGTGAAGATATTATTGTTGCGTTTGAAATCAAAAAAGAAAAGGTGAAAGTGGAAGTGGGTCGGTGTGTTAATTTCACTACAATTAGATTTTGAATGATGATGATTCTTTGTGAATCTTAAAGCAAAAGTGGGTCGGTATTGTTGGCCTGATCCAGAAAAAGACTAAAAAGTATGTTGATTGAGAAAGAAGCAAATTTAAGAAAGAAGAAAGTTTAAGCAATAAAGAAAGCAGCAAGCACCGATAAGAAAGAAAGAAAGCAGTCTTAACATCCAAGTCGCCATTAAGGAAAGCAGTCTTAACGTCCATCTGATGTAACTCTAAATCAAAATGAGCTACGAGGGCCATAACGATCCTTAAGGAATCTTTTCGAGAGACAGGTGAAAACGTCTCATGATAATCAATTCCCTCTTTCTGAGTGTAGCCTTTCGCAACCAACCTCGCTTTATAGCGTTCAACATTCCCATTCAGATCTAGTTTTGTTTTGAAGACCCATTTACATCCTACGACTTTTGCACCGCTGAGTAATTCAACCAAATCCCAAGCGTTATTTTTCTTCATGGATTGAAGGTCGCCAGTCATGGCTTTAGTCCATTTAGAAGACTGGTCACTGCTAATGGCTTCGTTATACGAGTTAGGATCGGTAAGCTTTTCGGTATCCATTTCAGCTTCAGTTAGGAAGGTTACATATTCATTAAAATTAGTAGGCCTTTGGGCCTTGTTTTCAGGCTCAGCATAGTCATGGTGATGAGTGTTTGATGTGCCTTCATTAGCTGGTTCGTGAAGATCTGGCTGTGAAGGTGTTGGTGCAGTGGCATTAAGGACAGAATTGGCATTAGGTACAAGAGGAATCATCGGAGTTATAGTAAGTGACGAATCTGTCTCACCCACATCTTGTACTTCTTGTAATTCTTCGTAAGGATTTTCATTACTCCCACTGACCTTCAAATCATCTAGAAATGCAGCACACTTGGTTTCCACAATACAAGTGACATAGGAAGGATAATGGAATCTATAACCCTTAGAGTGATCGGGATATCTGATGAAGAAACAACTGACTGTATTCATGTCAAGTTTTCGTAAGAAAGGGTTATATAATTTATCTTCGGCAAGACAACCCCATACTTTCATATATTTAAGACTCGGTATCCTACCTGTCCAAAGTTCGTAAGGAGATTTGAGGACAGATTTCGTAGGAACTCTATTGAGTATATAAACGGCTGCCTTTAAGGCCTCAGTCAAGAGAAATGAAGGTAAACCTGAGTAGGCTAACATACTGCGCACCATGTTCATCAAGGTTCCGTTTCTTCACTCAGCTATATCGTTCTACTGAGGAGTACCTGGCATGGTGTATTGGTTCACAATCCCCTGGCTTTTCCAAACTCATAAAATGGGCCAGGGGCTTAACCCACATCAGTATGGACCTCCTCTATCTGATTAAACAACTTTTATCTGATGATCTAATTGCTTTTCAACTTCAGCCTTATAATCTTTAAAAGTTGGTAGTGATTTAGACTTTTTCTTAATGAGATACAAGTACATGTAACGAGAATAATCATTAATGAAAGTGATAAATGAAGTATGTCCAATTATTCCAACAACGTTATAAGGGCCACCAATGTCAGTGTGAATAAGTTCTAATAAGTTAGAACTCCTAGTGGCACCTTTCTTATTTGTTGATATCATTTTGCCCTTAAGGCATTTAACACATGTTCCAAAATCATCAAAAATCGAGAGAGAGTAATGCCCATCCTTCACGAGTCTGGTTAACCTTTCTCGTGAAATGTGGCCTAAACGTTGATGCCACAACATGGATGAAGTTTCTAAGTCTCTCGTGCGTTTCTTCTTTGTTAGTGATTCATTAACATTATATGATAACAAAGACTTTGAAAAATCATCATCTAGTTCTAACTTATAGAGACCACCATCCAGGTAACCATGACCATACACTTGGGAATCATAAGTAATCATAAGTTTGCCATGACTAGGGCTGTAAACGAACCAAACGAACACGAACAAGGCTTTGTTCGTGCTTGTTTATTAAGGTTTCTTGGACAAACGAACCGTTCACGAACACACTAACGAACATAATTCTACGTTTGTGTTTGTTTGTTAAGAAATTTAGTTGTTTGCGAACTGTTTGTGCACACGGGTCTTGAACACAAATAAACAAAAAGCAAACATTTAATATGCAACTAACTAAAAAAACATTGTTAATATTAACCGTTAGACAAAGTACATCTACTAAACAATGTCGATAAGTCAAATTGTACTAACTTAGACATAATTATCAAAAATTACTTAGGCATAGGCATGAATACATGATATTCCTAATTCAAAAGTTCATAATTATCCTACGTTTTAACTAGTGATCGTACATAAACAAACATACATGAGCGGATATAAGTAAACGAACGTAAACAAACACATTGCCGAACATTCACGAACGCAATCGAACGAACGAGACATTTGTTCGTTTTCGTTTGTTTAGTTAATCAAACGAACAAAAACGAACTTCCCTCCAAACGGCTTACGAACTGTTCACTGAACGTTTGGTTTGTTTACAGCCCTAGCCATGACCGTGAGAAATGTCAAAACCAGCCATGTCTAACTTAGGTCCAGATACAAAATTCCGAGTAATCTCGGGAATATATAAGGTATCATAAAGAACAATACATAAACCAATTTTGAATTTTAATTCTAATGTTCCCATGACTTCGACAATAAGTGACTTCCCATTCCCAACGTTAAGTGTTCTTTGGTTTCTTGCCAGCTTTTGGATTGTACGGAATCCCTGAAGAGAGTTGGTCACATGCACCATAAAACTAGAGTCAAACCACCAAGTATTAGATGGAACATTTAAGTTAAAGGACTCAAGTATCATAAATAGATGATTACCTTTCTTAGTTAGCCACTCATTAAATACATGGCAGTCCTTCTGCTTATGTCCTTCTTTCTTACAGAACTTGCAGAGGAACTTGCCTTTGGAGTTCTTATGGCTAGATGAGGTACTTGCATCATTCATCTGGATTTTAACATTATGATTCTTGTTAGATTGCCTCTTCCATTTCCTTTGATTAGCGGTCGTCGGGTAAGCAACTTCAGGTTTCTCCAGCTTCATATGTTCCTCCTCTTGCACGCACATAGCAATCAACTCCTGCATTGCCCACTTTTCTTTTTGTGTGTTGTAGTTGATCTTGAAAGTGTCATAAGTAGAGGGAAGCAAAGTCATGATGAAATGCACCAGGAAACCGTCACTAATCTCCATTTATGAACCCTTGAGCTTATGGGCCATGTTGTTCATTGTCATAATGTGCTCACGAATACCGCTTCTCCCGTCATATTTTGTAGTCACAAGTTTCAGAATTAGAGTGGAAGCATGCGCCTTTGAGGTTCCTCTGAACTGATCCTCCACAGAAGCCAGATAGTCTTTAGCAATCTTAGAATCTAGAATTGATCCTCTAATAGGCATGCTAATGGAGTTCTTAATGAATATGAGAGACATATGGTTGTATCTTTCCCATTTCTCATGCACCATTTTATCAACAGCGGTGCTTTTGTGATCTAAGTGCGTAATAGAAATCCACTAATGCCAAAGTCAACATAAGTGAATCTTTCCAGGCAACAAAGTTATCACTAGTTAAGGTAGTGATGCCGCAGTTGGGAGCTAATAGTGGAAAAAGATGAGAATAGTAAGAGATACTAAGTTAGAGAAGAGCTTATAGTGATCTAAGGAGCAAGTAATTATCTAAGGCAGACATGACAAAGACCATTATACTAATGAAGCTGTGATAACTAATTATAACACCAAATCATAAGCTACTTAAATAGCATGCTCTAGCTTTGGCTATACGCTATTTATTTAAGTATTAAGTTGCAAACAGTGAATGTAACACATCACCTGTAACACCCGACCCCTCACACCACCAATATTGTCCGCTTTGCCCCGACGGATTACCCATCCAGAGCTCACGAATTTGTTTTTGGTTGCAAAGTGGAGACTTCCCAGGAGGTCACCCATCCTGATACTGCTCCCACCTGAGCATGCTTAACTATGGAGTTCTCCTCTCATCCACTTACATTAAGCCCCAAAATGCGTTGGTGATTTAAGAGGCATTGGATTACATATGAACCAAGGATCTCTCATGGCCACGACCGATGTGGGATTTTCTTGGGGTGTCACATTCACCCCCTGTTAGAGTCTCATCGTCCCTGATGATGTATGCACCCACCATCCTGAAGGCACAAGAGTGGCTCTGATACCATCTGTAACACCCAGCCCCTCACACCACCAATATTGTCCGCTTTGCCCTGATGGGTTACCCATATGTAATCCAATGCCTCTTAAATCACCAACGCGTTTTGGGGCTTAAAGTTAGTGGATGAGAGGAGAACTCCACAGTTAAGCATGCTCAGGTGGGAGCAGTATCAAGATGGGTGACCTCCTGGGAAGTCTCCACTTTGCAACCAAAAACAAATCCGTGAGCTCTGGATGGTGAGAGGGGCCGAATGTTACGTCACATTTGGGCAGAAGTGAGACATTCAAAGTTTTAATGGAATATGCTCAGATCATCAACATAATTTGTTACACATCACCTTTGGGCAGAAGTGAAACCTTAAAGAAATTATGTGAACCGAGCTACAATGCTTAACAAGATCTTATATAACGAAATAATGTGACACATCACCTTTGGGCAGAAGTGACACGTAAAATGTTATTTCATGTTAAGCAAGGTTTTATAATGTTTTGAATAAACTTGATACATTAGGTTTTATCAAAACTTTAAATTTTATTAGAGATCTCGAAAAGTAATGGGTTCTCAATAATCTTATGAGTTCCCAAAAATAAAGAGTTCTCGAATTAGCTTATGAGTTCTAAAAAATAATGGGTTCTCAAAAAATTGTGTTCTCAAAATTTTTATGAGTTCTCAAATAGCATAAGGGGTTCTCGAAAAAATGACGAGTTCCCGAAAAACTTATGAGATCTCGAATAACATAAGGGGTTCTCGAAATTATGAGTTCTCGAAGACTTAATGAGTTCTCGAAAAACTTATGAGATCTCGGAAAAAATTATGAGTACTCGAAGACTTAATGAGTTCTCAGATATCATAATGAGTTCTCGAATGTCATGATGAGTTCTCAAATATGTAGAATTAGTTCTCGATATGCTGAGATCTCGGAAAACTTATGAGATCTTGAAAAAATTATGATTACTCGAAGACTTAATGAGTTCCCAGATATCATAATAAGTTCTCGAATGTCATGATGAGTTCTCGAACAACTTATGTTTTCGGATAACTTTAATAGTTCTCAGAGTCTTTAAAAGTTCTCGAAAAAAAATATTGGTTCTCGAAAAAATGCATTATAGTTCTCGAAAATGTGATGGGTTCTCGGAAACATTATGGGTTCTCAAAAAACATTATGGTTTTCGAATTTGAAGACCTTGACCGAGAACTCATGTCCATGAACCTGATCGAAAGCTTTAAACCGAGAACTTAGAAAATTTGAGAACCTGAATTCGTGAACTAACTGATAATCCGAGAACCTAAATTTATTAATCCTTATGTTAAAACCGGAAACAAATTTATTATTAATGAAAAAAAACTGATATTGATAACGGTTCGAACTTTTAGGGATTTACTAATATCTGTTTCCAGTTTTAAATAGGAATAATTATTTCCAAAGATTTCCTAATATTTCGAAATCTTTGACTTTATCATTATGATTTCAAAATTCCTTGGAGATTAAGTTTTATCCTAAAATACCGGAAATAAGATTTTAATCCAATCTTGAACCAAAAAACATAAAATTTTTTAAAAAATGATGATGTTTTTGAAGAATAATTAACCGAAAATTATCATAAACTTTAAACATAACATAATTTGGAATCAATATCTGACAACATAATTATATAAACAGATTTATAGAATAATTATAAAATCATGAAAAACCGGTTAAAATAATAAAAAAAATATTAATAAAAAAATTTAAACGTTAGCCGAAAGTTATCAGGAACCCATAAACACCATTATCAAGTTTTAACATAATTGTTTTCCGATTTTAATTTCATATTTTAATGAAAAACAATCAAAACTAATTGAGCAACATCACTCTGATACCACAGTTGATCAGTTTTGACTGTATGTAATGGAAAACATAATAATAATAACACCTGATAGATTCGTGAGACCTGATACTGATGCTGAGAGAGTTGAGGTCGACATGATTGTCAGTATGATCGGTGAAATTTCAGTTTGGGACCGAAACCATGGATCGATTACGCGAATACAACTCGGTTTCAGACGAAGATTGGAGACGAAACAGAAATAGACAAAATCAATGTCATCACAGATTCGTATTACATCAGAAACGGTTACAGACACTGTCATCAGTAGGATAAACATCTATCTCGGGGTCGGGGGAGGTCGGGCATGACCTCCCATTCGAGAGCATTCTAAGCACAAACTCACAATCTTCTGAAATGAAAACCAACACATGAGATTGCTATTTATAGGCCCAACTCATTCGACCTCCTGTAAGGGTCGAATGAACTGGTTTGACCTGTGTAAAGCACGAACCAACACATAATGTGTTGGTTTGACCCTTCTATATTTGGTTCGACCTCACGATGGTTCGAACCAACCCGGTCTACCTTAAACAAATGCATCAGATCCATAAAATGCCCTTATGGATCACCACAATCTCATGTAATAAATACACGACTCAACTCTAGTCTATTCGACAGTGACATCCACATAAAGTGCATCAACAATCTTCCCCCTGGACGTTGCTGGCGAATGCTAAACACAAATTGCATCTTCAATCAGTATTGTTGAAGTATCAGGCACGTTGGTGCATCAACAATCTCCCATTTGACTGATGCTTCACAATGTTTCTTTGAGATCCCGTAAGATAATGATAATCAACATGTTCTTGAGTAACTTCATCTGTTCGATAGGTTGCTGATGTTTCAAGCTTTCTGATTGAGAATACTAGCCGTAGACGAGTGGATCAAGTATCCAGAAGTTTTCACCGGGAACTACCGGTACCATTGCGGATTTGAAATCCTTCAGAGACTGAAGTTTTCGACGGGGCCTAACAATAACCACCAATAGCTCTTGAAATTCTTTAGGACTATAACCTTGAAACTTTCGTTGGATCTACGTGCCACATGAATCCTACTGGGATCCCTCATTACTTTCAGAACATTGAGATCTCAGTCTTGATTCGCTTGTAAATAAAAACTTTGTTTGAACAATTCCTTCAATCACACTGGAACTGGGTTGACTGTTCTCAACTTGCGGAATAAAAATATATCTGATTTGGCCCATAATAGTCATCTGAATCGGATCATCGTTCAGCAGTACTCTTGATTCAATTGACTACCCCACAATATCACGTTTCATCATCATAAACAACTGATCAGAAACCCATCTGTTACAATCACTAGATCTGTACATGAATACCAATGATTAACAGTTGAACACACGATACTGGATCAGTTTGAATTCAAACCTTACAAGTTACAACTTCATTTCTCTTCAACAATATCTATGTCTACCATCAAAATTTTCTCCCGATATATTCAAAAACTGCCTTAAATTTTGATAGAAAATTTTAGAAATTTTTTACCCCTAAAAATATCAATTTTCCATTCTATATGTCGAGGGTTCGAACCAAGAAATAAAGTTTCATTTGACCCCTTTGTAAGGTCGAATGAACACTGGTTAGTTCGAACGGGGTTCATTTAAGCATGACTAAAATTGAGATCTCTCGTTCGACCTGTCGTGAGGTCGAATGAACATGATCAAACTGGTTCGACCTCTAAAACACTCGTTCGACCACTCGAAGGGTCGAATCAACATCTTTCATTCGACCTTTTACAAAAAAACGTGTTCATCTTCAAAATTTTCTACAAATCAGTCCATAAACACTCTAATTGTTCGAATTCAATGATGAAACTTGTACAGAAAGGTGCGGAAATGAAAACCTAACCCTTGAATGATAAAAAATTTGGAGAAATCATATAATTTTGGGTTCAATTGAGGATCTAGGGTTTCAACCTTTCAATCAAAAACTGAAATTGACGTCTGGAAACCATGAAATCGAGCTGTGATTGATTCAAACGACTGTTAGATCGTTCAAATCGGTACCACGGCTCTGATACCAACTGAAATTTTGGTTTGGGACCGAAACCATGGATCGATTACGTGATACAACTCGGTTTCAGACGGAGATTGGAGACGAAACAGAAATAGACAAAAACAATGTCATCACAGATTCGTATTACATCAGAAACGGTTACAGAGACTGTCATCAGTAGGATAAACATCTATCTTGGGGCCGGGGGAGGTCGGGCATGACCTCCCCTTCGAGAGCATTCTAAGCACAAACTCACAATCTTCTGAAATGAAAACCAACACATGAGATTGCTATTTATAGGCCCAGCTCGTTCGACCTCTTGTAAGGGTTGAATGAACCGGTTCGACCTGTGTAAAGCACGAACCAACACATAATGTGTTGGTTCGACCCTTCTATATCTGGTTCGACCTCACGATGGTTCGAACCAACCAGATCTACCTTAAACAAATGCATCAGATCCATAAAATGCCCTTATGGATCACCACAATCTCATGTAATACAATACACGACTCAACCCTAGTCTATTCGACAGTGACGTCCACATAAAAGTGCATCAACATTCTCCCCCTTGATGTTGCTAGCGAATGCTAAACACAACTTGCATCTTCAGTCAGTATTGTTAAAGTATTAGGCACGTCAGTGCATCAACAATTGGGTTCCATTTAGGGTACACAATTATGATGGATTATGATCCTTGATAGAATCGGTTATTGAAAGAGTGGTGGGGGAGGGGGGGGGGGGGAGGGCAAAACTTAGTGATGTTATTGTGTAACCCATAAACCCTAGTAATCTCTCCTTATTTATACATACACAGAGGACACCCCAATAAACTCATCTACTGATAAGTCAAAGACACATCTATTATGGGCTTAAGATAATATTAATAATTGATCATCATTATAATTATTGCAACATCTATTAATACGTGTGCAAAATAAGTAGCCCGCATATCATATCAGCTCAAATTTTATTCTCAATACATTCTAATATGAGCTAAAAAAGTTAAAAGCATACTTCAATTTATTATGCAACAAACACTATAGAACAACATTATATAGTTTCAATATTTCTACTATAAGCAACAAAAGTTGAGTAAAACGAATGCGATAGGTGTAACTCTATGCATGTTCACAATCATACAAACTATTGCCATATATCATGATTATATGTTCAGGAGGTATAAGTTAGCTAACCTGAAGATGACTTGCTACTTGTAATCTGGTAAGTCCAGGCACTCCCATAGCGTCAAGTATGTTTTTTGGGAAACATTCTGAAAACATAACAACTGACATTTAGTTATGTTATTTTTACTTGGTGATTAAAATAAACTGAAATCAAAGGGCATCTTAGGGAAGGGTTCACACTTCCTTCACCAAGTTCATGGACAGCTTTGATGAATCTCGAATGAATTTCGTCTGTCCATTCCACACGAACCCTCTTCTTGATCTTCAACCTTCTCGCATTACCATCTCGTCTTCTTCCAGTCTCATCAAACATCTTAAACTGCTCAAACTTATGAAAGCGTGCCCGTATAACATCCTGTCTTATGTGCATTACTACATCATATGTAAGTGGCATGTTCACTACACGGAAACCGCCATTATGAAGCACCTTTAATAGGAAGTTATCATCTGTTCTTTGGCACATTACTTTAAATCATAATAAAAAAATTTAGTATCCAAGAATAAATTAACCTGTAAATTTATAAACATAAATTAAAAAGAAAATGAAGCGTTTTATCTGAAGATCACCCATTGATAGTATGTCCATGTTCTTTGTGTATCGGAGAAATGTGATAACATCCACTTCAGTCATGTCGCTAGCTATAAGTAGGAGATCAAATTTATCCTTTGTTGTGGTTAGCATACTTAAAGCAACACCAGCTTGATGAACACATGTAACTACATGAATAACAGACATAAGAAGAAGATGAATATAAAAGCTTGGTGAAGGGAATTAACAATATGAAGGAAACAAAGTAATGGCCTGTAAGAGTATATCATAGCACGGTATGTTATATTTATGAAATGATATTATTGCTATACGATAAAATCACAGAGTTCTTCTTCAAACATAACTCGGTTTATATGTTAACTTGAAAATTAATAAAATACAAACTCTCATATTTACATCAACTAGTAAGCATTTCAATCAGAAATAATCTCTTTTTTTTTTTTTTTTTTTTTTGAACGACTAATCTTTTGTTCCCTGTGAGACTTGAACCCAAGACCTCAAGTTAACGCTCTGTTTCAGAGTTTCATTTAAGGGAGGAAGAGAAAAGAATTCCTCCTTATCTTCCTCCATTTCCTTTCTCTCGTGTTCCTTCCAAATTGAAAAGACAGGATTTATGTCTAAAAACCCCACTATTTTCCCTCCTCTTCCTTTCCTTCTCTCTATTCAAAAACTCTATAACACACTTTTTCCTTCATTCCTTCCAATTCCTTTCCATTCCCTGCTAAATGAAACTATGGACAGAGAGTTAGTGTATTAAAAGACTTTGCCTTCTCATTAGACCACCAACCCCAAAGGTAATAAAAAATAATCTAACCTATTATGGGTATGTTTGGCAAGGAGCTTTTAAGAGCTTTTAAGAGCTTTAAACTTCAAGCTTTTAAGAAAAATCTCCTACTTAATGAAAAGCCTTGTTTGGTTGAAAGGTCTGGAAGCTTTTAGGTTAGAGAAAAAACTCTACAATGAAAAGCTACTAGTAGTAGCTTTTAAGAAAAAACTCTACTAGCTACAAGCTTTTAAGTATTAAACGACACAAATACCCATTGTATTTTAAAAATAAAATAAAAACTTTCTTTACAAGCTTTTAATTATGTCTGTTTTGGTCATTTTATACATTTTATTAAAAGCTCCAGCTACTCTGCCAAACACCAAAATATATTTAAAAAGCTTCCAGCTACCAGCTACCAGCCTCCAGCTAGTTTTGCCAAACATACCCTATGTATAAGGGCACAAGGGGCGTTCCACTGAAACCGTTTTCACTTCACTGATTTCTATCAATCCTGCACTGTCACATCACTTCACTGAAACACTTTTTTGTAGGCAGCACTCCACTGATTCTTTACCCAACTATCAATTATTTTCATATATAATAATAATAATAATAATAATACTAACGTCGTTCAAAAAAAGAAGAAAAACACATTGCTATTTTGTCTTTTATTAATTTAATATTAATAAATTAAAGAACAAGGTATGTAGACTCTCTATATACTCCACACACACAATATACATATCTATACAAACACAACTTATATATATCACCATCTTCATCTTCATCTTCCTTTCAACAAAGATAAAAAAAAAAACCCTTGCAACTAAAGAATAGAGAGAGAGAGAGAAAGAAGAGACTAAACTATAAAAAGGAATAAAATTGTGTGAAAGTTTGTGCCACATCTGTGAACCAGCACGGTAACTAGAACCCGAATTTAGTTCACGGGACCCCTACCAGCATGGGTGGCGGCGGTGTTACCGTGCTGATAGTGGGATACCCGTGACCAATTTTGGTAGCGCCCCGTCTCCCCTAAGATAAGGATAAAAATGTATTTAAAACACATATTTTTATTAAATTAATTACTTTTCTTTATAAAACAGATTTATGCAATCAATGCAATTAATTGTGTTTGTTTTTTTGAAAAAAAAAATTAATTAAAAACTTTTATTATACTACAGACCGTTTCCGTTCAATGTTTTACTCCTAACTTTTTTTTAACTTACAACAAAGTAGAAGCCGAGTGCTCCGTACGCAGCTCCCAATAGCTAAAGGAGCCCTAGCCGGTCTTTACCCAGACGACCGGAGCCCCTATCTCACCAACCACCAATTCCGGGAAAAACCTAACCATCCATCCGTCCGAAGACACAACAATGGAATAATCGGTAAAACCCGACGTTCTCAAGAATCAAACTCATGACCTTTCAGTCATAAGTCTTCTATCACTAAGGCTCCATACTACTCCACCAAAAGATGAGTGGGAATTTTTCTACTAATCTGAGCTGCTGTGAGTATTTTCTGGACATAGTTGTATTGTGTGATTTTTCATAATTTTTGTGCATGGTTTTATTACGAAATAAAAATATGGGCTTCTCCGGTAGATCCCCTGGAATGTTTAGTAAAATTTTGGGAGTCTAATTCACTGGATAAGTATTTTTAATAAATTGTTTTTTCACAACGCATAATCTGTCCTAAAAACGCAGATTATATAACATACACATATGTGGCTATTTGGAGTCTTGTATGACTTGTATTTGACATGAACTTGTATGAGAACTTATATGAGGTGTATATGAAGTGCATAACTAATGTTAAGTATTGTGTTCATCAACGGGTCCATAGGGTTTACTTGTGCATGTAGAATCATTAGGTGTCACTTACACGGTTTTGAACTTTTAAACGTCTTGGACAAATGGGTCATATGGTGTAATGATATTACACATATACTCACTTAGTGAAACATGAAATAGGAAGTCGGTAGGACATCTTATTTGGGGAGTTTGGATTAATTGCTTGCATCTTAAGGTGAGTTTCACTACTTTTTCTCGAAAGCATGCGTCTCGGGTTTGAGACAACTTTGGTAAACGTTTTCTAGTTTGGTTTGGGACTACTTTTACATCTCGGATTTAAAGATGCTTTGACTCCTTGTGTGGGTCGGGTTTTGACTCCTTGTGTGGGTCGGGTTTTACGATTCCTTGTGTGGATCGCGCTTTTATCAGTTTACAACTTTAACTGTCCTTTGTGAACTAAACACACTTTATCACTGAAAGTCCTTACATATTATTGGGTTAATCGCTTGAGGCGAACGAGGTATTAGTTGATAGCGCTATTAGGTTGTGCAGCAACCTCATGCTTGAGGTGCTTGTGTCACGGGCATGAACTTCTAACCACATCTTTTTAACTAGTGTTGATAGACACTAGTACTAAGGCAGTTTAACGTATGTTAACACATTTCTGAAGGTTCCCAATAATCACATGTTTAGTTACAATGAGTGGGCTAGCTACCCCTGACAAGCTTAAACTGATGACATTTTAACATTTGGGTTTTTGACCACTTTATACCCGTTATCCAAACTGTGAACTTACCGACTTTATGTTGACACACGCTAGCATGTTTTTGCAGGTCGCCAGGTATGGAGCACGCGTAGGACATGCATCATATAGTGTCATTGGGATATGAACACTTAAACTATTTTTGAATATTTACTTATTTAAGCTTGGTTTTTGGGCGCGGTGTTTTGCGCATACTATTACTTAACCGTTTTCTATTTCGCTTCCGCTATTACTTAAATGGTTTGGTTAACTTTTACATTTGGTTTTTCAATAACGAACTAAATGGTTTGGGCATTTAGAGTAGTTCATGTGACTTATGGCTATGGGATCTTGGTTTGTCACGCGCCTCGCGGTATAAACCCCGTAGTGAAAATTTGAGGGTGTGACAACAGATCACCAAGGCAATCTCTTCTTCGAAGGTCCAGCGAGTCATCTTCATGTGTGTGTTTGTTTATACGGTGGTAAAAGTGAGTTTTAACCCCACGGTTTGCTATGTTTATATACAAAAAATTTCGAACGGTTCAAATTTAATTACTGACCGTTTTGGTGGAACGGTTTCAATGCTATTAAATTCGATTGACGGTTTCCCAAATTGAATTGGTTGTGGGACGGTTGTAACAGTAAAAGTAATTAATATTTAACCTTTAAATCGTGTGAAATTAAAAAAAAATAGTGAAATTAAAAAAACTAAATAAAAGAATCAGTCGAGTGCTGCCTCAAAAAAAATGTTTCAGTGAGTGATGTGGCAATGCAGGATTGGTTAAAATTAGTGAAAGAAAAAAATTACACTATACGCACCCCTTGTGCCTTAATAATAATAATAATAATAATAATAATAATAATAATAATAATAATAATAATAATAATAATAATAATAATAATAATAATAATAATATTTCCTTCACCCTCTTTTCCCCACTTTCACTCCCCACCATTTTTAAGCTGGAAAAATGGAGCTCACATGTGCTACATGACACATCATGCCTATCTCCCCTTCCTCTTCTCATAGTCTTATAACATTATTTTTGGCAAGGTTATTGTTGGTCCTAGGAACTTTAGTTTGGTTTAGGTCTCCAAAACTGTAAATCCGAGCATGCCTATGGGTCTATTCTGTAAAATTACCTTTTCCGTGTGGTTTTAATAACCATTGAAAAAGGGTCATGGGTTTCATACACCCTGTGACGTCACATTTTGGGGTATGTGACATCATATTCTGGGTATGTGGCAACCTTCTATTGGTGTATGATGTGGGCCAATGTGTATGATTCCTAATTGAGGGGTGTATGGTTCCTAAATACCTTGAAAAATGAGATCTATCATTGACTTAGAGTAGGGGGTGGGCGGAAGAGTGGCGTTGCCTAATGGTTGATTCAGCCTTGCCTATGGGTCTGTCTAATTCTATTCAGTAAAATTACATTTTTCGTGTAGTTCTAATAACCATCAAAAATGAGATCTATCGTTGCATCACCGTTTTCAGGTCGCTGCTACCATTGTTTTTTCGCTTTTACCCAATTTCACTTACAAATTAGACCCACCCTAATACTCCCTTAATCGGTTTTAGATCCACAAAATACCAAACTCATGTACAGGTGGACTCTGTTTTTAATTATTATTTCTTTTGGCTATTTATTGTGTTTTTTCTTTTAATTATTTTAGTTAAGTAAATGGTAAAAGACGAATGGTTCTCTTGTCTTGTGTCTTAGGCTTAACTCAAAAACAATCAAGATTTGTCATAAATTAAAGATAAAACCTATTAAAAAAGAAAATAAAGGATGGAAAGTCATTTATTAATTTCAATAATGAAACAAGAAAGTTGAATGTAGAACAAAATTGTAAGAATCATGCTAAAAGTTGCAAGTAACAAATTTTATTACCTTACTTGAATTTGTTGTAATGTAATAAGAATGAATGTAGAACCAAATTGTATGATGTTGTAAATTCAATTAAGCTACTACTTGTGAAATATAACATAATTATTATTACGTTAATACAATCTTACTATAGCGTAAATACTATTTTTGGACTCATTACATGTGATTTTTTCATTCATTTCGTGCAGGTATCATAACTTTACTATAAGGATTGTTAAATTAAGCACACATTGATAAAATAAAAGCTTTGCAATTATATTTTAGACTAGGAGAATACATATTAGCAAAATTGTGAATAAAATCTCAAATGGGCATAATAATGTATATCATTGAACTGAAATTAACATTAAAGTAAATAATCGGTCAGCTTAAACTTAAAACAAAAAATTGGTGCAAGTGAGTAACTATTAAACGACTAATTTCACCTAATTTCTTATTCGTATTAAATAGTGAAAATACAACAACCTTAAATTGTCATAAAGGAATATGCCACTTGTATTTATATATGTATATATTTTTTAATTAGTCAAGAAAAAGTTTATATACAATTTTTAATTATAATCAATCAATTATAGAAAACAAAATTATAGAAACAACCATAATTATTTTATTTTTTATTTTTATGAATAGTTGTTTTAATAAACTTATTAATACATTCAACTTATATTAATAAGTTACATGAATGTAAAAGGGAAATTTGAAGTTGATTGGAAAGATCGAAAAACAATACCAGCATCACTTTTATTTTTATGTATATAATGGACCGATGCAAATATATATGAGCATACCTTCGAATGAATTGCACTCAAGAAAGTCACGAACAGATGCTAGATAGTCTTGCTTGTGGTCGATAACCATAACTTTAATTTCATTGGTTAACACTGGTGTTTCATGCATGTTGCTACAACCACTATTCATATTGTATGTGTTTTAGAGAGATTGATAAAATATAAGAATGGAATTAGTGAGATTCACCAACCTATCAAGGATATTTATACTCATGGAATATACATTAGCTATTTGTCATTTTCATATTAATGGTAATGATAATGGTAATGGTGTATTACAACGACTCCTGAACATTAATGCAAACACATTTCAAAAGAGGGAAGAAAATGAGAGAAAAGATGACACACTCAGCGCGGTTAGTGTGGAGACTTTAGTGTGACATGGTCACAAAATAAATTATAATGCCAACAAGAATTTCCAATTTTGAAACAAAGGGGTTGGATACTACGTGTTCGATTTTAAATTTTAAAAAGAAGCGGGAGAGTTGATACGTGTTAGATCTAGGATTGTATTAAACGAGTTTACGCCACCAAGCGCGTTGCAGCGGGTCGTTGATTATGAATGTGTTTAGTATTGTTTTATGATATGCGAAAATTTCTAAAATCTATTTGGTTGTTTTTCGAATCGTGAATTAATTGGTATTCACGATTTGAGCAAGAATGGTAGGGGTTCACATGGAGCTAGACAATTGGCGAAGTTTGTTAATGGTTATCATATATGTAAATTATGTGGTTTTGGGTAAGTTAAAAATGTTAAAAGGGTCGGACTATTCAACTTTTATAAGATAGGAAATAAATAGACGGGTAAATTGAGTGGAGAAGAAGGAGCGGGTGAGATTGGAGAAGAAAAATGGTACCGACTCATGACTACACCATCGACTATGGCGTTTCAGTGTTATGTGAGAGGTCGTATCGGCTACCGAGAAGGCGACGATTGACGTAACAAAA
This sequence comes from Ambrosia trifida, assembly GCA_028751855.1. Lineage (NCBI taxonomy): Eukaryota > Viridiplantae > Streptophyta > Magnoliopsida > Asterales > Asteraceae > Ambrosia > Ambrosia trifida. The sequence goes on from CM054127.1 coordinate 1,191,372, forward strand.
CGATTACCTCGCTTGATTACCTAAAAGTATATAGATTCTTGCTTGATGGATAAACAGAGGTGGTTGTCGATGATGTATAGTGATGGACGACTACGGCCAAAGTCGGTGTACAATTGCAACAACGAAACAAAGAGCAAGGTAGATCGAATGACGTAACCGATGAGCGTGTAATTGATATTTAGATAACCGACGATTAGAAAGTAGTCCTAAATGGATGGCTGTTACCAATCGTCGGAGTTTTCACACCGATTCAAATTCCTTGAAAAATAAAATTAATATATTTTGTTATTATTTAAAAATTTTAAATTCTGTTTTTTCCTTACAAAAATTGTCAAAAAAAATCTAAAAAATGGTTTATTGGACGGACCTGTTTATGGATGTTGATTTTGGATTCAATATGCTTCAGAATTTTGATGAGCAAAATAGGGGGAAATTTTAATTAATGTGTTCTTCGTTTTTAAATCTTAAATAAATAGGTTAAAATTAATTAAACGTAATAAATCGTAAGTAAACTTGTTTTTTTTATGGATAGATAATATATAGTTTGTGAAACGGTGCCAATGGATGGGTAAAGGGTCGTGACTATTGAAGGAGATTCATGTTAAATTGTGAAAATGTGGGTATTGAACAAGAGAAATGTGGTTATGATTAGAGGTAACCCAAGTTGCAAATTGTATAGTTTGTGAAATGGTGGCAATGGATATAATAATAATAATAATAATAATAATAATAATAATAATAATAATAATAATAATAATAATATTAATAATAATAATAGTAATAATAATAATAATAATACTAGTAGTAGTAGGAAAAAAAAAAGGATGTCGTGAGTTTGGCTAGAAACTGTGATGGAAGCGATTATTGTAACGATGGTGTTTTCGAGACCGTTAAGTATAGTATTAAATAATAATAATAATAATAATAATAATAATAATAATAATAATAATAATAATAGAGTTGTTTTTCAAAAAGACAAAGAAATAATCCACGTGTATTTTATTCTACTAAAAACATATGCTAAGCATTCAGTCTCCCCCCCCCCCCCCATATGTTGAAGCTTGTTTGGAAAATTATATGGTGGTCGATGGAGTTTTCGTATGGAAACTGAGTGATTGGTTTTAAAATGTGACGGAGAGGGTAATATAGGGTGCGAAAAGATGGCTTACGACGGGGAAACCTTGGTTGAAGGAAACGTGTTGGTTCGTTATCAACTTTAATATAGAGTGCGAAACAGTAGTTTTATATTTTGTCGGTTCCATTTTGAACGTGTTATCCTTTGGGTTCTGATTCCATGTTGAAGTTTTACGTTTTATTTTGTTTGTGACAACGTGCTTATTCGTGAGAGTAGCGGTTTTGTGGTAAGTAAAAGAAAGTAGTGGTGATTAACAGTGGTTGGAAAGAAAATGACGTGTGTTGGAGTTTGGATGGATATTGGCGGTGGGAGCGGTTACGGTAAAGGCTGTGGTGAATGTTTATGAAACTATTAAGTGGTTATTTGGTGATTATGGTGGTAGGAAAGTAAAGGGACGTCGTCAGTTTGTACGGAAACTGTGGTGGAAGCGGTTATTCTAACGATGGTGTTTTCGAAACTTTTAGGTTACTATTTATAGTATTATATAATAATAATAATAATAATAATAATAATAATAATAATAATAATAATAATAATAATAATAATAATAATAATAGAGTTGTTTTTCTTAAAGACAAACAGAGAATCTATGTGTATTTTATTCTACTAAAAACATATGCTAAGCATTTAGTCTCACCCCTAACCCCGCCCTCCCACCCCCCATGTTGCAGCTTGTTTGGAAAATTGTATGGTGGTTGATGGAGTTTTCGTATGGAAACTGAGTGATTGGGTTTTAAAATGTGACGGTGATGGTAATATAGGGTGCGAAAAGATGGCTAACGACGGGGAAACGTTGGTTGAAGGAAACATGTTGGTTCGTTATCAGCTTCAATATATGGTGCGAAACGGTAGTTTTATGTTTTTTCGGTTCCATTTTGAATGTGTTATCCTTTGGGTGCCGATTCCATGTTGAAGTTTTACGTTTTAATTTGTTTGCGACAACGTGCTTAACCGTGAGTGTAGCTGTTTTGTGGTAAGTGAAAGAAAGTGGTGCTGATTAACGGTGGTTGAAAAGAAAAGGACGTGTGTTGGAGTTTGGACGGAAATTGGTGGTGGGGAGCGGTTAAGGTAAAGGCAGCGGTGAATGTTTATGAAACTATTAAGTGGTTATTTGGTGATTACGGTGGTAGGAAAGTAAAGGGATGTTGTGAGTTTGAATAGAAACTGTGGTGGAAGCGGTTATTGTAATGACGGTGTTATCGAAAACTTTAAGTTACAATTTATAGTATTATATAATAATAATAGACTTGTTTTTCTAAAAGACAAACAAAGAATCCATGTGTATTTTATTCTACTAAAAACATATGCTAAGCATTAAGTCTCTACCCTCATTTGTTGCCCCTTGTTTGGAATATTGTATGGTGGTCGAAGGAGTTTTCGTATGGAAACTGAGTGATTGGGTTTTAAAATGTGACAGTGAGGGTAATATGGGGTGCGAAAAGATGGCTAACGGGGAAACCTTGGTTGAAGGAGACTTGTTGGTTCGTTATCAACTTTAATATAAGGTTCGAAACGATAGTTTTATGTTTTGTCAGTTCTATTTTGAATGTGTTATGCTTTGGGTACCGATTCCATGTTGAAGTTTTACGTTTTATTTTGTTTGTGACAACGTGCTTATCGGTGAGTGTAGCGGTTTTGTGGTAAGTGAAAGAAAGTGGTGGTGATTAACGGTGGTTAGAAAGAAAACGACGTGTGTTGGAGTTTGGACGGAAATTGGCGGTGGGAGCGGTTACGGTAAAGACAATGGTGAATGTTTAGGAAACTATTAAGTGGTTATTTGGTGATTACGGTGGTAGGAAAGTAAAGGAATGTCCTGAGTTTGGATGGAAACTGTGGTGGAAGCGGTTATTGTAACGATGGTGTTTTCGAAATCGTTAAGTTACTATTTATAGTATTATATAATAATAATAATAATAATAATAATAATAATAATAATAATAGTAATAATAATAATAGAGTTGTTTTTCTTAAAGAGAAACAAAGAATCCATGTGCATTTTATTCTACTAAAAACATATGCTAAGCATTCAGTCTCTCCCCCAACCCCCCGTATGTTGCAGCTTGTTTGTAAAATTGTACGGTGGTCGAAGGAGTTTTCGTATGGAAGCTGAGTGATTGGGTTTTAAAATGTGACGGTGAGGGTAATATAGGGTGTGATAAGATGGCTAACGACGGGGAAACCTTGGTTGAAGGAGACGTGTTGGTTCGTTATCAACTTCAATATAGGATGCGAAACGGTAGTTTTATGTTTTGTTGCTTCCATGTTGAATGTGTTATCCTTTGGGTGTCGATTCCATGTTGAAGTTTTACGTTTTATTTTGTTTGTGACAACGTGCTTATTCGTGAGTGTAGCGGTTTTGTGGTAAGTGAAAGAAAGTGGTGGTGATTAACGGTGGTTAGAAAGAAAACGATGTGTGTTGGAGTTTGGACGGAAATTGGTGGTGGGAGCGGTTACGGTTTAGGCAATGGTGAATGTTTAGGAAACTATTAAGTGGTTATTTGGTGATTACGGCGGTAGGAAAGTAAAGGGATGTCGTGAGTTTGGACGGAAACTGTGGTGGAAGGGGTTATTGTAACGATGATGTTTTCGAAACCGTTAAGTTGCTATTTATAATAATAATAATAATAATAATAATAATAATAATAATAATAATAATATAGTTGTATTTCTAAAAGACAAACAAAGAATTCATGTGTATTTTATTTTACTAAAAACATATGCTAAACATTCAGTCTCTCCCCCAACCCCCCCCCCCCCCCCCTTCCTCTTTTCCTCTTCACTGTCTAACCCTCTCCTCTCTCTCCCCCTCTCCCTCCCCTTCCTCTTTCTCATCTCTCCCTCTCCCCTCCTTCTCCGTTGGGAAGATAATAAAACGGTAGTTAATTTGTGTAATTTTTTTAAAAAATCTCGTATATAATAATTATAAACGTTTCAAAATTATGGCGGAAACATGATATAGAAACAGAGTTTTTGTTTAAAATAAGGAGGATGCTACATGGCACACTGAAGGGGTTGATTTATTATTATTATTTTTTAACGGCTAATTTCCTCCCCAATTTTACACCTCTTTTATTTCACCTTGTTTGCCTCATATGAGGCTTGAACTCCGAACCTCCCCTCTACATTGGAATATTAATATATAGAGATAATGATATCATTTTCGTTTTTTGATAGTATCATCCTATAAGTCTACATTTGTATTGAATTTAACACAAGAAGAAAAATATTTAACAAGATGAATATATATGAAACGACTTATTTAAAGGATCGAACTTAACATTTTAAATTCAATCATTTCTTAATGCCCCTGAAATGCATTTTTTTTCATACATCAGATAAGTATTTAACTGACAAATAACATATATCAATCAAGAAGATAACTAGTATGGGGACTCGTTATTGTAGTTTCCAGGAGGATAGTAGCTGCAAATAACAAACCACCAACCATTGTTGACACATTGAACCCTAGCACAGCCAACTTGAACAGTCTTACGCCACACCACTTGAGTATAGTGCCTACATTCTTTTCCCGGAGCACACGTATTGGTATTATGATCATAAGATGCTTTTTCATCTACCCATAAATTCACAGCATCAGTACCCGTGAATTCACCACCACCTTCGGCAAGGTTCTCACCATACGGTCCACCCGAATGGACGAGATTGCAGTCCCCTACCCTCTGGTTTGCATAGCCCTCAGCGTAGGCGGCGAGATTTGCGTTCCAAACCAGGTTTTCAACACCCACTTCAGCACGTGCCGAGTTGTGAGCATTTAAGTAATCTTGTTCGGAGTTTTGTGCATGGGTATTGTGAAAAATAGCAAGAGTTATGAAGCAAATAAGTGCAAAGTGAAGTTTGAATGAACCCATGACTCTAGTGTCTTTTAGAAAAAAAAAACTATTGGTGTTTAGGAATGGAGAGACATGAATCATCAATGCCTATTTATAGAATGTGAAGGCTACTCGAATGACTATTTCACATGTGCTAGGGCCAATATATAATTTAATCAAAGTACGCGATTTCGCTGATATTTACTATCTGGCCAAAATTCTTTTTCCATGGAATCAAGGAAATAATGTGGTATAAAATAATAGTAGATCAATTCTTATTTTTAAAGTTTCTACATCCCTACACATTGTAGGGGTTGTGAAAAAAATATCTATCCAAACGTATGTATAATTGAAGGGATAGGGAGCCTAATTCACGCGGAAGTGATATCCCTATCCCCGCCACATGAAGATCCGCGAAAGTATCCCCGCAGGATGAACCCCGCGGAGAAGACATGAGCCACAAAATAACCTCACAGACTTCAATAGGGAAAAGCAGACGCGCGTCTACCAACGCGCGGACCATCTCACTTCATAACATTCCCAGGTACGAGGTACGGGAGATCAAGGGTCAGGGAGATCCATTTGCAGGGGATAACTGACATCACCAACCGGGTAGCGACGCGTGTCCGCAGTAGCCCAATAACCACTGACGTTCAACAGTGACGTGACTGGTTCCATGCTTCCAACATGCTGCCCCTACTGTGCTGACCAGGCATGCTTACCTGCTGTCACGTGTCACGTCAGACACCAGCAGGTAAGTCAACCATGCTGGTTCAGAACGACATACCGCTGGCGGCCAGTCACAAGCTGCCACGTGTCCGCCCGATGAGTCATCATCAGTCACCGCTGACGTCAGCCACAGTAAACGTCCTTTTTCTCGCGATTTTCAGGAACTAAAGGCAGGTGGGCCATGGCTAGGCCCAAGGAATGCAAGACTCTTCGTGGGCTTCTTATCAAGCCCACGACCTCCACTATAAATAGAAGACATCAACTCCTTTACAGGGGATCCGAAAATACTCACTTGTAATATAGAGCTAGGTTTGCTTGTAATACATTGAACTCTCTAAAGTAATAATACCACCGGCTCTTCACAGTGGACGTAGGTCTTGTTTGACCGAACCACTTACATCTTCGTGTTCTTACAGTTATCACACACACACTCACTCATATTGTACTCTCGGGTTAAACCAAAGGTTTGGGTAAAGGAACGTACCTGTAGTAATATAAGTATACACCACTCGGTGATTAGTAATAATCTCTGAGATACTTATCGTTTCTTCATTGGTGCCATTCCGTCGGTTAGAACAATCTTTTCTCTTCATCTTTTAACCCACCCGTGGCTGAACCCAACCCCAACACAACTGTCATCAACCAGACTGGGGACGTCGACGTCCAGCTCATGGGAAATGCCGGTACCCCAGCCACAGTAGTCAAACAGTCCACCTCACGCATCCAGAAGCCAGCCTTCGAGGTGCGTGATGTGGAAACTGACGAAGATAGTGGTGACAACTCCGAGGAGGACGCAAACAAGTGGTTCCTCCGTCAAAGCTCAAAGAGCGCCGCTATCTATCAGCGGATGCTCATGAAACAAGCAAAAAAGAAGGGCAAGACCCTGACTTACGGCTCCTCGCCAAAAAGGAGCCATAAGAACAAAGAACCTACCAGCCGCCGTGGTGGTCGTAGCGGGGAGCTCGGCAGAAACACTGGAGCTCGTGGCTACGCCAACCTACACGACAAGTCGGACGGCTACGAGTCATCTAGTACGGACTCTGACCGCAACGGGAGGGCACATTCTCGCGCGTCCACATTGCAAGGATGTGGACGACGACTTGGTCAAGCCTTTCCAGCCAAAGTCCTTTGCCGAGAAATCAAAGTTTGTCGCTCGCATAGTGACGGCGGAAATACCCAGGAAAGACAAACTTCCTAGCAGCATCGGCAAGTACGTTGGCTTGCACGACCCAGACGACCATATTCATGACTTTGAATGTGCGGGAAGTTTGGTTAACTAGCCAGTCCAGATTTGGTGCCATCTCTTTGTCCAAACACTGACTGGCGCGGCAAGAGTCTGGTTCGACAATCTCCCGGCGGGGAGCATTGCGTTCTTTGATGACCTCACCGACAAGTTCGGCAATCATTTCTCACATCTCAGAAAGCACAAGCGAGATAAGGCGCACATACTCTTGTTCCGCCGATATGACCACCAGTCTATCGAAGACTTCATTGTTCGTTTCAACAAAGAAGCTCTCCAGATAGGCTGTGGGGAGGAAGTTACCCGCGCTGCGTTCATTCACAATGTACGCAACCCGGAACTCATGAAATGCCTCACGGGCAAAGACGGTATCCCAGAGTCCTGGGATGAAGTTATACACTCCGCCAAGATATATGCCTCATCTGAAAAGTCTTTCAGTCAGATGCACGGCTTCCAGCAGCAACACCACTATAATAATAATAATAAAAATAAGGGCAAATCCGTTTGGAACCGCATCTCCAGTTCCACAAACGAGGGAAAATATTCCCCTACCAACGATGCCCGCCACATCATCAGCAGCAAACAGTCAAGGGAACAACGGGGTCACTCCTAGAAAAATCACAACTGGACCCTACTAGTCAAGAGCCCGTCACAAGTCCTCAAGACGGAGTAAGTAACTCTCAAGGAACCCAAACCCCTTGGGAGAAGAAGAAATGTGGACACATCCAAGTTCTATGAGTACCATAACGACTTTGGTCACCTCACAGATAACTGCTACAGTTTAAAGATGGAGATCGAGACAGTGCTGAAATCCGGTCAGCTCGGTCACCTGGTTAAGAATGTCCACTGCGCCGCCAAAGGACAAGCTGGCGACGACACACAAGCGGAAGGGTCACGAAAAAAAATCCGTGACCTAAATACACATGCCGCCACCATCATCCCGCGCCACCAATGCAACATGACAAGGCCGGGAAAGAAAGCCCAGCACGGGAAGCGAGCTCGTGCATCACAAAACGACGAATCTTGGAAGGATTCCGAAGTCCTCCTACCCAAAGTCAGCGGCGGCGCATCTTGCGCCGCCCCTCTCGTCATCACTGCCGTCTTTGGCCATTACCGCACAAGGTACATGTTCATGGACGGTGGTGGTAGCACTGATATCATGTACGATTAGTGTTTCCAACAGCTAGATGAGGAGAACAAGGCAAAGCTTGTACCCGTTAACGAGCGAATCTCAGGTTTCATCCATGAAACAATCATGCCCCGCGGCATGACCTCTATGCCGGTAAGGATGTCTGACGGCACACACGAACGCACCGAAATTTGCGACTTCATGGTCCTGCCGGCCAACTCTAACCACGACATCTTGCTAGGCCGGGAGGGTATCGCGCGGTTTAACGCAAATGCCTCCACCGCCCATGCAATGGTTGGCTTACCAACCAAAACAGGCATGGCCATCGTTGGGGTAACAAAGATTGCCATTCGGCGGAAGCGGCCAAATCACCAAAGATGGTCAAAACAGACGCCCGCACAGAGCTGTAAAAATGGGTCCTTAACCCTAAATTTCCGGAGCAAACGATGGTCATAGTCCATGCAATCTCCGACTCCATCCGCAACCATCTAAAGCAATTATTGATCCAAAACATGGACGTGTTTGCATGGCAACCAGTGGACATGGTTGGCGTTCTGCTAGAAATAGCGGAACACAAGCTTAACGTGTATCGATCAGTAGAGCCAGTGGTTCAAAAGAAAAGGAGCATGGGGCCGGAGAAAACAAAGGCCATGAACGAACAAGTCACCGAGCTGCTCAATGCAGACATCCTATGACCCATCCGATACCAATATTGGCTCGCAAATCCGGTCATGGTCGCGGAAGCCAATGGAAGTTGGCGCATGTGCGTTGACTATAAGGATCTCAACAAGGCATGCCCCAAGGAATGTTACCCGTTGCCATAAATTGATCTAAAGGTGGACTCTTTGGCCCCTTATCGCTTCAAATGTTTCCTTGACGCGTATAAGGGGTACCACCAAACACAAATGGCAAAGGAGGACGAGGATAAAACCGCGTTCCGCACTGATATGGGTACGTTTTGTTATACGAAAATGCCATTCGGTTTGATGAATGCCGGAGCCACTTACCAGCGACTCATGGACACCGCCTTCATCAACAAGATCGGCGTACGATTGGAGGTATACGTTGATGACCTTGTCATCAAAAGCAAGGAAGAGGGAGACATGCCGAGGGACATTCAACAGACCTTCAACCAATTGCGCAAGGTGTGCATGAAGTTGACCCCCAGCAAGTGTTCCTTCGGAATGGAGGAAGGCAAATTCCTGGGCATCATTGTCACTTGGGATGGATTTCGCGCAAACCCTGAGAAAGTCCAGGCAATCGAAAGAATGCCCTCCCCCGTGTCAGTCAAAGAAGTCCAGACGTTGATGGGTCGCTGTTGGGTCTGCTGAACTGGAGAAGAACAGATGATTGGAAAGCCAAAACATACTACTCAATTGATCCTTAGAAATAAAAAGCATTTATAAGTTACTTATCCCAAAAGACTGTTGATCCTAACATCTGCTGTACCCAAACAACTACTGTGACAACTACTGCTACAAAAGACTGTTGGATAAAAACTGCTAGAGAACAACTGCTGACCAAAGGTCTGACGAAGAACAACTACTGATCAAAGTACTGAAGACTAAAGGTCTGTTGGAGCCAACAGCACTTAGGCTCCAACAGATGATACAAGACCATCAGAGTTTTCCCAACAACAGTTTATCTATCAGAACTTTACAATGTAACAGTAGTTTGTATACAACAGATGTTTTATGTTTGTTATTCTGTTAGAGGTCACTGTCTTAGGTGACGTCAGCTTAGATCATCAGTGGCTTAGATTTGTCTATAAATAGAACAGTGCTTGTACTGTTTTATTCATCACTCGAAACATTCTCTCAGACAAACAATCACAGAGTGATCAGGCTGAGGGGGAGTACTTGTATTACTGATTGTAATCATTTGATTTATGAAAGCTTTCGATTAAAAAACATTTACTCTCTTGTTTTGATTAATAGTTTATTATTCCGCTGCACTTTCCAATTATAATTCACTTCGTTCATTACTTCTTTACTTAAACAATCAAAATAATTAAACTCAGATCCTAACAATTGGTATCAGAGCTTGGTCAATTAAATTCGATCTAACCAATCAATTTAATATAAACAGAGCAGCTCACAATTATTGATATCGTTTGTTTGTCGGATTGAAAACAAAGTAATAGTTTATTTTCGTTTTAATCGTTTTTAAACAGACTTTGTTTGTGAAACAATCAGAGAATGGCTTCAATCAATCACGATCCACACAACACTGGCATGAACAACAAGCCACCGATGCTTGTCAGATCTGAATACAATATCTGGCAACGTCGGATAAGCCATGTTCTAGCTCAACAGAACACTGGGTGTTGGAAGTCGGTTATCTTCGGACCACATGTTCCGATGGTGCCAAGTACTGAAGTTCCCAAGGTTCAAGAGCCTAAGAAACTTGAAAACTACTCCGACCAGGATTTTCAGAAAATTGAGTTAGATGCCAAGGCCTTCAGTATTGTGGCCATGGCTCTACCCAGTGATATATATGGTGGGCTGTTACACTGTAACAGTGCAAAGGAGTTGTGGGATGCACTGAAAGAAAAATTTGGTGGGACTGAAGAGGTTATTGAAAACAACCATGAAATACTTAACCAACAGTATGAAACATTCAGTCATGTAAAGGGAGAGTAATTAACTAAACAATTTGAGAGGTTTAACTGACTCATTAGTTAACTAAAACTGGTTGGTCTAACTTACCCATATTCTACTTTGAACCATAGGTTTTTAAGATCATTACCAGATAAATGGGACACTATTGCAATAGTTATGAGAAACTCAATTGGATTTATGGACCTATCACTGACCCAGCTTCATGGTAAGCTCTTGACCTATGAGAGAGAGCTTAACCAGAAAAAGAAGCTCCAGGACTCTGGAAAAGTGTCTGATGATTATGTATTTGGGAGCTTCTGCTTGCTTAGATAGCCTTTGGTATGTAGATAGTGGAGGCTCCAGGCATATGACATGATGTAGAGCCCTTCTTCTGGACTTCTTAGCTCATGGAGGGGGTGATATATCCTTTGGTAATGATTCTAAAGGTAAGGTGTTGGGTTCAGGGAGTGTTCAGGCTGGGAAACTCAAGTTTGAAAATGTCAATCTTATTGATAATCTTAAATTTAATCTTCTTAATGTATCACAAATGAGTGACAAAGGTTATGGCTCATTCTTCACTAAGAAAACTTGTAAGATTATCGGGCCAGCAGTGGTGAAAAAGATTGATACCATCATTGCTGAGAGCAAAGCACAACTTGTTGCTCATAGGAGTGGCAATGTGTATGTGGTTGATATGTTGAAGGACAATCCTATGGCAAATGTCTGTCTGTTTTCTGCTACCTCCACAAAAGAGACAGAATTGTGGCATAGGAGACTGGGTCACACCAACCTTCAAACTATCAACTCACCCTCCAAACAAAGCCTTGTCAGAGGCATTCCATCAAAAGAATTTAATTGTGATGAGCATTGTGTTTCCTGCTTAAAAGGAAAACAACATAAAAGCTCTTACAAATCCATTGATGAGTCCAAAACAAGCCAATGTCTACAATTGTTGCACATGGACTTGTTTGGCCCAGTTAAAATCATAAGTCTAAGAAGAAAGAGATTTTGTCTTGTCATAGTTGATGATTTTTCTAGGTTTACATGGACTTACTTTTTACACTCTAAGGATGAGACTGCAGGTATCTTGAAGGACTTTGTCACCAAAGTTGAAAAACAATATGACTTGCCAGTAAAAACCTTTAGGAGTGACAATGGGACAGAGTTTAAAAATAAGGAGTTGGATGAATTCTGTGTGTCAAAAGGGATTGTGAGGCAGTACAGTATCCCAAAACACCAAAGCAAAATGGGGTGGTTGAGAGGCAAAATAGAACTCTCATTGAAGCTGCAAGAACCATGCTAGCAGATTCTGGTTTGCCACTGTCCTTCTAGGCAGAAGCTGTAAACACTGCTTGCTATGTTCAAAACAGAGTTTTAATCAACCCAAGACATCAAAAGACTGCTTATGAAATTTTATTCAAAATCAAACCACTAATCTCATTTTTCAAAATCTTTGGCTGCCCATGTTTCATTTTAAATCTTAAAGATTCCATCTCAAAATTGGCAGCCAAAGTAGATTGTGTATATTTTCTGGGATATTCTTCTACTGCCAAGGCCTACAAAGTGTTTAACACAAGGACCAAGACAATAGAAGAAACTCTGAATGTAAAGTTCAATGAACTTTCATCCCTAAAAATCCCAGCAAATCCTGCTGAGTTGTTTGATTTAGATAAATTTAAATTTGAAGATATTACTGTCAAAACTAACAGTGCATGTGTAACATTCGCATTTAATAATTATACGTTACGTATAATTTGGATTAAAACGACAAGTTCTATTATTATAATTTACATTTAATTATTTTGTAGCATTTTAAATATATATATATATATATATAAAGGTTTATAATAATAATAATAATAATAATAATACATAAAACATAAAAACTATAATGTGTTAAACCAACCCACCTGAGCCCATTTCAGATCTGCTGGCCCAATAGCCCAACAGCCCACCTCCTCTTCTTGTCCTTAGATCCGGCCCACTTATGTTGTAAAAAAATAAAATAAATAATAGACGCTGAGGCCGGGGTTCGAACCCGAGTCCTCAGCCGGTTCAACCTCACACACCCACACACTAACACCACTAGGCCACAACTTATTATTGTTATAATTATAACTCTAATTATATATATGCGCACCCAACATCTAACCACCCCTCCTTTTTCCCTTTCTGTTCGAACGAGACAGCAGGTCAAACCCCCTTTGATTGATCAATCAATCACATAAGCATGGAAAGTAATATGTAATTATCAATTTTATTGATAATCCGCGTCCATTACACGTAGAGCATCATCAAATTTAGTCAATCATCATCAATCATACGCGCATACATTAACATACGGGTCAAAACTTGCCAATTCGAACACCAATCCATTACCCTATAAATTGAACGTTGCTGGACCATCTCAACTCGCCACCCATTCTTTCTCAACCCCCAATTCTTCATAATAATCTCTGTTCTTGGAGCCCTTGTTCGAGTTTGACTTCGAGGTTTGACCGATTCTGTATTAAAACAAGATTGTAAGTCTAATTATTGTTGTGGGTTTTTATCTTCGGCATCCACACATCAATAGCCCTAAGGTTAATTGGGTTATTGATGTGTGGATTGATCAATTTGAAAGTTAGGGCTCGTATGAATGTATTTAGGGAAGAACATAACAATCTGCTATGATATTTATATTTTTAAAAACAAGAATCAACACAACCACTGGCTGGACCAGATGGTTGTGTCTGATCCCTTATACACGAGCCACCCGGGTTCGAGTCCCGGCAGTGGCGTTCTTTTTCTTCTTTTTCATTATTAAAACAAACAAACCCCCTTTTAATTATATATATAATACATATAACTTTATAAATTCATTTTTAAATATTAAAACTCTTTTATAAATTCTAAAAAAATTACTTTTAGTTAATCTGATATTAATGCTTCACCTACAATTTTTAGTTTTCAAAAACTCATTTATTTAATATATTAAATAATTAAATCAATTTTATTCTATTACATTTATAAAATTCCATTAAAATATCAAAACAATTTTATAAATTTCTACAAAAATTATTCTGAGTTTATATAATGATAAACTTTACTGAAATGATTTTTAATCCTGAAAAATCATTTATTTTATATTTTTAATCAATTTTTGTTAGTTTTAATCATAATTAAATCATAATAAATTCAATTTTTATTAATTTTGCACCAAAATTTTATACAATTTATTTCTGAATATTTAGAAATAAATTCATGCATACACCATGTAAACAACTCTCAGACAAAAAATATTAGAATTTATTACTTGGATCAACTAGCGTCAATACATAGAATAAAAGCAAACAACGTTCGAATGTAGGGATGAAAGTAGAGATAAGGAGTAGGAGGGAGATAGAGAATAGCAAGTAAAAGAAGCAAGTACTGGTTAAATCCTATGGTTATAGACTAGATTATTTTTCTAATAACCTAATTCCCTATAACCATGGCTCTGATACCAATCTGTAACACCCCAACCGATGGCGGAAACATCGGGATGTCACGTAGTGATGATTGTTCAGTAGCTCATGGTGAATAATAATTTCATTAAATGATTTAAATAATTTACATACAATGGTTCTACAAGAATTCATACATCAAATTGAATAAAACTATGCACATATCTTCAAGCAAATCTTCAAGCAAGTAGAACCTGAAACATGTTAAGTTGAAAATATTTTGGGTCAACAATTGTTGGTGAGAATTACATAGGTTACGTTACGGATTAAAACGACAAGCCTTATTATTTTTAGTGATATTTTGAACTCCTATACAATGATAATTATTCATACATATATCTATATATAATAATAATAATAATAATAATAATAATAATAATAATAATAAGTCTAAAAATCAGCTTCATTTGTCAAACTAAGCCCACTACACAAATTAGACGAAACAACCCGGCCCAGGTCTGAGCCCAGCAACCAGACCGGCCCACAAGAGCCCACTACCCCCCTTTATTTCAGTTTTAAAAAAAATTTTAGGGACGGGAATCGAACCCGGGTCCCTAACCGAGTCAAACCAACAACACCACACAAACCAGCTGGGCTAACTCTCATATCCGATTCAAACCATACACGTTATAATTATATCGTTACCTTTAAAACCCTCACAGTTGACTTGGAAAGTCAACTGTGATACGTGATTACCATAAACATCAACATTAAACTCGTAATTTGCATAATTTTGGTATCCTTACATGATTATCGGCCCTTTCTGACTAGGATGCACGTTGATTATCAATCAATTGATAATCAATTAACCTTTGACGCGTATAACATTGAATTTTTGGTCAATTCTTACCAATTCTTCAATTCAGTGATTAATCCTATAAATTGGACATTCACGAACCATCACAATTCGCTCATACATCTTTCTCAACCATCAATCCCACGTAATCAACCTCTGTTTATTGTTTTCTGTTCGTATTTTTGACCGAGCCTTTGACCAATCAATCGAGCTCGTAACGTGTTTGTAAGTTCAATGTTTTATGTGGGTTTTGTTCATCGGCATTCACACAACAATAGCCCTAAGATTGATTGGGCTATTGATGTGTGAATCAGACAATTGATTAAACTAGGGTTCGTAACTTCTGATTTGGGGATAAAACTAATTTTACGTATTGTATTTATTTAATTTAAAACAAAAACAATCACAACCACTGGTCTGGACCAAGTGGTTGTGACTGTTGCTTGCCCCTTGAGCCACCCGGGTTCGAGTCCCGGCAGTGGCGTCCCATTTTATTCTTTTTTCATTAAACCTTTTAAACAAATCAATTAATAATATATAAATTACATATAATCTTATAAATTCATTTTTAATTATTAAAACTCTTTTATAAATTCTAAAAAAATTATTTTTAACAAATTTGATGTAAAAGTTTCACCTACAATTTTTAGTTTTCTGAAATTTATTTATTTAATATTTATAATAATTAAATCAATTTTATGCAATTATATATATAAAAATCCATTAAAATATCAAAACAATTTTATAAATTTCCACAAAAAGTATCCTGAGTTTCTACAATGTTAAACTTTACTGAAATGATTTTTAATCCTGAAAAATCATTTATTTTATATTTTTAATCATTTTTTGTTAGTTTTAATCATAATTAAATCATAATAAATTCAATTTTTATTATTTTTGCACCAAAATTTTATACAATTTATTTCTGAATATTTAGAAATAAATTCATGCATACACCATGTAAACAACTCTCAAACAAAAAATATTAGAATTTATTACTTGGATCAACTAGCGTCAATACATAGAATAAAAGCAAACAACGTTCGAATGTAGGGATGAAAGTAGTGATAAGGAGGAGGGAGATAGAGAATAGCAAGTAAAAGAAGCAAGTACTGGTTAAATCCTATGGTTATAGACTAGATTATTTTTCTAATAACCTAATTCCTTATAACCATGGCTCTGATACCAATCTGTAACACCCCAACCGATGGCGGAAACATCGGGATGTCACGTAGTGATGATTGTTCAGTAGCTCATGGTGAATAATAATTTCATTAAATGATTTAAATAATTTACATACAATGGTTCTACAAGAATTCATACATCAAATTGAATAAAACTATGCACATATTTTCAAGCAAATCTTCAAGCAAGTAGAACCTGAAACATGTTAAGTTGAAAATATTTTGGGTCAACAATTGTTGGTGAGAATTACATAGGTTACGTTACGGATTAAAACGACAAGCCTTATTATTTTTAGTGATATTTTGAACTCCTATACAATGATAATTATTCATACATATATCTATATATATATATATAAATAATAATAATAATAATAATAATAATGATAATAATAATAATAATAATAATAAGTCTAAAAATCAGCTTCATTTGTCAAACTAAGCCCCCTACACAAATTAGACCAAACAACCCGGCCCAGGTCTGAGCCCAGCAACCAGACCGGCCCACAAGAGCCCACTACCCCCCTTTATTTCAGTTTTAAAAAAAATGTTAGGGACGGGAATCGAACCCGGGTCCCTAACCGAGTCAAACCAACAACACCACACAAACCAGCTGGGCTAACTCTCATATCTGATTCAAACCATACACGTTATAATTATATCGTTACCTTTAAAACCCTCACAGTTGACTTGGAAAGTCAACTGTGATACGTGATTACCATAAACATCAACATTAAACTCGTAATTTGCATAATTTTGGTATCCTTACACGATTATCGGCCCTATCTGACTAGGATGCACGTTGATTATCAATCAATTGATAATCAATTGACCATTGACGCGTATAACATTGAATTTTTGGTCAATTCTTACCAATTCTTCAATCCAGTGATTAATCCTATAAATTGGACATTCACGAACCATCACAATTCGCTCATACATCTTTCTCAACCATCAATCCCACGTAATCAACCTCTGTTTATTGTTTTCTGTTCGTATTTTTGACCGAGCCTTTGACCAATCAATCGAGCTCGTAACGTGTTTGTAAGTTCAATGTTTTATGTGGGTTTTGTTCATCGGCATTCACACAACAATAGCCCTAAGATTGATTGGGCTATTGATGTGTGAATCAGACAATTGATTAAACTAGGGTTCGTAACTTCTGATTTGGGGATAAAACTAATTTTACGTATTGTATTTATTTAATTTAAAACAAAAACAATCACAACCACTGGTCTGGACCAAGTGGTTGTGACTGTTGCTTGCCCCTTGAGCCACCCGGGTTCGAGTCCCGGCAGTGGCGTCCCATTTTATTCTTTTTCATTAAACCTTTTAAACAAATCAATTAATAATATATAAATTACATATAATCTTATAAATTCATTTTTAATTATTAAAACTCTTTTATAAATTCTAAAAAAATTATTTTTAACAAATCTGATGTAAAGGTTTCACCTACAATTTTTAGTTTTCTGAAATTTATTTATTTAATATTTATAATAATTAAATCAATTTTATGCAATTATATGTATAAAAATCCATTAAAATATCAAAACAATTTTATAAATTTCCACAAAAAGTATCCTGAGTTTCTACAATGTTAAACTTTACTGAAATGATTTTTAATCCTGAAAAATCATTTATTTTATATTTTTAATCATTTTTTGTTAGTTTTAATCATAATTAAATCATAATAAATTCAATTTTTATTATTTTTGCACCAAAATTTTATACAATTTATTTCTGAATATTTAGAAATAAATTCATGCATACACCATGTAAACAACTCTCAGACAAAAAATATTAGAATTTATTACTTGGATCAACTAGCGTCAATACATAGAATAAAAGCAAACAACGTTCGAATGTAGGGATGAAAGTAGAGATAAGGAGTAGGAGGGAGATAGAGAATAGCAAGTAAAAGAAGCAAGTACTGGTTAAATCCTATGGTTATAGACTAGATTATTTTTCTAATAACCTAATTCCTTATAACCATGGCTCTGATACCAATCTGTAACACCCCAACCGATGGCGGAAACATCGGGATGTCACGTAGTGATGATTGTTCAGTAGCTCATGGTGAATAATAATTTCATTAAATGATTTAAATAATTTACATACAATGGTTCTACAAGAATTCATACATCAAATTGAATAAAACTATGCACATATCTTCAAGCAAGTAGAACCTGAAACATGTTAAGTTGAAAATATTTTGGGTCAACAATTGTTGGTGAGAATTACATAGGTTACGTTACGGATTAAAACGACAAGCCTTATTATTTTTAGTGATATTTTGAACTCCTATACAATGATAATTATTCATACATATATCTATATAAATAAATAATAATAATAATAATAATAATTATAAAAATAATAAGTCTAAAAATCAGCTTCATTTGTCAAACTAAGCCCCCTACACAAATTAGACCAAACAACCCGGCCCAGGTCTGAGCCCAGCAACCAGACCGGCCCACAAGAGCCCACTACCCCCCTTTATTTCAGTTTTAAAAAAAATGTTAGGGACGGGAATCGAACCCGGGTCCCTAACCGAGTCAAACCAACAACACCACACAAACCAGCTGGGCTAACTCTCATATCTGATTCAAACCATACACGTTATATTTATATCGTTACCTTTAAAACCCTCACAGTTGACTTGGAAAGTCAACTGTGATACGTGATTACCATAAACATCAACATTAAACTCGTAATTTGCATAATTTTGGTATCCTTACACGATTATCGGCCCTTTCTGACTAGGATGCACGTTGATTATCAATCAATTGATAATCAATTGACCATTGACGCGTATAACATTGAATTTTTGGTCAATTCTTACCAATTCTTCAATCCAGTGATTAATCCTATAAATTGGACATTCACGAACCATCACAATTCGCTCATACATCTTTCTCAACCATCAATCCCACGTAATCAACCTCTGTTTATTGTTTTCTGTTCGTATTTTTGACCAAGCCTTTGACCAATCAATCGAGCTCGTAACGTGTTTGTAAGTTCAATGTTTTATGTGGGTTTTGTTCATCGGCATTCACACAATAATAGCCCTAAGATTGATTGGGCTATTGATGTGTGAATCAGACAATTGATTAAACTAGGGTTCGTAACTTCTGATTTGGGGATAAAACTAATTTTACGTATTGTATTTATTTAATTTAAAACAAAAACAATCACAACCACTGGTCTGGACCAAGTGGTTGTGACTGTTGCTTGCCCCTAGAGCCACCCGGGTTCGAGTCCCGGCAGTGGCGTCCCATTTTATTCTTTTTCATTAAACCTTTTAAACAAATCAATTAATAATATATAAATTACATATAATTTTATAAATTCATTTTTAATTATTAAAACTCTTTTATAAATTCTAAAAAAATTATTTTTAACAAATCTGATGTAAAGGTTTCACCTACAATTTTTAGTTTTCTAAAATTTATTTATTTAATATTTATAATAATTAAATCAATTTTATGCTATTATATTTATAAAAATCCATTAAAATATCAAAACAATTTTATAAATTTCCACAAAAAGTATCCTGAGTTTCTACAATGTTAAACTTTACTGAAATGATTTTTAATCCTGAAAAATCATTTATTTTATATTTTTAATCAATTTTTGTTAGTTTTAATCGTAATTAAATCATAATAAATCCAATTTTTGGTATTTTTGCACCAAAATTTTATACAAATTATTTCTGAATATTTAGAACAGAAATATGAATTTTAAACTAATAATTCTTTAACTTTTGTATTTTTAAATATTAAAGTTAAATTTTGGCAAATTGTTATAAATAGAATTAATATTCTATTTTAAAGAAAATAATTTTATAAAAATTATTTTTATACTTTAAACACATTATTGTGACCATCTTAAATTAAAATTCTTATAAAATATTTTTGGTTAATTATTTACTAATATTCTCTCATTTATCAAACAATTTTCATATTAATCAAACAACCATTTATCCCCAATTCGAAGCCCTAGAAACTTATACATTTGTAGACTTGATAGACTTAGACATATTTATTACCTTATTATAGGGTGATACTTGACATATTTGGGCAACACACTATTCTATTTATCAACAAATACAACATTTTCCTAAGGTGAGTTTTACATAGCCCCTTTTCTATTTATCACCATTTTTGGGGTGAAACATGTTACAACAATATTTATGCAATTCAATCATCAATGTGTCTTTGTGTATTTCTATGTTGCATTATGTCTTGAACATGACTAGGGTAAGCACAATTCTAGCATAAACATTCATCAACCAAACGGTATACATTGATGGATCTATTGGACTGACAATCCCACCCGGATACGTGCCTCCTACAAAGGTTACGTGGGTGTTTGTTACTGCAATATAAACGAGTGAACCATGAGCGTATGGGATGTACCACAATACAACAGTCAACAAGGTTGATTATGCACTCGATTTACTTCTAGTATGTTTTCGCATATGGACTAGATTGCCATGACACATGAATTGCACAACAATTTTATTCAATTATCAAAACCTATGTAATTCTCACCAACTTTTGTTGACCCAAAATTTTTTCAACTTAACATGTTTCAGGTTCTACTTGCTTGGAGATTTGAATTGATGCTTGAGGATATTTGCATAGTTTTATTTAATTTGATGTAAAAATTCTTAGAACAATTGTATGTAACATACTTAAATTATTTAATGAAATTTATTATTTACCATGAGCTACTGAACAATCATCAATACGTGACATCCCGATGTTTCCGCCATCGGTTGGGGTGTTACAGATTGGTATCAGAGCCATGGTTATATGGAATTAGGTTATTAGAAAAATAATCTAGTCTATAACCATAGGATTTAACCAATACTTGCTTCTTTTACTTGCTATACTCTATCTCCCTCCTACTTCTTATCTCTATTTTCATCTCTACAAGAAAGTTGCTCTCCATCAGTGGATCTACTCGTAGACTAATAGGACAAAATCCTCAGGTTTAACCTGAACCACCTTGAGATCTCGTCGAAGTTCTAGATTTTAATAACGAACACATGCAATCTGGAAGGGTGAACGCCTGTATTCTGAGTCTTCTGTCTAGGCTGGCATTGCGCATATATCCCAATCAGACGAGGGACCCGGATGCCTACCTGGGAATTCTCGGGATGAGTGTTCACTTATAGGCTAAAGCATGTCTTCATATGTTATTAGAATTTAGAATCTTTGATAAGTCAACGTTTTCGTTTATTCGTTTTAATTAATGAATAAATGATTACATTCCTTATATAACCTCATTCATTTCATTGTGTCACTTACAGATCATGCCTCCACGTCGTAGTGCTCGTCTTAACAGTGGTGACAATCATGATGAAGGAAGTAGCAATCACAATCACAACCATGACACTAACCACAACAACAACAACAATAATGGTGTCGATGCTCAACTAGCTGCAATCATTACCCAACAAATGGCACAGCAAATCGCAACTCTGGTTCCCAACTTACTAGCTCAAGTCATCCAGTTGAACGGCAACGGGAACGGCAACGGCAACGGGAATGAAAACCACAACGGGAATGGGAATGGTCTTCCAGCCTGTACCCTTAAGCACTTTAATTCTTGCAATCCCCCAAAGTTCAGTGGAGAAGAAGGAGCTACAGGACTCCTACAATGGTTTGTGGGTATTGAGAATACCTTCATTAACAGTGAATGCCCCGACAACTTTAAAGTCCGTTATGCCATGAGTGTTCTTCACAAACGAGCACCCACTTGGTGGAATGAAGAAAAACGCACTCGCGGAGCTGAAGCTGCACTAGCCTTAACTTGGGATCAAGCTAAAGACATTATGAAGGCAGAGTTCTGTCCTCGTAATGAAATTAAGAAGCTGGAAGATGAATTCCATGATCTTGCTCAAGACAGTGGGGAAAACCTTGCCTACAACACTCGTTTTCAAGAACTTAGTCTACTGCTACCCCACAAGGTCACCCCTTTGCCCATTGCGATCGAAAAATACATTGGTGGTTTACCGATGCAGATTCAAGACACGGTGTGGGGAAGGAACCCTGCTACCTTGGAGGAAGCAAAGCGTTTGGCTGCCACCCTAACAGATAACCATGTGAAGGCAGGAACCCTAACTCGTAAAGGGGAAAAGAAAAAGGATACTCCCCAACCTGCCGTTGAAATCAAAACCGAGGCCTCAACCAACGGAAAGTGTAAGGTCAGGAATTTTGCAATAGACACCACTGCCCCACCTAACAAGAAACAATACAACGGGAAGCTACCTAAGTGTGACACCTGCCAGTATCACCATCCAACTCAAGTACCCTGCCGACAGTGCACCAATTGTCAAAGGTATGGGCATCTTGCAGATGCTTGTCGAATCCCTGCTACAAACGCTCTTAATGCTCCAAATAACCCCGCTTGAAACCCTCCAGCTACTTAACAGCAAGCCCTACCATTTGAATAATGTCTACTTTCTCTTTAATTCCATGTATTGCACTTTTGATTCAAATAATAAATTCAAGTATTATCATAACATCTGTGTGCATGCTTGTTTGAATGTGAAGTGATTGTTATATCTATAATCATACTTGCTTACTTGTACGACAATTAGTTGACTACCAAACAACCTACTTAACGATTGGTAGAGGTCATCATGTCTTTCCAACAGTCGGGAGAGGCCCTAACACCTGCTCAACGACTGGTGGAGACTATCGAACCTGCTCAACAATCGGAAAGTCATAAAAGGACGCAAAACCCTAATGTAAGGTAAATTGGTAATTACGGTCCGGAACGTAATCATGAATTTACACGTACATTAAGGTAGGTTGAAATTTTATCAAGAGTGTCGGTAGTCGACCAATTGCTAACCTAGTGTCTTCCTTTAACTTCGGGACGGAGTTCCTAAAAGTAGGGGAGACTGTAACATTTCGCACTAAATAGATATATGTTACGGATTAAAACGACAAGCCTTATTATTTTTAGTGATATTTTGAACTCCTATACAATGATAATTATTCATACATATATCTATATATATATATAAAAATAATAATAATAATAATAATAATAATAATAATAATAATAATAATAATAAGTCTAAAAATCAGCTTCATTTGTCAAACTAAGCCCACTACACAAATTAGACCAAACAACCCGGCCCAGGTCTGAGCCCAGCAACCAGACCGGCCCACAAGAGCCCACTACCCCCCTTTATTTCAGTTTTAAAAAAAAATGTTAGGGACGGGAATCGAACCCGGGTCCTTAACCGAGTCAAACCAACAACACCACACAAACCAGCTGGGCTAACTCTCATATCTGATTCAAATCATACACGTTATAATTATATCGTTACCTTTAAAACCCTCACAGTTGACTTGGAAAGTCAACTGTGATACGTGATTACCATAAACATCAACATTAAACTCGTAATTTGCATAATTTTGGTATCCTTACACGATTATCGGCCCTTTCTGACTAGGATGCACGTTGATTATCAATCAATTGATAATCAATTGACCATTGACACGTATAACATTGAATTTTTGGTCAATTCTTACCAATTCTTCAATCCAGTGATTAATCCTATAAACTGGACATTCACGAACCATCACAATTCGCTCATACATCTTTCTCAACCATCAATCCCACGTAATCAACCTCTGTTTATTGTTTTCTGTTCGTATTTTTGACCGAGCCTTTGACCAATCAATCGAGCTCGTAACGTGTTTGTAAGTTCAATGTTTTATGTGGGTTTTGTTCATCGGCATTCACACAACAATAGCCCTAAGATTGATTGGGCTATTGATGTGTGAATCAGACAATTGATTAAACTAGGGTTCGTAACTTCTGATTTGGGGATAAAACTAATTTTACGTATTGTATTTATTTAATTTAAAACAAAAACAATCACAACCACTGGTCTGGACCAAGTGGTTGTGACTGTTGCTTGCCCCTTGAGCCACCCGGGTTCGAGTCCCGGCAGTGGCGTCCCATTTTATTCTTTTTCATTAAACCTTTTAAACAAATCAATTAATAATATATAAATTACATATAATCTTATAAATTCATTTTTAATTATTAAAACTCTTTTATAAATTCTAAAAAAATTATTTTTAACAAATCTGATGTAAAGGTTTCACCTACAATTTTTAGTTTTCTGAAATTTATTTATTTAATATTTATAATAATTAAATCAATTTTATGTTATTATATTTATAAAAATCCATTAAAATATCAAAACAATTTTATAAATTTCCACAAAAATTATCCTGAGTTTCTACAATGTTAAACTTTACTGAAATGATTTTTAATCCTGAAAAATCATTTATTTTATATTTTTAATCAATTTTTGTTAGTTTTAATCATAATTAAATCATAATAAATCCAATTTTTGGTATTTTTGCACCAAAATTTTATACAAATTATTTCTGAATATTTAGAACAGAAATATGAATTTTAAACTAATAATTCTTTAACTTTTGTATTTTGTTAGGATCTGAGTTTGATTGTTTTGATTGTTTAACTAAATATGGTAATAATGAAATGAAAATAGAATGAAAGTGCAGCGGAATAATAAACTGTTAATCAAAACAAGAGAGTAAATGTTTTCAGATCGAAAGCTTTCATTTATCTAAAAGATTACAATCGTACAATTACTCCCCCTCAGCCTGATCACACAGTGTTTGTCTGAGAGAATGTTTGTGTGTGTGATACAATAGAACAGTACAAGCACTGTTCTATTTATAGACAGACTCAAAGCACTGATGACCTAGGCTGACGTCACCTAAGACAGTGACCTCTAACAGAATAACAAACATAAACATCTGCCTATTACAAACTACTGTTACATTGAAAGCACTGATAGTAAACAGCTGTTGTAGATAAACTCTGATGATCTTGTATCCACTGCTGGGGCCTAAGTGCTGTTGGTTCCAGCAGTGCTTTGGTCTTCAGTACTTGTATCAGCAGTTGTTCTTCATCAGACCTTCGGTCAACAGTTGTTCTTCATCAGTTGTTTATTCAGCAGTTCTTTGTATCAGCAGTTGTTGAGCAGTAGTTTGGATAGAACAGTTGTTAGGGTCAGCAGTCTTTTGGGAGAAGTAAGTTGTAAAGACTGTTTATTCAAAGGATCAAACTGTTAGCATATTTTGGCTTTCTAATCATCTGTTCTTCTCCAGGTCAGCAGACCCAACAATCTCCCCCTAGAACAGATGATGCCAAAACTCAGCTTTATTATTGATCTTTATTTCTCATCAGACTTTCTCTGATTTGACCTTTGAATTGTAATTCAAAGTTCAGAGCAAACAAGTCTTCTTCATCTCTTTCTAGGTCCAGATTTAACAATGTTTGGTGATCTTCTGCACATAGGCTGTAAGCATCATCCATGTTGATCTTCTGAACCCTTCCATCTGACCTGAGCAATGTCAATTCATGGTTGTCTTTGTTGACTTTCCACTTTAGAATTTTTGAGTCAGTGGATTTGCTGAGCTGAAGTTTTATTCTTGATGAGTTGGGTGAAGGTGGTCTTCCAATGAGTTCTCTAAGCTTCTCTGTTGTAGGATCAGAGAAGAAATGGACTTGATTGAAGAGCCCTTCCTTGATGAATGTATCAGCAAACTTTCTTTGATCTTCCTCTGACATTTCCTTCTGTTTCTTGAACTGTCTTCTTGCAGCAGTTGTTAGGTCAGAGGTGTCAAGTAAGCTGTCCAAGGTAAAGGTCTGTTGGGGTCTCTTCATCATTGGCTCATCAGTGTAAATTGGTTTTCTTGGTAGGCTGGGATCCTTCTTCCTATTTTCTTCCAGACTTTTGTATGTCTCAACCAACCTTAACTCAGACCATCTGGAAACTGACCTCATTTCCCCATAATTGGCAGCTACTATCTCTTGCCTCATCCTTTTGAACTTTAAGGCTCTGACTGGGTCTCTGCCTTTGCCAAAATTAGGAGTAGAGACTTTAGCCTTGGGGTCTTTGGCCATTTCTTCAATTCTGAGTAGTTCTTCCCTCAAAGCATGTGTGGTCCAACCATTGAACTGCTTCTTGTTTGCTTTGTAAGGCTTGGTTGCCATAATCTGTTCCAGAAGAGATTACCTTACCTCCTTTTCCAAATCAACACTGAGAGGCATGGATGACATGGAGTTGCTCAGGGTCTTAGCAAAGTCTTCAATCCTTCTGAGTTTGCTAAGCTCTGCTGAATGGATGCCCTGAGCAGTCCTGTCATCCTTCCCTTTGCATTTCTCCCTGATGATGGCATCCACCTGTTCACCCTTGTATTTTAGATAAGTATCAATGTTGAGGGGAACAGGGAAGTTTGGGAGAGATGGGAAGGATCTGTCAGATGGCTGTTCAGTATTGTAGAAGGATTGTAATACCCCCTTGAGTAGATCAAGTTCAAGGGGATACTGAACAACCAATGGTGTAATAGTTGGTGGTGGTCTATGGGATCTGAACTTGGATGTGTGTGGTGAGAATGATGTGATTGGAATAGCTGTGATAGGAGGAGTGGATTGTGCAGTTGAGATGGTGTTTGGTGATGTGTGTATGTTTTCATCATGTACAACAAAGGTTGATTTTCTCTTCCTTGTGTACATGATTTTAGGTGATGGTGATTTGGTAGCAGTGGTTGGATTAACATCTGTTGGCCTTTTAGTAGAACCAGCAGATGTTGGGGTTTTGGCTGGTGATGTAGGTTT
Source organism: Ambrosia trifida (assembly GCA_028751855.1). Taxonomy (NCBI): domain Eukaryota; kingdom Viridiplantae; phylum Streptophyta; class Magnoliopsida; order Asterales; family Asteraceae; genus Ambrosia; species Ambrosia trifida. The sequence continues at coordinate 1,218,192 of CM054127.1, forward strand.
GGTGGTTGTTTGTTCAGGTGTGTATGTTGGTTTGGGTATAGTGGTTTGGGAAGCAGTGTTTTGAGTAGTTTCAGTGTTTTGGGTGGCAGTGGTTTCAGTAGCAGTGGTTTTGTCAACAGAGGTGTTTAACTTAGATGGTGGTTTCCTAACATGCTTAGCAGATCTTTTCATCCTTTTAGAGGATCCCACATCTTCTATCTCCTGCTGTTGTTCTCTCTTGAGATTCACCAGCAACTCTGCTTTAGCTTCCAAGGTGTCAGCCCTTTTTTGTTTGGCCTGAGCAGCCTTTTCAGCTTCTATGTTTGCAGAGTTGTCTACTGCTTTGCTTTTGTCAGTTGTTTGTTGTGGTGGTGCTGTTGGTGTTGCTTGTTGTTGTTGTTGTGGAGCTGATTTGGTGGACTCTGGTTTGTTGGCAGACTTGGCTTGGCCTTTTTGAGAAGGAGGACAACCAAAAGGATCTAGTTTTGGTAGCCTATCTCTGCCACTCTCCCCCTTTTTGGCATCATCAGCCGTGAAAGCATCATCATTTTCATCCCTGAGGATGGTGGTAGGGGCAGAGCCAGTAGTCTTCAGCAGGTGGTTCTTGATGGCTTTAATATCAGCATGGGTATCTTTGTACCTTGCATCTACCATATTTCTGATCTCAGCCATGTAGATCTCATGTGTCTGATCAGCCAGTTTTCTGTGAGCTATGATGATGGGGGAAACTGATTTCCATAACTCACTGGCTATATCAGCTGTTGATGGTTGACTCTTGGAAAGGTCTGCAATGGAGCTCAGTATAAGCTTGACATCAGATTTGATGTCAGCTACAGAGGTTTCAATTACAGAAACTCTGTCCGTCAATTCTTGGTATTTTGACCCATCTCCTAAGTTAATAGGATCATCTGAGTCCCTACCAATGGTAGTTCTATCTGATTCAGTCCTAATAGGTGAATCAGATGCCCCTTTTTCTTGGTACTGGGGACTTCCAACTGTTTTTGGAGACACTATAGTGGCTTCAACAGTTGTTGCCTTCAAGGGAGTCTTAGCTATGTAATCACTGTCCTGATGTAAGACAGTGGTCTCTACATCAGTAGTGGCTGCTCCACTTGAAAACTCACCTAGAGTTGCAGTGAACTCAGATGGTGTAACCTCCTCTTCTGTTTGTGGGATAGCAGATTGAATATTCTTAGGACCAGTCACATGTGGAAGTATACTCTCAGTGACAGGTGGAAGAGAGGAACTGGGATCTTCCTGAGATTTTTCAATTGCCTCAAACAGAGGTTGCATGGTTTGTGGGACATGATGTGATGGTGAGGGTGGAGGTGTAACAAGAGAATTAGCCCTGGGAGAGGGGCTTGTGAACATTTGGTCAAGTGACTCAAATGTATCATGATGTGTGTCCCCTTGGCTTACAACATGATCCTTTTGGGAGGATTCATGAGGAGTTTGGTCAGGTGGAGGTATATCCAACTGTTGTGAGGAAGTAACAACAGTGGTTTCAGGTTGCTTTTGTTGTGCAACAGAGGTTTCTTCTGGTACCTCAACATCCAGAAGCCTCATTTGTGGTTGAGTGGTGGTTTTTGTGGATGGATGTTTCTTTTTGGAAGTGGCTGGTGTGGGTTTCACAGCACTGGATGTAGTGCCATGATCACCAGGAGCAGTGGGCTCAACAACAGAGGTTTTGACAACAGTTGTTGTCTTTGTCCTCTTTGTTTGTGTTTTAGAAACTTTTGACACTTTAGACACTTTTTCTTGGGTGCTTCCACCCAGCATTCTTGTGAAAGTTTCATCAGTTAAGCTTTTCATTTGCATAGCATCACCCTTTTTGAAAACTTTTTCAGGTAAGACTTTTTGTAAGATTGCACTAAGAATTCTTGGGTAAATAAGAAAAGCATTGTTTGACCCAGACTTGACTGCTTTCACATTTGATACCAAGTCCATGAACAATCCTTGGGAAAGATTGAAGTCAGAGTTTGACAACATGGCATAACCCAGATATTGCATCCTTAATGGAATTTCATTAAAGGATGTGGACTTAGCAGAGACACAAAGAAGAAGAGTATGGAAGAAAAATTTCATGACTGGAGGGAAATTTTTACAACTTACTTCTCCCAAAAGACTGCTGACCCTAACAACTGTTCTATCCAAACTACTGCTCAACAACTGCTGATACAAAGAACTGCTGAATAAACAACTGATGAAGAACAACTGCTGACCGAAGGTCTGATGAAGAACAACTGCTGATACAAGTACTGAAGACCAAAGCACTGCTGGAACCAACAGCACTTAGGCTCCAGCAGTGGATACAAGATCATCAGAGTTTATCTACAACAGCTGTTTACTATCAGTGCTTTCAATGTAACAGTAGTTTGTAATAGGCAGATGTTTATGTTTGTTATTCTGTTAGAGGTCACTGTCTTAGGTGACGTCAGCCTAGGTCATCAGTGCTTTGAGTCTGTCTATAAATAGAACAGTGCTTGTACTGTTCTATTGTATCACACATACAAACATTCTCTCAGACAAACACTGTGTGATCAGGCTGAGGGGGAGTAATTGTACGATTGTAATCTTTTAGATAAATAAGAGCTTTCGATCTGAAAACATTTACTCTCTTGTTTTGATTAACAGTTTATTATTCCGCTGCACTTTCATTCTATTTTCATTTCATTATTACCATATTTAGTTAAACAATCAAAACAATCAAACTCAGATCCTAACATATTTTTAAATATTAAAGTTAAATTTTGGCAAATTGTTATAAATAGAATTAATATTCTATTTTAAAGAAAATAATTTTATAAAAATTATTTTTATACTTTAAACACATTATTGTGACCATCTTAAATTAAAATTCTTATAAAAGATTTTTGGTTATTTATTTACTAATATTCTCTCATTTATCAAACAATTTTCATATTAATGAAACAAGCATTTATCCCCAATTCGAAGCCCTAGAAACTTATACATTTGTAGACTTGATAGACTTAGACATATTTATTACCTTATTATAGGGTGATACTTGACATATTTGGGCAACACACTATTCTATTTATCAACAAATACAACATTTTGCTAAGGTGAGTTTTACATAGCCCCTTTTGTATTTATCACCATTTTTGGGGTGAAACATGTTACAACAATATTTATGCAATTCAATCATCAATGTGTCTTTGTGTATTTCTATGTTGCATTATGTCTTGAACATGACTAGGGTAAGCACAATTCTAGCATAAACATTCATCAACCAAACGGTATACATTGATAGATCTATTGGACTGACAATCCCACCCGGATACGTGCCTCCTACAAAGGTTACGTGGGTGTTTGTTACTGCAATATAAACGAGTGAACCATGAGCGTATGGGATGTACCACAATACAACAGTCAACAAGGTTGATTATGCACTCGATTTACTTCTAGTATGTTTTCGCATATGGACTAGATTGCCATGACACATGAATTGCACAACAATTTTATTCAATTATCAAAACCTATGTAATTCTCACCAACTTTTGTTGACCCAAAACTTTTTCAACTTAACATGTTTCAGGTTCTACTTGCTTGGAGATTTGAATTGATGCTTGAGGATATTTGCATAGTTTTATTTAATTTGATGTACAAATTCTTAGAACAATTGTATGTAACTTACTTAAATTATTTAATGAAATTTATTATTTACCATGAGCTACTGAACAATCATCAATACGTGACATCCCGATGTTTCCGCCATCGGTTGGGGTGTTACGTAGTGATGGCGGAAACATCGGGATGTCACGTAGTGATGATTGTTCAGTAGCTCATGGTGAATAATAATTTCATTAAATGATTTAAATAATTTACATACAATGGTTCTACAAGAATTCATACATCAAATTGAATAAAACTATGCACATATCTTCAAGCAAGTAGAACCTGAAACATGTTAAGTTGAAAATATTTTGGGTCAACAATTGTTGGTGAGAATTACATAGGTTTACGAAGAATAATTGATAACAATAGTTTGTACAACACTTAGAGTTGTATAATAATAGAGTATGATACCGACATGTAACAATGCGTCTTTGTACAACCAAACCTTGTGTCGACTGTTGACTAACTCGCAAGTTAGTTAAATGTTGTTACCGTTATCGATCATCCTTGAATTTATGCGGGGGATGGGTTTGTCAGACCTATAGCGCTATAATCTAAATAGGCGGCTTGATCATTGTTAATGATTGTACTGTGTCTTTTTGTTACAGTCAAATGATAGAATGATGTTGTAATTGAATCACAAGTAAGTATGAGTAAATGTTAGTATAAAATGTTTAAACATGTTTCACCCCAAAAATAGTGAAAATAGAGTAAAGGGGCTATGTAAACTCACCTTAGTATAGCGTTAGGTATTGAGGAATAGTATAAGTGTAGCCCAATAGATTGCCAAGTATCACCCTATGTATAAGGCAACAAATAAGTCTAAGTCTATCTAGTCTACAAGTACATTCTAGGGTTTCGATTTGGGGATTTCCAATTGTTGAATTTATAATAAAATGTTTAAATAATTAAAAGGGAAATTTGATAATTAAATAAATGAAAGTCTTTTTATATAGTTTGAATTTAGGATGTTCACAATAATGTATTTGAGGTATAAAAATAATTTTTATAAAATTATTTTCTTTAAAATAGATTATTAAATCTATTTATTACAAATTGCCATAATTTAACTTTAATATTTAAAAATACTAAAATTAAAGAATTATTGGTTTAAAAATTATATTTCTGTTCTAAATATTCAGAAATAAATTGTATAAAATTTTGGTGCAAAAATAATAAAAATTGAATTTATTATGATTTAATTATGATTAAAACTAACAAAAATTGATTAAAAATATAAAATAAATTATTTTTCAGGATTAAAAATCATTTCAGTAAAGTTTATCATTATATAAACTCAGAATAATTTTTGTAGAAATTTATAAAATTGTTTTGATATTTTAATGGAATTTTATAAATATAATAGAATAAAATTGATTTAATTATTAAATATATTAAATAAATGAATTTTTGAAAACTAAAAATTGTAGGTGAAGCATTTATATCAGATTAACTAAAAGTAATTTTTTTAGAATTTATAAAAGAGTTTTAATATTTAAAAATGAATTTATAAAGTTATATGTATTATATATATAATTAAAAGGGGGTTTGTTTGTTTTAAAAATGAAAAAGAAGAAAAAGAACGCCACTGCCGGGACTCGAACCCGGGTGGCTCGTGTATAAGGGATCAGACACAACCATCTGGTCCAGCCAGTGGTTGTGTTGATTCTTGTTTTTAAAAATATAAATATCATAGCAGATTGTTATGTTCTTCCCCAAATACATTCATACGAGCCCTAACTTTCAAATTGATCAATCCACACATCAATAACCCAATTAACCTTAGGGCTATTGATGTGTGGATGCCGAAGATAAAAACCCACAACAATAATTAGACTTACAATCTTGTTTTAATACAGAATCGATCGGTCAAACCTCGAAGTCAAACTCGAACAAGGGCTCCAAGAACAGAGATTATTATGAAGAATTGGGGGTTGAGAAAGAATGGGTGGCGAGTTGAGATGGTCCAGCAACGTTCAATTTATAGGGTAATGGATTGGTGTTCGAATTGGCAAGTTTTGACCCGTATGTTAATGTATGCGCGTATGATTGATGATGATTGACTAAATTTGATGATGCTCTACGTGTAATGGACGCGGATTATCAATAAAATTGCTAATTACATATTACTTTCCATGCTTGTGTGATTGATTGATCAATCAAAGGGGGTTTGACCTGCTGTCTCGTTCGAACAGAAAGGGAAAAAGGAGGGGTGGTTAGATCTTGGGTGCGCATATATATAATTAGAGTTATAATTATAACAACAATAAGTTGTGGCCTAGTGGTGTTAGTGTGTGGGTGTGTGAGGTTGAACCGGCTGAGGACTCGGGTTCGAACCCCGGCCTCAGCGTCTATTATTTTTTTTTTACAACATAAGTGGGCCGGATCTAAGGACAAGAAGAGGAGGTGGGCTGTTGGGCTATTGGGCCAGCAGATCTGAAATGGGCTCAGGTGGGTTGGTTTAACACATTATAGTTTTTATGTTTTATGTATTATTATTATTATTATTATAAATCGTTATATATATATATATATATATATATATATATATATATATATATATATATATATTTAAAATGCTACAAAATAATTAAATGTAAATTATAATAATAGAACTTGTCGTTTTAATCCAAATTATACGTAACGTATAATTATTAAATGCGAATGTTACAGTCTCCCCTACTTTTAGGAACTTCGTCCCGAAGTTAAAGGAAGACACTAGGTTAGCAATTGGTCGACTACCGAAGACCTTGATAAAATTTCACACTACCTTAATGTACCTGTAAATTCATGATTACGTTCCGGACCGTAATTACCAATTTACCTTACATTAGGGTCTTGCGTCCTTTTATGACTCCACCGATTGTTGAGCAGCTCTGATAGTCCCCACCAGTCGTTGAGCAGGTGGTAGGGCCTCTCCCGACTGTTGGAAAGACATGATGACCTCTACCAATCGTTAAGTAGGTTCGATAGCCTTCACCAGTCATGGAGCAGGTTGCAGGGCCTCTCCCGACTGTTGAAAAGGTATGATGACATAGATTGCAAATTGATAACATGTTTATGCAAGCAAGTTTACAAGCACAGTATATGAATTGTAGTTGTATAGATTTAGTTCACATTCAATCAATCATGCATACACCATGTAAACAACTCTCAGACAAAAAATATTAGAATTTATTACTTGGATCAACTAGCGTCAATACATAGAATAAAAGCAAACAACGTTCGAATGGTGGGACATGTTGTTAAGTAGCTGGAGGGTCTTGATCTCTGTTTAATTTAGGGCATCGGTTACGGAAGTGATTTGGGTCTCCACATTCATAACACTGACCATAGTTGTATCGATTAGGATTAATAGCCTGAGCAGGGTTGGTGGGTTGGTTGGCATTAGGATTTGGGGTCTCGCGACATGTATTAACTAGATGGCCATACCTACCACAATTGGTGCACAAGCGACACGCTGAAGTAGTGGGATGATGTCGGTTGCATGTGTTACACAATGGATGGTTTCCTGTATAAGGTTTCTTGTTAGAAGCTTGTGTAATGAGGTTGACATCAGGATCCTTGGCCTTACGCTTCTGATTCTCAGTAGTTACCGCGGCTACAATACTTGTTTTATTGCCTTTCCGAACTAAGGTCCCGTTCTTTACGTGATTATCAGTTAAGGTAGCTGCTAAACGTTTGGCTTCCTCCAAGGTGGCAGGATTCCTTCCCCACACCGTGTCCTGGATTTGCATGGGCAGACCACCGATGTACTTCTCGATGGCTACCGACAGGGGAGTGACTTTGTGGGGTAACAATAAGCTAAGCTCGTGAAAGCGGGTATTGTAGGCAAGGCTTTCCCCACTATCCTGAGCAAGGGTGTGGAACTCGTCTTCTAATTTCTTGACCTCGTTACGTGGGCAAAATTCATCTTTCATTATCTCCTTGACTTGATCCCACGTCATAGTAAGTGCAACTTCAGCTCCTCGGGTACGCTTTTCCTCATTCCACCAAGTGAGTGCTCGTTTGTGAAGAACACTCATAGCATAACGGACCTTAAAGTTATCGGGACACTCATTGTTGATGAAGGTATTTTCAATACCCTCAAACCATTGTAGGAGTCCTGTAGCTCCTTCTTCACCACTCAACTTTGGGGGATTACAAGAATTAAAGTGTTTGAGAGTACAGGCTGGAAGACCATTCCCACTCCCGTTGTGGTTTCCATTTCCGTTCCCGTTGTCGTTACCGTTCCCGTTGCCGTTCAACTGGATGACTTGAGCTAGTAAGTTAGGAACCAGAGTCGTGATTTGTTGTGCCATTTGTTGGGAAATGATCGCAGCCAGTTGGGCATCAACACCATTGTTGTTGTTGTTATTGTTGTTGTTGTTGTGGTTAGTGTTGCTATTTCCTTCCTCATGATTACCACCATTGTTATTGCGAGTGTTGCGACGTGGAGGCATAATCTGTAAGAGACATAATGAAATGAATAAGGTAATATAAGGAATGTAATCATTTATTCATTAATTAAAACGAATAAATAAAAACGTTGACTTATCAAAGATTCTAAATTCTAATAACATATGAAGACATGCTTTAGCCTATAAGTGAACACTCATCCCGAGAATTCCCAGGTAGGCATCCGGGTCCCTCGTCTGATTGGGATATATGCGCAATGCCAGCATAGACAGAAGACTCAGAATACAGGCGTTCACCCTTCCAGATTGCACGTGTTCATTATTAAAATCTAGAACTTCGACGAGATCTCAAGGTGGTTTAGGTTAAACCTGAGGATTTTGCCTTATTAGTCTAAGAGTGGATCCAGTGATGGAGAGCAACCTTCTTGTAGGGATGAAAGTAGAGATAAGGAGTAGGAGGGAGATAGAGAATAGCAAGTAAAAGAAGCAAGTACTGGTTAAATCCTATGGTTATAGACTAGATTATTTTTCTAATAACCTAATTCCCTATAACCATGGCTCTGATACCAATCTGTAACACCCCAACCGATGGCCTAAATTAAACAGAGATCAAGACCCTCCAGCTACTTAACAACATGTCCCACCATTCGAACGTTGTTTGCTTTTATTCTATGTATTGACGCTAGTTGATCCAAGTAATAAATTCTAATATTTTTTGTCTGAGAGTTGTTTATATGGTGTATGCATGATTGATTGAATGTGAACTAAATCTATACAACTACAATTCATATACAGTGCTTGTAAACTTGCTTGCATAAACATGTTATCAATTTGCAATCTATGTCATCATACCTTTTCAACAGTCGGGAGAGGCCCTGCAACCTGCTCCACGACTGGTGAAGGCTATCGAACCCACTTAACGATTGGTAGAGGTCATCATGTCTTTCCAACAGTCGGGAGAGGCCCTACCACCTGCTCAACGACTGGTGGGGACTATCAGACCTGCTCAACAATCGGTGGAGTCATAAAAGGACGCAAGACCCTAATGTAAGGTAAATTGGTAATTACGGTCCGGAACGTAATCATGAATTTACAGGTACATTAAGGTAGTGTGAAATTTTATCAAGGTCTTCGGTAGTCGACCAATTGCTAACCTAGTGTCTTCCTTTAACTTCGGGACGAAGTTCCTAAAAGTAGGGGAGACTGTAACATTCGCATTTAATAATTATACGTTACGTATAATTTGGATTAAAACGACAAGTTCTATTATTATAATTTACATTTAATTATTTTGTAGCATTTTAAATATATATATATATATATATATAGGATTTGGTTCAAATGAGAACCTTTTCCCAAATTGAGAACTAGAGAACCATTCTGGGCCACACATTTCTCTAAGGCAAATTTTTTTTTTTTTTTTTTTTTTTTTTTTTTTTTTTTTTTTTTTTTGCAAAAATCGCTGCTTTATATGTAAGGAAATTTTTTTTTTATTTTTTTTGTATTTTTTTTTCAGTATACACATGTGTATAATTGCATTATACACATATGTATAATGCTATATACACATATGTATAACTGAAATATACACATATGTATAGCTGAAAAATGCTATATACACATATGTATAAATGAAAAAAAAATTCAAAAAAAATAAAAATTTTTTTTTTCCTTGCATAAAAATGTGCGATTAAAGCAAAAAAAAAAAAAAAAAATGTTTTTTTGCCTTTATATGAAATGTGTGGCTCAGAATGGTTCTCTCAGTTCTCAAATAGGGGTTGGTTCTCTTAGGATCCCTACCCTATATATATATATATATATATATATATATATATATATATATATAAAGATTTATAATAATAATAATAATAATAATACATAAAACATAAAAACTATAATGTGTTAAACCAACCCACCTGACCCCATTTCAGACCTGCTTGCCCAATAGCCCAACAGCCCACCTCCTCTTCTTGTCCTTAGATCCGGCCCACTTATGTTGTAAAAAAAAAAAAAATAATAGACGCTGAGGCCGGGGTTCGAACCCGAGTCCTCAGCCGGTTCAACCTCACACACCCACACACTAACACCACTAGGCCACAACTTATTATTGTTATAATTATAACTCTAATTATATATATGCGCACCCAACATCTAACCACCCCTCCTTTTTCCCTTTTCTGTTCGAACGAGACAGCAGGTCAAACCCCCTTTGATTGATCAATCAATCACACAAGCATGGAAAGTAATATGTAATTAGCAATTTTATTGATAATCCGCGTCCATTACACGTAGAGCATCATCAAATTTAGTCAATCATCATCAATCATACGCGCATACATTAACATACGGGTCAAAACTTGCCAATTCGAACACCAATCCATTACCCTATAAATTGAACGTTGCTGGACCATCTCAACTCGCCACCCATTCTTTCTCAACCCCCAATTCTTCATAATAATCTCTGTTCTTGGAGCCCTTGTTCGAGTTTGACTTCGAGGTTTGACAGATCGATTCTGTATTAAAACAAGATTGTAAGTCTAATTATTGTTGTGGGTTTTTATCTTCGGCATCCACACATCAATAGCCCTAAGGTTAATTGGGTTATTGATGTGTGGATTGATCAATTTGAAAGTTAGGGCTCGTATGAATGTATTTGGGGAAGAACATAACAATCTGCTATGTTATTTATATTTTTAAAAACAAGAATCAACACAACCACTGGCTGGACTAGATGGTTGTGTCTGATCCCTTATACACGAGCCACCCGGGTTCGAGTCCCGGCAGTGGCGTTCTTTTTCTTCTTTTTCATTTTTAAAACAAACAAACCCCCTTTTAATTATATATATAATACATATAACTTTATAAATTCATTTTTAAATATTAAAACTCTTTTATAAATTCTAAAAAAATTACTTTTAGTTAATCTGATATAAATGCTTCACCTACAATTTTTAGTTTTCAAAAATTCATTTATTTAATATATTTAATAATTAAATCAATTTTATTCTATTATATTTATAAAATTCCATTAAAATATCAAAACAATTTTATAAATTTCTACAAAAATTATTCTGAGTTTATATAATGATAAACTTTACTGAAATGATTTTTAATCCTGAAAAATCATTTATTTTATATTTTTAATCAATTTTTGTTAGTTTTAATCATAATTAAATCATAATAAATTCAATTTTTATTATTTTTGCACCAAAATTTTATACAATTTATTTCTGAATATTTAGAACAGAAATATAATTTTTAAACCAATAATTCTTTAATTTTAGTATTTTTAAATATTAAAGTTAAATTATGGCAATTTGTAATAAATAGATTAATAATCTATTTTAAAGAAAATAATTTTATAAAAATTATTTTTATACCTCAAATACATTATTGTGAACATCCTAAATTCAAACTTTATAAAAAGACTTTCATTTATTTAATTATCAAATTTCCCTTTTAGTTATTTAAACATTTTATTATAAATTCAACAATTGGAAATCTCCAAATCGAAACCCTAGAATGTACTTGTAGACTAGATAGACTTAGACTTATTTGTTGCCTTATACATAGGGTGATACTTGGCAATCTATTGGGCTACACTTATACTATTCCTCAATACCTAACGCTATACTAAGGTGAGTTTACATAGCCCCTTTACTCTATTTTCACTATTTTTGGGGTGAAACATGTTTAAACATTTTATACTAACATTTACTCATACTTACTTGTGATTCAATTACAACATCATTCTATCATTTGACTGTAACAAAAAGACACAGTACAATCATTAACAATGATCAAGCCGCCTGTTTAGATTATAGCGCTATAGGTCTGACAAACCCATCCCCCGCATAAATTCAGGGATGATCGATAACAGTAACAACATTTAACTAACTTGCGAGTTAGTCAACAGTCGACACAAGGTTTGGTTGTACAAAGATGCATTGTTACATGTCGGTATCATACTCTATTATTATACAACTCTGAGTGTTGTACAAACTATTGTTATCAATTATTTTTCGTAAACCTATGTAATTCTCACCAACAATTGTTGACCCAAAATATTTTCAACTTAACATGTTTCAGGTTCTACTTGCTTGAAGATTTGCTTGAAGATATGTGCATAGTTTTATTCAATTTGATGTATGAATTCTTGTAGAACCATTGTATGTAAATTATTTAATTCATTTAATGAAATTATTATTCACCATGAGCTACTGAACAATCATCACTACGTGACATCCCGATGTTTCCGCCATCGGTTGGGGTGTTACAGCATGTATTTCACAATCTCCACAACAAGATTACAGAACAGATGTTGTGATTCCAAGTCACTATAAAGTCTATTCTGTATCAGGGGAAGCAGCTGTTCAAAACACCTATCAAAACTCTGCCACAGTTGAGTCAGCCACTGTTGGCCAGTCTTACCTTCAAACCACTGCTTCACCAATAACATCCACTGCTCAATCATCTGCTGACAAAAGTCAAACCTCTGTTGACAAAGTCAGTCCAGTTTCACACCACTTGGACCCATTCCCCCACCTCCATTTCAAACATCTGTTGGCACTACAAAAGTGCAAACAGATGTTACATCAACAGAGTCACCAAACCTCTGTCCTTCACCTCAAAATGCCATTATACCATATCAGGGAGATCTAATCTACCTAAGAGGTCATCCACCAGATCAAATCATTGGCAACATCAGAGAGGGTGTGCTCACAAGAAGCCAATCCTCAAATATCTGTCTTTTTGTAGGCTTTCTATCTCTCACACAACCTGTCAAGTATCAAGAGGCACTAAAAGACAACAGTTGGGTAGAAGCCATGCAGGAAGAGCTCCTACAGTTTAAAAGACAACAAGTATGGGAACTTGAACCATTGCCAAAGGATGTTTGTCCAATTGGCACAAAATGGGTCTTCAAAAACAAAACTGATGAAAGGGGTATAGTTTTCAAGAATAAAGCCAGGCTTGTGGTTCAAGGCTTCAGACAAGAAGAGGGAATAGACTATGATGAAACCTTTGCTCCTGTAGCTAGGCTAGAAGCTATCAGACTCTTCCTAGCATTTGCTGTCAACCACAACATCAAGGTGTATCAAATGGACATCAAATGTGCATTCCTATATGGCAAAATTCAGGAGGAAGTCTATGTATGTCAACCACCTCATTTTGAAGACACATTCCATCCTGATTATGTATACAAGCTCAACAAAGCTTTGTATGGATTAAAACAAGCACCTAGGGCCTGGTATGAAACTCATTCCACCTTTCTCTTATCCATTGGTTTCACAAGAGGTAAAATTGATAAAACTTTATTTTTAAAATGGAGAGGGAAAGACTTAATGATTGTTCAAATATATGTGGATTACATCATTTTTGGGTCTACATGTAGCAAAATGTGTGAAGAGTTTAGGGAACTCATGACAGCAGAGTTTGAAATGAGTGCTATGGGAGAACTTCAGTGCTTTCTTGGTCTCCAAGTGAAGCAGCTGCAAAATGGCACATTCATTCATCAAAACAAATATGTGAAAAATTTGTTAACCAGGTTTGAGATGAATGACTGTAAGCCATGTAGTACACCCATGAGCACAGTCAAGCTACTCACTATTGATGACAAGGATGAACTGGTTGACCAGACACATTACAGATGCATGATTGGGTCTTTATTGTACTTAACTGTATCTAGGCCAGACATTATGTTTGCCACTTGTGTTTGTGCAAGATCCCAGGCTTCACCTAGAAATTCAAACCTTATTGCTGTGAAAAGGATATTCAGATACCTAAAAGGTGCTCTCACACTTGGTATCTGGTATCCTGCTAATGGAAAGACAAGGTTCCATGAATGTCGGGTGAACAACTTGTTTGATGAACAACAAAAACTATGCAACTTACTCTGTCCCCAATGATCATAGGGTAACATCTGGACAGTAGCTATCTTACATTGTCGACTGTACTTTACCACACGTGACACTATCAGGTGAGTATCACGGCCCTATTTTACTATTTCCACATTTTTGGGGGACAAACATTCTATAACTCTAGTACATCTATCATTTTGTGTGTATCATCTATCGTACCTTCCATGTGGAACATGAGACATTTGGTTCATGAGCTCATTAGTCCTCGTACAACATTTACCATAACCATTAGCTATCAAAAGCCATATAACACTTTAATAGATTTATTGGGTTGACACCCTCACTCTTGGTTAGTTGCTCTAACCGGTTACATACAAAGGAGTGTTAGTATTCTCCTATACATACATTGTCTTTAGTGTATAATGCGCGATGCACCACAGTCAAGAGGTTTGGTTCGAGACTCATGGTTTGCACAGAAATCATTCGCTTAGCTAGCCTATGATTGGTTATACACGAATTACACAATTGTTTTACTTATTACACCGTGAACTCACCAACATTATTGTTGAGAATTCTTTCATGCATCTTTTTCAGGTAACTAATGGAGAGAAGCGGGGGTTTGAGAGAGGGGTCCAAGCATGCTCTGGGTGGTATCACAATGGATTGGGTTTTGTCTATCCTGTAGTATTGTAGTTTCAAAGTTGTTCAGAAAATTCTCTTGTTTTCAGACAATGTTACTTTACTTTAAATAAGTTTTATGGCAATAACCATCCATTGATGGTATCTTTTAATAAATTTATGTGTGTTGCTTGTACCTTGTGCTTGAAAACTTTTCGAGGTCGCATTCTCATGTTTCCGCTTTGGCAGGGTGTGACAATATGCAATATGTAATCGTTGTGTCATTCTTCTTGAATCACCTCAATTAATAGATTCCGCTTATTTATTGTTTACGCTTGTTTGATATTGGATTTCTTGGATCAATAGAGGTAGAGGACTGACAATAACAGTTATATGTTGATAACCGTCTTATCGATCATGACTAAGGATCTTGAGTCAAGCTGGAAGACACATAAAGAGTATAAAAGGAATATATTGACAACATGGCTTTAAACTGATTATATTAGATTAATCGTGTTAACTAGTTAACAAGGATGGTTTATTAGAATCTATATGTTGAAGTCTTAAAGTGATCTTTCGTTATCATTCCCATAAAACTAAGGGAACCAAGGTAAATGGACTGGGAAGCTTTCTTTTGTTTCCATCACTAAAAAGATAAATAAGAAATCTTTTGCTTCTTAGAACAACTCCACGGTGCTATGGATTTCCTTGCAATAACCCATACTTACGAAAGAATGTTTTACGACTAAAGTAACCTAACGAGGAGCTTAAGTTATCATTACCCTAATATTTTCCAAAATGATTTATTAATTACAAATACAAATATTAACAGGTGAACACAATTCAAGACAAACCCTTGGATAGTTTATAGTAAAGGTTTTGTTGAGAAGCCGTGTTCATTCTTCGATACTTGGTACTTATCTAAGACAATGTTATGCTCGATAGATCCGCTTCCCTATTGGATGTACTTATGTTCGATAGATCTGCTTCCCTATTGCATATACTTAGTATAAATTTAAGAGTAGATGCTTAAAGCGTAGTTATTACATTTTGATTTTTTTCTTTCAAATGACCAACGTGTTTCAAAAATCCCATGTTTTTCTTTTTTTTTTTTATTTAATTTCATATTGGCAGAAACTAAATGCATGTTTTCCACAAAAAAAGTGTCTTTTAGCATGGAAAATTATTGGTCTTCATCATGGAATTTTACAAAAAATGGTAGAAATTTAATGTCTAGTATAGAAGATTAGGCAAGTTGTGAATGTCAATACTTACGAAATGTGTTCCACAAAAAGTGTCTTTTAGCATGGAAAATAATGAGTCAAATCACTCGAACTTTTCCAAGGAATGATATTCATTGGTTAATAAGACATGACATAGTTAGCTAATTGTCAAATTTGTTTCCGCTACTAGATGATGATTTCCCCAATTTTGTTAATAATCTTATGATAGATTTGCTGATCATATTGAATATTATGTTTATCCTATGCAATATTATTTCTTCAAATTCATAAGATCGATATATTTATCCCACACTTTGTAATCTCTAGTTTTTCAAAGGTAATTTCATTCTAATTTGTTTTCACCTTAAATTTTATAAATAAAACTTTTAAAACTCCTACAAAATACGTATGTAAATGTAAATGAAAGAGAAAATTTTTTTATGTACACTCACTAGAGAAACAAGTACGCAACCTATGAAACTAAATTTATCTACACTTCTGAATATTAATGTTTTGGAAGATATGGCAGTCGGATACCTTTTATCTTGATGTAATAGTTATAAATGCAAGAGCATTACGCTCACTTAATCTCTACTTAAATGGTTTCGAGGACGGAACCCTAAATTGGTAGGGGATATTTGTAATATCCCGTTTTTGTTATATAAATAAGGCGTCTTGGTTCATATTCTTTAGCAAACGAAATGGGTCATTAGTCGATAAAATGAACTAAAACATATGAGATGGTTGCTCAAGTACTTAAAGTTAGCTAACAAGTAACAAATTAGATGATCATTTAAGACGAGAGATTTAGGCAAGTAGTTAGTATTATAGGAGACCGTTTAATAATAATATAATATATCATTATATTTGAATATACTCCATTTTAATTAAACTTAGGTCAAAACGTAAAGAAAAATAAGCTCGTCTCAATAGTATATTTATATGTTTATAAAATGTTATATTCTAAACATAATATGGGAAAAACGAGTGAAGCAGCTGAATTAAATATAATAATAATTAACTTAAAACATAATAATCTATCTATACATACTTTAATAGGAGAGTCATGAGTGACATAAGAAAGCTGATGTGTCAACCATAAAGATAGGCTAACAATACTTGTGTGATGCAAGAATGATGTTATTAATATGCTTAAAACATTCAAGAAAATATGTGGGCTACTCACAGTGTTACACCCTCAAATTACACATGCGGAGTTTTACCGCGAGGCGCCTGACACACCAGGATCCAAGTCAACGGTCACAATAAACGACAACTATATGAGTAAAAATAACGTAAACCAAACCTTACTGTCTTAAAAGTGTAAACCCAAGTACAGCGGAGGCAAAATAGCTTACTATCCCCAAATGACAATAAAGGTAAATTTTTAAGAGTTCAACATTATGCTTGAAGCCTAGACGCCGTCCGCTACCTTAGCGACGTGAGAAAACATGTTAAAAATGTCAACATACTATATTGGCGAGTTCACGGAGTTTATAAAAAGGTTTCATATGTTTTGAAAGATCAGTCCCGGTACAACTATGTTATGCGAACGTTAGCTAGACGTATGTATGTTACTACTACGATTGGAAGCCATTACTTACAAGATGTTTCATGTGTTGGTGCCCGTGTGGGCTACCGTCATCCCTGATAGGCCCTGAAGTTAGAGACAATATGCACCTGTCCGACCTCCAGTCGACTCGGGCGGGTTTGTTAGGCCCAATAGATCTATCCACATTTCCCCCGTTATGTACCCCCATATTAGTGGTTTCCTTGGGACATGGATGACCATAGTATAACATGATCTCTACCTATCCAAAAATGTGTAGCATGTTTCTCCCTCATGAGAAAGTGTGTAAAAGCGGTGCTGTAAAACTAACCTTAGGTTGCGTTCTTTTTAAATAGATGATCTGACAATCAAAATGATAGTCCCTAATACTGGCGACCTATCATGAAATGTGTATAAGTGTCTAGACTATCAACCAATAGGTTAACTAGTCCCCGTTTGTCCAGATCATGTCAATATATGTTTGAAAATGTGTTTGAATGTTGACCCGACCACACAAGACAAAATTAGCATCCCGTTGGTGACCCGTCACATCAGTGGATCAAGCATGTACAGTTTACATACAAGAAATGCACATAAAACACTTAGTTTACACCAAAGTTTCATTTCTACAGTCGTGGGTATGAATGGAAAATTCCCACTTTCGTTCGTACCATTAGTGGGTCGAATGAGAATCAATTTATTTCATTCGTACCCTCGATGGTACGAATGAAAACTTCATTCGACCTGATTGCTTGCTGAACTACTTCAACGAACAAAAACCCATCAAACCTGATTGAAAACTTCACGAAATGCAATAAATCACAGCAGTCAATCATATCTATCCTATCCACATGAAATTGCACCATTTATACACATTAATTCATCCATTTACATTCCAAATCAGAACCTTACCCAAAATAGCAAATTATGAAGATGTCATATAAATTGCATGAAAACCTTAACCAAAATGGAAACTATTGAAATAACATCACGTTCAGATCAATAAGCACGGATTTAAATGCATTAACGAATCCCTAATCATACTATCATCATAATATTCATGAAAAAACCCTAGATCTAATGTAAAAACCCCAAAATGGGTGAAAATCCATTAAAAACCAATTAATAAACTACACACCCATGAACCATGATCCAAATCAGTCCTAAATCATTTATACAACGTCTACACATCATGTTATTAATACAAAACACATAAGATAATCACCAACATCACTAACACATGAGTTTTCATAAAGAAATCATTTTTTCAAGTATAGATTTAGTGTACAAAGATGTTAGATGAATTTTTATTTGTGAAAACATATTATTTTCAAATCTGGACACTTAGGGTTTATCAAAAACATTATAAATTGGGTTAAAAAGGGTTTAGATGATGAACACACCTTGAATCTTCACTTGATACTGATACGAAACTTGTTTTGGCTTTAGAATATGAGAAATAAGGGCAAAAACTTGTTACTACAGGTTTGGGTTTGAGAGACAGGTGAGTTAGGGTTATGAAATAATGAAAATGAGTCAAAGTGTTATATTTATACTCTGTTCCCATTTGTACCTTCTTTGGTATGAACGTAAAATCATTTCCTTCATTCGTACCAACTAAGGCACGAATGTGATTTTAGATTTTACATTCGTGCCTTTGATGGCGCAAACGAGAATCCACCTTTCTAACATCGAACCTAAAATCCCTAATTTGTTATTTTAACGTATTTTATCACACCAATTCACATAAACATGTATTCACAAGTTGTTAATCATTCATAGAACATATAATACTTGATAGCTCATTCCAAATATGTAATTTCACCAACAACGGGACTCAAGACTTGTGTGCATGTGTGTACGTGTTTCCCCAATGATTCCCCGAATCATTAAACCATGGACATTACGTGAGTGCAAACTGACTCCCGATGATTCCCCAAATCATCGAACCGACTCAACTAAACCAGTTAAGTACGTTAAATATAGTTTTTGCCAAGGTAGACTTGTATATTTGTAAAAACTGAGTTTGCCGAGTGTCACATCATCCCCCTGTTGAAAGAATTTTCGTCCCAAAAATTTCCCGAAACCGAAAGGAAGGAACGAAAAGAAAGAAAAAGTTTCCAGTTGTTACATCATCCCCCTGTTGAAAGGAATTTCGCCCCAAAATTCACTTGGCTTCAACAGTAACAGGTACTGGTTTTGGCGCTCCCATTGGGAACAAATAAGGATACTTAGACTTCATCTGATCCTCTCGTTCCCACGTGAACTCCAGTGCACGATTGGAGTTCCAACGAACTTCAACAATACGGATTTTACTCCGAAGAAGGATATGAATCTTATAATCCAAGATCGCAACCGGTTCCTCAACGATAGACAAATGATAATCGACCTTGATCTCTTCGTGAGGAACGATGAGTGTTTCGTAAGTTAGACACTTTTTAAGATTTGAGACATGGAACACATTATTATGCACGTTACTGAGCTCAGCTGGTAAGTCAAGTTTGTATGCTACCGGCCCAATCCGTTCTAGAATTACGAACGGTCTGACATAGTGAGGATTCAGTTTACCACGCATCCAAACACGTATAACGCCTTTCCATGGAGAGGCTTTCAAAAGATGTCGCCAACATAGAATTCCAATGGTTTGCGACAACGATCGGCATAGCTCTTTTGACGATTCCGAGCTGTTGCCAAACGATTACAAATCTATACAATCTTATCGGAAGTTTCATACACAAAATCTGGACCAGTGAGCTGACTCTCGCCCACCTCAGACGAACAAAGAGGAGACCGATAGTTCCATCCGTAAAGAGCTTCGAACGGAGCTGCATTAAAACTAGAATGGTAGCTGTTGTTGTAAGAGAATTCCACCAATGGTAGATGACTCTCCCAACTATTGCCAAAATCGATTACACATGCACGAAGCATATCTTCTAGCGTTTGAATCGTCGGCTCACTTTTACCATCGGTTTGCGGATGATAAGCCGTACTCAAGTTCAACTAAGTACCCAATGCCTTTTGCAAGGCCTTCCAGAAATGCAAAGTGAAAACGAGAATCACAATTAGAGATGATGGAAACAGGCACCCCGTGCCGAGAAACCACTTCCTTAAGATAAATGCGAGCTAAGCGCTCCAAACTGTCCCTTTCCTTAATAGCTAGAAAGTGTGCAGACTTTGTCAACTGATTGACAATCACCCAAATAGTATCACAACCGCTTAGTGATCTCGGAAACTTGGTTATAAAATCCATAGTGATTCGTTCCCACTTTCATACATGAATTTTAGGTTGCTAAATAAGACCAAACGACTTCTGATACTCATTAATACAAAGGTTCAACCACAAGATTATTTTTGCATTACTTACATGTGTGTTAGAGTCATAGAAGGACACAAAACCCTAATGTAAGGTAAATGGGTGATTGCGGTCCGGAACGTAATCATGAATTTACAGGTACGTTAAGGTAGTGTGAAATTCTATCAAGGTTTTTCGGTAAATAACCAATTATAAACTCTAGATACCGGGTAGTTCATTTATTCTTTCTATAGTCCATCAACTCATTTCTTTTAGGACTCCTAAAACTTAAGATTCTTATTCTCCTTGCTATTTCAGACGAACCTAAGCTAATCCTTAAAACTCACACACATCAATCCTTCCATCCAAACTATTCGAAACAGTTTATTCTATTACCTACGAAATTCATGACGTGCCTTAACTCAAATTTTCCAAACCACAGATGTCTTAATTCCTTAACCTTATGTTTCTAATAACTTCGGGACGAAGTTCCCAAAAGTAGGGGAGACTGTAACATCGCGCATTTTTTTCCCAAGTTTTGAGTTAATCAAATCACCACTTTACCCACTATATACTTGTATTATGATATATACATATATATGTATTCTTTTATTTATTTATTTATTTATTTTTTAAAAAAAAAACCACTTTATACTTCTAATAATAATAATAATAATAATAATAATAATAATAATAATAATAATAATAATAATATGGGACATTATAGATTTTTTTTTACAAGAATAAGCCAAAACCACAACCCAAGCAAAACCAACTTCTGAGCCCAAACGACAGCCTGGCCCAATAGCGGATCCGGCCCAACTCCCTGTGACCCGGCCCAATTTCACCTTCCTTCCTTGCTGCATGTTTCGAACCAGCTACCATGAAGAGAACCCAACCTACAATTGTGTAATTGATCTATTTCAGGCAACCATAATCAAATTAAAGGGGCGCATACTTGATTAACAATAATCTACGCATCAATCCTAACCAGAAATCACTCTAATCCAACTAAAAATCGTGCTATCATACTCGAATTGACCAAGCCTTGGTCAAACTTTCCAAATCACTGAAATTATATGTAATAATATAAATTGGACTCTCCCTATCATTCTCTATGAGCCGAAAATCACAAACCCCACCTCATAAAACACCTACTGTCTCGCAAACCTTTGGATTTTGAAGTTTCTTATCGTGTACTTGGCTAGCGTGTTCATCATGTATATCACTGGTATGAATCAAATTTGTTATATCTATGCTTTAATCGGCCCCTTACAATCCTTAACCCCATGATTAATTGGTCGTTAATAACGTTCATAATCAGATTGCAATTCTAGGGCTTGTTCTTATTTATTTGGGGAAGATGACCATGTTGTGTGTTCAATAAGTATTTTTAATGTTGAAACACAAACAAATATGATGCCCAGACCAGTTGGTGTGGACAACCTTTATGCTGGAATCAAACCGCTAGGGACGCGGGTTCGATCCCTAGCATCATCATATATTTTTTTTGAACCTTTTCTTTTATATTTTTCTTGTTATTATCTTTTAAATAATTTTAAAATACCTAAAATGATTTATAAATTCTCCAAAATTTATCTTATGTTATGTAAACAATAAAGTTTATCATACAATTTTTAGTTTTTTAAAAATCATTTATTTATTATATATTATAAATATTACAAGTTTATTCCTTAATAATTTTAATATTCTATAAAAAATATCAAAACGACTTTATAAAATTCCACAAAAATTATTCTAAGTTTATAAATCAATAAACATTTTTGAAATAAATTTTATTTCAGAAAAATCATTTATTTAATATTTTTAATCGATTTTTGTTATTTTAATCATAAATAAATCATAATAAATTCATTTTTCAATATTTTTACACCAAAATTTTATATAAATTATTTCTATCCATTTAGAATAGAAATACAAATTTAAATTTAAAAATTCTTTAATTTTTATATTTTTAGATATTAAAGTTATATTTTGACAAAATAGAAATAAATATACTAAATATTCAAGTTTTAAGAAAATAATTTTATAAAAATTATTTTATATTTAAAACCTTATAATACGATCATCCTTAATAAAAAACATACAAAAAGACTTTGTTTATTTATTTTTCGAATTTCTTTTATTTATTAAACAATTTATTTAATAATTAAACGAACCCTTATCCCCAAATTAGGAACCCTAGAAAATACTTGTATAACTAGAAAGACTTAGACTTATTTATTACCTTAAATATAGGGCAATACTTGGCAACGTTGGACTATACTTATTCTATTTCACGAGACTTAACACTTTGCTAAGGTGAGTTTACATAGCCCCTTTTTTCTGTTTTACATTTTGGGGTGAAACATGTTTAAACATTTTATACACTATCATTTACTCATGATTCAATTACACTATCATTTACTCATTCTATCATTTGACTGTAATAAAAAGACACAGTACAATCATTAACATTGATCAAGCCGCCTGTTTAGATTATAGCGCTATAGGTCTGACAAACCCACCCCCTGCATAAATTCAGGGATGATCGATAATAGTTACACTTTTACTAACTTGCGAGTTAGGTCTCAGTCGACACAAGGTTTGATTGTACAAAAGACGCATTGTTACATGTCGGACTCATATTCTATCATTACTCATCATTATGCTTCAAATATGATTGTTGCACAACATATTGTTTTCAACTATATGCAAAACCTATGTATTCTCACCAACTATTTATAGTTGACCCCCCATATTTCCAACTTAACATGTTTCAGGTTTATTTGCTATTGGAAGTTGTATAAGCCTTGGATCACATAGGAGCTTTGGACCTAGTTTATATAAATCAACTTTATGTATTTATTAAATTGTATGACAAATTGTAAATTGTTAATATTATTCAACTTTCATTTAGTACCATGAGCTATTGAAGAATCATCACTACGTGACACCTCGATGTTTCCGCCATCGGTTGGGGTGTTACACTTTGGGTGGTTCAACATGACTTGAAACGCACGCAATGTGTGGAGCTACAGTTGTACTTGAACTTGAACCAGCTAGAGATGAAGAAGCACCACCATGGTATAGCTCTGGGTTTTGAGGAACTTGTGCTCTTTTTGCCTTCCTCTTTTCGTCCACCTCTTTATTTTCAAGCTTCTGAATAAATTCGTTGATGGTCCAGTATTGGTACGCATCCTTTTCCTTGAGTACCTCGATGTGTTGATTCCAGTATGGTGGCAACGCATCAGCAAACTTTTCCACCAGCTCAGACATCGGTATGTTAATCTCATAGCTTGAAAGCTCGGTCAGTAAATGACAATACCTCGGAATCAACTCCTTCAGCGTCTCATTTCCCATATAGCTGAAGTTCTCAAACTCTTTTCGTAACTCCTCCATCCTTAACTTCCTCATCTTCTCATTCCCATCATGACGATTTCTTAACATGTCCCACAATTGTTTAGAAGTGGTGCACGACCCAAACTGATGTAAGAGATCAGTGTTAATGGCCTGGGACAGTTGGGAAAACGCCTTCTTTTCCACAGCAAATTTCTTTTTCTCGTCTTCAGCAAGACTTTCTAACGGAATTGGCTCACCCGTGTTCTCCAAGATCGGAGCAACATAACCCTTAGCTATCATTTGCCACGCTTCCGTTCCTTCAAATCCCATTCCCTCAAGGTGAATCTTGAACTTGGGCTTCCATGTGTTGTAGTCTACCATTTCCATCAACTTTGGTGGATGGCTCCCACTACCCGAAGATAAGTCTTGAATAAGTGTTGAAATCGCGTTGGTAGTCTGAGAGTGAACCGCCGCTGCTGCTACTCCCCATTAATCAGCCATCGGTTGTGGTTGTGGTTGTACAACTTGTTGGGGCATAGAACTAGTCATCGCCATATAGTTAATCGGTTGTGATGGTTGACTAGACTTATGAGCAGCTGCTGACCAATGATCCATGGTTGTCTGCTGTTGTGGTGTTGTATTAGGTCGTGGTGTTGTAGGAAAATTCCACATATCGATCTGAAAATGATTAAACACGAAACAATTAGAAAAATTTCACAACAGTTTCTACGTTCGACCCTTTTTGAATGATCGCGTGGTCGAATGTGCAAATTAGTCCACGTTCGACCGTTTGATAAAGTTCAAATGTAGAAAACAACAGACTCAATTCACTTTCGACCGTTTAAATCCACGTTCGACCACCCGATTGGTCGAATGTACCAAATAAGGTCGAATGAACAACAACACACTAAAACATTCTAGGTTCGACCAATTAAAACTCCACGTTCAACCAAATAATCCTTGGTTCGACCTAAAACTCTCACTTTCGACCAAATCTCTCTAGGTTCGACCCTTCATTTTGAAAAACAGTTATTCTTTGAAAATCAGTTATTTTGATCAAAAATTTTCAAATGTTGATGAAATTTGATGATCTTATGCAGCTTTTGCTTCGGATTGGATTTGGAACAAGTTTAACAAAGAGAATTTTGAGTTTTATCCATGAAAACAAGTTCAAATCAATCAATTTAACACCAAATTCAGTTGTTCAATGAAAAACAGAAAGTTTTGATCAAAATTGGGTCCAAATCAGCTGTAATATTATCAATTTGTGGTTGTTTGATCCAAATGGCTCTGATACCACTTTGTATGTGCGTAGGATCGGCTAATTAACAAAGATAATGATCAAACAAGTTCAATTCAGGTGCGGAATCCCTGAATTGATCACAAAATGATAATAAAACTAGCAAAACGCAGAAATCGTCATAAACATAATCATTTCATTCATTAGATAATCAATTACACTTCAAAAACGTTGTTTATAATGATAACTCTTGATTACAGACACAATAATAACCTTAGGGAAAAACACACACTGGGAGGGAAAACAAAATGATCAAAAGTTTCATTCAAAAAGTTGATTCAACCTCATATAGAACTGCACATTCGCCCAATTGACTTGGTCGAATGTGCAGGTTTGATCGTTTTAAAACAAAGTACCTTTGGTGTGATGAGTAAAGTTTGAAGCCATAATGCGAAGAATCATGAAAAAGCTACCTATTGGAGTACTTTAGGATCTTAGAGATGGGTAGGAAGTTTTTGTGACGTTTTATCATTGTAAATGACAATTTTATTTTAATGCTATAGAGGTGCCTTTGACTATAAAAAGTTGCATTTGTTGTAACTAGAATTTTAAGAAAATGTTGCATTTGATGTAAAAAAAGGGTTGCATTTTTCTACTAAAAATACAATAAAGGTTGCAGTTTAGTATTGCAAAGGTTGCATTTGAGTGTTAGAAAAGTTGCACTAGCATATAAAAAAGGTTGCATTAGCATATAAAAGGTTGCATTATAAAAAGGTTGCATTTGTATACTAAATGCAACTCTTTCAAAAATGGTTGCATTATCTAATAAAAAGGTTGCATTAGGTCTAATGCAACTTCACCTAACGCAGCCCTTGTAAAAAGGTTGCATTAGGCTTAATGCAACCTTTTCAAAGCCTAATGCAACATTTTATTGGGGTTGCATTAGCTTCGTTTTCTTGTAGTGTTTTATTTGTTCTACCATCTCATCCATTTCTTCTTCAATTTCCTTCTATTTTCTCATCTTTTTATCCATTGCGTCCATCCATACCTAACTAATATTATTTTATAAAATAAAATTATTATTTTTTTTGTTTTTTGAATTTACCAATTAATATTAGTAATATAAAAACACTTGCGTTTAAATAAAATTAAATTGTGTTTTATATAAACAATAATTTGCGTTTTCCAAATACAACTTGCGTATATTTAAAAAACATAATTAGTATGTAACAAATGACTTTTGCGTTTATATAATTCATATTGTGTTTATAAATACTAGTTATCTAGTGTGCTAAATAGTACATTTTTTGCTTTTTGTCTTCTTTCATACTCTTCTTTGTCATAATCAACAACAGTTAATGGATATTGAGTTATGTAGTATTGAAGCATTTCTTGTGTTTGGGTCCCAAATCCATGTTATACCAATTTTTTAGCTTATCGACATCGTCCCAATACATGTTATAGAAATTATTCCAATACAGCTCATTTGTTCCATTGTTTGCTTCAAAAACAACACTGTTTTTAGTCATTGGTGTGCTTACCTCAGGTAGCATATAGTCTTCATCACTGTAATTTTCTAGATTAACACTATCATATTCGTCCAATCTCCCAGTTTCACTACCTTTTGGAGTC
Organism: Ambrosia trifida; assembly: GCA_028751855.1. NCBI lineage: Eukaryota > Viridiplantae > Streptophyta > Magnoliopsida > Asterales > Asteraceae > Ambrosia > Ambrosia trifida. The sequence goes on from CM054127.1 coordinate 1,244,958, forward strand.
TGAACTTCTGTTAACATGTACTCTTCCCCATCATGCACAACTCCAGATTCTTTATTCAACTTATTATCTATCGTTTTGTGTTCGATTTCAACGTCTTTACTCTGTGCCTTTTGTATTTCCTCATCGAGTATGTTAAAATATTCTTCAAAAACCGGATCTTCATCATTTACCTTATTAGAACTGATGTGAAATTACCTTATTAGACATCTTTGGTCCTTAATAAGATAAAATAGAGATAAATAATAATAATAATAATAATAATAATAATAATAATAATAATAATAATAGTATGGTCAGGACATTAAAAATATTAGTATGGTCATGACATTAATATAATAACATTAAAAACAATTCAATCGATAATCTATTAGTATGGTCATGAGGGTAGGATTGGAATAAAATTTTAAGTTGTGAGTGAGATGATGATGGTAGAATTACAAACATACCCTTTTAAGTGTCTTAGTTGTCATAACTATGCCCATAATACCCTTAAATTTTTTTGCTTAAATGTGTTGTACATGTTGCTTCTTAAGTTGTATGGAAACGAAAATGACCATATTGTACATCACTCCTCCTTTATAATGTATATTAAAGACCCTTAAATTTTTTGTTTAAATGTGTTGTACATGTTGCTTCTTAAGTTGTATGGAAACGAAAATGACCATGTTGTACATCACTACTCCTTTATAATGTATTAAAGATTAAAGATTATAGATAGATTGTAGATTATAGATAACCTATTCAATATACTCTTTCAAATAACCAAGACTTTGCATTTTGTTTTCCGGATGTGGTTTTGCAATAGAGATTTGGAGTAGAATTATCTCGTGGTGACGCCTGGGTCCGTTTTTTGCTTTCGATGTGCCAGATATCTTGAGGACTTAGGATTCTTATTTGTTTCCGAAGAACAAGAAATATATTCTGAGGGGCAATGCTTTTACTACTCTGTGGATGATATGGAATGAGCGAAATGGTTGTATTTTTAAAGCCAAGTCGCGGAGAGCTATCGAAGTTGTGGAAAGCATAAAATCGACCCCGGTTTTTTAGATTCGTCATACATCTAGATTAAAAACAATGGATTGGAAAATGTGGTGCACTTACCCGTTGGATTTGATGTAGTTCGCTTGGTTTGCCTAAGGGTCCTTGATTTAAGGACCGCTTGTGACGTTTTTTAAAGAAATTTACTTTAAAAAAAAAATACCAGATGTAATTTTTTGGAAATAAAAGTCTTACAAATATCTCATTTCTCTTTTCTTTTTCTAAACGATATGTATGGAGAAAAATTACATGTGTGCACCGCACAAACTGTGTTCTATCATCAAGAAGTAATAGTCTTCGTCAACATGGAAATTTACAAAAAAAAAAAAAAAACAAACTTAGAATTTTAAAATCCCTTTTATAGAAGATCAGGCAAGTTGTGACTATGAAAGCTTATGAAACATTCATCACATAGTAAATCAAGCCACTTAAAACATATTTTCAAGGAATATTATTTCTAGATTAAAATATATAACATATATCATGAGTAAAGCAACCTAAATAAATTTACATACAACAACAACAAACCACAGTAAATCACATAAATAGCAAAGATATTAGTAGTGTTTGGAGAGGGTAGGATGTAGGTAAACCTTACCTTTACCTCTAGGGATAGAGAGACCGCTTTCATAGACATATATACACACACACACACACACACAACTACTGATAACATTATAGACATTGATTACAATGCATCGAAAGAATAGACACTATACCACCATAAACAACCTATACACAAACGTACCGGAAGACAAACATGTAAAATCCACATAACGTGAAAACAAAAGTAAGACCCAACGAAACACCTAAAATGCTTTTTTCCCGTATTCTAATAGTCCTTAGCTTTTATCATTTGCCATCATAAACTCCTATCATGGACCATGTCCTCAGAGAGGTGCAACCCCAGTAAATCTTGTCTAACCCGCTCATCCCACGTTAATTTTGGTCTGCCTCTATTCCTCTTTCATTCCACAATTAGACCTTCTACCACTCTAACTGGCTTAGTCGTCAGTTTCCTCTTCACATGCCCAAACCATCTCAATCTCCCCTCTTTTATTTTATCCGAGATACTAGCTACCCCCAATCTATCCCTTAAAACCTCATTTCTTATCATGTCTAACCGTGTGTGTCCACACATCCACCTCAACATCCACATCTCAGCTACCTAGCTTCATCTTCTGTACTTGCATTTTCTTGATTGCCTAACAGTCAGAGCATCTTGGTTTAATAGCTACCCTATAAAACTTCCCCTTTAAATTAGTTGGAAACCTTCTAAACAAATTTACATAATTAATAACGTTAAATTTTTTTGCTGATCATCTAGCAGATTATGTTTATCATATGAAGTTGGTGATATTAATTAAATTACCTCTCCATATTCAAAAGTTCATCATATTTATCCAAATTCACATATTATTATGTGATAAGTTATCATCCTTCGAATATAGAAGTGGTTGATATGTAATTTAAAATTGTTCCCTTAAATTTTAGATATACAAACTTCAGAACTTTTACTAAACTAGGTGGGGGCACCCGTGATACAAGGTAGAGTGAGCAAGTTAACACATTTTTTTACCAAACCATTACATTTACGGCATGAAATAAAGAAGTTACATAGTTTAATTTGTTTCTTTTGAAAAATGTTTTATTTCAAATGCACCTTTGTTTTTAATAAATTTTATGTCTTAGCATTGAGTAGAAAATTAACCGCATATTTATTTTATTTTATAAAAAGCTAAAGAAAGCAAAATTTCCAATGTTCCTTTAATGCACGTAGTCTTGTAATTTTGGTTTTTTTCTTATCGAATAATAGCTTTAATATTATATAAATAAAAACTTGGTTAAAATAATACTAAATTTAAAAATTTATTATAGTTCAACGAGTGTTGTGTTGTAATATCGGTACCAATGTCATTCAGTCATAATTGGTGCGGTTTGTCAAGGTTACAGTACCAGCGATCGACAAAAACACTCTATTTTTATTACAACTTCATTATCAACACAACTTCTGTCAAACTAAAAACGGGTAAGGTATTATTTTTTTAAGTTAAAGAATGCAACCAAAATAAAACTAAATAGATTAGCAAATATATATATATATATATATATATATATATATATATATATATATATATATATATATATATATATATATATAGGGTAGGGATCCATAAAAAAACCCTCCTTATCTAGAAAACTCTGGAAACTCTGACTTTCCGAGCTTTTTAGAGCCTGAAAATTTTAGTGCATGTAATATACATGATTTTAAGCATTTTGAGCCAAAAAAATAAGTTTTCGGGTAACACATGTTAAGCGAAATTAACATGTGTTAACAATGTGTTACCCGAAAACTTATTTATTTATTTTTTAAAAATGTGCTCGGCGCTTTTTTGATTTTTTTGGCTCAAAATGCTTAAAATAATGTATATTACATACCCTAAAATTTTCATATAAAAAAAAGTTAGGGAAGTTAGAGTTTCCAGAGTTTTCCCTATAACAAGGGTTTCCAATATATCCTTTACCTATATATATATATATATATATGGTTGGGTTCAATGGTGAACCACAAAAAAGTAGGGAACTGAGAAACCATGGGTATTTTTGTCCAACTGTTAAAAATATAAATTGCTCACCTTTTCCTCCCCCCCCTCTCTCTCTCTAGATACAATCCAGACCCTCTCTCTCTCTCTCTCTCTCTCTCTCTCTCTCTCTCATTTTCTCCTTCTCTCTCTAGGTTCTCTGGCTGTCTCTCTCTTTCTAGATACGTCAAACCTCAATTACAAAACTGGAACAAACCCTAGTTATAGATCTAGAACAGAAGGAAGATCTAGTACATCTCTCTCTCTCTTGATACAATTGCAGATATAACAGTTACAACAAAAATTGTGTCTCTCTCAGTACGTCTCTCTCTCTCTCTATATATATATATATATATATATATATATATAGATACTTTTACAGCAGAAAACTTTTTGATTTGTTAAATTTCTCAGATTTTTGTTCAATTGATTTGTGATTTGTTGTTTAGTTGAATTTCTCAGATTTGTGTGATTTGTTATTTAGATGAATTTCTCAGATTTGTGTTAAATTGATTTGTTATATTGTTGAATAAGTAATTAGGGTTTGATTTGTAAGAACCTGTATAGTTAGATTGTTAATATTTATGGTTTCATGGAACCAAATTTTTAACAGATTTGATTTGTAACCAAAATTTGATTTATTTAATATGTTAAATTGTTTTGTATTTGCTTTAGTTTAAACAGATTTGAACACATAAGATGTTAGTTAAAAATTTAATATGTTATATCGTTTTATCAAAAATATTCAGCTTGTTAGAATATGTGGTGTTTGGGAAAGTTTACCATAGATTTAAGCATGTAAATTGAAGAGTTTTCTGGGAGTCTTAAGTGTGTTAATTGCTATAAAATGATGAAGTGAAACCGTTTAATGTTTTGATTATACAATTGTTAAAGCATTGCCTTTGATCAAAGTTATACTTGGCAATAATGATAACACAAGTATATATTACTTTTATACTTTGAACTATAAATTGATATGGCGTTTTTATGTGTCTATTGGGCCTGTTTCTGCATTTATGTTGAATGCGCCTCCAGTTTCTGAGTTGATGCAGAGGATTTTAATGTAGTTAATGTGGTTGTAAATACTAATCCGCAGAGGGTTTAGGAGTTTGCAAAATTTGGGGAGATTGGTGATGGGTTGTTAGGGTTGAATAAACATTGTTGTTGTCTTAACATTCTTTGTTTGTGTTTTAGAAACTTTAACTTTTGACACCTTTTCTTGGGTGTTTGGACCCAGCATTCTTCTAAAAGTTTCATCAGTTAGACTCTTCATTTGATATGATGTACCCTTTTTAAAATCTTTTTCAGGCAAAACCTTTTGTAGGATTACACTTAAAAGTCTTGGGTATATCAGAAAATCATTGTTTGATCTAGACTTTACTCCCTTCACATTTGATACCAAATCCAAGAACAGGGTCTGGGATAGATTGTAGTCAGATTCTAACAACATAGTATATCCTAAGTACTGAACTTTTAATGGGATTTCATTAAAAGAAGTAGATTTAGCAGAGATATAGAGAAGGAGTGTATGAAAGAAAAATTTCATGACTGGTGGGAAAAACGTTTTGAAAAGAGTTGAACCAGTCATCTGTGAATTATAACCCCTTTCCTGAAACTCAGTGTGAAATTCAGCCTTAGGGAAAGAGTCGTTACCTGACAAGTCATTCAATGAGAAGGTTATGGATATCAGTTGAAAGGTAATGGTGATATTTGTATCTCCAAATTTTGAGATAATGGTAGTAGGCTTTTTGTCATGTAGAAGGACATCAGCATTTAACCAAAATTCTTGGAGATTATCGATGTAGATGGGTGCATCAGCGGTTAGTATTGTCAGGTATTTGGATTTAAGAATAATGTCGATGGTGGTATGGAACAGGATGTTTTCATCTGTTTTAACCAGATAGGGAAGGTAATTGTGGGTGGCTTTAGCTTGAAGATCCATTGTAATGGATTTCGAGTGTGAGGATGAAAGGAATTAGAATGGGGGTTAGAGATTGAAGAAGGCGGTTTCAGTATTTTGAATACAATGAGACAGTGTAACATCTGTTGTGGTAAAACAGGGTTTTCATAGTCTCTGGTGAAACCGCTGATGTGGCCAAAACTCTGCTTTTGAGAGCAGACGTGGCAAACGTCTGGTGGCATACAGCTGTTGCCAAATGACTGATGCAAACAGCTGTTGTTCTACCAAAGTGCTGATGCTAGCAGCACTTGGTTTTTTTTAGTATATATATATATATATATATATATATATATATATATAATGGAAAAAGTTGTTTTATCTGATCAGTCGTTTGAAAACAGATTTTTCAACCAAACAGTGGTTGTTTTATCTGATCAGATGTTTGAAACAGATTTTTCTACTAATAGTGGATAGAATGGATGAAATAGTGGTTGTTTTATCCTTAGCAGATTTTTCAACCAAAATTCTTTTTTTAAGGATGAATTTTGATTTTCTGAAACATTTTAATGTTTTTATTTATAACATTTTTGTTGTTTAATCCATGTTTAGCATACCAATCCTAGAAATCGGGTTTTCAAAGGTAGATGTGTATAAAGCTTTTGTCAACACATCTGCCAACTGATCCTCTGTTGGAGTATGGTGTAGAGAAATCAAACCTTTTTCATAGCTATCTCTGACAAAGTGATGTCTGATGTCTATGTGCTTTGTGGTTGAATGGGAGACTGGATTTTTGATGATATTTTAAGCAGCTTGACTATCCAGCATTAGTGGAGTCTTTAGTGCAGTTATAACAAAATTCAGCAGTTGATTTTGAAGCCACATGAGTTGGGCTGTACAGCTTGCAGCAGCAATGTATTCAGCCTCTGCTGTTGAAGTTGAAACAGCTGCTTGCTTTTTGCTTTGCCATGAGACTAAGGCATTCCCTTGAAATTGGCACCCTCCTGATGTAGACTTCCTTGTGGTGTGGCAGCCAGCAAAATGACTATCTGAATAACCTGAAAGCTCAATGTTTCCATTAGCAGGATACTAGATACCAAGTGTGGGAGCACCTTTTAGGTATCTGAATATCCTTTTCACAGCAATAAGGTTTGACTTTCTAGGTGAAGCCTGGGATCTTTCACAAACACAAGTGGCAAACATAGTGTCTGGCCTAGATGCAGTTAAGTACAATAAAGACCCAATCATGCATATGTAATGTGTCTGGTCAACCAGTTCATCCTTGTCCTCAATAGTGAGTAGCTTGGCTGTGCTCATGGGTATACTACATGGCTTACAATCATTCATCTCAAATCGGGTTAGTAAGTTTTTCACATACTTGTTTTGATGAATGAATGTGCCATTTTGCAGTTGCTTCACTTGGAGACCAATGAAGCACCGAAGTTCACCCATAGCACTTATCTCAAACTCTGCTGTCATGAGTTCCCTAAACTCTTCACACATTTTGTTACATGTGGTTCCAAAAATGATGTCATCCACATATATTTGAACAATCATTAAATCTTTCCCTCTCCATTTTAGAAATAAAGTTTTATCAATTTTACCTCTTGTGAATCCAATGGATAAGAGAAAGGTGGAAAGAGTTTCATACCAGGCCCTAGGTGCTTGTTTGAGTCCATATAAAGCTTTGTTGAGCTTGTATACATAATCAGGATGGAATGTGTCTTCAAAACCACGTGGTTAACATACATGGATCTCCTACTGAATTTTGCCATAAAGGAATGCACATTTAATGCCCATCTGATACACCTTGATATCGTGGTTGACAGCAAAGGCTAGGAAGAGTCTGATAGCTTCTAGCCTAGCCACTGAAGCAAAGGTTTCATCATAGTCTATCCCCTCTTCTTGTCTGAAACCTTAAACCACAAGCCTGGCTTTATTCTTGACAACTATTCCCCTTTCATCAGTTTTGTTTTTGAAGACCCACTTTGTGCCAATTGGACAGAAATCCTTTGGCAGTGGTACAAGTTCCCATACTTGTTGTCTTTTAAACTGAAGAAGCTCTTCCTGCATCACTTCTACCCAACTGTTGTCTTTTAGTGCCTCTTGGTACTTGACAGGTTGTGTGAGAGATAGAAAGCCTGCAAAAAGACAGATGTTTGAGGATTGGCTTCTTGTGAGAACACCCTCTCTAATGTTGCCAATGATTTTAACTGGGCCAAACAAGTCCATGTGCAACAATTGAAGACATTGACTTGTTTTGGACTCATCAATGGATTTGTAAGAGCTTTTATGTTGTTTCCCTTTTAAGGAGGAAACACAATGCTCATCACGCTTGATTTCTTTTGATGGTAGACCTCTTACAAGGCTTTGTTTGGAGAGTGAGTTGATAGTTTGAAGGTTGGTGTGACCCTGTCTCCTATGCCACAATTCTGTCTCTTTAGTGGAGGCAGCAGAAAACAGATAAACATTTGCCATAGGATTGTCCTTCAACATATCAACTACATACACATTGCCACTCATATGAGCAACAAGTTGTGCTTTGCTCTCAGCAATGATGGTGTCAATCTTTTTCACCACTTCTGGCCCAATAATCTTACAAGTTTTCTTAGTGAAGAATGAGCCATACCCTTTGTCACTCATTTGTGATACACTAAGAAGATTAAATTTAAGATTATCAATAAGATTGATATTTTCAAACTTAAGTTTCCCAACCTGAACAGTCTTTGAACCCAACACCTTACCTTTTGAATCATTACCAAAGGATATATCACCCCATCCATGAGCTAAGAAGTCCAGAAGAAGGGCTCTACATTCTGTCATGTGCCTGGAGCCTCCACTATCTACATACCAAAGACTATCTAAGCAAGCAGAAGCTCCCTGCACATCAGTAATGGATTAGTTTTGGTGAGTGTCCAAAGCCAAGTTGGCTTTGGATGGGTCCACAGACTTTTCAGCCTTAAGCTTAGGAAGATGATAAGTTATTTGAACTAGTTTTTGAACCAAGTTCAACAACTGTTGCTGACCATTTTCCAGTGCTTGGATGTCAACACTTGGTGCAACAGTTGGTTGATAAACATGTGACAGACTATGACAAGGTGGTTGTCCATATCCTATTGGGTACTTGTTTGTGGGTGGAGCATCTGTTACTTGGACATCCCTGGGAGCAGATGTTTCAAGACTTTTGGTAACAGATGTTTGGGCTGGTACATAATTCTGTTTGGGTTTTCCTTTTGGAGTACTCACCACTTGACTTGCAAGAGTTTTATCCTTGTACTCTTGTATTTTGACATCAAAATTTTTGAGATACAGACACTCTTTGGTTTTGTGATTTTTTTTACCACATATTGAGCATGTGGTCTTAGAATCACACACACTTGTTCCTTTGTTGATATCATATGCTTTTAGAAGAAAACAATTTTTAGTAACATGATTCTTCTTTTCACAGAAATCACAAAACAAGGGGACAAACTTTTCTTTCTTTTTCCCTTTTTCAGCCTTCTTTTCAACAGATGTTTGAGCATCTGCTGGAAGGTCTTTCAAGGGAATGACCTTTCGCTGTGGTGCTTTCTTACCATCAGGGGTTTTGAAATCAACTAGTTTGAAGTTCTTAAGAGTATCACACTCATCAGACCAAGTAGGTTTAAATTCATATTTTTCAAGTTCAATGAAAGATGGGAACCTTCAAGCTTTCAAGAACAATTTTCTTGCCATTAGGTTCAGTGATTTTATTCTCTTGACCCTCCAAATTAGTTGGTACTACCTCAACTAACTTTTGTTCCCTTTTGTCAGTGTTTTCAAAAGCTGGGGCAGTGGTTCCAAAACCAAAACCAAACTTCACATGACTTTTGGTTTGTTTGTTGAGGAGCATCTCAAAACCTTTACATGATTCCACCCATTTTTCACATTCAACTTGGGTGGCCTCAAGCTCCTTTTTACAACTATGATATTTAGTTACCATAGCTTGGAGCTGGTCTTTGGTTATAGTTGCTTCATGTTTTAAACTGTTGATTTCAGATTGTTTTTCAGTCAATTTTGATTTTAACTCTTTTGAAAGTTTTTCAAATTGAACTTCATCATCTAAAATTTTCTTCCTAAGGTTTTCATTCACCTCTTTAATGTTAGCAAATGCTATTACACATTTGTTTGAACACAAATCTTTTAGAATTTGAAGAGATACCTTACCAGCAGCCATCAATGCACAATCACACTTGCACTCACAATCATCAGATTCACCCCAGGGGTTTGAGAGATTCACAACCTCTTCTTCAGATTTTTCATCTGCAACTACTTCATCAACAATACCATCAGTCACATTATCAGATTTAGTTACCACATCCTCATATTCAACCTCTTCAACCATAGCCATGAAACAAAAATTTTCTAGTTCATTTTTAGCTTTGGCTATAAGAGCAAAGTTTTCATTTGTTAACTCATCTGGTAAACTGCTCCAATCAACAAAGCCAAGTGTGAAGAAACTCTGTTGATTGGTCTCTACAGGAGCAGAGGGTGGAGCAGCAGTCATTGGCACATGTGTCTGAGCAACAGGGGTTTGCACATAGTGAATCTGAGAAACAGTGGTTTGGACATACTGGACAAGAACAATGTTTGAGGACTGTGCAAAATGAGCAGTGTTTTGCACATTTGGTCTAGGGGTATTATGGGAAACCTGATAAGTGTTGGTCTGTGGCCTTTGATTTGGATAGGTAATCATAGGTGTACCATGTTGACTCCTACATTCCCTAGCAAAATGACCAAGTCTATGACATTTATAACACTTAATCTTTGATTTATCCAAACCCACCTTTGACGTGCCAGTCAACCCTGGAAATCTTCTGCCAGTTTTCTTGTAAAAATTGTTAGTTCTTACACTGAGAAGAGCCAATTGGTGCATAATGTCCATTTCTTCTAAATCATCAGGGTCAAAGTATTTTAAGTCATCATACTCAAAGGATATATTATTAGATGCCTGGATATCACCACCACTTGTTGTAAAAGCAAAGTTTGGTGAATAAGAATCAGAGTTAAAACCTGAGTTAAAACCTGACGTTATGTCAATGAAATGATCATAACTCTGATCCTTATTGTTACCAGGCACCTCATCATGACCCAAAAGTGTTGTATTACCAAATACATAATCATCAGACAATTTTCCAGAGTCTTGAAGCTTATTTTTCTGGTTAAGCTCTCTCTCATAGGTCAAGAGCTTACCATGAAGCTGGGTCAGTGATAGGTCCTTAAATCCAATTGAGTTTCTCATAACTATAGCAATAGTGTCCCATTTGTCTGGTAATGATCTTAAAAACCTATGGTTCAAAGTTGAATTAGGATAAGTTAGACCAACCAGTTTTACTTCACTAATGAGACAGTTAAACCTCTCAAATTGTTGAGTTAATGACTCTCCCTTTACATGGCTGAATGTTTCATATTGTTGGTTAAGTATTTCACGGTTGTTTTCAATAACCTCTTCAGTCCCACCAAATTGTTCTTTCAATGCATCCCACAACTCTTTTGCACTGTTACAGTGTAACAGCTCAACATAGATATCATTAGGTAGAGCCATGGCCACAATACTGAAGGCCTTAGCATCTAACTTAATTTTCTGAAAATCCTGCTTGGAGTAGTTTTCAAGTTTCTTAGGCTCTTGAACCTTGGGATCTTCGCTACTCGGCACCATCGGAACATGTGGTCCGAAGATAACCGACTTCCAGCACCCAGTGTTCTTTTCAGCCAGAACATGGCTCATCCGACGTTGCCATATATTGTATTCAGATCTGACAAGCATCGGTGGCTTGGTCTTCGTGCCAGTGTTATGTGGATCGTGATTGATTGAAGTCATTCTCTGATTGTTTCTAAAAAAAAGTTTGTTTAAAAACAGTTGAATCGAAAATAAACTATTACTCTATTTTCAATCCGACAAACAAACGATATCAATAATTGTAAGCTGATCTGTTTATATTAAATTGATTGGTTAGACCGAATTTAATTGACCAAGCTCCGATACCAATTGTTAGGATCTGAGTTTGATTGTTTTGATTGGTTAAGTAATGAAAGATGAAAGAAGTTAAACTATAAATGGAAAGTGCGGCGGAATGATAAACTATAAATCAAAACAAGAGAATAATTGTTTTAGAATTGAAAGCTTTCATATAACTGAATGATTACAAACGATTACAATTACTCCACCTCAGCCTGATCACTCGGGTAAGTTTGTCTAAGAGAATGTTTTGAGTGTTAAATAGAACAGTACATGCACTGTTCTATTTATAGACAATCTAAACTGCTGATGACCTAACCTGACGTCACCTAAACAACATAAAACATTTGATGACACAAATACTGTTACATTGGAAACCACTGATAAATAAACAGCTGATAAGTAAACTTCTGATGGTCTTGAATCATATGTTGGAGCCTAAGTGTTGTTGGCTCCAACAGACCTTTAGTCTTCAGTACTTTGATCAGTAGTTGTTCTTCATCAGACCTTTGATCAGCGGTTGTTCTCTATCAGACATTTGTAACAGTAGTTGTTGCAGCAGTTGTTAGGGTACAGTAGATGTTAGAGTCAACAGTCTTTTGGGAGAAGTAATGTGTAAATGTTGCTTTTATTAAGGATCAATATGTAGTATATTTTGGCTTTCCAATCATCTGTTCTTCTCCAGGTCAGCAGACCCAACATTTTCCAATAATATAATCAAGATAATAACAATTACAATGTAATATTAATGAAACAGAGGATTTCCAGAACCTTCCTAACACACACACAAAACATACACTCGAAATGACCAATTGTTCTAAACAATAACTGCCCAAACCTATATAGACTCTTTCGTTTGCCCTTGCACAGGGTCGAATGGCTCATTCAACCCTTCGAAAGTGCGAATCAACACAATAATAACATTTAAAACTACGTTCGACCACTTAGATCTTGATTCGACCCCACGACTGGTCGAATGGACTTCTAAATTACCAAAATCTTGTAATCTACGACTTTATGAAGTAAATCGCAAAGCTGCAGCCACAATATGCATCTACAAACTCCCCCTTGGTTATTGCTCAGATTGTGTTGTCTGTTTCTTCTTCAAGGTAACCTTCACTTTCTTCTTCAGACTTGTACCTTCAGTGTTAGATGTGCGCTTCTTCGGTTCAGGTCTTAATTTCATTGTCCTTCCCAAAAGCTTCTTATAGTCACACCCAGCATACACTTCCCACGCAAAACAGAATATTGCCACTTTCTGGAATCTCCACGTTTGCTCTAAATCAGGAACATCAGAGTGAATCTGGTTGTAATGCAACGTGTCGATATCATCCTTTGAACAGTTAATCAACCACATAGGATCGAACACACGTATCTTTTTGCACATTAACTTCGGATTCTTGTCATGGAATACAATCACTACTTCGCCAGTCCTCCAATCGTAGTACCAGAATGCGAAATATTTACTGAAATTATGTTGGATTGGCATCAAAGGAACTCTTTTCAAGCAGGTAGGTGGTTTGTACTTCAGAGTGCATACGTAAAATTGTTCTTAGGATCAATTTCTTTATGAACAATTTGCTTGGGATATTGAGGCTTAAACATGTCCCATCTCGTATGACTCTCTCTCGTCATCTTCTCTGCCATATAGTGAAGTACATTCGAACTATCAACACCACCAAGCTGATGTCTACACACATCCCTCATAGGCCAATAAGGAAGGGTTTTGATATCATGGAAATGACCAAAATAGATAAGCCCCTTTTCCCATTTGATTCCTATACACCTGAGCTGTGAAAACCATTTCCAGGCCAACGCATGTCCTTTAAACATTCTGTTATTGAACTTATATAATTCACCTTGAATCCCTAGCACTGGACGTTTATCTTCATCCTCTCTTAACTTCTTCAGTAATGCCTTCAACGCATCAGAATGCCTAAACATTTCGACTTTCTCTGTTTCATCATCAAAAACCTCAGCAATGATCTTCTTTCCTTTAACTTCAGCAATCTTTTCAGCTTCCTTTAGGATTTTATCATCAATAATTTGAATGCTGGTTTTATCCTTCATATTGTAATACTTCAGGTACTCTTCATGAGATATGTCTTCGATTTCTACCTCATTGAAGTTGCCGGTATCTCTATCATCATAGTTTTGACCCGGTTCAATAACTAGAATGTCAAGTATCTCTTGATTCTTCAAAATGTCTTATAGAGATATTCCAGCTTGCTGCGCGACACCTTCAAGTATCTCTTTTGTTATTGCAACACTGACCTCCCCATCTTCCAATTCTGGATCTTGAGATTCAAGGCAATACTTCATGTCATCATTCAAAAATATCTCTGGAAACTTTCCTGTTAGCTCAATAGTATAACATCCACTTTTCATCATTTCTTTCAACATTTTTCTTGTCAGCATCAGTCATTTCTCTAGGTTTCTTGCTGCTTGAAGCTAATTTATCTTCCTTTTGAGTGTCATCATGCTTCTTGAATGAGTAATTATCAGCATCATCATCATCAGAATCTTTAAAACTTGCTAACTTTTCCTTATTCACTCCATCACCACCTAAAGTATCATTATCATCATCACCAGTACCACTATAATCAAAATTTTCTTCCTTATCCTCTTCATCTTCTTCTTCCTCAGCACCTTTCAGTTGAGGTGCTTTCTCATACAGACTGTCAATGATTTTCTTCAATTTCTTGTTTTCTTGTTCAATCATCAAGATATTCTTTGCATTCTTCTTACTTGATGATTTCAATTCAGCATTCTTGACTTGTAGATTGGTTACTTCTTCTTCCAACTTAACTTGTCTTTCTTTGGAAGCAATCACAATTTGTAATATATCCTTCTCATTCTCCTTCATCTACTTTATCTCATTCTCATCCTTATTGAAGAATTTCATTATCTTACCAATATGCTTGTTTACCAAATTCATCACTTCATCAGAAAACAGTAGCTTTGGATTGTGAGCTTGATTCTTGTTGTGGTTTTGCAATAGGTGACTTCAAAGATTGTGAAACTGAATCTGGATTTTGTTGTTGTTCAGTTTCAGTCACTACTTTTTGTTTCTTTGCTGCCTAGGATACTGGTTGTGAACTTTAAGCTGGTGGCATCTTCTTACCCTTTAATAACAAGTCAATCTCTTTCTGCTTCCTTACTTTAGATGATTCTCTCTTTGCCATAGCCTTAAACCCACGTCCTCATTTGTTTGAAACTGGAACAATCGGAGGACCTCCAAGATCTGCATCCTCAACAATCAAATCTTCTCTTTCTTCAACATAGCCTCTACTCAATTGTTCTTTATCAACCTGATCAATTGGATTAGGAGTACTCAAATCACCAATGGCCTTGGGATGAGTATCCTTAACAATTTCATCATCTACATCCCAAACCTCCTCTATCTCGGTCTCCTCTGAATCTTCATTAACTAACAACGTCTTTGCCTTAGCCTTTCCCTTCTTCTTTGCTTTTGGCTCATCAATTTTCTCTTTACCCTTTCCATTAGACTTTGCTCCTTTGTTTATCACTTGGCATTTCTCTTTCTCTCCTTTCTTTATAGGAAACAAAGGAGAGTCCGAATCTGAATTACCATTTGGATGCCTGACATCATCATTATCAGGTGCAACATAGCCGGGTGTAATCAGATGTCGAAACAATCTCCTGTTCGGTGGCTTCTCATTCTTAGCTTTGCTTTTGTACGTCCTCATTCTATTAAGAGTCTTCATGTTCATGTGTTCTTGGTTCACTATCTTTAACGGATCTCTTATCAACTTGGGATACTTCTTGTCAAAAATCATTTGTAAAAACCTTGGGTACATTAGAAACTTATCTGTCTTTATCCCCCCACATATTTCTCTCATATGACTAAACAACATTCCAGAAACATTGTACTATTTGTTGAGTATCAATGCAACTGCAAGCGAACAAAGTGTATCTCTCAAGACATCGAATCCTCCACGAACAAGTCCAAATACATGCAGAAGAACTTGTAAAAGGTATTTAAACGGTGGAGAGACATTCACCTTATTCAGCTACCACTCTGTAATCGGCGCAAAATACTTCATTCTTAAGAAATAACCTCTTTTCACTGCCCATGGCAACTTGATTGGATCCGTCTCTTTATCAGTCAGCTGTAACACTCTCCTGAAATCTTCTTCTCCCACCAACACATCCAAACCCTGTATCTTGCTATAGATCACCGACTTGCCTTCCCAGAACATCAATGTAGCATTCTTCCAAAATTCTTCCTGATGATCTTTATAAATCGGTTGTGTCTTTGCAATAGCGTACACAATTCTGGATCTTCTTAGAAATTCAAACATCATATCCCTCTGAATTCGTCATATTTTTCATGTGTTCTTGGTTCACTATCTTTAACGGATCTCTTATCAACTTGGGATACTTCTCGTCAAAGATCATTTGTAAAAACCTTGGGTACATCAGAAACTTGTCTGTCTTTATCCCCTCACATATTTCTCGCATATGACTAAACAACATTCCAGAAACATTGTACTATTTGTTAAGTATCAATGCAACTGCAAGCGAACTAAGTGTATCTCTCAAGACATCGAATCCTCCATGAATAAGTCCAAATACATGCAGAAGAACTTGTAAAAGGTATTTAAACGGTGGAGAGACATTCACCTTATTTAGTTACCACTCTGTAATCGGCGCAAAATACTTCATTCTTAAGAAACAACCTCTTTTCACTGCCCATGGCAACTTGATTGGATCCGTCTCTTTATCGATCAGATGTAACACTCTCCTAAAATCTTCTTCTCCCACCAACACATCCAAACCCTGTATCTTGCTATAGATCACCGACTTGCCTTCCCAGAACGTCAATGTAGCATTCTTCCAAAATTCTTCCTGATGATCTTTATAAATTGGTTGTGTCTTTGCAATAGCGTACACAATTCTGGATCTTCTTAGAAATTCAAACATCCCTGTGAATTCGTCATATTTTTCATCAACTTCGACAATGTATGCACAGCAGTTGTGCTTTGGTTCAAATTTGAGCTCTTTTGGTTATTTTTGTTCAACCATTTTATCTATACAAACAACAAAAACATAAAACACATTAGTTCGGACTATGAAATCAAAATTTTGTTTGTTTGACAGTTGGTTCGACCTATCGAGGATCCGAACCAATTTCTATGAGTTCGAATGAGACAAATATGACCCATTCGACCCTATAGAAACTTCATTCTACCCAAAGAATGTTCGAATGAAACTGTTCATAATTAAAATTTTTAATTCATTGATTTAACCAATTTTAACATCTGATATTGATTGAAACATGTTCTAATAATATCGACTAAGCCTAATGAAAAATCAATTTTACTAATTAATCACTAATCGATCATTTTTCCTAAAATCTAGGGTTTTAAAAATTGAATTCATTCATTTGTTGTTGGTAGTCCTAGATTTTGTTTCATTCTCCCCCTAAAATGATCGAATAGTGTTCTATAATCATCAAACAAGTCCAATAAACAGTCCATGGCATCCAATCAACAGTCTAGGGTTTCAGACTCTAAAATCGAATTTTTGATCGTTTTTGTGGTTGAAATCCTGCAAAAATCAAGATGTAAGTACATTATAGTCTAAGGAACAAGATCACAATGTGTAAAAACAAAGATCAAAATAGTGGGGTAGAAAGAATTCGCCAAAGAATGAGGCATTAAGGTATATATAGAATTGTTGGTTCGACCTCTTGAGAGTGCGAATGAGTATGAAAGTTATTGGATCGAACCTAATAAAAGGTCGAAACAAAAACTCTGGGTTCGAATATGATATTTATCAATCCCACACTCATTCGACCTAACTAAAAGGTACGAATCAACTCACAAAACACTCGTTCGACCTACCGAAAGGCCGATTGAAAATTTCGTAAAATGAATTTTCACCAAAATGTCCAATTCGATCCACGTCTTGAAAATTTCAAACTTTTAACCTTTCAATCTTTCAAAAATCTGATTTTAAAGATACAAAACTCAGATTGGCTCGTCAAACTTCTGAAAATGATCATGATCATCTTCCAACACCGGTTATCGAAAAAACGTAGAAATGTAAAATCTTTTGGATTTTCTGAAATTTATGTTAAAAGATACCAAAAATCTTTTCGAGTTTTGCATATATGAAGAAAATCAAACAGAAAACAATAAACCTTTTATGATTTTCCAGTAAGAGGATCATATCAGTTTATGAATGGTCAAATCACACCGTTGTTCTATTACATTTTAACTTTTTTGACTGTGTGACTCGACAATTGCTGATATTGTTGTCCACATAAGCTCACATGCAGACCGTTATGCAGTCTTTAAAATGATACGCTTAAGGTGTATTAATAACTGACTTACCTGTGGTTCCCACACACACGACATACTCCCGTATCAAGGAATTTTGCACAAAGGTTCATTGTAACGCGTGATTATGTTGTTTTAATCCGTTTGTTACAAGGTATGAGACACAGAGGTGCACAGGTCAGCAAATCAATGCTATAGAGTAACTTGTGCACTCTACCAGGTTGAGGCTTATATCAATCATGATTTGCTTCATAGATTTGATACGATGCATTAGATGATCTTTGATCATCATCATACATTTCAAGTTCCTCATTCGGTAACTTGGAGTTTTGGCATTAAAGCTCTTTTAATAAGGTACCCTGACTGAATCTGGGTCCGTATATCAATACGACAGATGATCAGTCAGGCCATCCCTAGATAATAATCAACATAACGATGAGGATTTTTAATTTAAAACTAATTTTTGGTTTTTTAATTTTTGAAAACATAAAAACAAAAGAAAATTTGATAAACGGATGAGGAGTCTAATCACACAGACATGTTACGAATATCATATCTTGGTAGGGTTGTTCATGAGCCGAGCCGATCCGAGCGGAGCTTTGCTCATTTACAAACCGAACCGAGCGGAGCGGCTCGTTTACAATCGAGCCAAAAACCAAACGAGCATTATTCGAGTGCAAATTTTCCGAGCGAGCGCTGAGCAAGAATCAAGCGGAGGGTAATTTGGACGATCATAAAATTAGGATGTTTCATTCGATGTTTTCATTGTCGGGTGACAACTAACACTACAATGAATTGTAGAATAGCGACGACATATGTTGCCGGTAAAGGTGCCATAAGTCGCTGGTAAATGTATTAGTGACGACGGATCGTCAGTAATGCGTCGCTGGTATTGCTATGTCGCTGATGCTCCAGCTGTCGTCGGTAAGTGTGTCGCTGGTATTGACCTGCATTATTAGCAGCGACTCATATACTTTTAGCGACGACATTTGACGTCACTAATCATTTTAGCCACATCATCATCTTACTTTTACCGACGACATGTGTCGTTGGTAAAGGTCTGAAAACTGGAAACCGTATAAGGTCGAACTGTCTAATGAATGTTATATATAAAGCCATAATTTTTTTTATTAAGTTAAGTGGCTAGTTATATTTTGTTTGCATATACGTACTAAGTTAAATCCAATAGAATGTTATATATAAAGCCATAAATTGGAATGACCAGTTCATATAAAACCATAATATATCCTTACATTTAGTTATTTTGATCCATGCAATAAGGATTTTGGCCATAGAGAAGATAAAATTGCAATGGCCAGTTCATTGTATGTTTATTTCACTTGTCTTTGTATTTATTTATTTATTCATTTTTATTTATTTTATCAACTTCTTGTTACACTATAGATCTAGAAGCCGGCTTAACTTGAAGACCATTAGACTTCAAGGGGAGGTTTTATTTCTTAAAATTCAGTGCTTAACTTATTGACCATCGCACTTTTGAAAAGTCCTCCCAATAAGCATAACATTCTAGCTATAAATAGGCATCAGTGATTCATATAACTTCATCAATAAACACCAATAGTTTACCAAACCCACTAGAGTTATGGACTCATTCAAATTTCACTTTGCACTTGTGTGTTTCTTATCTTTTGCCATGTTTCAGAGCACCTATGCACAAAATTCTCCACGAGATTACTTAAATGCTCACAATGCAGCGCGTTCACAAGTGGGTGTTGGAAACATGGTATGGAATGCGACTGTAGCTGGCTATGCTCAAAGATATGCTAACCAAAGGATAGGGGATTGCAATCTCATCCATTCCAGTGGACCTTATGGTGAGAACCTTGCCTAGGGTACTGGTGACTTCACAGGTGTATCAGCTGTAAATTTATGGGTAAGTGAAAAAACATCATACAACCACGGTACCAATACGTGTGCTAGAGGAAGCGTTTGTGGCCACTATACTCAAGTAGTGTGGCGTAATTCCAATCAACTTGGATGCGCTAGGGTTCAATGCGCCAACAATGGTGGGTGGTTCGTAATTTGCAGCTATTATCCTCGTGGAAACTATATTGGCCAGTCTCCTTATTAGTTAACCAACTATATAAATGCATGCTGCTGTTCCCTTAAATACCTATTATATGATGTATGAATAAACATGCATTTTCATGTGCAATAATAAATGATCAATCTAAAATCCATATGTTCCTTTTAAATACGTTCTCATATATTCATAGTACTGGATGCATTTTTTTAATACTTTTGTTGAAATTTGGACTTATAGGCCCTATATTATAACATAGTACAATAGAAAATCAAAATTATAATATAGGGTACTTGCGAAAACAATAATAATATTATAAGATATATTTAAATGTCGTGGGGTAAAAAACATACATTTTAAGAAATCTCTTGTTTTTATGTGGTAAAGTGACAATAATATCCTCAAAAGCAGTGATTGTGTTTTGTCTTTTATGAGAAAACTGAAAATTGTATTTTTATTTTTGAAATGGACATTTAATTTGAGACAACAAAAATGAAAAAATAGACATTTAAATAGGGACGGAGGGAGTAGTACAATAGAAAATCAAAATTATAATTCGATTTTCACATATTATTATATTCATGAATGACCAATCAGTTCTTTGGCAAATGGCCAACACCATAAATAAAAAGGCCAATACCCAGCACCTCAAATTAAAAACTTTGCAAAATGGAGTGTGCATGATCTCTCTAGTCTATATATGGAGTGTGCATGATCTCTCTAGATCATGTTGAGGCAACATGATTGAAGCTGTTCTTTTCTCTATTTATACTCAGCTATAGAGTGTGTACGCTCACTTTTGCATGTCACGTCAGCGTCCACTAACTGATCAGTTAGTTATTAGTTAACAAAGGTTCATTATCGGTCAATACGCTAAAAGTTTTGATCGTTGTTGGTAATTTTTGAAGTAAAGATTATTATCGGCCAATTGGTGAAAGATTGGATTATTAAAATTCAATTGCGCTAAAAAATAAAACAAGAAATACAGAAAGAATGGACACGTCCAAACTCCTATCATCGCCTCACCTTTTTTTATGAAAGGTTAATTTCTTTAATCCCATGGTCTTTGGGATATGAACCCAAGACATCCCACAACCTGTGTGTTTTAAAGGATTTGCCTTTGCTAATGGACCACCACCCATTTGGTATTGTCGCCTCACCTAGGTTTTAGACATCGCCACCTTGACCTCCATTGATTACGCCATGGTTCTTGAACTAAAAATAACTAACTAAACTAGAAAATTAAATTATTTTTGGGTTTTCTTGAGGTTATTTTAATAAAAGCATTAAAAACTAAGACTAAAAACTACACTAAGCCACCTACTCGACGGGAACGACGCCATTTTGATCGTAATCGTTTGGTCGGTCAAAATAAAAAATTAAGTAGTAGGTGGAAAGTAAGGTCGTCTCCATGGGAAATTGGTGAAAAGTTGTAATTTTAATCTAAATTAACTAATGTCTAATGATTTGTTTTGATTAATTGAGAAAAGCTAGGAACTTTGATTTTAAGTTGAAAACAATAATAAAAAGAAAGTAACCCCCGCTAGTTTTCCTGTTCAATAATTCACTCAAACTTGTTGTACTTAGATGGATACCACATAGACATGACCATGTTTGGGAGAATTTTTCATTAAATATGGTGAAAACCTTAAAAATTTGCATATGATCAGTAAATAGCGCCAGGTGGCACCACTTTTAACCCATTTGACCCCACCTGACACTGAAATTCCTAAACGGAGGGCCAAACTTTGTTTTCTTAAAAAAAATCTTCATTATAACTCCGTTTTCATTGATTCTTGTGTCCACGTCTTCATGTTTCACAACTCTATCACATCATCATTTAATATCTTCAATTCAAACCCATTTGATTTTTCCAAAAATGCATCCAATCCTATCCAACTACCTAGGATACAAATAAACTCAAAGTAACCATGTTTTATGATATAAACAACTTAAAATTACATAATTAACTACATCTTGACATGCTAAAAGACCCTCTCATCATAGACGATGGAAAGGCACTTAATTAAATGACCATCGATGAATGTGCCAAGAGAGCATGGAAGAGGACCCCAATTAGAAGGGCGACTCGGCTGAGTCGTTAGAGTCTGGATCATTTCCTTTTAATCATGGTGTCTCGATAAATCATGTTCCAACTCTTTTACCTCTACTCTTTGTTATTCTTGTTGTGACCACTATCTTTGATATTGGGAAAGATGTTGATTGGTTTTAGGGTCCTATGGATGTTATTTGGTGCACATCTAACAACTATGACAAGTTTAAGGCTCTCATCGAGCCAGTTGATCTATGGCTCATGCGGAGCCTATTGTTGTTTCTAAGTGTGTAGCTCTTGCTAAGTTTGTTGTTGTTCCTTAATCACCACTAGGTCTGCGATAGTTGTTTATGTAGCTCTTGTCGAGCTTGATGTTATTATTGTTTCTGTAGCTCTTGTCGAGCTTGATGCTATTGTTTTCGTATCTTCTTGTCACACCCCGCCAAGGCAGAAACACGGGGATGCGACCATCGAAAGGTTTTCAAGCACAAGGTTCAAGCAACATACACAGTTTTATTAAAATAGTATCATCAAAGGATTGGTATTGTCATAAATTATTCAACATGACATTGTCTTAAAAACAAAATAGTGTTTGAAATTCGTGAGATTGAAACTTAAACATTATGGAACTAAAAAAACCCATGCCAACGAGGTACCACCAAGTGCTTGCTCAAACCCCTCTCCCAAATCTCCGTTGCTCGCCATTTAGTTACCTGAAAAACATGCACAGAGTTTTATCAACAATAATGTCGGTGAGTTCACAGGTTTATGTGTACTAAATGAAATACTTTTGTAATTTGTGTATGGCCAATCATAAGCTAGCTAAGCAAATGATTACTGTGCAAACCATGAGTCCCATAACCAAACCCCTTGACTGTTATGCCTCGTGCATTGTACACTAAAGACAATGTGTATACATAGTAGAATACTAACACTCCTTTGTATGTAACCGGTTAGAGCGACTAACCAAGAGTGGGTGTCAACCCAATAGATCTATTAAAGTGTTCCATGGCTTTTGATAGCTAATGGTTACAGTAAATGTGATACGAGGACTAGTGAGATCATGAACCAAATGTCATGTTCCATATGGTAGTCACGATAGAATTATCACCCAAATTGTACATTGGACTAGAGTTACTGCATGTTTATCCCTCGAAAATGTAAAATAGTAAAATGGGGCCGTGAAACTCACTTGGTAGTGTCACGTGTGGTCTAGTGAAGCTGAAAATGTGAAATAGCTACCGTCCGTACAATGATTGCCCTATGATTGTTAAGAGCACGGTAAATCATACGTTCTTTTTGTTTATCATACAAGTCGTTCACCCGACATTCGTGGACCTCGTTTTTAATGTATGTGGGCCACGTAGTGGTGCACGTGGTGATCTTATATGTACTTGTAAAATGTATGATTCCGGAAATCCCGGGCGTTTTGTTGTATCATGGTTTCCATTGTACCCAAGGTGGACCGCACATGTTGTTATGGTTCGTGAATCAATACTAATTCGTCATGTGTGGTCGGTTTTCGGAAAAATATGCGTTTAACATAGGCCCAAGTCCCTTTTAATACCAAAATGAGACTAACATATTCGTAATTTAATTCAGTCAATAATAAATAAATGATCTTGAAAATCGTAATATATAACATTAAATTCGGTCAATTATTATTATTATTATTATTATTATTATTATTATTAATGTCATTAAAACTCATAATAAATAACATTAAAAATGAATAAATCCTGTTAATTGCAGACAAGACCAATAATAATTTATAAAGACATATTAAACAAAATTTCGTAGTAATAGTATTATAAATAAATGAGATTAAAAAATCGTAATAAATAACATTCAATTTGGTCAATTAATATTAATGTCAATTTGTATTAGTAATATATTCGTAAAAAAAGTAATAGAAAATTTTAATTCGGTCAATAAAATATATATGACATTAAATTTAAAAATTGTAATATTAGTTTTACTATTATATTCGTAATTTAATTCGGTCAATAATAAATAAATAAGATTAAAATTAAAAATCATAGTATTAGTATTAGTAATATATTCTTAAATTAATTCGGTTAATTCGGTCAATAATAAATAAATGAACTTAAAAACCATAATATATTAAATTCGGTCAATTATTATTAATGTCAATAAAACTCAAAATAAATATCATTAAAAATGAATAAATCCTATTAATTGCAGGCAAGACCAATAATAATTCGAACAAATAGTAATATAAATAATATTAAACATAATTTCATAAAGATAGATTAGACGTAATTTCGTAGCAATATTAATATAAATAAATTAGATTAAAAAATCGTAATAAATACATTCAATTCGGTCAATTATTATTAATGTCAATAAATAACATTAATTCTAACATATTAAAAATACATTAAAAATGATTAAATCTTATTAAATATAAATTCAAAAAAACTAATATAAATAACTGAGATTAAAATTTTTAATAAATAACATTAAATTTAGTCAATTATTATTAATGTCAATAAATAATATTAAACATCTTAATAAATAACATTAAAATGAATAAATCTTATTAGCTGCAATCAAGACTAATCATAATTCGTATGTGGCAACTGTAACGTCACTTCATATGATGTTTTTAGACAACAGAAATTTGTTCATGGCCTTCGGCACAGTCTGGAAAGATATGTATAAAAAAATTAAAAAAAAACATTTTATAAAATGAAATAGGCATTATTATACAAAATAAAAATCAATCATACCAACACGGTTGACGAAGGGTCATGCAAAACCTTGAAGAATTGAGAACCTTTGTGATAAGACATAATAACGTTGGTGTGTTCGGATGAGGTCCTGATTTTTAAAATAAGTAAAATATAGAATGATTAAATTAGTTTAAAGGTAAATCCGATTCACTGTATATCTATCAATACCTATTTAAAAAGTTGGTATTTCTAAAGAATAATCACAAATGAATACATCAAATTGATAAAGTTCTTGAAACGATTAAATGTTAATTATCCATGTTCATTCTAAACCATCAAGATCGTATTTTATAAAAAAAAAACCGATTAAAACTTCATTCAAAATGTATCAGTGTTTAATCATTGATAATAATATTATTGAAGAATTTGATTAAATAGTCAAAGATTAAAAAAAACCGATTAAATCTTCATATGGATCATATTTTATAAGAAAACCGATTAAATAGTCAAACTAATTTTTGTAAACAAAAATTAAAAAACCGATTAAGTCAAACCATTTGATTAAAAAAATGATAAGAGTAATTTATTCATAAGATTAACAGTAAAGCATCGAGTTTGTTAACAAAAATATCAACTGAAAAATCGTATACATAGGTTTCATCAAGATGATTAACAGTAAAGCATCGAGTTTGTTAACAAAAATAAATAAAACACAATAATATTAAGCAATGTTAGAAGAATGGGGATTGATGATTACCTTGAATCAGTTGTGAAGAATCAAGAAAGTATGAAAGATAAAGGAGGAGGATAGAAAGGTTTTTTATGGAGAAATGAAGAATGATTTGTGGAGAATGAAAAAAAATTCTGAAAATGGTTTATATGGACTTCAATTCGGAGCTCCATATTGTGGTTGGATCCATGAGGACCCTCTCTAAGGCCTCCATTCGACCTAAATGTATTCAATTATTATAATATTAAACATTTTAATAAATAACATTAAAAATGAATAAATCTTATTAATTGCAATCAAGACTAATCATAATTCGTATGTGGCAACTGTAACGTCACTGCATATGCTGTTTTTGGATAACAGAAATTTGTTCATGGCCTTCGGCACAATCTGAAAAGATACGTATAAAATATTAAAAAAACATTTTATAAAATGAAATAGGCATTGTTACACAAAACAAAAAACAATCATACCAACACGGTTGACGAATGGTCATGCAAAACCTTGAAGAATTGAGAACCTTTGTGATAAGACATAATAACGTTGCTGTGTTCGGATGATATCCTGATTTTTAAAATAAGTAAAACATAGAATGATTAAATCAGTTTAAAGGTAAATCCGATTCACTGTATATCTATCAATACCTATTTAAAAAGTTGGTATTTCTAAAGAATAATCACAAATGAATACATCAAATAGATAAATTTCTTGAAACGATTAAATGTTAATTATCCATGTTCATTCTAAATCATCTAGATCATATTTTATAAAAAAAAAACCGATTAAAACTTCATTTTGATTAAATAGTCATAAATTAAAAAAAAAACCGATCAAATCTTCATATGGATCATATTTTATAAGAAAACCGATTAAATAGTCAAACTAATTTTTGTAAACCAAAATTAAAAAACCGATTAAATCTTCATTGCGGAATTTGATTAAATAGTCAAAGATTAAAAAAACCGATTAAGTCAAACCATCTGATTAAACAAATGATAAGAGTAATTTATTCATAAGATTAACAGTAAAGCATCGAGTTTGTTAACAAAAATATCAATTGAAAAATCGAATACATAGGTTTCATCAAGATGATTAACAGTAAAGCATCGAGTTTGTTAACAAAAATAAGTAAAACACAATAATATTAAGCAATGTTAGAAGAATAGGGATCGATTATTACCTTGAATCAGTTGTGAAGAATCAAGAAAGTATGAAAGATGAAGGAGGAGGATAGAAAGGTTTGTTATGGAGAAATGAAGAATGATTTGTGGAGAATGAAAAAAAATCTGAAAATGGTTTATATGGACTTCAATTTGGAGCTCCAAATTGTGGTTGGATCCATGAGGACTCTCTCTAAGGCCTCCATTCGACCCGAGTTTATTTAATTATTATATAGATAGATAAGAAAAACTAAGTATTATTTTTGTCGGGCGATAATTGAACACGACTAACATGAAACGTCTAAACATCACCAATTCCTATGCGATGACAAACAAATTATGAATTAAAACTTTAATTGTTCAAAACAAATAGACGAGATATGATTAGAACTTGACATGACTTCTAAACTATAACGGGAATTAGCGAGTCTCCATCGACTTTCCCCAAAACTAGTTCTTGACTCTCGTATTACTTGATTTAACTTGTAGTTTCTATTTGTGCCGTTTGACGTACTTACCTCGGACAAACACTCAAATCACCTACATCAAGGTGAGTATACTTATCCCCTTTTTCATTTTTACACTTTTGGGGTGATTCATGTACACATATTAAACTTACACTTACACATATTCATAAACATTTTCACATACAATTCATACACGTGTTATGCTTTGAATTCTTGTGCTTGTGAGTAAACATAAATGTAGTATACTTGAAAACGTTACAAAATCATTAACTTTGCTAGCCGACTTTAACAATGGATAACGCTATTTGAATTGACAACCCGCCTAGTGGAAAGTACCTATGGTGGTAGGAAGTCGTAGGTCATTGTTAATGTAATAAACTTTGTCACATAAGAGGTTTGATTTTGGCCCGCATTGTGTACTTACGTGTTTTCCATATTTTCCTTGAATGAAGCATGACACATGAATTGTAAAACATATTCTTTACACTTATATTATACGTATACAAACTGAGTATGCTCACCAACATGTTTTATGTTGACAAAATTATTTTCGTACATGTTTTAGGTTTATGCTTGTTGCCTCTGTTAGAACTTGGGATTTACATGAAGTGATCGTTAGACTTTGTTGTAACATATGTAGCCTCATTTTGTTGCAATACAATCTATAATAAATCTTATTTACACTTTAGTACCATCAGCTTTTGAACAATCGTCACTACGTGGCACCTCGATGTTTTCGTCATCGGTTGGGGTGTTACACCCAGTCTAGTAAAACAAGAGTTAATCAAAAAACTCAACACTAAACACCTGTTTAGTCATACAACACCATGACAAATCAATCAGAAAGCATTTCATGAGGTTACCACACCCTAACACATATAAGAGATCACAAGACCACCATGTGTTAACATCTAATAAACAAGTGTTCATGAATTCAATAACTATGAAACTAATACATGTTAACTTCATCATTTAACCTCGTAACATGATTTGGTAAGTCTTGATCGACTATGCCCCATGATAACTTGAGTTATAGACCAATGATCCTAACCCCTTAGTACTAAAGGCCGATCACACTTCATTTGATCACCTAAGTCCATAAACACTCAACTACTATGCTTGCAAGTCCCATCCAATTCCATCACAATGGTATGTTAAACAATATACTACAACACTGTGACACCCGGCATGTTTAGGTTAACATTTTATAAACACATAAAGTCTACCTTAGCGAAAAACGTTTATTAAACATACTTAACGAGGTCAGTAGAGTCGGAACACAGTCCGCATTGTCTAGGGTTCAATGATTTGGAAGATCATTGGGTTAATCACACACGTACAAGTTATGAGTCCCGTTGTTGGTGAATTACATAAATAAATTACATGTAATGCATTGATTGATTCTTATGTGGTGGATTATATGCAAATACGTGTTTAAACAATATTTAGATGATTATCCATGCTTATATATGTTAAACATAGATTAGGATTACATGTTCATGTGTTAGGATGCGTTAAACACGACAAACTGGAAAATCTGGAAAACATAAGCCTTGGTTCGACCAATAGCGTGGGGGCGAACCTGGCATGGGCCTTGGTTTGACCCAGCGTGGGGGCGAACCTGGAAGGAGAGAACAACATAAAGGTTCATTCGACCTTGTACAGGGGGCGAACGTGGGTACCTTCGACCTTGTACAAGGGGCGAACGTGGACTAGTATAAATACCACACTTTGTCATTTTTCACCATTTCACAAACCCTAAACGCCTCTAAACACTCTCTAGCAACTTTAATCATTAAGGAAGGAGTTTTCGCTCTTGTTTTCCATAATCTAACCTACAAACATCTTCTAAACAAAGATCTAAGGTGTGTTCTTCATCCTAAATCCTTTTTAAAGCATTTTGATTCGTTTTCATTAAACCCCAAGAGTCCAGATCTGATTCAAACATGTTTTCATCGATAAAAACCTTCCTAACATCTTTCTAAACATAACCTATTCATAAACAATGTGTTTTCATACAAATTAACATATGTTAATGGTGATTTATGTGGTGTTATGTATTGTTTGATGATTAATTGTTGTATAGATGTTATAACAATGATCTAGGACTGTTATTGATGATGATTTATGATTGAGATAGGTTACAATTGATTATTTATGATGTTTTGCTCATTTTGGGGATTTTGGGTTAGATCTAGGGCTTGTTCATGATGATAGTGATAGGGATATGATTGGGGGTTTCTTGTTCATGATAATCTGAGTATATTAAGTTGATTATTGATTAATTTCATAAAGTTTCCTAATTGGGTAATGATTGCACGCGTTTGATGTGACATCTCCATAATTTGCCATTTCGGGTAACTTGTAAAACGGACGGATTTCGGGACAAAATTGGTAGGGTTTTGTAGGAATATGTTAATGATAGTTGACTGCTGTGATTAGTGATGTTTCGTGATGTTTTCGTACCGTTTAGATGCGTTTTGGTGTGTTTTATAAAGTTCTGCAGCAAAGAGTCGAACGTGGAACTCATTCGACCCTTCGTGGGGTCGAATGTGGCTCAAAAGGGTCGAATGTGGCTCAAAAGGGTCGAATGTGGCTCAAATGGGTCGAAGGTGGCTCAAATGGGTCGAATGTAGCACCATAGGGTCGAATGTGGGTGTCTAGGGGTAGAATGTGGGTGCCTGGGGTCGAATCTGGGTGCCCGGGGGCGAATTAACACGTGTTAGGGTCGAATTAACATACGTTAGGTCGAATAAACATATGTTAGGGTCAAATAAACATGTGTTAGGTCAAATGAACTTGTGAATAGGTTGAATGAACATCATGAGGGTTGAACAAAGGGTCCATGGGTCGAACCAGAAGCCCTTGGGGGCGAACCAAACACAGGAAACTCCCGATTCGACCTTACAACATTGTATATGCGATTTTTGATGCAAACTAAGTGTTTTATGCTTGAAAATTATGTGTTAACCTTATGTGCATGACTAATTGATGTAATGGGTCACCAACGGGATGTCGGGTCTGTCTGGTATGTCCGGTTAACGTTTAAACGCACTTTTTAACACACGTAGTCAAGATCTGGACAATCGGGGACTAGTTAACCTTCGGGTTAGTAGTCAATACATTTATTCAAACTCATTGATAGGTTGTCACTAATTTGGGTCATCATACACGTGTTGGAATTCTAAGTATCTGAAGGCGCACTCTAAGGTGAGTTTCACGGCCCCTCTTTTATACTCTTTTCTCTCGGGGGAGAAACATGCCACACGTTTTAACAATGCAACGATTATGTTTTGAAAACATAACTCTTATGGAACGTAACACTTTTAAAAACATAACACTTTTAGAAACATGACGCTTGGCACTTAAACTTGGGCAGCACTTTGAGCAACGCTTGTCAGAAATAATGGTTTCAGCAACACAATCGTAGTAGTAAGGGAACGTTTGTTATTTACTTAAAGGTTTTACACACTTGGACTTTTGAGATGAAACTCTTTACGCTTGAAACGTTTTTTGAACTTAAAACCTGTGAACTCACCAGCATTATATGTTGACATCTTTTTGGCATGTTTTCTCAGGTCGCTAAGGTAGCAGCATTGAGTTTAGGCGCACGGAGTCGCACTTGCGTCTAGGATCATGTCTCACGTTTTGGATTGTTAAACTTTAAACTTATGTCTCATCGTTATTCAGTTTTGTAAAACTAAATTTGCTTCCGCTGTGTTTTGAATCATAGTCTTTGAAACTATTGCATGTTTTGGTTTACGTATCTTTTCACATATAGTTGTCGTTCGTTGTGACCGTTGACTTGGATCCTGGTGTGTCACACGCCTCGCGGTAAAACTCCGCAAGTGGAAATTTGAGGGTGTGACAAACACCATTAATACATACATATATATACATGCATGACTACATATTAATGGATAGAGGTTTCTTTGTCACACATTACACTAACATGGAGTCTTACACCTTATACCTCACACTAACTCATGGGAAAACCTTACTCCTTTTGTCTAACCTATCACTAGAGACCTTACTCTATTCTTGGACTCTTCTTTTCCCTTGTTTATATACGTGGCCAAAGAACAAGACACAAGGAGGCATGCATGAGTCACCTTTACCAAGTTTCACCAAAAAAGCAATAAACACTCACCTACAATACAAGTCAACTTACCCTATACACTAGAAACAAACATTCCCTTCCCCTTTTCCCACAAATGGCGGCCAATAGTGACCCTACAAGCCTACATCCCACGAGAACATGACAACAAGTAGTTCTTGGAACTATCAACCTCTAAAGCATAAAGACAAGGAATGTTCCAAAGACAAGTTACTATCAAAATCCACACACTTATGCTACACACTTATAGAGTACTACAAGGCTTGCCGATAACATGTGTTTCAAGAAGATAGTCAAACTACCGATAACATGTTTTTTAAGATATCTCATCAGAAAGATCATATCCAGGTTATGACAATGAAAAAGATAGTCTAACTACCGATAACATGATTTAAAAAATTTCAGTAGTGATGACTTAGAAGAAATGGACATGCTTCATCAACTGGCCATGTTAAGCATAAAAACAAATAAATTTTATAAAAGGTCAGGAAGGAAATTTCCAGGACTGAACAGTTCTACAAAAATTGGTTTTGACAAATCTAAACTAAGATGTCACAAGTGTCAGAAGTAGGGACACTTTGCTACAGAGTGTAGAAGCTCTAGCTTTAACCAATCACAGTCTAGAAATCAATCAAACCCTAGTTATAATAGGAACTTTGGAACATAGGGAAGTGCACATTTTGTACAGACACAAGCTCCACAAATCCAATACGTGCCACAAGTACAATATGTTCAGATGCCTGCTCATCAGATGCAGAGCCAACAACAGGTGACTTCCATTCCTGCTGCTCAACAACCCACTTAACAAAGCCTTTTTACAAATAATATATGTTGACTAGAGCAGTCTTCCTTTTGATACAACAGAATGCAGTCCGGATGCAGACAACAAGATGTTTGACATCAACTGGGTGAACCTGATAACGACAGAAAGAATTTTGCCTTAATGGCTTTTGAGGGATGCTCCTCTAATGTTCTCTTATCTCAGGTATCTAAAGAATCTCTTTTAAAACTTTTCTCAAAATCATGTAAAGAATCTTTTGCTTTAATCATGCAAAATCATGAGAGACCAATGTGCATCTACAAGGCAAAGCCAATTACTCTGAAAGAAAATTCACTAAAATGAAATGTGATTTAGAAAGAAAACTTGCTACAAAAACAAAAGAAATTTCTAAATTGACTAACAATGCTATTGAAACCCAAGTACAAATAAAAAGCATGATAGAAAACCTAGGAAATATCAGAAAAGAACTTGCTGACACCAAGGTTGATTGTGAAAAATGGGTAGAGTCATATAGAGGTTACCAAATGCTGCTTAACAAACAAACTGCATCAAATGTTAAGTTTGGCATAGGGTACAATCATACTGAATCACCAACTAATTTTACTCCCAAAACTGCTAAGATAGGAGTAGAATAGTTCAAAAGAAAACTTCTGATATAAAAGAATGCACATCTTTTCATCAGAACTTTCTTCCAATTGAATAAGAAAGTTCTGCAGAAGTAAAAATGACTGACATTGGCTCATCAGTAGTTTCATCTACATCAGGAGTTGAGACCCTGTAAACAACTGATGACCAAATTCCAGATTTAACTATTGT
The DNA here is from genome assembly GCA_028751855.1 of Ambrosia trifida. Taxonomy (NCBI): domain Eukaryota; kingdom Viridiplantae; phylum Streptophyta; class Magnoliopsida; order Asterales; family Asteraceae; genus Ambrosia; species Ambrosia trifida. The sequence continues at coordinate 1,277,624 of CM054127.1, forward strand.
CAGTACTTTTCCTTCCAAAACTCTTGAAAATCAAAAAGGAAAGGCAAAATCTTGTGAAATTTGTGGTCTATTTAACCACAAAACAGAATTTTGTAGATATAGAAAAAGAAATCATTACAACAAGAAAGATTTACAAATGGTTGTGGGAAAACAAATCAAACAAAATTATAAAAATACTTTCTTTCCCAATAAACATCAACCACTAAACACCTTTTCTCAGAGAAAGACTAAATCTCAACCACAGTTTTCCTCTCAAAATTCAATCTTAGAAGTTAGCCCTAAGCCATCAGCAGTTTCACTAACTGCTGAGGTTAAAGAATTGATAAATTTGGTTAAACTTATGATGACCAAAGTTGATGGTGAACCTCAAAAAGGTCCCACCATTGTGTTCAACAATAAATACATTGGCAAAAAGACATGGATTTCTAAAAATGGTCAAAAACAAACTGCTTCTATTCCTAAGAGTACACCCAAAGCCAAATTGGCTTGAGTTTCTAAATCTAACTAATCTACTCTTTGTGCAGAGAGTCTCCAGATTTCTAAATAGCATTTGGTATGTTGATAGTGAAGGCTCAATGCACATGACTGGATGTAGGTACCTGATCAACAATTTCATAACTCAAAGAGAAGGATCTGTGTCCTTTGGGAATAATGCAAAGGGATGTGTTCTAGGATATGGCAATGTATCCTCAGGCAAAATGCAGTTTGACAAGGTCAATCTGGTTGACAACTTGGAATACAACTTGTTGAGTGTCTCTCAAATGTGTGATAAGGGATATTCTTCCTTCTTCACCAAAACAGCATACAAGATCATATCACCAGAAGGCCAAAAGTTGATAGAGAAGATTATTGAATATCATACTTTGCTAATAGCCAAAAGATGTGGCAATGTCTATGCAGTGGACATTGAGAAAGACAAAGTACTGAACAGCACTGTCGGCTTCTTCTCAAAAGCATCAACTTCTGAAACTGATCTCTAACACAGGAGACTTGGCCATGTGAACTTTAAAATCATAAATAAAGTCACTAAAATGGTCTTGGTCAGAGGTCTACCTTTAAAGGAATACCAGTGTAAAGAACATTGTGTTTCCTGTCTTAAAGGTAAACAACATAAGTCCTCTTATAAGTCTATTGAAGAATAAAAAACAACTGCATGTCTTCAACTACTACATATGGACTTATTTGGACTAGTCAAAATCATGAGCCTTGGTAAGAAGAAATACTCCTTGGTCATCATTAATGACTACTCAAGATTCACATGGGTTTTCTTCTTATATTCCAAGGATGAGGCAGCTGATATCATCAAATTCTTCATTCTACAAGTAGAGAAACAAGACTCTCTCTCTCTGTTAAAGTTATCAGGAGCGACAATGGGACAGAGTTCAGGAACAAAACTTTGGATGAATTCTGTTTGTCTAAGGGGATTGTTCGACATTTCAGCATTCCCAGAACTCCTGAACAAAATGGTGTGGTAGAAAGAAAGAATAGAACATTAATTGAAGCAGAAAGAACTATGTTAGCTAATTCAAGCCTACCATTGTATTTTTGGGCTGAAGCAATCAACACTGCCTGCTATGTTCAGAATAGAGTCCTTATCAACAAAAAACATTCCAAAACTGCCTATGAAGTTCTTCATGGCATCAAGCCCCTTATCTCCTTTTTCAGGGCTTTTGGATGTCAATGTTTTATCCTTAGCATCAAAGACTCTATTTCAAAGTTTGCTGCAAAAGTTGATTCAGGTTATTTTCTTGGTTACTCTTCCACAATAAAAGCCTACAAGGTATTTAACTCCAGAACCAAGATAGTTGAAGAAACACTGAATGTCAAGTTTAATGAGTCAAAACACACTCTCATTCCAGCAAAACCTACTGAACTCTTTGACCTTGACAGTTTTCATTTCGGACCTGAAAAGACTGTTATTTCATCTAAAACCTCTTATTATGGTGATCAAGGGTTTTATGATGATGGTCCTCCATCATGGACTCCAAATACAGTCATTAAATCAACTTTTAAACCATCAGAAGTTTCTCAAACTTCTACTTCAAAAACTGCTGATGAATAAATTCAAACTACTGATTCAGCTCCATATACTCCTGAACCACAACATACAGCTGAACCAGATACTATCAACCTTAGTGGTTTATTTGAAGAAGTTCAAGAAGCATCTCCAGCCATAGGGTTACAACAACTGATTGAATACAAGGATCATCCATTGGATCAAATCATGAGTAACATTGCATCAAGGGTACTTACAAGAAACCAGCTCTCCAACTTTTGCGTCTTTTCAGCATTTATTTCTCAGTTGGAACCAAAGAAGTATCAAGAAGCCCTCAAAGATAACAATTGGGTTCAAGCTATGCAAGAAGAGTTGCTCCGATTCAAGAAGAACAGGTCTAGGAAATCTGTCCATTACCATCAAACAAGCTACTAATTGGCATAAGATGGGTTTTTAGAAATAAACAAGATGAAGCTGGTATGATTATCAAGAACAAGGCAAGACTGGTGGTACAAGGTTCTTCACTAGAAGAAGGAATTGATTATGATGAAACCTTTGCTCTAGTTGCAAGGCTTGAAGCCATCAGGTTATTTTTGGCATATGTTATTTCCAACAAAATTAAAGTTTTTTAAATGTATGTCAAAAGTGCATTTTTTATATGAAAAAATAAAATAGGAAGTGTCTGTTTCTTAGCCACATGGGTTTAAGGATCCTACTCATCCTGATTGGGTGTACAAACTTGACAAGGCTCTTTATGGGCTAAAACAAGCTCCAAGGGCTTGGTATGAAACACTATCCACCTTCTTACTCAAAAATCACTTTACAAGAGGCTCCATTGATAAAACACTTTTTATAAAGCATGTTGGAAATCATGTCTTACTTGTTCAGATTTATGTTGATGACATCATTTTTGGTTCAACCAACACTAAATTATGTGATGAATTTAAGAAAGTCATGCAATCAAAATTTGAAATGAATACAATGGGAGAAATGCAGTACTTTTTGGGACTGCAGATTAAAAAACAAACACATGGAACTTTTATACATCAATCAAAATATGTTAAAGAATTATTGAACAAATTTTCTTTACAAGACAGTAAATCATGTTCCACTCCCATGACACCATCCACACAAGTTGAACCAGATGATCAAGGAAAACAGGTTGATCAAACCATGTATAGATGTATGATAGGTTCCATTTTATATCTAACTACTTAAAGACAAGATATTATGTTTTCAACTTGTGTCTGTGCTAGATACCAATCTGCACCAAGGGAATCACACCTAACTGCTGTCAAAAGAATTTTCAGATATCTGAAAGGAACTCCTACATTAGGAATTTGGTATCCTGCTTCAAGCAATACCAAGTTAACAGCTATTTCAGATAGTGACTATGCAAGGTGCAAAATGTCAAGAAAATCAACATCTTGTGGTTGTCAATTCTTAGGAAACAGCCTGGTGTCCTAGCAATTAAAGAAACAAACATCTGTGGCAACTTCAACAGCTGAAGCTGCATACATTGCTGCTACAAGCTGCACATCACAGATTCAATGGCTCCAATATCAACTTCTTGATTATGAAATCAAAGAAACCAAGACTCCACTTTTAGCAGACAATAAATATGCCATTAGCATCATTCAAAATTCTGTTCAATTTTCAAAGAAAAAACATATAGAAATCAGGTATCATTTCATCAGGGATTGCTATGAAAAGGGAAAAATTGAGGTAAAACATGTGACAACAGCTAATCAAATTGCTGATATTTTCACAAAGCCTCTTGACACCACAACATTTCAAAGGTTAGTATCTATGCTTGGAATGCTAAATTTTGAGTAAACTCTGTAAGTCTTTTCACTTTTGTGTACATATTTTACTTTCACTTACCTGTTTACTAATTCTGTTCCAAACCTATGTTGATCAACAAAAAGAGAGAAAAACTACTGATGTACAAAAACATTAGTAAGGGAAAATTTCTGAAAAGAAAAATCTGCTGATGATAATAAAATCTGCAAATATTGATTTTGGGGTATTTTTCATGAAAATCTTTTCAGTAGTTAAAACTACTGAAGAACAAAAATAGGAAACTCCTGATGGCCATTTATTCATTAGAGCTTTTTAGACAAAAAGGGCAAATCGGTCTTTTCCTATTTTTCAGAAGTTTCACCTAAAAAGGCTATTAAACTTCTCAAATCCCTCTTTTCATTATTATCACTTCAAAAACAAAACTTCCCTCTCTGAAACCACCTTCTATTGTTCAATCAAACACACAATGGCTCTAGTTCTTAAACAAGGACATAATAAAGAGGCTACTTTGAAAAAGATGAAGCCTGGTCCCAATACGATAAAATAATTGATTTGATCGTAAAATATCAATATTACACGGCATTCACCATTGACCCAACAATCCATACCGACACTCTCAATGAGTTCTGGGCAAACGCTAAGACTGTTACCAAAGACGGTAAAGTCATTTCCTTGAAGACGAAGATCAAAGGGAAAGAAATGACAATCACACCGGCAACCCTGGGAAACAGACTAGGTCTTGATGATGATGAAGCACCTGATCAAATTCCCAGTGGAACAATCTAATCAACCACAACGTAGTGTGGTCACCAAGGTACATTATCACATGCTACCATTTACAAGAAATATTTTGATGCAAAATATAATCTTTTATTTCACTACATTATCATGTGTTTAAGTCCAAAATCCGGATCGTCTGATCAGATGTCCTCAACCTTACAACCAATTTTTCATTCCATTGTTAATGAAACTAAATATAGGGCATCTTCATACTTTTTCAATGAGTTGGTGTTGCATCACCAAAATGATAAAAAGTAATTTTTGCTGTATCCAAGGTTCTTCATGCAATGTATTATTAGAGAACTTGGACAAGAGGTGCTTATGGGTAAAACAACAATTGTAAACGCTTTATCCTCACAAGCATACTCAAGGCATAATAAACCGGCATTTCTGCCAGAGGTTGACCAAGGGGAACATGTCACAGTCCCTAAGGAACCAACATCCTCAAAACCCATTCCCAAAAAGCCTAAACAAATTAAACAACAAAAATCCAAACCCTCCAACCCAAAAAGGAAAGCAATTCACGAAGTTGAGATGCCTGAAGCTGCTGATATGCAATCTGCACTTTTAAAAGATGTGACTGAAACTTCCTCTCAGTCTCATCCATCTCAAAAAAACCCAAGAGCACCAATATCCATTCCGATTTCTAGAAAGAAACTCAAAAAGAAAAAAACTATTGACCTTTCTTTCAAAACAACTGATTCAACTGAACAAAACCTAACTGCTGATCCCATAACTGTTGAACAAGAAAAATCACCAGCAGATGAGATAACTACTATTCTCTCTGAGCTGAAACAACACACTCCATCTGATAATGTCAATCCCCAATCACCACATAATACAGGGGATGAAAACACAGAAATGGACATTGATGTGAATGTGATCAGCTCTAACCAAAGAGATGAGGAGGAACAAAGGACTCTAAGCCCAAACTTGGAATCCTTTGGTATATTTGAGGCTACTACTACTCCTATACCATCAAGTGATGGATTTGAGGACAGTAGTACCATAGCTAAGACCTCAAATGTGGCAACTACTAATGAAGGCCTAGTGCCTGAAGTAGGAAAACATCGGTACCAAGAAAAAGAGGTTCGTGAGACAACTAGGTTGGGCTCGGCTCATGAAACAACTGATTTTGTTATAATTGAGGACTGTGTCAGTGATTCAGATGATTCAATTAATTTGGATGATGGATCAAAATCTCCACAAAATGAATTGACGGCTAACTGTGAAGGTCCCGATTCTAATGTATCTGTACTTAAGGGGACAGTCACAGAAGAACAGGTTAAAGACCACTTAAACCCCAATTCCCAAAAAGTGGCATCCCAAGTTCACACTGAGGATCACCCCAAAACACACCCTCCACAATCATAAAAGCCTACCCAATTCACTGGGTCATCAAGCATAGACCTGAAATATCTAAGTTTGTCATTTCTTTTTGATTTTGTAATTTTTATTATTTTAGGTTCTTTAATGAATTTAAATTCCTTTTACAAAATTTGTTGTGTGATCATTTTCTGTTTGTTTTCAATATTTCTTATGTTTAATAGATTTTGAAATTCATTTACTCAACTGCTTTGTTCAGTTGGATTAGTAAATTTAGTATTTTTGCAAAGATAATTGACTTTTTGATTTGATGTTTGGTAAACAGGTCCTTGTAAAGCCTGTTTATCTTCTCAATAACCAACAGCTGTTTGTTTGAATCTATTGAAAGAACATCTATTTGTAGCAACCACTGTTTATACTAACAACTATCTTTTGTTAACTATATTATAATAATGGATGACAGTTGTTTTTATAAACTCTGTTGAAAATTCAATAGATATTGTATATATTTCAACTTAGTTTCTTTCAAATCAAGAAAGGCTCGAATACCAAAGTTAATCATTACAATATTGAAAATTAGTTTATTCAATTTTATATTGCTTTGATTAAATTTTTATTATAAATATAACTATTATTACATTACAATAGTATTTAATACTATTAATATTATTTTATTATTTGTGTTTATAACTACTCTAATTAAATTTTTATAAGGGATGAAAAACACTATTATAGAACGTATCGTTATAGTTATTTTTTCACTCTATTTTGTATTTTTTTTTTTTTTTTTTTGTAAACAGTTTTGTTTTGTGATATTTTCGGGATTTTTGTGTGTTATATGTGCTAAAAATTTTAAGTTTTTTAATAATAGTAAAATAAAATACATCTATTATTAATTACTGCCCTATTTTGCAACTTTCTATTTACAGCCCTTATCTGTACAGTTATGATCGTAGACTTTTAAGGGTCTCGACCCTTTTGTAATTATGAACTTGAAAAGACTAATATTATTTAAATTTATATTGTTAACACAACCAATATCAATTTCTTTTTTTTAATAATAACTAATTTCATATTTCATAACATAAAGGAGGAATGTCAATTGTGGTTTGAAGTTAAGTTACACTTCTAATAATTCTTCATACCAAGACAAAACAAGTAAAAATTTTAAGTTTAATTGTTTATTGTCTTCGTTAAAAAGTTTGTATAAACATCTGCTTATATCATTCTTTAATGTTTCTACATGTTTAGTTCCTTCAACATCTGTATTCAAGTGTCTGCTTGCAAAATTGTGAGGAATGACAGTTCTTTGAGATCAATTGTTCACAAGTCAAGAGATATTGTATACCTTTCAAATCAACATATTATCGAATACTAAGGATAATCATTACGATATTGAAATTTAGTGTATTCAATATATCGACTGCATATGTTAACATCTGATTGTAAAATTGTAATTGTAATTGTAATTGTAATTGATGACAGATGTTTGAGAACATCTGTTGACAAGTTAATCAGTAGTATATTCAAAATTAGTTTATTTAGATTTATATTTCTTAATTGTTAAAACAATTTATAATATAGTAATAATAATAATAGTAAATTATTTATAACATTATTTTATTATTTGTGTTTTTAATTGTTTTACACTTGACATAAGGGGTCAAAAATGTTATTTTAATACGTACGATATTTGTTCCCTCTATAAAAGGTGAGCAAATCGTCATTTCAGTTTTCAATTTTATACCTCTTCATTTATACGATAAATAAAACATCCATTGATAACTTCAGTATTATGTTATTTTGTTTAAATTACGTACTAAAACTCTTTTCAAAAATTCTGCCAATGAAAGAAAAATGTATTACAAGTAAAGCCTTAATAATCAAGTTGGAATTGGTGTTTTTGGAAGATTTTGACAATCAAAGAAAAATGTTACTTGTATCACAACCACGTCTAAAGCCTGTCTAACTAGAGATGGGTGTATAGAGAAATACTATGTCTTTGTTTCTCGAGGGGTAAGAGACATTATCATGTAGTTTTTTTTGTTTTTGGTTTTGTCTTCTTTGGTGTTTTTAGTCATGTTTTGGGTGTATTTTGTTTGTAATTTGTATTCTGATTGAAGAAATGTAATAGTTAGCATTACTTATCTTTTGTAGGTATTTTGGAGTTTTTTGTTACAATAGTTCCTTCTTGTATGTTTGTAAACAATTTTGTTTTGTAGTTTTTGCCTGTATTTTGTATCTTTTAAATTTGTGTAACTAGAATATTTTCACTAAAATTAAGGAATTCCAATAATAAGGGTAATTGCTATTGTAGTTTTTTAAAAGTCTGTTCACAACTTAACACATGTTTGAAGAAACTATTGAAGAATATCTGTTTGAATCAACAACTATTTGTAGTAATAGTTGTTCTAGAAAGATCTCCTTAACAATCTACAGTTGAACACACGTTTCCAACTACAATTGTCTTGGAACAGATTAGTGACTTTTTTAATTTCATGTTTAATAAACAGATCATAACAGTTGGTCTGTTAATATTTTTTATATTTTGAATAAGTATAATTGTGTTAAAAAAATTTCCTTGTCATCAGAATTTTGTTTCATCGTCTGTTGCTTGCTTCATCAGCGTATAATCATCAGTTGTTTCATTAATAATCAGTGTTAAATGATTTGCAACAGATGTTGCTAAACATATTTTCATTAAAACATACGATTGACTTCTTGATTTTGTTTTTAGTAAACACGCCTTAAAATATGATAAGATATTCCCATGTTTTCATACGGGATTTCACCTAGTATGAATTATAGGCTATTGAATTGTGGGTTTCTATTGCGTGGTAGTGTTATGAAATGTGTTTCAATTATAATACGATATCAGATTTTTTATATGCTACCAGAGAAAACAAAGACACATTCATGTTTGGGAGTTTAGGGCTATTGGTGGCCTCGCTGGGAACATTGGAATCCCACTCTTTGGGCTTCGAAGAATTACTACCTTTAAAGGCAAAATTAAAATGAATATTTTACTAAATCTAAAACTATAAAAATTCATTTTTAATTTATTATATAATATAACTAAATCTAAAAAAAATAAATCTAAATATTTAATCTAGAATTTTGTGTATCACACGCCTTGAATGAACGTAATGTTTTAACATAAATAGAGCATATAATGTGGATTGATGTGTATTGAAATATGAGATCAACTGTATACATTCATAGCACAAATAACTTGACTAAAATCGAAGTGGCAAACGTCAAAAAAAACATAACTAAAGTTGAAGTTCCAACATCTAATTAAAATAAAAAAATAAATAACACCGGAAACATGTAATCAAAATAAAAACAAACATGAAACCCAACCCCCCCCCCCCCCCCCCCCCCCTCCCCACCCCACTAAAATCGAAGTGCAGAACGTCCTCTGAATCACCGTGGCTGGTTCAAACCAACCAAAATTGAATGTCGTTGAGCTGTGGTGATAATTGTGTTTGAATCAAACAAGAATAGAACAAAAATCAAAGGGATGCCCTAAAAGCTTCACCGATGATGAGAGGTTTTTTGAAGCATCATATCTTTTCTCTTTATTAATAAGAATAACAAAAGGTAATTGAATCTATTCATATTGCAAAATATTTTTCTAATCACACTAAAATATACAAATTCCTTATCTACACCATATGGGAAGAAATTCGACATACAATCTTTTGTGTTGTGGAAAAAGTGAGCAAAATCATAGTTTAAATAAAACATAATCAGTGTAGTTTAATCTTAGTTTAAATCCTAAAATAAAGTTTTTATTGATTATGATAACTCCTTGATTTTCTTAGATACATATCACTAATATTGTGTATCTTGTAGGTTCTAAACTTTTAATCTTTTATTTGTGGAGTATACAACTTAAGGACTAGAATATCTTGTTTGTGACAGACAAAAAAAAATAAGTTAAAAGTCTTAGGTATTGTGGATAAGGTAGTCCAAAAAACTCGTGGCTTGAAGCTCTTTTGGATTTAGCATAGAAAAAACTCGTTTGACATATCTCGATTTGTAACTGAGCCGAGCTGGCTCGGATTGGCATGGATAGTTCTGACATTTAATATAAATTATTTTTAATGGTACGTTGTATAGCAATTGTGTGTTTGAGATTGAATTTATTGCTAATGATACTATTTTATTAAACCGTAGGATAATAATAATTGTCCAAATACTCAAGTTATCAAACTTAATAGTACTTTTGATTTCAAAGAGATCAATATTTAGGAGTGTTATAGCCCCCAAATTATTGCATATTTGGGGACTAATTGATATGCTGATGAAATTATACTGTATTTCGTTGAAATTTAAAACTTATATTGTATTGAACTTGATTTTAGCTTATAATTTACGAAGTCAAACTTATTTTTAATGTATTATTTTTAACTAATGAATAATATTTTAAACTATTGAATTTGGAAAGCTATTTTTAATCTTTTTTTTCAAATTCGAGGCAAACCAAGCCGAGCTCGAGCTTAAATTTTTTGCTCGGTTTCAAATCCGAACCGAGCCAATCTGCCATGTTTTATAACCAAATCGAGTCCAAGTTTAACCTGACACAACTCGGTTTGGCTCATAAACACGCCTAGTTGTGGAAGAGTAGCACAAGCGATTCACATTTGGACCATGAACAAGACGTGAGCATATTTTTTTCTAGCTTATTTATGTCTATTTAACTCATCATTAAAGACATGTTTGAAGTTTCTTTGAAAACACAAACACATAACTTCCATAAATATTAATTTTTTTAAAGGTAAATTAATTTCATTTTAAAAACGCCACAAGAGGTCTTCAAAGCGAAGACCCAAGGGCACTAAAAACGACATTACAACATGTTTAAAGGATAATTACACCAACCATTCCTCTCTATATCTTTCATTTTGGACCTATTTCAGATCCAAAAATACGAAGTTGTTTTTATGACCTCCACGACTTCAATCGGTGTCCGGCTTTTTTCGGTTGAAGCTTCTATTGTTTCTCTCGTTCCATATTGCCCACATGGAAGTAATAATAATGCCTTTCAAGACGTATGAAGTTTGACTCGAAAACGCCTGTGATTCCACTAACTGAAGGAGATCTGGAACATCAAAGACAATCATCGGGGCTATACGACACCAACCTTGAATCCTAGACCAAATCTCCGATGTAAAAAAACAACCGGTGAATAAGTGCAGTAATGTCTCTTCGTCCGAGTTGCAAAACACACATGTATTATTCTGCAATGGGACTCCCCTTTTTAGTAATTCCGTCTTCGTTGGTAGGCGATTAAGCGTGGCTCTCCATGCCATTATTTTGCACTTCAAAGGAACCCATCCGGACCAACTAAACTTCCAGCTGTTTGTGTTTACGGAATCATTTGACAACAACCTTTTGGCCCTGCTCACCGAAAACAAACCATTTGGATCAGCGGTCCATTTCCATATATCTGTACCTCCTTTAACTTCGAAATCATGTATGTCCGATAACAAACTGAACATCTCGGCAATCTGCTGAGGTGAGGACGGGACCGCAGACCAGTCCAAGGACAGTGTTTTGCAGCCGTTAATAACCTTCATTCTATCCGCAATAGTCGCCCACTTATGCTTTTCAATTCTGAATAGATTCGGGTAGATATTACGGAGTGGTTCATCATAAATCCATGCGTCTACCCAGAAATGAAACATTTTCCCATCACCCACTATTCCAATAAAATAACTATTGAGCGAAGTGCCATTCCAAATTATCTTTTCTCCTGTTTTAACAATTGATTTCCAGCATCCGTGTGTCGAGGGGGAGCATGGAAGCAGAGTACAAGAACTACTCGAACCATGACACCCCACCAACACTTTCTTCCATATGGTTGCACCTTCTTTTCTAAAACACCAAGACCATTTAAGAAGAAGGGCGTCATTGACATGTTGTAACTTGGATAGCCCCAAACCCCCAGATTTCTTAGGAGTCGTAACAACGTCCCATGCCACCCAATTTTTTTTTTATCTTCGCTAGCACCGGCCCAAAGGAAACGTCTCATAATCGCCTCAATATTTTCAATTACCGCCTTAGGAGCTTTGTATAAAGAAAGATAATAGATAGGAAGATTCTCAAGCACCGCTTTTATAAGGACTAAACGACCCCCAATTGATAAATGCTTAGCTTTCCATGATAGCAATCGGTTTTTAACGACTTCAATCACCGAATTCCAATTACACGTTTTAGACATCTTGGCTCCTACTTTGATACCCAAGTATAAAAAAGGAAAAGCACCACGCTTACACCCCAAAACCTCCATCATGTTATCGACCTCAACATCGTCCGTACCGACCCCGAATAAATTGGATTTATGAATATTTATGCACAGCCCCGAACAAAGATAGAAAACTCTAGGGATTCAAGTCGTACATTGAAGATTTTCACGGGACCATTCACCCATAATGAGTGCATCATCCGCGTAGAACAAATCATTGATGTTTACACCGTTGGTCGATAGATTAATGCCTTCATGAACTCCAATATCTTTAGCTTTATCCAACATCCATGATAAGCATTCCATCACAATCAAGAATAAACAAGGCGATAGAGGATCACCTTGGCGAAGGCCCTTTTCACTAGTAAATTGGAAAGCAGGAGACCCGTTAACAAGAATAGAAGCTCTACTCGAAACGAGAATACCTTTGATCCAAGTGCACCACCTAGCCGGAAAACCCATTTGAGTCATCATAGACAACAAAAAATGCCAATTGACATTGTCATAGGCTTTTTCGAAATCTATCTTCAAGAGAAAAGCCTTTTTCTTTCTTTTTTTCAACCACTCCATAATTTCATTCACCACAAGTGGACCGTCCAAAATAAAACGATCGGATAAAAAAGCCTATTGAGATTCCGAAATCACTTTACCTAAAACCATTTTAAGACGATTAGTGAGGATTTTAGAAACAACCTTACTAATCATTCCAATAAGAGTAATAGGTCTATAGTCCTTGATGCCCACCGGCGATTTAACCTTAGGTATCAAAGTAATAAACTCCGAACCGCAACCTGAATTTATGATACCCGTGTCATGGAATTCCTCCATAATATTATAAAATCATTTTCAAGAAGATTCCAGAACCGCTTTACGAAACGAAAGTTAAACCCGTCCGGACCGGGTGCCTTATTTACACCACAATCGAAAACCGCATCTCGAATTTCTTGTTTGGAGAAAGAGCATGTCAAAAATAGACTATCCTGTTCAGTTATTCTTTTCAAACCCATACATTGGAAAGTAGGCTGCAAAGGAACATCTTCCTTGAAATGATCTCTGTAAAATCTAAGGACTTCACGCTTGACAAGAGCTGGTTTAGAAATCCACTTACCTTCAATTTGGAGGCCTGGAATTGCATTTCTCGCGTATCTACCTTTAACAACATTGTGGAAAAAGCTTGAATTTTCATCGCCAAGGGCAGCCCATTTAATCCGTGATTTTTGTCTAAGATCATGAGATTTCATGAGCTTGATTTCTTGAATATATTTACCACATTCCGCCCATACCCACACTTCCGACTCCTCTAAATCTTTCTGTTCCATAAGAACTTCTAGGTTTTCCTTCTATTGTCTTAGTCTACTTTCATCTTCTTTTTCTTTGAGGCGGCTATCAGTAATCCAGATCTTAAGTTTGTCACTCAAAACTTTGAGTTTGCAATTCAAATTTAAATCAGCAGGTCCCGTATCCGTCCAATGACCCAAAACCGAGCTAATAACATCCAAACATCCCGGTATATCACACCACGAATCAAACCACCTAAATGGCTTCAGACCAAAATTACGGTCAACTAGAGAAAGGAGCAGCGGAGCACGATCTGACTTATCTCTCTTAAGAGCCCGAACATACCCATTCGACCACTTGTTAAAGACATTTTCACACACAAAACTTCTATCAATCCTGCTTAATTTACAAACACCACGACGATTGACCATATAAGTATATTTCATACCTTTCAAATTGTATTCTCGAAGGCCCGCTTCATCCACAAAATTGTTAAAATCACGAGCATAAATAGGATCGAAAACAGAATTTTTCCTCTCATCTTGCTCTCTAACCGTATTGAAATCTCCGAAAATAATCCACCAACCAAAACCATTCTGAATAACCCGGAGCAGCTTATCCCACAGATCCCTCTTTAAATTGTTATTTCGCAGACCATATACGTTTAGGAAATTAAGACGACTCTTTCCATCATATAACAAACCAGATACTAGTAAGAAGTTAGTATCTTTAAAAACCGAATCTTTAGAGAAAAATTTTGGATCCCAGATACTAAGGATCCCTCCCGAATTCCCATCAGCATCAACACTTTCAAAATCATGTCCCAACCCACCCTAGTAGCTCGACACCAAACCCGACAAAATATTACTCATCATGGTCTCTTGCAACCCAATAAACGTCACCCCATAATCATTTTTCAACCGATTAATCCAGCTCAGTTTACCCCCGAGAACCAATCCCACGAATATTAACCGAGAGACAATTCATTGCTTACCGCATTGTAACCTTTCATGAATAATAGACTTCTGAATTAGAAGAACATGCTCCCCCAAATGGACACCCAACTTCTCTCCCAAAGACTTAGTAGCTTCAACCTTCTCTGTATGAATAAGATCTTTAATAGGTGCATTCAAAGAAACATCTTCAACAAAATTAGTCGTTGCATTAACAATGGTCTCCTCAAAAGGAGGGACTGGTTGAGAGTTTAAGTCTATCGGAGCATCACGATTAGTATTAGTATTAGTATTAGCATTCAACGACAATGGGTTATTATCATTCAGGCCCAATATAGGATTGAGCCTAAAGATATCTTTCTCTAAGTACTCCTCCAAAATGTTTTTGGGCTTCTTTCCTAATTTCAAACTCTCATTACTACTAACATAATGAAAACTTGAACGGCCCACTTTTGATTTTTTTTTTATTTTATTTCTTTTGACTAATTTGGAAGTCAAGGGACTATTAAGATCTTTATTGTTTGGAGGGTCAAACTCGAATTCAACCGCAGGAGTAAAGCTAACAGCTGAAATATCCTCCATTACCTCACCTTCCTTAAATAACAATTATTGATCATCATTATTGTCATTGATTGGCCATTGATTGTCAGCATTTAATACCGGGTCAACAGCCGGGATTTCAGCCAGGTCAACATCCGGTTCAACCATCGGCTAAACTTCATTGTCACTGTCAGCTTGATCCGACAAATGTTCCAATTGGTTCTCCGACGTATCCTCCTCCGTCGTCTCCACACTAGCCATGGTCGCATCTTCTTTCTTTTTAGTAACAAAAGTGAAATCGGGCACCCAGTCACCTGCTTCCTCCACAACCCAAATCCGAAATTTCCGATTCCGACAATTCAGCGTAATTTCTTCAGAGATTCTCTTACCATCTACAACCAAAACACCCACGTATTCGAAGGATAGATCATGATCTGATTCAAACCTATTGGCTTTATACACTACCTTTCCGATCAAACCTCCTACCGCATCAATAACTTCATTCGATACCAAATGTAATGGGATTCCTTGAACCATCAACCATGCAATACGCTCAAACCCCAAGGCATGTCCTTCCCAAATACTAACAATAGAGAAACTGTCTTTCAAATCTTTAGCAGCGAAACAAAACGTATGAGCCGTCTCAGCATCATCAAAGGATATCAGGAGATCCAAACCTCCCAAGTACTGCACCGTACCAGAGCCTAGACATAAATCATTGAGAAACACGTAAATGTTCTTCAAAGCCACAACATCTACCATCCTCGTGACTACGACTTTCCTATGCACCGAAGAGAAAGCATTGATATTGTCATCAGTATTAATCGATTTTCCAACAGGCATGTCTTTAAACGACCAATCTCCTGACACAGTAGGTCCAACCTTTGGTTCCAAACCCTCCTCAACATTATCTTTCGACTCATACTTCTTCTTAGGCAACATCTTGGGAACATCTGTATAGATTTCACCATCCTCGAGTACAAAGCGTGCAATATTGGACTATAGTTTGTATTCACCCATACGAATTCCCCGGAGATTCTTTAATAAATCTACTGTGTCCTTGACATCAAGCTTTGAAATGAAACCGAAACGATTACCTCCCCTATCCCGTTTTCTGACAATGTACAGATCATAGATCTGACCGTACGACCTTATTTGGGACCCTAAATCTGTTCCACTACAACCCTCCGGTAGGTTGGTAACGAAAATCTTTGTAATGCGACGTTGGACTTCCTCCGGTACAGGAACTTTTCGGAGATGGTCCATTAGAGAGAAACTTTCTTTCCCTTTTGTTACGTGAATATACTTCCATAAATATTATAGTCGATCTTTTTGATCTTTTTTTTTAACGGACATCATATCAAACCCGAGTACTCTCGGAATATCCTTTCGATAAATTCAAGTACTCCGAGAGTACCCGAGTTGTCAAACGCCAATTCTGGGGAAAACCCGGTAACCCACCCGCCCGCAGGCACGATGATGAAATTACCGCTAAACCCTGCCTGGATTAAGAATCGAACCCAGGTTCCCCTAGGTCTTCTATCATTGCCCACCAATGTCTCTACCACTACACTGTAATGGTATTGACTATTATAGTCGATCTATAATTTATAAGACTATGTGTTGGTGTCTAAGTAAGTACCCGAATTCATCCTCTTATATTGCGCTAATCGGACGATGAGTTGACACTAAATACAACCTTTGCTGAAGTCATTTAACCATGTTGTGCTCTAGGTGAACAGGGCCTTTATCTCTTTTTTTATCATTTAAAAATGTGATTTAACATTATAAATTCAATAAACAAATTTAAACATGAAGCACAAATATGTAATTATTCCTATATTATATTTTGTTATTAATGCTTTAAACTTTTTTTTATCAAAAACCAAAAAGACAAATGCATATGTAAAATTAAAATTAGATAAATATGTTTGTGAGTTGGACCTCATATTAACCAAGATGGCTTTTTAATTAATTTTTTTTTTCACAAATTTAAAGTTCTATTCTTTAACCGGCAATTTACATTAAGACAGCAGGTTGGCGGGCAACAAGTTGTGTCGCTACCCTTTTCAAGACTGCAAATCCTAATCTACTAAATGCAAAACTTGTCTCCCTGGAGTCAAAGTATTTCCATAGATAACCCATTGAACCCAGTCAGAAAACAGATAGCTTTCGGGGCCAACGAGCCAAAGGTATCTGAAGCCAAGGGACTAAAGCATGTTGATTATCTTCACAAGCTTTAGCATTTTCTTCCACTTTCCTTGATTCTACACTTCTCATTTCTTAACAAGTGACAAACACATTAACCCGTAAACCAGCTAGAGGGGACTCACCCGTAAGGTCAACACAAGTGTGTTTCCCCTCTACCCAGCCAAAGAAGAGCAAATCTGTTGGACGTAGAGTAGACTCCCTTCTACGGGGTCCCTTAGATAATTCACAGGGCCCTCCTTGTTGGCCGAAATCACGACTCGCCTTAAAATGTCCCATAAATGTCCTGCACACATTCATGTCGGTATTTGAATCCCGACAACACATTGCAATGGAACACATGCTTCCCGTATTTATCCATGTAGACCTTGCAATAGATCAGACAAGTTTCATCCTCAGGAAACATGGGAACCATCAAACGCTATTTAAAGATTGCCCAGTATTCAACCGCGGACATACTTTTGCCCAAATCGTCAATCGGGATAATATTCATGAAATCTTGGGAATGAGGACCCTGCAAGCATCCAATTATCACCTTATGGAAGGTGCACAAACAAAAACTTCTCCTAGGTTCTAAGCGAGTTTACTAAAAGGGCATTCGCCAAAGTTTTATGTGGCTATGGGGGGGTTCCTTGTTAGAGAAACCACCAATATCAAATTCTAGGAGAAAGTCATTTAGGTGTTTGAGGGCCGGTACGTAGTTCGGGTCCAGGCTGACAACCCCACTGTTTCGTAAGATGTGGTCCCGTAGCTTACAAAATTGAGCTCTCGATGCCACAAAAGTGTAAATAACGTCCTGAACTGAAAGAATCTCTAAACCTCCAAAGTGCATTAGCAGGTATGATAATCGCCACTAGAGGTCAAAAAAGAAGTGGACACCACACACAACTATGTCTTCAATGGCTTCCCGAAGGCCATTATCAAAAAGGGATACCGCATACTCCATCATAGGGGTTTGCATGTCTGTAACCCAAAAAGCAACTTAGTGACCTCAAAGATAAGGCAATAGTTTCATGGGTCAATCGCATACGAGGCTCTCTACCCTGCCAACTCCTTGTTAAAGCAAGTATCTCGACTAACAGCCATTCCTATTAACTTCAAGCCTCTCTCCGGTCTACTAATCTCGCTGGGAAAATCTCATCCCAAACTTTCACCCCATTACAAGTCAGCCAAAAAAGTTACTATTTTCTTTATATTAAGTTTAAGCTAAAGGGATGGCCACAACATGCTAATTAGTCGGCCAATAATTGTCCCATCGATCAGGTACCAAGCATGAAATGGGAAATTATAGTTTTCCTGCATGCAAAGAACGAGAGGGTGTAAGGCAATGGCAAAAAGAAGGGCCAGGGTCCCTCTGCTGAACTCTAGTAATAGCCCGAATACAATCATTATCAACATACAACGTAGTTTCTTGGGCGTAAATGAACTAAACCCCCAGATAGATAGATGGGCAACGTTAAAGAATCTCTCGAAGAAGGGTTGGGCGAATGACCATATTGATGGTGTTGGAGTCGTCCATTGTAAGTAAAGCCAAGGATCCATCCGCGTGAAAAATGTTAAGGAACCTCTTTGCGCTGTGAAGCACTGCCTGTGCCCCATTAGGGGATCCCCAATCCAAATTGAAAATCCCTCAAGTACTATACCATCTTCTTCCCAAACTTCTTTATAGCAACTTTAGAAACCAACATCGCCAGATAACTCCACGACAATGGGCCGAATTCCCTTAACTTTTAATACAATAATATTCTTTTTTATAATATTTTAATTAGTTACATAGGCCTTTCCTTGATCAATTTGAATAAGAATATTTCTTAATGTAATTTTCTTTGTCCTGGAATGAAAGTAATATTAACGATTAAAAAAAATAAAAAAAATTAAATTATTTATTTAAAAAAGGTATGGATGTCTTCATGCTGCAACCTAATTTCGCTTTTCTTTTATCGGAAATCACCCCATTGAAACCAAAATACATAATATTCTCCCACTTTAACCCGTTATCACCCGTGAGCCTCCTCACGTCTGCTTTGTTGCACCAGCCCTCACTCGAGCATGTAACCGTGCTCGCAAGCCACGTGGATTGATCTGTGGCTCGCATCAGTGCTCACCCCAGCCACATTAGATCTGACACCGTATATTAATACTAGCAAGAGTTTTTTTTCCTTCCTTTTTTTAAGTCCACTAAAATAGGGAGAATTTATATGTACGGTTTAAATGGTAAACTCTTAATATATTTTGGTAGATGCATATTCATATGTGTTTGTAACTTTCGAGTCAATCATAGTCAATCATGTCATTGAGTCATATGTTGTTTAGAGTTTGATTGTGTAAATTTCTTTGTTTAGGTCGAAGGGACGAATGAGTCCTGGCAAGACTCATTCGTATGATTAAAGTGACGAATGACCTCATTCGTGCCCTCGATGGAGTGAATGAGAGTTGGCTATATATAGGTGGGTTGGAAACGGGTTTTGGAAGTTTTTGGTCGGTTGGTCATTTTGTTGTTGAGCGCCAAAACCGTGTTCAAACACATGTGAAACCCTAAATCAGTCTAGAATTTGTTTTAAATCAACTTGTAATTGTTATTTTAATTATTAATAATTAAGATAAACATTTTAAATGATTTCGTGTGCGTGATTACATTGTTTTACATCATTTTGCTTGATCGTTAGGGATTCCACACCTGACGGTTTATAAGTCATTGAAATACATTGTAATTTGAGATATATCGATCATACAAAGTGGTATCAGAGAAATAGGTTTAATCTCACGATTGCAAATTAATACTTTTTCACATATTTCAATTCAAAAGTTGTTCAAACCAGAGTTTGTCAAGAAAACATGGGTTTTGATTGATTTGGAGGTGAATTTGAGGTCAATTTCAAAACTTGTTTCACGGAAGTTTTTCTACTATAGATCCTATCCATAACCTATTCAATTTCAATCCAAATTGAGATAATTTTTCAAAATCTGATCAAAATTGTGTGTTTTTGAAGTCAAAATGATCATGGGTTTTGAACAGGGCGAATGGGTGTTTTTCTTGTTCATTCATGCTAGATTACACCCAAATAACAGTCATTTCACTCTCACTCGTGACCTTGATTCTCATTCGCACATACTGTTTCTCATTCGTGTCTTTGTAGGGACAGATAAATGTTGATTCTTCTCATTCGTACTAATTGTTGGGGCGAATAAGATTTTGTTTTCTTCATTTGCACCTTCGATCAAAAAACATAAAATTTTGGGGTTTCCCGATGAAACGACCTAACACTACACAGCAACAACAGCCACCAATGAATGCTTAGGCATTCACATCTGAAGAAGGGAAGCAGGCACAAGCTCAACAACCAATGGAGAATTACTTTGCGGTTGAGGCCCCGGTTCAATCTGTCGTGCAACCTCAACCACAACCGACACCGGATTATTGGAGTGTTGTTGCTGTCGTTGCTAAAAACCAGACAACATCTTCCATAAGTATTTTGATGAATAATATTTTAACTGAAAATGGAAGTAGACCATCAAAGCTAATGGATATATCTGAGTATCCATCATGGCATAAGCGTTTCAAGATTCATTTGGAAGGTCTAGATAGTGGTGAATATGACATTTGCATGTTTCCAAAACTTTATTTTATTTACATTTATAGTCCTTGTACTTTGATCATTTTAAAATTTTAATAAAAATTTGAATTACGTTGATCGTTACATCTTTGTTTGAATTTTTGATTTGTGTTAGTCATATATGTGTATCGAAACATAAACATCTTGTGTTTTGACGTTTAAGCGAATCTTATCATTTTAAATTATGTTGTGATTTTTTACGTATTTTTATATGTTTATAAGTTCAAAAGTATAATAAGCATATAGAAAGATTTTGGGAAAAACATTAAAGTTTTAAGTTGGTTGGTTATAAAACATAAAGAATATTTTATAATGTTTATAGAAAAGTTATAAAAAGTTTAAGTTTATAAAGTTTTTAAAACACGTTGGTTAACTTAAAGTAAGCTTGGTTAAATTCTATTAAGAAAAATCTAACCAAATCATAATATTCTTAACCAAATTAACCGGAAACTGTCTTAACAATTTCTTAGCAACTTGGTAAATAATAAGCTTTCATTTTTCTCTCTAGGTATGAACGGCCGGAAACCAAAAATTCCGGCTAACATCCTTAGCAGAATCACCAATGTTTTCATTACGAACTTGCCAGATAAGTGTAGCGGTAATGATTTATCGGATTTCATTCGTGCTCATGGGGATATTTATGATATATACATAGCTCGCAAAAGGGATAAAGCAGGGAATCGGTTTGGGTTGGTTTTGTTTCCTTTCTTGATGTTAAAGATTGCAAGGATTTGCTTAGAATGATTCGTAATACATGTATCGGAGAATGTTGGTTGAAGGCCAACATTGCTAGATTTACTCTTGAGGAAGGCGAGATTCATCCGGATCCGGTTAGGATAAAGAAGAAGACTCCTTTTGAAGATGATGGTCGGAAAATGGATACGATTCCAACCTCGTTTTTCAACGGGACACGTTCCTTTTCTAACACACTATTGGGAAGAAAAGGAGTTATGAAAGTTGGCAAAACTGTGGCTATTGATGCTCATGTGAACGCTTTGAGTGGTGTACATGGGAGGGTTGTTATGGCCAGGATGATCGACCTAGATGCTCTTAAAAGTGTCAATATAATTTTAAACGATTTGTGTCCCGGAAAGGGTAAGGTGCAATATATCGGTGGCTTGTCGGTTTTGATCAACTTTTAAGATGATAAGATGGCTAACTTGTTTCATGAAGTAGCGAGAGGTGTTGGGTAGGTTCTCATCGCTGGATTTCTGGGAAGGCCAGATTTTCGGTTTCGAACGTCCGGCATGGATAAAGATTGTTGGTATTCCTCTGAATATCCTTTCTGGTGAGGTGATTAATGCTATTGGAGGTTCTATTGGAAAGGTGGTACATGCTCCTACTAGATCGGATGAAGATGGTGATTTTTCAAACGAATATATAGGAGTTCTCGTGGGTGACGGCAAACGGATTGATGGAGAAATTACAGTTACGTGGAGGGATAAAAAGTTTAGCATATGGGTGACGGAAGAGTCCGGTGTTTGGGTGGCGGAATTTTACAAAGTTCCTACGTCAGGTTCGGTACCGGAAGATTGTGAGGACATAGCTACTCCCATGCATGAAGAAAACGTCGTGCATGTGGCTGTGGTCGACACGCCGGATTTTGATCCTATTTCCGGCAAAGAGACATCGGTGGAAATCAATGGTCGTGCAGGAAAGGAAACTTTTCATGACATTAATGACAATAATGAAGGTATGGAAACTTGTATTGACAATAATGAAGGCATTGATATTCCTATTAATGATAATAATGATGAATTTGAAATTCCTATAATCTTGGAGGAATCTTCCGATAAACAGGATTTTATACCTGGAAATGGTTTTTATTTGGATAATGCATGTTATACGGATGGGGCTATGGAGGGTATTGGGCCTAACATTAATAAAAGAAAGAAAAAGGTGGTTTGGGCTCTGTGGGCCAGTCTAATCCGGCCTACTCAAATAGTTTGGAAAAATCGAAAGTGGGTAAAAAATTTAAAGAAGACTTGTTTGGGCTTGATCCCTTATTGGGTTTGGACTTAGATAATGAAGATTATGTTAGTCAGGCCCATGATGATATCCATGGAATGGATCTGAACTCGCAGCCGGGTTCTGGTCCTTTTGAAGAATAGGTTCCAGGTGATGGCGTGCGTGATAATATGTCTGAGTTTTCTACTATTTTACAAGAAGTTAAAGTAAAGGACACCATTGCTTTAGGGGTAAAGTTGGGAGCAGATTTGTCTACGTCTCACGACATGATCCAGGATTCTATCGTCAGTGAAGGATTACAAGGGGTGAAGAAATGAATTGCCTCTCGATTAATATCAGAGGGGTTGGGGGTTGTGGTAAATCAGGTTGGATTAAGAAGATTAAAAATGACTGTGGTATTTCATTTATTGGGATGCAAGAAACTATGGCGAGTGATATTCATCTGGCTTTGGTTTCGAATTATTGGGGAGGTACATGCTTTGATTTTGAATTTGTTCAGGCTAATGGTAACTCGGGAGGATTGGTGAGTATATGGGACCCTAAAGTGTTTACAAAAGATAAGGTGTTTAAAGATTGCAATTTCCTTCAAGTTGCGGGTATGTTCTTGGCAGGCTCTGTGAGGATTAATTTGTTAAATGTATACGCTCCTCAGTCCGATAGCGAGAAAAGATGTTTGTGGTCGAGAATTGAAAATCTTATTAGTTCGAATGAAGGGTGGTGGATTTTTATTTGGAGATTTTAATGCGGTGCGGGAGAGAGATGATAGAAAAAATTCCAAGTTTGATCCGGGATCTGCCAGAGATTTCATCGATTTTATTGATACGTCGGGTTTACGCGAGTACAATCAGAAAGGTGTAGATACACGTACATGTCTTGCAGAAAAGGTGTATATACGTAGAGTCAGATTGATAGGTTTCTTGTTTGTGAAAACGTTTTTAACAAGTGGCCAAATGCGTGTGTTCGCGCTTTGAATAGGAATTTGTTTGATCACTCTCCTATGGTTTTGTCGGTTATAGATACCAACTTTGGTGCTAAACCGTTCAGAATCTTTGATTCTTGGCTTGATCGTCCCAGATGCGCTGAGGTGATACATTCGGTTTTTGAAGGGTGGGATAATATTGGGCAGGCTGACTCTAATTTATTAAACAAGGTGAATAGTTTACGCAGCTGTTTGCGAGCTTGGTTTCAAAGGTATAGTGCAAATGAACAAGCTGAGGAGGCTCGTCTAAGGTCTGAAAGAGACGTGATGGAATTACAAATGGAGCTCAATGATTGTGATGAAACTAACATATGGATATAGTCTGAATGTAAGGTAGCCGTTGAGAGTATCGAACATCTTAAAGCGAGCGATCTCAGGCAAATGTCTCGAGTTAAATGGGCGGCTTTGCGCGATGAAAATTCTAGCTTTTTTCATTGTGTGGTGAACGGTAGAAAGGTGTGAAACTCTATCCCGGGCGTGATGATTGGAGGTGAATGGGTTACTAAGCCGACGCTTGTTAAGAGAGAGATTTTGCGTTTCTTTCGCTCTCATTTTAAAGAACAATACCCGGTTAGGCCGTCCCTTGTATTTTCGGGTATGAAGTCGATTGATGAACAGGACCGTGATTCCTTGGTGGATATGTTTTCTAGAAAAGAAATTAAAGAAGCGGTGTTCGAATGTGGCTCTAACAAGGCTCCGGGTCCCGACGGTTTTAATTTTAGCTTTGTTAAACGGTTTTGGAATCTTTTCGAGGAGGATTTCTATAGGATCATGTTGGAGTTTCATGCCTCTGGTACTATTAATAAAGGATGTGGGTCTTCTTTTATCACTCTTATTCCTAAGGTAAAAACTCCTGTGGGGCTTAAAGATTATAGGCCTATTACTTTTATAGGTATGGTTAGTAAAGTTATTTCCAAAATACTTGCTAACCGTATCAAAAGGGTGATGGGGCAGGTTATTTCAGAAGCTCAGTCAGCATTTTTATCAGTCCGCTTTATTCTTGATGGCCCTTTTATGGTCAATGAAGTCTTGTCATGGTAGAAGAAAAGAAACAAGAAAGCGTTTGTGTTAAAAATAGATTTCGAAAAAGCCTACGATAATGTCAATTGGAACTTTTTGATTTCTATCATGTCTCAAATGGGTTTTCCTCCGAGGTGGTGCAGTGGATTAAAGGCGTTTGTTTATCTTCTAGAGCTGCAGTTATGGTAAATGGATCTCCTACTTTTGATTTTAGGTGTGAGAAGGGTCTTCGTCAAGGCAACCCTCTATCGCCTTTTTTTTTTATTATGATGGAAGCGCTGTCTTGGATACTCGATAAAGCTAAAGACCTTGAAGTCTTCAAAGGTATTGGCTTTTCTAATAACGAGGCGGAGTTGACTTATCTTAACTACGCGGATGATGCTCTCATTATGGGGAATGGTCGCATGATTATATCAAGAGCATTACTAGGATTCTTCATATTTTTATTTATGCTCGGGTCTCTGGATAAACCTCCATAAATCTATAATTATGGTGTTTGCACAGAGGATTGCGAGTTGGATAACATTATGGACTTCTTGGATTGTAAAAGAGGAGTTATTCATTTTACTTACCTTGGAATCCAAGTTGGGGCTTAGATGACACGTATTAAAAGTTGGGATCCGGTTCTTGACATTATTAGAAGTCATTTGGAATCGTGGAAAGCGAGGCATTTGTTGATAGGCGGGAGGTTAGTATTGATAAAGTCGGTCTTAGAAGGCTTACCAGTATATTACATGTCTTTATACAAAGCTCCTAAAGTCATGGTAGAGGCTATTGAGTTGATTATGTGGCGATTTCTTTGGGCTGGTTCTAGTGTTGAAAATAAAATTTCATGGGTGGTGTAAGTCCCAAATTCTAGATCTTGTAAGTGTTAGAGATTGTTATCACTTAGAAACACCTATTGATTAGGTGTTTTAAGTGATGAATCTTTGAAAAACTAAGATGCTAGATAATACTTGTAAAACCGACACACAAGATGAAATGATTCAGACTTCCATTACTGATAATAATCATTGAAACACCATGGAATACAATAAGTACGCACCTTTAGTATATCTTGTGCTATCAAAGAAGACCAATACCCTAACCCTAGGCACTGCATATGGCTTTCTATATATAGGAGAGTTATATGGGCCTGCGCACTTAACATAAGTGCACAGGGCCTGATACCAAGTGCGCAGCCCACTAGGTTTAGACTATAAACTATGGGTATTTACATAATCAGCCCCTTGGCTTACAAAACACATAATAACTTATCCAAAAGTCTTTGTTCTGGTAACTGTGGTCTCAAATAAACCCAACAATACTCCCCCTAGACCACAGCTACCAGATCTTCCTCTAACGTCAGTTGATTGACACATCACTTGTCTCCCCCTCTTCACGCTCTTCCTGCACAGGGGGTTCATGAACAATTACTGCTGCAGGTTCTTCCTATACAGAAAGCTCTTCAACAATCATTTCCCGGGCAACAGCTGCTTCAGGTTGAGTTTCTTGTTAAGCGGCAGCTTTAGCAGACTTTTCTTTATGAGCTCTTTCCTTTTGTTCTTTAGCCTTGTCAGCAGCATTGATTTTGTCCACAAAATCTAGCAATTCTTGTTTCAACTTCATCGCACAATCAACAGCTCTCTAGAACAGCATAGCTTCTTCAAACAGTGCATTCCCTGCTCCCACATTGATCTGACTTGCGAACAGCATGTTTAGGTCTGACAGATTCAAAATGAATACATCCACTGGATCGAAAAGTCTCATAATCTCAGCATTATCCGTTGACTTGATCACCGCTTAACCAGTCAGGCTGTCATAGAACCATTTCTTGAAGTCCATCAACATTACTGGAAGCTCTTCACGTATCAGAACCCTAGTAACAACTTTGGGAGGATCTATCACATAGGTAATCCACCCTTCTCCAGTAGCAGGATCAATTCTTTTCATTGAAATTCGACGCTTCGGTTTTTGGGGCTTGAAAACTGTGAAATCTCTAACACATTCTCTTTCTATCATACTTGCAAGAGTGGTTCCAATGGAGTTCTGAGTGGGATTGATGAAGTGTGCCCTATTGAGCTCCCTGATATCCCAGCAAGGGAGAGATTCCAAGTCATGTTGACTTTTGAAGTACTAAATGGCTCCCCTTCGATGCTTGATCACAAACAACCTATTTCATTCATCATACTTCCACGATATAATTTTTTTCTTGATGAGCTTCTTGGTGTGATAGATGTTTTGATGAAGAGCTGGAATAGTAACCCTTTTTCTTGGGAGCCATCTCGGCCTTTCTGGACTGATTTTGTGACCGTCGGCCATTTCATACACAGTTGCCTCTTCTTCACCAAACTCTATGAACATCTCAGGCATCTCATCTTCACTCACTTCGTCCACATCACTTTCTTCAGCAATCCTTTCTTTTTCTTTTTCTTCTTCTAAAAACTTTCCAAAGTCAAACAGCTCATCAGATGACATTCTGGGTTCAATGTTCTGTTGTTTCTGCAGATCTTGAATCATATCAAATATCTTCATTTGCACATTGTTTTGGAACTTTATGAGGTATCTTTGATCTTTAAGAATCTTTTCAAGGATCTTATTCTTGTGTTTCAACTTTTTCAGCTTCCTTTTTAGTTCCTGAGTGTTGTGTACTGAGCTTTTCAAGGTACAGATCTCTTTCGCGGCAGTTTTACCGACCTCTTTCACCAATGCCTCATACAGTTCCTGATGCACTGGTTTAGGACGTCGTGCAGCAGGAGCTGAAGAGGACGGCTCTGTTGGTTTCTTGGCTGGAGCTTTGGGGACTGGAGCCCTGGCAGTTGACGGCCCTAGTTGATCCTGAATGCCAAACATCGATTCAAAGATCTCCTCTGCTTCTACTTCTTCCTCAGTCAGCACAACCGGAGTTTCTACTACCCTCTGTAAATCACGTGCAAGCTCTAGCTGTTCCTCAGTCTGTGATTCCCTACCTTTTGTCAACAGACCGGGCCTCTTTTTTGTATCAACCTTAGAAGGAGCTTCTCCCGTGGCCAACCTTTTACCTTTGGCTTTCTCTCGTGCTCTTTCTTCACCAGTTTGTGGAGCTGAGGAGGAAGCTGTTTCAGAAGGAGCTGTTTCAGGGGCAGCTTCACGTTTGCTTCTTCCATGTCTCATTTCTTCTTCTGAATTTTGTTATACAGCTCTTTGATGATGGGATAGCATTGAGCTGGGTACATATTATCATACATGGGTTTCCAGTCAGTTGTGTTACATTCAGAGAAGAATATTCCAGCTCTGGCGAAATTGTACACTCCATCTTGCGGCAGGTTTTCGTGTTGTGCATTTATCATCATTTGCACGAATCTCGGATACATGGCAAACTTAGCAATATCAGCTTTGGCGTTCTTAGTCATATAGTCAAAGATCATCCCGGACAAATTTAACTGTTCATTCTTGCAAACTTTGATCATTGCACTAGACCATTCTGGACTCAGTGCATTGTATCCTCCGTTTCTATGGCAGAGAGCCATGGTGAATACGTGGCAGATTACTTTCCAATCTCGAGTTAGCTCACTTTTCTTAACGTCGCTTCTTTTGACGAAATCTCCCTTGTAACCAACCTTTTTGAATTCTTGTAAAAGCTTTGCTTTGTTCAAGTGTTGGTTACTTCCTGGTTGATCTCTTAGCATCAAGACGCTTCTGACTGTGTCTTCAGTGATGATCACAGGTCTGTTTCTAACTGTTGTGTTGATTCTTGTTACATTGTTGACAACTTCATATCTTGCAGATCTCCAGAAGCCTTCAATGTGATCTACGTAGACTGGCAGATCATGTTCCACAGCATATCCGATTCTGCTTCGACGAATCCAATTCACAACGTCTCTGAATTTGGAATCATCAGTGTCAAGATTGATAGCCTGGTTGTGCATACCTCTATTATCCCATGGAATTGCCATCTGTTCCTGATCATGTGCACGAAAAGCAAATTAGAATTTTCGACCCTAGGCAAGTAACCAACGAATGATATCTTAGACTTAGACGGACGATGGACTTAGACTATTTCAATTTATAGATGTCTTGTGATTTAGTTAGATAGATTATCATGGCTTGACTGGTTTGGTTTTAAAAAAATGTATGATAAGTGCGCAGGTAGGTGTCTTGTGATTTATAGATGTCTTAAGTGCGCAGGTTACATAGTCTAAGTATGCAGTCCAGTCCACAGCCTTAGATTATCAAGTACGCAGGTCACATGAGTCAACAAGTCATAAGATAAGTGTGCAGATCAGTTAAAACTTGGGCATGGTAACCGTAGTGCCTTGACAGACCAATCTGCGTGCTTGTTAAGCACGCAGACACTTAAACTCTCGTTTAAGATTTTAGCACGCAGGTCAAGTGCGCATGGGTCTAGGGTTTCAGGGGTTTGAACATATGAAACAAGTGCGTAGATGAAATAGACCAAAACCCCAAAACTTTTAAAAACCAAATAGATCCTCCAAACAGTTTAATGAAGCCTGTGATAACAACAAAGGATCAGTTAAACAATAATCTACCTTAAAAACGAAGAAAAACAACGGAAAATGGAGAAGAAAGAGTGGATTAACAGGTGGTTTATGAGTGATTAATGGGTTTTAGGGTTAGAAATAGAATGACTGTTGTAAAAACAAGAATTTACTTTGTTTATATATACTAGAGATATGGGCTTGCGCACTTAAGACAAGTGCGCTGGGCTCAGTAAGTACGCAAAGCCCAAAGCCCAATATTAAGTAAAAGTATAATTTAACGAGTAAGGGCTAACCGTTTCTCACCTTCTACACACAAGATCATACTAACCATACCTGTCAAGTTGGATAGCTACAGCCCAAGAAAAAACTGCCGGTATACTTGTCCACTTAAATCCATGCCTCTCGTCTTTCAACATACGTTTGGTGATGAGATTTATTATGTTTTGGTAATATTGACGGAAATATTGTGGACCCCACTTGTGCTAGGTATAAGCCTACCAATCCTCAAGGTTTATTGAGTTATAATGATGAGAGCTTCAGGTCTATGTTTCCATAAGCAAAGAAGATGATCATTACGTCGATCAGATGATGAGAGCTTCAGGTCTATGTTTCCATAAGCAGAGAAGATGATCATCTGATCGCTTGTTGAGCTATCTATCTATGTATGTTTGCACGTCACTAGCATTGCGTGTCTTTTGCTACTCATTTGATTGATTAGCTTAGCCCCGCATTGGTAGCTTGCACTCTTAGGTGTCTTTTGATTACATATGCACAAAATTTTCTGTGTCTTTTGATCTCTCAACCTATGTATGACCAGACTCAGCTTGTGCAGACCTACAACACAGTGGGAGTCCAGCTTTCCATGTAGACTATTACTGTTAATCACCTAGTAGCAGTTTACTCAATTTAAAGCTGAATCTACCGACATATCGTTGCTTGAAGCCGCAACATCCTCTGGATCCTAATCACATGCTGCCAAAATATGATTAGTTCCTATCATTTCTTGAAATTTTGCAGTAGGGATAGACCGGTTTTGCTTTCTCCCCAAAAAATCTTGTTTTAAAAGAAAATAAGATTTTTCTATATATTATATACAAACCTTTTTTATTTTTTATTTTTTTTGAACAAAATCACTCAAAATTTATCATCTCCAGCCATGTTACCAATTGGCGAAAATGGATTTTGTCAAAAGCTTTTGTAAAGATATCTGCCTTTTGATCAGCAGTATCTATTGGCAACACCTGTATATATCCTTTGTCGTGGGCATCGCGAATGGAATGAATCCGAATTTCGATATGTTTAGTTTTCAAATGGTCAATTGGATTCTTCACGATGTCACACCAAGCATCATTATCAATAAAGATAGGATTTCTCATGACATTCAAACCGAAATCCAACAACTGATTTTGTATCCATAACACTTGACAGCAACAACTGGATGTGGCCGTGTATTCAACCTGAGCAGTGGAGATAGACACTGTTGTCTGCTTCTTGCTCTGCCAAGACACAAGCCTATTTCCCAGAAATTGACAACCACCAGAGACAGATTTTCTATCAATCCTGCAACTTGCATGATCATTATCAGAGTACGCAATTAAATCAAAATTATCACTCTTAGGATACCATAAACCAAGTTTTGGTGTTCCTTTGAGGTAGCGGAAGATTCTTTTGACTGCAGTTTCATGAGATTGCTTGGGATTTGACTGAAAACAAGCACAGCATCCAACTGCCGACATAATGTCTGGTCTGCTGGCTGTGAGATACATTAAGGATCCAATCATTGATCGATACATGTGGGGATTCAATGATAGTCCTTGAAGATCCGGTACAAGTGTAGTCTGAGCAGCAAAAGGAGTGTTGGACGGCTTGCAGTCTGACAGGTTGTATTTTGCCAAGATGTCTCTTGTATATTTAGCTTGATGAATGAGAATTCCGTCTTCCTTCTGCTGGACCTCCAGACCTAAGAAAAATGACAATTCCCCATCATGCTCATTTTGAATTGAGACTTCATGATGCTTTCAAATTCCCTGCATAAGGTTTCATCAGTTGAACCAAAGATAATATCATCTACATAAATTTGAACCAGAATAGAGTGTTTGTTGACTTCTTTGGTGAACAGGGTCATGTCAATTTTCCCTCTGGTACATCCATTTTGCAACAGATATGAGGACAAGGTCTCATACCAAGCTCGAGGTGCTTGATGCAGACCATAGAGAGCCTTGTCCAGTTTGTAGTATTTGTTGGGATAGTGAGGGTCTTCAAAGCCCGGTGGCTGACATACATAGACTTCTTCTTTGATTTTCCCATACAAGAAAGCACTCTTCACATCCATCTGAAAGACTTTGAAGTTTTTGTATGACGCGTATGCTAAGAAGATACGAATGGCTTCAGGTCGGGCAACTGGAGCGAAGACTTCTTCATAATCAATCCCTTCCCGTTGACGAAAACCCTGAACAACCAGACGAGCCTTGTTCTTAATAACCACACCACGTTCATCCATTTTGTTGCGGAAGATCCATCTTGTTCCAATAAGATACTTTCCTTCAGGCAAAACCACTAGTTCCCAGACTTTGAGTTTTCAGAATTGGAAGAGCTCTTCCTGCATGGCTTCTACCCAGCTTGCATCTTTGACTGTATCTTCAATACAAAAAGGTATCGTCTGAGACAAGAATGCTGAGAGAGCAGTGTTGCGTTTGTCTGCCTGTTTTCTTGTAAGAACACCCTCAGTGATTGGTCCGATGACATTTTCAATAGGATGATTCTTTGAGGATTTGAATCCCATGTTTTGCTCTTCTTGAACTTGGGGAGGTAGATTTGATAAGTGATCTCCGGATATTGAGGAGCTGGATGGATCATTTACAGACTGCTGAGCTGAAGATGTTTCTTCTGAAGTTGGAGTACTTTCAGGGAGTTGTGTTGTTTCAGCAGTTGTATCACCATTTATGGGTTGAAGAGGAAAACTTGGATCAACTACTAGTGGAGAAAGACGGGTGGTGAATGGTGCAACATCATCTTCAGAAGAGTAGAGAATATCTCGAAAAGGAGAAGGATCGGCTGCTTAATTGTCAGGAGCTTGATCTTTAGGTATGTTGAAATTATTGAAAACAACGTCCACATCAAAGAACCAGTCAGGACCAACTCATGTGTTAGTGGTGTTGGATTCCTGCCAATCTACATAGAAAGATTCAAGGACCATCTTGGTGCGTTTGTTGTATACTCTATAAGCCGATTGACTTGAAGAGTATCCAACAAAGAAGCATTCATCTCCAACTGCATCAAACTTCATTATATTATCATAATTGATCAGAAGAGTACATGAACATCCGAAGGGTCTGAAGTAATCGATGAGAGGTTTTCTTTTGAAGAGTAATTCATAACCTGTTTTCCCACGTGACTTGACGATCAAGACTCTGTTAAGAACATAACAGGCGGTATTCACAGCTTCTGCCCAGAAAATGATCGGAAACTTTGAGTCAATGAGCATCGTTCTGGCAGCTTCAATAAGTGTGCGATTCTTTCTCTCAGCCACTCCGTCCTTTTGAGGAGTTCTCGTAGCACTGTACTGAAGATGAATTCCTTTGTTGCTGCAAAATGTCATGAAGCTTTGATTTTTGAATTCTGTCCCTTGATCACTTCTGATTGACCTGACCTTTAATTTTATTATGTTCTCGATAAGAGGAACAACCAGCATCAAGATCTCAGCAGCCTCACTTTTATAGTCTAAGAAATACAACCATGTGAAGCGAGAGAAATCATCTGTAATCACCTAACAGTAAGATTTCTTAGCCAAGCTTTTAACACTAATTGGACCAAAAAGATCCATATGCAATAATTGAAGGGGGGGTCAATTGAGTTCATTGTTTTGGATTTATGTGATTTCTTGTGTTGTTTTCCTTTAGCACATGCTAAACATTTTTCAGAAAAAGGAAATTCCTTGG
The DNA here is from genome assembly GCA_028751855.1 of Ambrosia trifida. Taxonomy (NCBI): domain Eukaryota; kingdom Viridiplantae; phylum Streptophyta; class Magnoliopsida; order Asterales; family Asteraceae; genus Ambrosia; species Ambrosia trifida. The sequence goes on from CM054127.1 coordinate 1,310,740, forward strand.
AAGGAAGACCTCTAACTAAATTTAGTTTAGAAAGTTTGTTTATGTTTTTAAAATTCACATGTCCCAATCGCCAATGCTATAACAGTGACTCTAACTCAAATGCCTTTGATAGTAAGCAGGTCATTGAACATTCAGACTTGGCATCTCTCATATTTATCACATAGGTATTGTTCTGCCTAGGAGCTTTTAACATGATCATGTTGGTGGGTGGTTTAATCCTGGCTTTAAAAAGATGCACTCCATGTCATTGAATAACACAGAGTTCCTTTATCACAGACTTGTGATACACTCAAGAGATTGTAGCACAGTTCTAGAACATAGTTGACATCTTCTAGAGTCAAGGCGTTGGAAACCACATCTTCTATTCCAACGATCTTTCACCCTTTTCATTCCCAACGAATGCAACAAACTCTCCATCAATAAACCGATAGTTCTTAAGGAGTTCTTTCAACCCAGTCATGTGCCTAGAGGCGCTGCTATCAACGTGCCATAAGTATCGTATAAGAGCTATCAACCATTTCTACAGTTTATTCTGAAAGACAAAAAGAAAACAAGGATAATTACATGAAAATCTATGTACATACTACCCAAAAACATGTAATTAATTCACTTTGGGAATCCATGTTTGTTTCAGTTTTGATTTATCATGATTTTCACCCAAGATTGACTCTTTTCTTTTCAACGGCTGTGTTGTTTTAACAAAACTTTTTACTGTTTCTTGAAGATTTTTTATTTGTTCTAAGAAAGAGTTTTGAGTTTTGACATCATTTTGTGGTTTAGGTCTTAAATGACACTTTTTGACCAGATGTCCTTTGTTGCCACATCTAAAACATTTTGAGTGTTGAGGCTTGGTCTTTGGAGAAGATCTGGATGATGATGGTTGTGATGTTCTTTGCTTGATCTTGTTTGAGCTTGAGCTTGAGCTTCCATCTGATTCTTCATCTGTGCTGTATTCTTGAATGCTGGTGTTGCTTTCTATGTCACTCGGTGAGTTTTCACCACTTAAAAGACCTGATTCTTCTTGTGAGTCTTCAGAACATGAGGCGTCTGTATATGATGGAACAAATTCTGGAATCTTTTCTGTGAGAAATTTTCTGAACCTGTTTTGCTTTAGTTCTGGTACAAACACAGATGGCTCATGTGCCGTTTTATCATCAGAAAATGCAGATCTTAAATCAACACAAGTTGGCACAATATTATCAACACACATATTAGAACGTTCAACAGGTTTCTTCCTGTCATTAGGGTCTATAACACCCTTTAGATCAAGTTTAGAGTTAAGTTTAGTATAGTCATCCATCCTAGATGAAATATTACAGTTATCCATCCTAGATAAACTATTACAGTCATCCGGCCTAGATAAACTATTACAGTCATCCGAATTTAAAACAGTTTTAGTCTTTTCATTATTCTAGATGAACCGATTCACTGTTGAGTAATTGGCACCCGGGTGACCTAACCCTATTGTCCTTCCACCATAACTTTCATCATCTTCCTCCTCTGACTGTTGGGTCACATCTGCATTGCTTTTACTTATATTAGTATTAGACTCAGACTCAATTTTTAAATTTTCTTTTTCAAAAAGATCATTTTTTGGATGAGGTATTGGAATTGGTATATATTCACTTTTGCTCAGAGGCAAGAATAAAGATCTTTCAATCCCAATCTTGTCTTTACGGTGTGTGTAGTGGGCAACGTTATCCGGCGTTTTAGACCCTATAGTGCCAGGGAACACCGCCCCGAGGGGCGCTATGGGGCGTTTTCAGCTGAATTGGTTTTCTCCATAACGAGCGTTGTGTGGTATGTCATTCTTTATTATTATTATTATTATTATTATTATTATTATTATTATTATTATTAATAAGAAGAAGATGAAGAGATAGGAAAACGATTGGGTGGTTGGGTGGTTGGGTGGTGGTGCTGTTGGGTGGTGGTGCTATGGGGTTGGGTCAAAGAGAGAGAGAGACAGAAGGTGAGGGAGGAAGATGTGTGTGAGGATGGTGTATGTGCAGGTGTGTGTATATATGTTTGTGATTGTATTAATATTAATATTTTATGTGTAATAATAATAATAATAATAATAATAATAATAATAATAATAAAATACATAAAAAGCAATGATTACCCAATCATTTATAACCCCCTCATAACCCCCCTTCCCACTACACCCTCTTTTTCCATAACCCCCACATAACCCCCCTTCTATTACTTTTTAATATTTTAATACCATAACCCCTCACCACTACACACACTCTTATATCCAATTCCATCCTTGACAAAGGATTTCCTAGAGCAATCTACAAGATCTGCATGGGTTTTCTTGCTTACACTCCATTTATCCACAATAATCTGAAGATGAGGTGCTTCATTTCTAGATTCTTCTAATTTTGATGATAAATCATTTATCAGAAAATCCTTTTTGAGAACAAATTCTTTTAGAGTTTTCATTTCAGCCAAAGTTGCATTTAACTTTCGTTGATATGCTAGCTCATTTTCTTTCATTTCATTGTTAATTTTTTGAATGTCATCCATTTCTCTTAAGATTTTTGCATTGTGTGACAAACAGTAAGCAACAGCTGTGACACACCTAGGTGAGAACAGCTTTGTTTTAATTTCAACTAGAATACTTACCAGATCCCTTTCGTCAGCTTTCTTGGGGACATCGTGCTGCTTCTCATCTGCTTTAGTAGAAGGAGTCTTTTCAGCTATCAGTGCTTCTTCTTTACCTTTCTCTTCGATCAACACTCCCTTTAAACCTGCATTTTCCAGCATTCCACCCCTTGGCATACTCGCTGACGACCCTTCCAAAGAATTTACGCCATTTGTCGACTTGGTGCAGATCTTAGCCATCAAGGCTTTGTTTACATCTACTTCAGCGGCTGCTGCCTACTCTCCCCAGTCAAAGTCTTCAACCACCAGTGCCTTCTGCGGATCTTTCTCATTAGCTTCAGTTCCATCCGTAATTGCCACCATTCTTTTAGCTGGTTTGATCTCCGCTTGATTCAGATTGGGACATTCATGTTTGAAATGTCCGAGAGTCTTGCAGTGATAACATCGAAGCTTTGACTTGTCGAAACCAGCCTTACCCATTCCAATTCTTCTACCAGTTCTGTCTTGAAATCTCTTTACCCTCAGAGTGATCATAGCCATTTGAGATCCATTTCTTCCATGTCATCTGGATCAACCTAGTATATGTCTTCAGGAGTCATCATCTCATTCTTCAGCTCACCAGTTTTCAGAGCTTCAAAGCTACTCATGAATGTGTTGAAGAGTTCAACATGTTCGGTAGCAAGCTTTGTAGCCTGTGGATTGAGTGTCTTTATTGTCTTTTCAGAGTACGAGACTGTCTTACTCGAGCTTGAACTTCCACCCCCAATTGAATCCACATATACAGATTCTTCATAGCAGTGCTAGGAGCAACTTTCGGAACAGTCTGATTCATCTCTCTTTTGGTGATGTCCATTTCGAATGAGTTCGGAGTATTAATGAGATCAGCCAGAGTAGATTGCGGATCCAGAAACTCTCTCCTGATCATCATACACTGCAGACTCCATTCCTTGGGCAGTGAGTCCAGCAGTTTCATGATTGAGTTCCTGTTATTAATAGGTATACCTGCTTTCTTCATCTTAGTCAGCATGCTCATGAATCTGTCAATGTGTGAACTCAGACTCTCACCACGAATACTGCCAAACATATCATATTCCTTTTGCACCATATCTTGCTTATTCTGGCGCATTTCAGCATTTCTCTCATAGTACTCATTCAGTGCATACCACGAATCATGACCAGTACTGTACTCTTCGAACATGTTGTAGTCATCATTTGATAGGGCCATAGTGAGGGCACCATAAGCCTTATGATCTCTCTGAAGTAACTGCTTATCAACGTTAGTGTAGGTGGAGGGATGAGGATTGAACTCCTCCCCCGTAGCAGTTGTTCTCATAGGGATGTGTTCTCATAGGGATGTGTGGTCCTAGTTGGACTAAGGTCCATTGGATAAAATCATTCACATAGTAGAACGCTTTCATGCGGTTCTTCCGGGTTCTATAGTCTTGCGCACCAATCAACTTAGGGATACGAGTTATTGTTCCAGTTTCCAGTTTGGCTTGGGTTATGAGATTAACCATGTGATTGTTATTATTACCAGCCATTGATTAAACTTGATTTTAAGATTGACTTTCTGATTTTAAAGTTTAAAGTCCAATAATAAGTCCAAGTCCTTAAGTGCGCAGTCCTTAAGTGCGCAGTCCTCAAGTGTGTAGTCCTTAAGTGCGCAGTCCTTAAGCTAAGTATGCAAACTTAAAGGTTTGATGATCTGATGGCACAAGAAACTTCGGGCAGAATAACGACCAGAACACACAAATAAGTACATTGTGATAAAGCCACAGAAGGCTAAATCACTGTCTCCCAAAGTTTCCTTTGGTAAGTGCGCAGAAACTCACACAAATTAGTATGCAGCAACCTAAAACAATAGCAAATGCACAGTCAATCTTTTGTCTCCTGATAAGTGCGCAGTTTTTGACAAGTACATAGATAACCAGGTTTTCCTTGGTAAGTACGCAGAAACCCTAGATAAGTACACAAAGACTACACAGTTTTCAGTAAGTACGCAGAGAACTAGGAATTTTCCGATTAAGTGCGCAGAAACCCTAGTTAAGTGCGCAGAGACAAAGAAATTTTAAGATTCTGATGACTTGAGTTAAGTACACAGAACAAGAAATAAGTATGCAACTTATGAGTTAAGTGCACATAGCAAGAAATACATATACAGCTTATGAGTTAAGTGCACACAATAAGAAACAAGTATGCAGATAAGAAATAAGTATGCAGCTTATGAGTTAAGTGCACACAATAAGAAACAAGTCAGCAACTTATGAGTTAAGTGCGCAACTCCGTCTGCAAATATGCTTAAACCCAGCTGATCTGATACAAGACTGTTTCATTTAATCTGAAATGCTTGGATGATGTTTCTACTCAAGATAAACAAGTTTTAACACCTTGAAAACACAACACCAAACGATTTTCTGAAGCAACTTGATAAGAAATTTTTGATAAAAACACAAAAGTTTATAAAGCTTTTAAGAAAAACTAAAAATATGAGGGTTTTGGTATCTTAAACAGATACAATCAAGAGCACAAAGGCTCTGATACCAAATTGTAAGTCCCAAATTCTAGATCTTGTAAGTGCTAGAGATTGTTATCACTTAGAAACACCTATTGATTAGGTGTTTTAAGTGATGAATCTTTGAAAAACTAAGATGCTAGATAATACTTGTAAACTGACACACAAGATGAAATGATTCAGACTTCCATTATTGATAATAATCATTGAAACACCATGGAATACAATAATAAGCACCCTTAGTATATCTTGTGCTATCAAAGAAGACCAAAACCCTAACCCTAAGAGCTGCATATGGCTTTCTATATATAGGAGAGTTATATGGGCCTGCGCACTTAACATAAGTGCGCAGGGCCTGATACTAATGCAGCCCACGAGGTTTAGACTATAAACTATGGGTATTTACATAATCAGCCCCTTGACTTACAAAACACATAATAACTTATCCAAATGTCTTAATTCTGGTAACTGTGGTCTCAAATAAACCCAACAGGTGGCTTGGGATATCGTTGCAACACCAAAGACGAAAGGTGGTTTGGGTGTTTCCAAACTACAAGAGGTGAACACCGCGTTATTGTTAAAATGGATTTGGAGATTCAAAACAGAAGGAAACAGTTTGTGGAAGAAGATTATTATGGGGTGTCATGGCTCGAGTAGACCTTGGGCTATGTTGCCTTGTACCGCGTCATCGAGTGGGTGTTGGAAATACATTGTTAAAGTCGGTGACACTAAAGTTTCTAATGGTAGGACACTCAACTCGTTTTTTAGCGGAGATCTTGGTGATGGGCGTTATATTAATTTCTAGAGTGATATTTGGTTACGTGACACTCCGCTTCGTATTTTGTATCCTAACCTTTTCAAGCTTGAAAAGAACTACTTGATGTGGGAATGGAAATAGGCACCTTCTAACCATGCTCAGGTTTCGGAGTTGTTTACTTTCTTAATGAAATTCATGATCTTGAGTGGAGAGGAGGACAGGATTGTTGGAAATGGACAAAGGAAAAAGACGGTTGCTTTACAGTAGCTTCGCCCAAGAGGTTATTGTCCGATAGTGCAGTGGGGGATGGATGTTATGTGATTAAATGGAAAGTTTGGGTGCCGTTGAAGTGTAAAAGCCTAGTTTGGAGGGTCCTTTGAAATCGTATTCCAACCATTGCTGAACTTATCAAACGCGGAGTGAATATCCAAAACACGGGTTGCATTTTTTGTCAAGACGATATGGAGACAGCATTACATCTTTTTACCGGATGTGTATTTTCGCACGAGGTTTGGTTTCGAATTGAAGAATGGTGCAGGTTAAGCCACAATTTCGTTTTTGAAATCCCGGATCTTCTTCTGTTGGCGGAATCTCATATGCTTTCTAAAGATTCAAAGTACATCTTAAGAGGCATAGTCTATACTACCATTTGGACGCTTTGGATCGAACGCAAGGACCGTGATTTTAACGACAAGAGGCGGCGTCCTATTCAGATTGTGGAGAACATCAAATCGACGGCTTTCTTTTGGCTTTGACATAGATCTAGATGGAAAACTATTGATTGGAAAACTTGGTGTATTTTTCCTTTGGGTTGATGTTATATCGTTTGTTTGCTTGTAGGTCCTTAATTTGAGGCCTTGCGAGTTTTGTTAATGAAATTTTCCTTTCAAAAAAAACTATAGGGGGCTATTATGTCAATTCTGAAAGTTACAATTCAATCCCAAACCCCCCAGCCCACCTCCCTGCCTCTCCGGTGTGTTTCGGCTGGAATCCGGCTCCAGCGAGTGTCTTAATCAGTTTTAAATGCTTTTAAACATCCAAGTTTGAACCCTATACATTTCTCCACCCATTTGCTTCGTGTATCATCATTATTATAGCCTTAAATGCGTTCATTATTGAACTTTGAATTCGGGTTATGAGGTGAAATGATCGGTTATTAAAATCGATCAATCAATATATCATCTTGTAAGTCCTAATATTTGATGTCGTTTTATTAGTTAATCACTGATCTTTAGAAGACCCCTGAATTCATGCGTGATTGTTAACAAATTGATGAATCTTAGAATTTTAGGATTAGGGTTTGGTTGTGAGGGAGAAAATGTGGTTAGGATAATAATTTAAATATATTGTTTTTCTAATTAATCTCACAAAAGCAAGTAGTGGTGAAGTGGTTTTTGCATGTTTGTGATTCAGGAGTGATCCGGGTTCGAGTCTTCTCACCCGTAGTTCTAATTTTTTTTTTTTTTTGGGGGGGGGGGGGGTTTATCATTTATTATATACAACATTAGAGCCCCGCGTATACACGCGGTACATATCCATGTCAAATGAAAAAAAAACTATAAAGATTCTAGTATGAAAATTTTATTTATTCAATCAGAAATATGCAAATTTTATTTATTGAAAGGTACATAATACAATTCGTATTAATCTTGGTTGATTGTAAATTATCATAAAAAAGTTTAAAGTTACCCAATAACAGATATATGAATCAACAAATGTTTGATTTGACGTGATATAAAAACAAATAATAAAGACGTAATATTATTAATATGATTGAAAATTATTTGGAATATAGTATATATTTTAGGAAACTGTTATTACTAACAAATTTTATTTTATTAATATAGAATTGAATGATTGAGGAATTTATCATTTATTTACAAATGAATTTCAAGTAAATGCTAATTAATAAATTATAATTATATGATATACATTCATCTCTGCCAATAAAGTCCAATCAAAATTTAAAAATTTTTATTAATGTCAATAAATAACATTAAAACTCTTAATAAATAACATTAAAACTGCTAAAATCTTAATAAAACTTATTAATTGCAATACAATCCAATCAAAATTAATGTCAACAAATAACATTAAAACTCTTAATAAATAATGTTAAAACTGATACAATCTCAATAATGAATCACTCAAATCAATGACATTAAAAACATCCGCATTTCAAATTGCCTTACACATCTTTAGTAATCATTATTAATTGTGATAGAAGTAATATAATTCTTTAACAAAAAGTAACATTTTGAAAATTTATATTATCATTGAATTTCATTGTTAAAATTGGTTCAAAATTGTCATTTGTAAGAAACGAAAATAGGTTCAAAATTGTCGTTTGATTAAGTATCAATTGTCGTTTCATGACAGTTGATTAAAGGAAAGTCGTAATATCAAAATTAATGTCCGTCAACAATATTAAAACTAAATTCGTAATATTAGTAATATCAATAAATAAGAGTATAAGTCTTAATAAATAACATCAAAATCATAATCAATCATTCAAATCAATGACATTAAAATCATCCGCCTCTCAAATTGCCTTACCCATTATCTACAAATTATTATTGTCATATGAAAATTAGGAAACTAAAAATTAGCATACGAATTTGAGACTATGATGACTTGAATCGTGTAATTGACAATTGATTAAAAGAAAGTCGTAATATCAAAATGAAACTCGGTGAACAACATTAAAAGTAAATTCGTAATATTAGTATTACTAATATCGATAAATAAGATTAAAAATATTAATAAATAAAAACAAAATCATAATCAATCATCTAAAACAATGACATTAAAAACATCCGCGTTTCAAATTGCCTTACCAATTATCTACAAATTATTATTGACATCTTAAAATTGGCACACTTAAAATTATCACACTTATTGAAATGATTTTGATGATTATCTTTTAATGACAATTGATTAAAGGAAATTTATAATATAAAAATTAAATTCGGTCAACAATATTAAACCGAAATTCATAAAAGTAGTATTATCAATAAATAATATTAAAAATCTTAATAAATAATATCACAATCATAATTAATCATTCAAATCAATGACATTAAAATTATCCACCTCTCAAATTGACTTAACCATTATCTACAAATTAGTATTGTCAGATTAAAATTATTAGGAAACTAAAAATTAGCATACGAATTTGAGACCATGATGAGTTTAATCGTGTAATTGAAAATTGATTATAAGGAAAAGTCGTAATATCAAAATGAAAGTCGGTCAACAGCATTAAAACTAAATTTGTAAGATTAGTATTAGTAATATCGATAAATAAGATTAAAAATATTAATAAATAACAACAAAATCATAATCAATCATTCAAATCAATAACATTAAAAACATGCGCGTTTCAATTTGCATTACCAATTATATAAATTATTATTGACATCTTAAAATTAGCACACTTATTGAAATGATTTTGATGATTATCGTTTAATGAGAATTGATTAAAGGAAAGTCACAAGATAAAAATTAAATTCAATCAACAATATTAAAACGAAATTAGTAAAAATAGTAATATCGATAAATAAGATTATAAATATTAATAAATAACAACAAAATCATAACCCATCATTCAAATAAATGAAATTAAAAACATTGGCGTTTCAAATTGCCTTACAAATTATTATTGACATCTTAAAATAGTAATATTGATAATCAATTGGTAATTGACGTGAATTCATTAAAGACACTTAAAATTAGCACACGAATGTATCACCATTTTGATATTAATCGTGTAAATGATAATTGATTAAAATAAAGTCATAATATCAAAATGAAAGTCGGCCAACAATATTATTTTTATGAAATCTGATCGTCGTATTGCATCCATGCTTAATGATAAGTTGCAAACACTGGTTCCTAACATCATTAATGCTATTATCCCAAACCCTAACCCAAACGGTAGCTCGAATGGGAACTCAAACGAGAATGCGGGTGGAAATGGTGGAACCAAAGAGATTAAGTGCACTTTCAAGCACTTCAACTCTTGTCATCCCAAGAAGTTTAGCGGCACCGAGGGAGCCACTGGGTTACTCGAATGGTTCGAAAGTATGGAGAATACTTTCATTAATAGCGACTGTCCTGACAACCTGCGTGCTCGTCATGCCTCGAGTGTTCTTCAAAAGAGGGCACTCACTTGGTGGAGCGGTGAAAAACACACTCAAGGGACGGAAGCTACTTTGGCTATGTCTTGGGACGATTTCAAAATTGCCATGACTATTGAGTTTTGTCCTCGTAACGAGATGAAGAAACTGGAGGATGAGTTCTATCACCTCAAGCAGGATAGTGGAAACAACGTTCCCTACAACAACCGCTACCATGAGTTGAGCTTACTGATTCCTCGTATGGTAACCCCGGTATCCTTGGCTATTGAGAAGTATATTGAGGGACTGCAACCTCAGATCCATGATTCGGTTATGGGAAGCAAGCCTGCTACTGTAGAGGATGCCATTCGTCTCGCAGCATCTCTTACTAACAAGCATGTCAAGGATGGTACTCTAACTCGTAAGGGTACTAAAAGGCCTACTGAAACCACTTCAAACCCTGCTACCACTGAACCTTCCCAAGAAAACTCTGCCTCTGCCTCTAGTTCCAATAAGAAACGAAAAGGTGGAAACCAAAACTATGCTATTGTTGCACCCCTTAACCAGATTCCTGTTGCAAACCCATCTGCTGCACCCCAAACTCAAAAGGTTCAAGGGAACTACGCAGGTGTGCACCCTAAGTGCACCACATGCAACTCTCACCACCCTACCAACCGACCCTGCTGGAAATGTGACACATGTGGTCGACTAGGTCATACTACTTCACATTGCCATGGAATCAATACCCAAAACCAGGGAGCTGGTCAACCCAGAGTTTGTTACGCTTGTGGTGATCCTGACCATATGCAAAATAGATGCTCTCATCTTACGGATTTTATTCAAGCTTGTCAGCAAACCCCAGCAGTTCCATCAATTCAAGCAGCTCCAGCTCGTGGTTGTGCTTTCAACATCAATGCAACCCAAAATCAAGCTACCAACGACGTTGTCAACGGTACATTTCTTATTACTAACTTATATGCTTTGATTTTGTTAACACCGGTGCGGATAGGAGTTTTGTCTCGTTAGAATTTGAACCTTTGCTTGCTCATACTTGTCCTCACTTTACCCATCCTTTTACTGTGGAGGTTACTAATGGCAATCTTATTCTTATATAATCTATGCTCCATAATTGCACGTTAAACCTAAACGATTATAACTTTTCTGTAGATCTTATATCCGTATTTAGGAATCTTATGAATCGAGTTTGTAAACCTTTCTTGAACCAATAGGTAAGTGTTTTTCATCGATAACATACTCATATATTCCACAACCAAAAACCTTTACTTGAAGTAATTTCGGGGCGAAATTTTCTAAAGTAGGGGAGACTGTAACATTTGCGCGTTCTCTAACTTTATCGTGATTTCATTTCAGTCCTCGTGATACGATCTTTTGAAATTACAAATAAAACTTATATTGAATTATTCGTTAAATCTTATTTACATTCGTTTTATTTTAAAACTTCAAATAAAATTTGTCGAGGGATGTTGGAAAACGTCAGGTTTTAAGACGAAAAAGGAATAAAAACTTAAAAATATTGGTAAAAGTTTATAAAAGATGAAAAAAAATATATAGTTTAAAGTTTTAAAAGGTGTCGGTTAGAAATATTAACTTTGGATAACTAATCAAGGGACTAAACTAACCAAACTAACTAGAGGGACCAAAGTTTTCAGGTTTCAAAAAAAAAAATTTCTGAACTAGTACTGTAGCAGCCGGCGGCGGCCGGAAAGACCCACTACGGCGACGCGTTTTTAGCAATTTTTTGGCGTTTTAACATCAAATCAATGTGGGTTTACGTTTCTTCATTAATAACCTTTGATTTCCCTCACTTAAATGGTCAAAACACGCGACTAAAGGCTCGATTGAAACTGAAAACCTTATGTAACAGCCAGAATATTTAAGCTTGATGAAACGCCCTATTTACAAGACCACTACATAAATCAAGCATGGCTTTAGGTTCCTGTGCTCATTTCCTTCAAAACCCACTAAAAAACACCAAGTAAAAACGTCTAGAAAGGCTCCAATTCATGAGTTTTGGTCGCGTGTTGAATCACTTTTTCCAGTCGAAATACGTATTGTAAGCTCTTATTTTTTATGGCATTTTACTCCGTTAATCATATTCTTTAAAAGCCCTCTTGTATCGGGTTCAAATCTTTACGAATTGAAGGTCCCTAAAAATCTAGGGTTAGGGTTTATAGGTTGGGGAAGAAGATGAAGTTTAAAGTTTGTATAAATATTATTTTGGTTGAAAGATAATAACATTATGGTATTGTGGTGTGGTAGTTAACCAAAGTATGGAATGGCTTAAGGGTCTGAGTTCGAACCCCACTGTCAGCCATATTTTTTCTGTTTTTTTATTTATTATTTTATTATTTTTTATTTCTTTTATCTATAAATTATATATTTATATATATTAGCTAAAACCTTATAATATTCCTGGAAATTCATTTTTACCCCAAAAATTATGAAAATTTAGGAGAAACATCTTGACACCTTAAAGAAAATTATCCTATTTTTATTTTCTGAAAAATATATTATTTTCCTATTTTTCTTGATTTAATTTGTTTTAATCATAATTAAATGATTAAAAATTCATTTTAAGTGATTTTATCCTCAAATTTTCTAGAGATTTATTTTTGTGTGTAATAAACTGAAATAAAATGTAATTTTTCAGAAAATGATTATTTTTGTTATTTTTACTATTTTTAATCATTAAAACCCTATTTAAACTAATTAAGTACGTTTTAAATGCAAATAAATTGAAAGAAATTATGGAAATATTATTTTCAGTATTTCACATCATAAAATAATTATTTTTCATAAAAATATCATTTTTGGATCATATCTCGTATTATTTATTCTAATTATATTTAATTTAGATATAATAAGTTGTTTAGTTAAATATAAATCATAAAATCTTTTTCGTGGATATTTTTCTATAAAATAGAAAATGTTTCTAAGTGTGGGATACATAAGTGTTTTAGTCGCTTATTTAATTAATCGTGATATATTTATTTCAAAACTATTGTTATTATTAAAAACTTCATCTTCCCTACACAAGTCTAGTAAACCCTAATGCCTTAGATTTTGGTTGCCTTAGACTTTTAATTTCTTTTCCTCATTAGTATTCTATTAAATATAGGTTGAGTTCTTCGGAATTCTAAATCCTTTACGACAAACTTTCGTGGAGTTTATACTTAGCGAAACTGTGAGTATATTATTATTCTAAATCAAAACGCACAAATCAAAACGTAACATCTTATTATTATTATTCTAAAATGAAAAAAAAAAAAGAATTTATTTCTAAAAGAATGGGTAGATTTGCGTTGGTTTCCATGATTGCTGACTCACCAAATGAGTGGTCAAAACACTTGTACACTCTCTGCTAACATTGCACAGATCATTATAGCATCCATCTATTAACCTCTATAGTTCATCTTCTCCAAACCTAAAAAAAAACAATCCTCCATTAAAGCTTTTATTTTAGTTTCCTACCAACTCAAATTTCTCCAGACACAGATCGGACCAAGTGCAACAATAAGAACACAAGCAAAAACAGACACACACACACAGATTGTTAAACAAAATTCTGTTTTGGCATCACGTCACATAAATCAATACATGTGCATATAATAATAATAATAATAATAATAATAATAATAATAATAATAATATAATAATAATAATAATACCTTTAATGCCGGCAACAGATCCGGCCATCGCGTCTCTAACTGTACAGGTGAACAAGATTTGTCTCTCTCTCTCCCTTAATTTTTACTTTCTCTCTCTAGAAATATAAGATTGGCGGGTTCGGTAGGTGGGTTGACGAGTCACTTTCAGTCGGAGGTGGTGACTGGAGGTGGTGACCGGAGGTGGCGATGGTGGTTATGGCTGGTGGTTGTCGATGGTGGTGGTGGTTCTAGAGAGAGATAGAGAGAGGGCAGAGAAAATGTGGTTCTTTATTTGAATTTGAAAAATAAAATAAAGAGAGAGAGGGGGAGGGAAACAATATATATAGGGAGAGAGAGAAAGGGGGTAGTGAAAATGTCTATTGTGCCCCTTTGAATATTATACAATATTATAATATGATAGGTGATGTAGCACAACATGAACTAATGGTTGGGTTTCTTGGGGTTTTTCCATTTGAGGGGGTTTTCTCCCTATACTTCCTCTATATATATATATATATATATATATATATATATATATATATATATATATATATATATATATATATATATATATATATATATATATATATATCGTAGAGATCCTGAGAGAACGCTTGGCTAATTGAAAACAATAAGAACTATTTTCCACCACACATTTCTTTAAGACAAAAAATATGATTATTATTATTATTATTATTATTATTATTATTATTATTATTATTATTATTATTATTATTATTATTATGCTAAATCGGAGCCTTTCTTGCAATAAGAATTTATTTGCATTTATACATATGTGTATATTATTAGTTTTTGATTATAGATGTGTGTCAAAACTATATGTATAATACTTATTTTATAAATTTAAGCACGTATTACATTGATAAAATATGTTCTTTCCCACAATATCCATTTCTATACATGTATGTACAATCATTTCTACATATTTGCAGATATATACATTACAAAACATGTATGTACATATATGTATAAATGAAAAAAAAAATTAATCCTTACATGAAAATGTCGATTTAGCAAAAAATTAAAAAAAGTATTTTGCCTTAGAGAAATTTTTTTGCCTAGAGAAATGTGTGGTCCAAAATGATTCTCTCAGTTTTCAATTAAAACGCTAAATATTGTGAGAAACGTGAGAATAAATGAAAAAATCAGTCAAAATCAATTTTTTTAAACAAATTGCATAATAATTAAAACAAAACATTAAAAAAAGAATTGAACTTCCAAATACATCATCTTTTCTTGGAAAAACATTTTAAAATAAGCTTTTTAAACATGTGTAAATGGAAACAGTTTATACGTGTGTAGACAGTAAACTTACATATCTATAAAAACGATTAATTTTCATATGCGTTGAAATTTTTACGCCTAAATTATTTTTTTAATGTTGTATATTAATTATAAGATTAAGTAAGAAAATAAATACCGAATTTAAATAGTATTTTTATGGTGTTTCGCGGTTCCCTCAAAATATATGTGTTCTCAAATTAACCCTCTCTGTATGTGTGTACACACACAAATGTATATCTAGTAATCGACTAATTTTTTGGAAAAAAATAGTTTAATCTAACGTGTATAAAGAAAATTATTTATTTAAAGGTGAAGAGTTACCAGGGATGGCACGTGTTCAAAAAGATTTTCATTACTAGCAGATGAAGATGGAGATAGGAAGGTTGTACTCTAATATGTAATTAACTAGGTTACAATCCCGTGTATTATACGGGTTAATAAATGCAATATTTTATAATTAATAAAAAAGTTATGTTTAAGAAAACATATGTATTTCAAGATTGAAAATATAATGTACTTTGTTGCCATATACGATTGTCAAGATATATATTTAAAAATGAAAATTAACGTGACAATTATAATTATTAAGTTAATGTTAAAACAATTGTTTTTCAAATGAGAATTAACTTTGATTTTTTGATACCACCAATTTATTTATTATTTAAAATATAGTATTTTTACTATTATTTACCATACAACCACCTTTATTTGAAATTTTTTAGATATCACTTATAAAGAAAATTATCTTCATTATTTTTTTCATTTTTAGTATTTTACCGGACTTAAGTTTGAACTGTCCAAACTTATATTTGTTTATAATAATAATAAGTTTATTTAAATTATTAATAATTAATTTTATATTATATTTATTTGCTTGATTCTATAATAACTATATTTAATTGAAAAATAACTATGCATAATTAAGTATGCGAAATAATATCTTATATTAAAAGGTAAGTATTTATAAGTAAGAGAAAGAAGATGAAAAAAAAACAGATGGCTCTAGTAAATGATACGTGTTCAAACTTATATTTGTTTATAATAATAATAATAATAATAATAATAATAATAATAATAAAACTTAACCTAATATCAATGGGGTTGGTGACCCATTAGCAAAGACAAAGCCTTTTGAAACACTTATGTTTGTAAGTTTTAGGTTCAAATCCCACAAATGACAGAAATTGGAAAAAGAAATTGCTTTTAAAAAATTAATTAACCCATTTAGTATTATTTTAAATTTTGTTTCTTATTTTTTTCACGCCAAATTTTATTTATGCTCATTCTAAGAATTAAATCCATAACCTCTGAACTTATATGCTTATAAAATCTTGATTTATCCCATTAGGCCACCAACCACAATAATTGTTTAAATTTATTTCTTATGTAAAATATTAATGCTAGAGTGAAATATTGAAACATTGATATATATGATATTAATTATTTTATTTAAGTATATATTTTTGAATTTTATATAACTAGATTTACTAAATATAATTTTAAAGTTATATATGGTCGATGTAAAAACTTGAAAAAGCCAATTGTCAAAGTTTATTTTAATATTCAGCTTTCTTATCACGCATTAACAACCCCCACCCCTCTCCAACCATGTGCACATAATGAGTTCGGCCATCTCCGTTTTAGTGTCCGATGACTTTCTACCCCCACAAAAAAATTTCAAGCTCCACCACTATGCATTGGTCGTAATACCGAAAACAGAGAAAATGACCTCAATAATTTGAGTGTGCTATACCTTTATAGTCGTGAAAAAAATAACTTATGCACTTCTCATAACTCCAACTAATATGATACGTGACACCATTTCACGTATAAATCGATGTATGTTCTTTTTTTGGTGTATAGATGTTTGTATGTATAATTATTCGCTTATAAAATGAAAATCTCTAGGGTTTTGGCAAGTAATAGTAGACAAAGAGCAACGATTCGTGTATATATACGCGTGAAATTGTGACTGATTATTTTGATTTCCAATTACAATAATCACACTACACACACATGCATGCAAACACCGCATTGTTGTCCCTTGAACTATTTACCATATTTACTTGGACATACATAACACATCTAAACACTCTCTAGCGACCCTTGAGTTTTTGGAGCCCAAAATTTATTTAATCATTTAACCTCCCCTTGGATATTGCTAATGGCTAATCCGAATGTTCTATATATCCATTCATGATTCATACTTTATAGAATCTAAGATATTGACATGGAATACATGGGATCAACAAATCTTAGTGTTTTTTACAGAACATATAATGTTCATACAGTAGTCCATCATACTAATCTTTATTCGTGATGACATATTTCAGATAGACTTTTACTAACCATTCAATTGATCTTGAAAGTCATGGTGTTCACTTTCTTTTTGTTAGAGGGCACATGCACACAATGGGATAGTCAAAGAGCTTAACTACCTAGGTCGATTATTCGATTGTTAGTTAATAAATTTCATAGCCTTTTAATTCAAGTACATAAAACCATTATGAAAGCAAGGTATTCAAACTCTTAACTTCATGTGATGGTATGGGTTATTTCAAACTCTCCCACTTAACTTTAATGTGTACTCCATAATCCGCGAAGGGATACTACTCTAACACCCTTTGTAACCTCCCAATCCTCAAGTAGTAGTTTGTCCTAACAACCTTCTAATTAATAAATTTGGTGGTAGTTCTAGATTTTATTTTATTTTTACCTTTTTAATAAATATAAAGCACAAATCTTCACCAAACGCGTGAATTGATATTGAAAATGACAATTTTAATAAAGACATTTTCTAAACGCGTTTATAAATAGTTTTATAAAATATTAACTTAATTTGGTATAGCTTCTAACTTCTTAAATTTTACTTAAATGCGATATTAATTCGTTGACCATCTTAATGTTTTTGATATCTTTACCTATACCTAGTATGCAAGATATATATTAATATAAGCATATACATGTGTATATATAGGTGTATGTATTTCTTCTATTCACCAAACACAATGACTCGCTCAGTGGTTAAGTACCAATTCATTGAGGATGAGCGAGCTAGGAATGTGTCCATGAGGAAGAGGAAGGCAAGTCTAATGAAGAAGATGAGTGAGTTGAAGATTTTGTGTGATGTTGATGCATGTCTTGTGATGTATGAAACTGATGACAGTCCACCTGATGTTTGGCCATCTACTGTTGAAGCGCATCGCGTGATTCAAAGGTTTGAACGATCACCATTGTGGAGTGCAAATGCTGTGCTAGATCACTCAACTTATCTTGAGAATACCATAGACAAAATGAAGAAACATTTGGAGAAGGCAGAGGAGAAGAACTTGAAACATTTGATGGTCAAGTGTTTGTTTGATGAGAACGCGCTTAGGGAGATCAATAATAAAGAGGTTTTGGATGGACTGCTCTCTTCAATTGATAGTGAGATTAAGATGATTGATGATCTGATTAAAAAAGCCTATTAGAAGGCCAAAAATAAGATGGCTTTTATAACTTTCTTTTTAGAAATTGTGATCTGTAAGCGATCAAATCGTTATGTCCTACATGAATAAAATGGTCTTTTATGCCCTTATTAACCATGCATTATGATTGGACATTTTCATGTTTTTTTTTCTTTTTGATATTTTCCTCCAAGATTTCAATCTGTATGAACAGGATTATTTTCATGTTTTCCATGGATTTTCTATTCATGTTTTTCATGGATTTTTTTTTCATGTTTTACTAGGGCTAAATGACATGAGTAAATTTTTTTATTTGTTTTGTTGATAACAATATCAGGTAGTCGACATATGATCTGGAATTGGCTTCTTGTGAATGCAGAAAGCTATGAGTATTAAGAAAATGATTGTTTACTTGTGGTGTGCTCGCGCGTTGCTGTGGGACAACATATATTGGAGCACAATCCATGTACACTTTTCATACTTTTCTAAAAATATTTTGTTGTGTTTTAGTTTTGAAAACTTTTGTTTTCGAGCCGAAACGGTTATAGTCTAGATTTTTCAAAAATTCTAGTTCGCTATAACCTTGGCTCTGATACCACTTCTGTCAAACCACGCCAATGGCGGAAACACGTGGCACGACGCTCGAAGGCATATCAAAGTCAAGATTAACAGAAACTATATTTAATTAGAATTTATCATTTCAGTAAGATGTCGAAAAGAGTACCTTGCTATAAACATCACATAAAACAACATACATGAAGTTCAACATGGGGTTTTATCCGTCTATGTCCCAACCCAATGGCGAATATAAATGAAACCCCCCGAACAGTGTCTGGCATCCCCAAATTCCACCGTACTAGCCGCATATCTAGTCATCACTTAGTTACCTAAACGATATGTTTAAAAAGACGTCAATATATAAAATATTGGTGAGTTCACAGGTTTTAGTTCCATAACGACAACATTTAACAACAACATTTTAACAATAAAAACATGTGCGGAATGAACACAAGCAGTGACCTTTGTAAAAGTAGCTAACTCCTACAAACTATGACAAGCAATCCCTTGAGCCCGTAACCAAATCAAGACTAATAATAATGCCCCACGAGCAGTAGTTGGTTCTCGGAAATAACAACTTAGTTTAGAATACGTGCACCCCTGGCATACACAGTTGCATAATCGACGCTATCGATTAGGGGTGGGCCTTGTCAGACACCAATAGCGCTATCCAAATATTCCTTCGGTTCTCGATTTCAACACACACTCACAACACACGAGTAAATGGTTACAGTAGCGAGGACTCACCCCGAGTGGTGTATAAACAACAAAACCCAAGTAATCATCATGCCACTTATCACGTTTTAACTTTTGAAAACATTTTGTCATGTAAAACATTTGACATTTAAAACATTTGACAAAACATATCCTTCTCCCAAAACAAAAACAGTAGAAAGGGGCCGTAAAACTCACCTTAATTTCCAAACTTAGCTAGCAAACAAAGCCCGAAGCTTTGACCGCCTTCCTCGTGCCCTAATTACCAATAAAGGACACATTAAAGTCTATCATATATAAACCTAGCTTATCTTCCGGTTAAAAGATAGTTTATTTAACTATCTAGACTCGTGTGTACGAACCCAAGTCTTTAAGTGTTTAACTCGCCGAACCGATCGTGACTTATCATAATTCATGTGTTAACATACGACATAGTACCCAAGTCGCGCACCTGTTACTATTCGTGTGTAACCATGTTGGACTAGTATCACGAAACGTATAATTCATCCCGAGTCATAGCTCGTCTCGTAAATCGGATAAATGTAGTTGCCATGTATAATTATTTTTGGAAAATATACTTTGAAGAAACATAATTATAGTTATTAAAATCGACTAATAACATTTGTTATTTTTTTTCCCAAAATCCGAGTGTTTTAAGCGTTTCGAAACATTATTCTTCGTAAAATCGTTACCAATAATCGAACGTTTATGTACTTTAGTCCCGAACAATGAACATTGTTTAATTACCGAGAACCATTAAAATCGACACATTTGACACTCGGTAGTATATATTTGTTTGGAGATATTGTTCGAGAATTACCATTAAGTATTGCTAATAAATATTTGTGTAAGACATTTTGATTTGGTATAAGAGTTACCTATCGAAACACTTGGAAAATTTATATATAAAAACATATACAACGATGTCTACCTCGTTGTGCTTCGGATTTTATAAAAAAATTTGATAGAGTTTCCTCTGTTTTTGTACAAACAAGACAACACAAGTTGTCTACAAATTTCCAAAATTCAAATCCAAATACAAGACAACAATATATTTATCCGCATTTAATACACGAGAGTTTGTAAGTTTCGACAATTATATAAGTTACACTTATTTATATTTATATATACAAACAATATAATAGTCCAACAATTTAGTCCAATATACGAATTTATTAGTCACGCTTTATATACAATGTCAATCACTCGATTTATACATCTCGTTTATTATTTATTCGGTTCATTCGTGAGTTAAACATTTTATTATATTAATTCTTTTCGTGTTTATGATTTATAAATGTAATGACAAATAAACACCATTAAATTATACCGAAATGCGCGTGCACGACTAGACACGTTGTCTCGAATGACGCGTTGACCAAGCTAAAGTTTGACCAGAGTTGACTCGTGTTTAACCGAGCTCAAAATCTGATCCGCGATCAATTTTTACCAGATCTGACCTGTTTGACTCGGGTTGACTAGATCTGACAAGACCCGAACGAAACCCCGATGATCAAAGCGAACCAGTACCATATCTGATCCGAAAACACAAACTCACACCGAGCCAGGAACTGAGAACTGAACCTGGCCTGAACCCGAGCTATGACCTGCGACCCGAGACCATTGACACCAACAACCACGACCTCCACTACCACCCGACAATACCGAACCACCGTCACTAACCACCCTATAACAACCACCAGCTGTAACACCCCAACCAATGGCGGAAACATCGGGATGTCACGTATTGATGATTGTTCAGTAGCTCATGGTAAATAATAAATTTCATTATATGATTTAAATAAATTACATACAATTGTTCTACAAGAATTCGTACATCAAATTGAATAAAACTATGCACACATCTTCAAGCATTAATTCAAATCTTCAAGCAAGTAGAACCTGAAACATGTTAAGTTGAAAATATTTTGGGACAACAAAAGTTGGTGAGAATTACATAGGTTTTGATAATCGAATAAAATTGTTGTGCAATTCATGTGTCATGGCAATCTAGTCCATATGCGAAAACATACTAGAAGTAAATCGAGTGCATAATCAACCTTGTGACTGTTGTATTGTGGTACATCCCATACGCTCATGGTTCACTCGTTTATATTGCAGTAACAAACACCCACGTAACCTTTGTAGGAGGCACGTATCTGGGTGGGATTGTCAGTCCAATAGATCTATCAATGTATACCGTTTGGCTGATGAATGTTTATGCTAGAATTGTGTTTACCCTAGTCATGTTCAAGACATAATGCAACATAGAAATACACATAGACACATTGATGATTGAATTGCATAAATAATGTTGTAACATGTTTCACCCCAAAAATGGTGATAAATAGAAAAGGGGCTATGTAAAACTCACCTTAGCAAAATGTTAAGTCTCGAGAAATAGAATATGTGTAGCCCCAAAGTTGCCAATTACAAGAGCTTATAATCAAAACTTCAAGTGTAGAAGTAATAGACTATAGAAGAAAGGTATGAGGGAAAGTTTAATCGGATTGAAACAATTAGAGGTGCAAAGTATAATGGGTCATAGGTGGGTTTTTATACTAGTTTTGGATTCAATTAGCCATTAAAATTGGTCAACACCATAAAGTAAGGTTTTATGATGAATTGACTATTTGACTAAGACTTTGACTAGGACTTTGACTATTTGACTCAAGGCTTTATTTAAAAAAAAAAAGAATTTAGAATCATATTATTATTATTATTTATATACATTTATGTATGTATATAAGTTGTGAGTTAGGATAAATAAAGACTTAGGCACATTTGTATAATATTAATGATAAAGGTGTAATAAAAAAAAAATATATATATATAAGGGCTTTTTATGTATTAAAATTTTGGGGAAAATTTTGCGATGTTACAGTCTCCCCTACTTTTGGAAACTTCGTCCCGAAGTTTATTGAAAACACAGGGTTGAAGGTGATTGGGTAGAAATTAGGACAAGGGTGGTTTGGGAAGTTTCGAGTTAAGGCATGACATAAATTTATAGGTAACAGAATAAACTGTTTCGAATAATTTGGGTAAGAGTTTTGATATGTGTGAGTTTTAAGGGTTGGATTAGGTTCATCTGAAATAGCAAGGAGAATAAGAATCTTAAGTTTTAGGACTCCTAAAAGAAATGCATGAGTTGATTGACTATAGAAAGACTAAATGAACTACCAGGTAACTAGAGTTTATAATTGGTTATTTATTGAAAACCTTGATAGAATTTCACACTACCTTAACGTACCTGTAAATTCATGATTACGTTCCGGACCGCAATCACCAATTTACCTTACATTAAAGTTTTGCGTCCTTCTATATCTCCACCGATTGTTGAGCAGGTCCGATAGCCTCCACCAGTCGTGGAGTAGGTTGTAGGGCCTCTCCCGACTGTTGAAAAGGCATAATGACCTCTACCAATCGTTGAGTAGGTTCGATAGCCTCCACCAGTCGTGGAGCAGGTTGTAGGGCCTCTCCCGACTGTTGAAAAGGCATGATGACCTCTATTAAGTACAGCATTTATTATACACATAGGTTGCAAATTGATAACATGTTTATGCAAGCAAGTATAACAAGCACAGTATATGAGTTGTAGTTGTATAGATTTATATAATTAGTTCACATTCAAACAATCATGCACCATGTAACAACTCTCAGACAAATATTTTATTACTTGAATCAAATAGCATCAATACATAGAATAAAAGCAACCAATAGTCAAATGGTGAGACTTGCGGTTAGGTAGCTGGAGGATCTTGATCTCTGTTTAGTTTAGGGCATCGGTTACGGAAGTGATTTGGTTAATGAATGTTCAATAAGATATGGGTTGAATAAAGGACAATGAGGTAATATAAGGAATGTAATCATTTATTCATTTAATTAAAACGAATAAACGAAAACGTTGACTTATCAAAGATTCTAAATTCTAATAACATATGAAGACATGCTTTAGCCTATAAGTGAACACTCATCCCAAGAATTCCCAGGTAGGCATCCGGGTCCCTCCTCTGATTGGGATATATGCGCAATGCCAGCCTAGACAGAAGACTCAGAATACAGGCGTTCACCCTCCAGATTGCACGTGTTCGTTATTAAAATCTAGAACTTCGACGAGATCTCAAGGTGGTTCAAGCTAAACCTGAGGATTTTGTCCTATTAGTCTAAGAGTAGATCCAATGGTGGAGAGCAACCTTCTTGTAAGGATGAAAGTAGGGATAAGAAGTAGGAGGGAGATAGAGAATGGCAAGTAAAAGAAGCAAATACTGGTTATAATCCTATGGTTATAGACTAGATTATTTTTCTAATAACCTAATTCCCTATAACCATGGCTCTGATACCAATCTGTAACACCCCAACCGATGGCGGAAACATCGAGATGTCACGTATTGATGATTGTTCAGTAGCTCATGGTAAATAATAAATTTCATTATATGATTTAAATAAATTACATACAATTGTTCTACAAGAATTCGTACATCAAATTGAATAAAACTATGCCCACATCTTCAAGCATTAATTCAAATCTTCAAGCAAGTAGAACCTGAAACATGTTAAGTTGAAAATATTTTGGGTCAACAAAAGTTGGTGAGAATTACATAGGTTTTGATAATCGAATAAAATTGTTGTGCAATTCATGTGTCATGGCAATCTAGTCCATATGCGAAAACATACTAGAAGTAAATCGAGTGCATAATCAACCTTGTGACTGTTGTATTGTGGTACATCCCATACACTCATGGTTCACTCGTTTATATTGCAGTAACAAACACCCACGTAACCTTTGTAGGAGGCACGTATCCGGGTGGGATTGTCAGTCCAATAGATCTATCAATGTATACCGTTTGGCTGATGAATGTTTATGCTAGAATTGTGCTTACCCTAGTCATGTTCAAGACATAATGCAACATAGAAATACACATAGACACATTGATGATTGAATTGCATAAATAATGTTGTAACATGTTTCACCCCAAAAATGGTGATAAATAGAAAAGGGGCTATGTAAAACTCACCTTAGCAAAATGTTAAGTCTCGAGAAATAGAATATGTGTAGCCCCAAAGTTGCCAATTACAAGAGCTTATAATCAAAGCTTCAAGTGTAGAAGTAATAGACTATAGAAGAAAGGTATGAGGAAAAGTTTAATCGGATTGAAACAATTAGAGGTGCAAAGTATAATGGGTCATAGGTGGGTTTTTATACTAGTTTTGGATTCAATTAGCCATTAAAATTGGTCAACACCATAAAGTAAGGTTTTATGATGAATTGACTATTTGACTAAGACTTTGACTATTTGACTAAGATTTTGACTAGGACTTTGACTATTTGACTCAAGGCTTTATTTAAAAAAAAAAAAAAATCTTGTATGTAAAAAAAAAAAAAAAAAGAATTTAGAATCATATTATTATTATTTATATACATTTATGTATGTATATAAGTTGTGAGTTAGGATAAATAAAGACTTAGGCACATTTGTATAATATTAATGATAAAGGTGTAATAAAAAAATATATATATATATAAGGGCTTTTTATGTATTAAAATTTTGGGGAAAATTTTGCGATGTTACACCAGCATCGTCAGCAACCGAACACACAGCCAACACTAGCTTCGACCGTCACTGCAACCCCTGCCGAGACCTTACCTGACCTGACATCGCCTACCACAATTGGACCACAACCACAACACCTTTAAACCCACCATCAACAACCGGATCTACCAAAAGCAACCCGTCACCACCACAAGCAGTCACCACCACGACTGATTAACCATTCGAAACCCGTATATCTAACAAGAACGGGCCACCATTTGACCTGTACCACCACCACCTGTCGACTTATGCCCCGCCAAAGTCCTCACGAGCTGCCCATCACCAAAATCCACCATTACCCTGGTGTTACAACCCGTTTTTAGGCTTAATCCGATGCGCCGCCACCACCGGAGGTCATGGTGGTCGGCCGCCGCTGCACACAGGAGGCGGGAGAGAGGGATAACTCGAGATAAGAGAGAGAGAATGGTTTTTAGAGAGAGAGGCGTGTAGGGTTTGGAGGGTTATGGCCGGAACAAAATGAGGAAGAAAGGAGATAAGGTGGGTTTTATACCTAGGGTTCTTTGGTAGGTGGGCATCGTACACTCGAACCTGCTATAACGTATCCCGTTCGGTTTTATTTTTGGTCTGGTAAATAAACACAAATTATAGTCGGTTATGTTCTTAATTTAAATCACAACTAAACCGAGCTATTTTAACATTATTTCTGTAGTCCGAAGCGTGCTTTCAGAACACGCGTTTAAATCACGTTAATTAGATCGGTCGTTGTTTCAGTCATTTAAACCATTTTTTTCCATTCAAAACTTAACAAATGACTTTATTTACCATAAATAATTATTCCGAAAGTTCAATAACGGTTTAAACCACGCATTTTGACGTCTGATCCCCACGTCAGTTCCTCTCCGCGTTCTCCACAACACTATGTTTTTTACCGTTTTTCGCACCGATTGCACATCCGATCACGTTAATAGCAAATACGTGTCGTATTTACGTAGAAAAACCTTATGTTAGTCCAGTTTGACGGATTTTTACTGATGCCAGTTCGTTAACGTTGATTGCGCATAGTCTTTCTTTAAAGACTTCAGGGCGTCCACGAACTTCGAGAAGGACATCGTAGGACTCGTAACGACTCAATTAAATATAATTAACCTCAAACCGTGTTAATTACTTCAAAAACACTATTAAAGTCACATTAGCCGTTGTACGGAATTTGCCGGTTGTCACAGCAACTGTTTAAGTCAACAACTGTTTGAACCAAACATTTGAATTTACATCTGTTTTAATCAATAGTCTTTTAAACATAGTGTTTTAAAAATTCTGCTATATTGACGGTGTGCTTTGAACGATGTTACCAAATACGATTTTTCTTTCAACTTTAGATTTACTTTTAAATTTGATCATCCTCTTTTTTGTTTTGATATGTGTTATCTCAACGGACTTTTAATTTGTCTGTATATTTAACTGGTATTGGGAATGGAACAGACCTTACAAAATACAGTTTTTATTTTAAACAATAGATTGACTCTTTAATTTGGTTTTTACCAAATAGAGTATAACAGTTGGTGTGTTTATTTTTTTTTTATATATATTTTGAGTAGTAATTGTTTTAAAGAAAGAAACAGCTGTTACTAAACAGGTTTACTTTACAGCAGACGATTGGCTTCATAATGTTGGTATAAGTAAACAGACGTTAAAGTTATTGTTTTAAGAAACAAACAGATGGTAATAAACAGACATTGTCAAACAACAGACGATGAGATTCTTAATGTTGTTTTTACTAAACAGTTCTTAACATTTAAAACATACATAATAAAAACGATATCTACTACATAAACTACTTAATTAAAATTTCGAAAATCTTTTCTTTCTTTTTCAGAATCTCGCTTGAAAGATCCTGTTTTAACTTAATCAACGCTTCATGAATGTTGTTTTCGATTTGTAGTTATTGTGTCAAGTAATCTTCTATCTTGTCTCTCAAACCAGTTGTTGGTTGATGCAACACCATATCTAGCAGTCCAATATTTGCCCATGATTGTTCCTTAACTAGTTTCTTCGATCCTCTCTACTTCATTGCAAATATCTTCATCTTTTCTTTTTTTCTGTTAGTGACCAAGCGTTGGATAAAGACTTAACATCTGATATATCAGCAAAATGATAGTATGATCTGTTTGCCATTTTTGTAGATGAAGTTTAGAATATGTGTACTGTGTGAAATTTATAGATAAATTTTAGGTTGGATATGAATATATTTATAGTAATAATTTCGAATAATAATTAATTTCACGCGATATTTGGTATAATTATTTAAATCTTTGATTTATTAAACTGATAGTTTATTATTTCGTCTATTCGTTTTCCAAAGCATTCGTCCATTTATGTTTCACAAGTTGTATAGACTTTTTAGATACTGTAAACGTTTTGAAATTAAATAATCATTATAAGAAAACCTTTCGTTTAACACGTTAACCAAAGTATAATAACTATTCTACCGTATGACCTTTCATTTTCACGCGTTATTAGTGTATAAAATAGTAAAGACATCCGAAAGTTCATCATAAACCATTTTAATATTAACATTTACATTTCAGTCTTCAACAATTGCATCAATGGCAACCCCAAGTAATAATCGTGAAGATGAAATGAAGGAATTTGTTCTTAATCAAATTGCAGCACAATACTATCAAGATTTGAAGACTACAAGAGACTTGAAAATTTGTTTTGACCGTTTGCACTTGGGCACATTTGACAGAGACGATGTGCAACGGATTTTGAAGTCAATGCCTTCGACTGCTGTTCGTGATTTGTCTGTGTTGTGTAATTCAGAGTCCGGGGTTAAGGACGTAGAATTTTTGGCAAGATTCAAAGATTTGCATGCACAGCTTGAAGCTTCAATGGAATTGAAGCTTAAGTTTATTAATTCCTTTAACTAGCTATGCATATTGATGTTTAAAATTGATTATATTTGTTTTGTTTAACTTTGATTATATATGGTTTTTTATATATGGCTACATATTGACTACAACTTTTTAATCCGTCTGTAGACTTTTTATTCCTTGGTTGTAACATTTCGGTTATTAAACATCTGATCAGTGTTATTAACTGTTGTCGTGGAAGGAACAGACGTTACGAAATGCGGGTTTTCTTTTAACAACAGTTAACAGTTGGTCTGCTTATGTTTTTTATGTATATAATTATTATAAAAGATATAAACAGACGGTACTAAACAGTGCTTCGTCGCAGCAGACAGTTGGGTTGTTGATGTGTTGGTGTTTACCAAACAACGATTAAGGCTGGCTTCACTCCTCCCATGTGTTTTCACACGGGATTCCACCTAGTCTATAATATATAAATAAAAGCAATGTGGGACACATACATATTCAAATGGGTCATGGATACTCCATATACTATTAAATTTTTTCTCTCATGTGCATAGCACATGCGCTTTCCTCCATGATTTTTAAACACTAATAACTTTTTTAAATGGCATTTTTTTGAAAAAAATTACACCAAATTACCGAGCGTTTTATTATCTTTCCAACGAGTACTATAATGCTATACAAAAAACGAAAAAATGAGCGTTTTATTATCTTTCCAAATTAAGAAGTAAATATATGTTGCAAGCAAAGTCTGTTTACTAAGGTCTGTTCCAGAGCACTAGGTCTATTAAGAATATTTGTCTGAAATAACTGTTGCTTCAGACAGATGAAGCTTCAACAGTTTGCTTGCAACAGCTGTTTGAAGCAAACTGTTGAAGCCGCATCTGTTTGAAGTAACAGACTCACTGTTTTGAAACAGAACATAGTAAACAGATTTTGCTTGCAACATATGCTTGACTTTTAGCATCGGGATTTCACCTGTTATTTTTATAAAATCAAGACATCACCAATCCATCGAACGCAAACGGAAGCTTAAACCCTACTTGTTTCGAAACTCTTCCACCCTAACTCCGGTAAGATTCATCAGTGCATCTTTATGTGTCAATCCATCCTTTAAACTTGCTTCTACATTAAAATCAATTCCGTTACCTTTACAATCAACTCATCTTCAGTTAGGG
This sequence comes from Ambrosia trifida, assembly GCA_028751855.1. NCBI lineage: Eukaryota > Viridiplantae > Streptophyta > Magnoliopsida > Asterales > Asteraceae > Ambrosia > Ambrosia trifida. Next base: position 1,340,031 of record CM054127.1, read on the forward strand.
TTTATTAATATTATTCATCCAATATACTGAATCAATTTCTGCTTTATAAAACTCTTTCATTTGATCAATTTTTTGCAGGTAATGTCAGTTACTGATTCATCACCGCCTTTAGAGATCTTAGGTAAGCAGCTATGCTACTATTTAGCTACATTTATAAGGCTGAAATGTTACTTACATTTTTTGTGTGCTCAAACCGGATTTTAAAATCGGGCCCTTTCGTAAAAACTATATTATTTATTTTTTGCTTAGGATCCTAACACGTTGGCATATGATGATCACACGTATTAGAGTTGGGTGAGTTTTAGTGAAAATAAAACACCATACTTGTAGAATCCCACGGTCCCACCCATAGCGAAGCTATTGGTGGTGCCTAGGGAGAGTGAGTGAGATGTAGGCACGCTTACTCTGTCCCCAAGGATAGAGATGATGCTTTTAGCTCAAAAGTCATAATCGCACAAAAAAGTCGCAATAGGATATAGCTACTCACAAAGTGCACCTTTGCTGAAACGTACAACATGAACAAGTACTACATCAAAATGACACAAACAAGCGATATCATGCAAACACCACCCAAAAAATAAATAAATACGAAGGCTGAATGCCTTACCCATGCACTTTCTTTCTAATATTTAGTATGTAATCAAGAAAATTGGGGACCTCAAAAGATGGGGCTCCAAGATTTATATTCTTGTACGATTGAGCTGGCTTTACTCTAGTGTTGAATCATCGTTGTGTTCCCAGTTAGAGAACCGGGGGGTTTTGCCATATGGAACGGACCACCTTTCAATAACAATCAGCCGAGTATCAAGCTTGATAAACTTCCCTGCACTAGTGCAAAATTTAGCGAAGATGGATCCAAACTGATGGTGATAAAGTCTGAGTCTGCGATTAGCATCTATGATTGTAAATCCTTGAAAGAAATAAGGTGTTTTGAATCACCCAACATTCTTGCTGCTGCATTGTCTCCATGTGGAACTTATCTTCAGACGTTCCAGAAAGCGTCGTCACCACAAGAAAAGAACGTCACATTGTGGAAGACGGAGACAGGGGAGTCTGTTTACGCTCTGTCTCAGAAGAACATGACTAAGGCAACATGGTAAAAGTTTGTGGTTCTTGTTTTGAGTTTTTTAGTTGCAAGCAACTTTATTTCTGATTGAATTATCATGCTTTAGGCCATCAATCAGATTTAGCTCTGATGAAGCGGTTGCTTCTCGTATGGCAACAAATGAGCTTCAGTTTTTTGATTCTGGTGATTTTTCCAAAGGCGTTGTGCATAAGATCAGAGTTCCTGGAGTAGCTTCAGCTGAGCTTTCTAAGAACCCTGGATCCCACGTGGCTGCATTTGTTCCCGAATCCAAGGTTTGTATCTAGCAGCATTGTATTTAAGATGAGAGATTTTTGTGTTTTATGTTGTATTCCTTGATCTGCAGGGAATGCCAGGTAGTGTTCAAATATATGCTTGTGCACCTGATTCCCAGAGTGAACCAATTGCGCGGAAAAGTTTCTTCAGGTGCTCATCGGTGCAGCAACATTGGAACAACGGTTCTACAGGGCTTCTGGTTGTGGCGCAGGCAGATGTCGATAAAACTAACCAGAGTTACTATGGAGAAACGAAGTTGTATTACTTAACATTGGATGGCAGTTACGATGGGCTTGTATCCTTACGTAAGTTTGTCTCCCTTATAGACAGAATTATCTACAGATCCAATTTTGCCTATGATGATGTAAGCTTAATATTTTCAAAAAAATTACTGACAGCACCATATTAGAAACTAAAAAAATTAACAAAAAAAAAAAAACAATTTTTTATATAAGTTGTTGATAGATGATTACAAAATTTTGCAGGTAAAGAAGGGCCTGTACATGATGTTCAGTGGTCGTACTCAGGAAAGGAATTTGCTGTTGTTTATGGATGTATCCTTCTGTTCTATTCTTATTCACTTTTGTATTAACATTTAAGGGGGTTTTGAATTTGAGCTTGGGTATCTTATTTATTTATTATTGTGATTTAAAATCACAATAATACGTTTTTATAAACAAATTCCAGTTCTGATTAGGGGTCAAATAATCAGTTTCATTTTCAGCTGCAATGTCAATGAATAAACTAAAATTGCCTTTTACTTCCATTTCTCAAGTCATCTCTTTTACTTTCACTAAGATGTCATTATTTTTCGACATTTTGTTTTATATTTCCCTAACAACTTGGAATTTACCAAGAACTCAAAACATCCGATTGTCTGATAATTACAACTTAACAACAGAACAGCATGTAAACGCTATCTTCTGAACTTTACAACCCGTTACTACTGCTGTATATCACATAATCACTTACTAAGCGCACATACAAACATCCCTAAGATAAGCTTTATCTAATATTGAAAGCTGGAGCTGCTATTGATGGGAGAGAGGTGCGTTTGGAAGTCGGGCTGATTTTCTCCATACAACTTCACACTGGAACTTGAGATCATATATTACTCATTTAACTCTTTCGTAATTAAAAATTTGACTTATTTTTTTTCTTTATCGTTTCTATCGATTTGTTTACTTGACATACCACAGTTATGCCGGCAATGGCAACTATTTTTGACAAGAAGTGCAAGCCTCTTCTACAACTTGGGGAAGGGCCTTACAATACCATTCGTTGGAACCCAAAGGGAAGATGTATCCTTTATTATATAGTTTGTTGCATATCTTTTGCATGCTAGCATGATTTACAAAAACCCTTCTATTTTGAGGAAGTGATTTCTCGGCACTGATGGTGCAAATTGGCTCGAGGGTGTTTTGGCCTTAATCGTTTTTTCTGCAGTTATATTAGTGGCCGGCTATGGCAACCTACCAGGTGAAATGGTATGTTTACAAATGGTCAACAAAGTCTCGTTGGTGGCTTATTTGATCAGGCTGAAAATGTTTTTCTCCTTTTCTTTTCTTTTTAATTTTGTTAGTCAATAAATCCGTAGTAGCTATAGCAAGATGTAGCATGGTATTTATGATCCTTTTGGTCATATAAGCAAACAACTAACTTACGGTGAAATATTCAGGCATTCTGGGACTATGTTGAGAAAAAGCAACTTGGGACCACCAAGTCTGAATGGTCAGTGACGAGTGAATGGTCCCCTGATGGGCGTTATTTCATGACCGCCACAACAGCTCCTAGGCTGCAGGTGGACAATGGGTATGTTCATGTTAACCTATGTTCTTCAACAATAGAAAACCATATCTATTATAAGATGTTGGTGCAAAATACTAACAAACATTGGTGCTTTTCAGATGATAAAAACGAATTGCTAGTTGATGTTAAAAAATTTTGAATTTTATATATAGTTTAATGATGGAATAGCTAATACTTTATTAGATGTGGCAAACTGAGCGGGTCGAATAGGTTGGGTAACATGTCAAAACAGGCTTGGTTCGATCCGCAAACGCTTTTTATTGCTAAAATTGATAGCAATACCATATTGGCACCAAATAATCTAACTCTTTATAATTGTAGGATCAAAATCTTCCATTACAATGGAAAATCATTATTCAAGAAGAAGTTTGATAAATTGTATCAGGTAAGTTTTCCTTTTCTTTCGGCAACCATACCCGGTCTACTTCTGCTAATTTTCTAACTCTGCTCACAGGTCGATTGGAAAGCGGAGTCTCCTGATAAGTTTGGTGACATTGAAGAACTTATAAAGTCCGTGGGCTCGTTAAAAGTAGAAAGCAAATCACAAGGTGCTGTATGCGACTTTTAAAAGTTATAGCCTAAGACACATTTTTTATGTTTATTGTTGTAGGACCTTGGTTTTAAAAAGCGCGCTCGAGGCGCGCTTAAGCGCAAAGCGCACCTAGGCGCACCCCGTGCGCCTTATGTAACCCTAGGCGAACACTGTGAAAAAAGCGCAAGAAAAGCGCACGGAAAAAGCGCGCTTTTCGTACACATGTTGTTTTTGTGCTTAAAGTTATACATGTAGCTAAAAAGGTTGTACATTCAAGTTAAATCACATATATACCTTATTTGTATCTATATTTTGAGTAAATAATGTTAAAACCCTATAGCATATATAAATTTTTTTTATATAATCGTCTTGCGCCTCGCGTACTAAAAGCCCACCGCTTTTGCGCTTTGCACCTCGGTTTTAGACCTCGTCGCTTTTGTGCGCTTCGCGCTTTTTAAAACCAAGTGTAGGACTAAAGTTATATTGTTACCATTCAGGACAAGGATCAAAATCTTCCCAGGCTAAGCCTATTAATCCTCCCGTTCAGAAGAAACCCGCTGCATATCAACCACCTCATGCAAAGGCTAAAGCTGCCAAGGAGGCCGAGGTGTGATAAATACATTTATTTTGTATTATGTGGAAACTAATATTATAATCGTAAGAATTAATGACTTTGATTCATTATTTTTTTGAATGGGTTGATACGGGATTTGTTTTATCTAAAAGGTAAAATGAACAAAAAAAAAAAAAAAGGATACTAAAAGAGGATTTTGGTCTCCTAATGTGTATTTTTTATGTATAAAAACCTCCTAAATCATTTTATCCAAAAGTTAGATTATTATTCAAATAATATAGTACTGTAATATATTTGAATAACAAATTATTTATAGAAATTTAGAACTCAATCCAACCCGACCCGTACAGAAACACTCATTACCCGATTCTGTGCATTTTACCACCTCTACTTCTGCCATAGAACACTTGTAAAATTATAATCTTTAATATCGCTTGAGCAGTAAATTTCTTGCTGACTTTTTTTTTTTGTTTTTCTTTTGTGGTAATTCTTTCTGGGTTTCTGATGGTAATCGTTAATGTAGCTCTTTGGAGGAAGCCCTTCAGTGTGAGTACTCCTCTCTCGCATTTACATTCTATTTTCATCATACAAATGGGCAAAACATATATTTTTTTAAAACTAACCATTTTAACAAATTGTTTGTATACAATGCAGAGAAATGAGCAAGAATGCATTAAAAAACAAGAAAAAAAGGGAAAAACAGAGGGAGAAGAAGGCTGCTGAAGGGGGTTCTGCTGCCAACGGTGCAGATTAAAAACATGATTCAAGGTCTTGTTTCACTGTTATACGATGAGTTAATTTTGTTTTCTTGGGGCGTTGGATTAGTACTCAATTATGGTCACAAATCTTAGTTGCCCCACCCCCTTGACAAGGAAGGAGGTTTGTTGTTATTTTCAGAAACCGAGGGATCAAGCTTCGGACTCCACTTATACATGTTAACATGTATTTATGTACCAACAGATTTATATGATAAAACTGTTGTTCTTTATGTCTGGACTAACCCCTGGCATTACTGCAGCTGGTTCCTTGTAATTCATATAATGTGGGCAGGTGGTCGTGATTTGCGATTTGGTGGTGGATGGTGATCTGACCTGCTAATTTTGTTGTGAGGGTTGTGGCCGGTGGTGGTTCGACTTGCTGCTTTTTGTGTGAGGGCGATGGCTGATGGTCTTGACCCGTCGTCACTCATATGATTACTCGTAGGATGGTTTTATACATATTCTTCTTCTAGGTCAGGTCATCGTTCCCCAAACACCCCAAGCAAATTACCACATTAAAATTCTGACCACATAAATTAGCGTAATTGTTCTGATTTATCACTCGTATGACATTGTTCTACAAAACCAACATTCACATGATATACTATCCACGCTCGGATAGTTTGATTCTCGCTCACGACCTTACCATCAACCTCGAGAAGACAATCAAATTAGACATCTAGAACAAAGAAGCTTTTACCATCAGCTACCAGAACTTAAGATAGATACAAAAGAATGATTGTTTAGAATCAAATAAAATATTTGGAAAGATAATGCATTAAGGTTTAACTTTAGCCTCACCGGCCATGGTTTGTAACACGCGTCCTCCTTATGAATTCAAGGTCTCAATTTTTCGAACCTCGGTTAATTTATTGGATTGGATGGGTACCCTGTTTGCTGCCATTCTGTTTTGCTCAAAATTATAATTTTTGTAGTGTGCTATTTACTTTTTTCTCCCCTTTCAGAGATTAATTAGTTATTTTTTGCAACCTGTTAGTGTCCAGCATAGTGCATATTTGGATATCAAAAGTCTACAATCCTGAATTTGGTGACCTGTTAGTAGCATGCAGCTTCAAGTGTTAGTTTTGTTGATGGGGTGTTAAAATTGTTTACTACTACTACTTATATTTTCTTTTTATACACTTAAGATATACGCAAGTGTTCCCCAAGGAGGCCCAAGGCCACGTAGGCACCCAGACACTCATACCCGCTAGCCTTAAAGATAATTATTATTCATTTATTCATATGTTTATTATATCTTAATTCTTACATTCTCATTTCACATGAAACTACATCAAATTAATCAATCAATGGAGCAAATAAATCATTAAATATTGGATTAGACAACACGGTCAACAAATATGGTATAAAATGATGATAAGTTGAATAAATTGAGACAAAAGAAACATGGGCTATGTTACTACTATTGTACACCTAAGTTTTAAAAATATAATTCATGGTTTATGAAAGATTGGGTTACAAGAGTATGACATTAAAATCCAAAGGTGGAATTGATTAAGGGTGTAAATGAGTCGAGTTGGGCCCGAGCTTGACTGGGCTCGAGCTCGGCTCAATTCGAGCCTAAAACTTTGAGCTCAAACTCGGCTCGAAAGTAAAACCAAGGGCTTGAGCTCGGCTCGACTCGGCTCCAAATAATTATACAAAATTTAAAAGGAGCTAATAACTCAGCTCAAGCTTGCCTTGATAGCTTAAACGAGCCAAAGCTCGGCTCGAGCTCGCCAATGTTAAATAGTAGATATACTATATATAAAATAATAATAATAATATAAAATTTGTTTGCGTTCGTTTAGGCTCGCGAGCCTAAACGGTCTTTGTATGAAAAGCTCGAGCTTGGGCTCGGGCTCGTTAAGGCTCGATTCATTCGAGCTTTTTTACCGATCTAATCCCGAGTAGCTTTCGAGCAGTTGCGCATCATTTACACCCCTAGAATTGATCAATAAAGTAGATTTTGTAAAATCCAAAAGAATTCTATAAAATTGGAACTTTGATGAAAACAAATTAAATATGTTGAGATTATCTTTTAAAATATTGAACTGTAATGTATGATTACAATATAATATTTATTTAATTAGATTATTGAAAAGTTAATCTAAGCGTTTGGTTCATTTCTCTTTTTGGTTAACTCTTTCTTTTTTCTGAAATTTTTTTATTTTACCCAATCTTTAGAGAAACACACATTAAGAAAGTACCATTCAGGCATTCACTACAACATTTACTAAAAGGTTGTCAATTTGTCATCATGCATTAACTTTTGTTCAACTTTTAACTATGTATGTTATTGTTGTCCTCTTTGTCTCTTTAATTAATCCATTTCTTCATAAAAATTTTTCTTTTATATGTTAATATCTTAACAAAAGTTTTAGGCTCTATTCAACATGATCACTTTTTTTCATGTGAGAAATGAGGGATATAAAACAATATGTGAGTAACAATATCCTAAACTTATACATTGAAGTTCAAGCATTACTACGATGCTTCACAATGATAGGATATCGTTTCTGAGTTCTGGTCGTTGGGAAATACACCACTTTATCATCTTCTGCCGGCTCCCAACTTTTAAGGAAAAAAAAAACATAGTCAATTTTGAGTTCGGTATCATAGAATCATATGTGAAAAGTGGACATTCTTTACCTAAACCGAGTAACAAGATGGTGAAGAAAAACCGAGAGTGCGACTCTGGCTAGCTCATTTCCTGGGCATCTCCTTGGCCCTCCTCCAAATGGCATGAAGTTTGTTGGATTTGAAGATTTCTAATCATAAAAATAATTCAAAAAACAAGAAAATACATTTATTTAAATCAATATTAATTGTAGGAAAATGAAGAGGAGTTGAGTGGGTCATGTACCATCCATCTCCAAGGGTCAAAAACTCTAGCATCTTTGAAATTTTCTTGACCAAGATGAACTGCCCGGAGTGAGGTGAACACTTTGGATCCTTTAGGAATTCTATAACCTAGAAAAAAAATATACATTCAAAACTATTAACACATAACAACGAAATATGTCTCATAAACGTCGTAGATTTACCCTGTACAACATAGTACGGCGCATTTTGTTATACATTACAATGCAAACGAGACAAGACTAATCTCAACAAATGAGCAAACCTTTTATGTCAACGTCGGTCATTGTTCTCCTAAATACGCCACTAATTATGTTGGAGACTCTCATTGTTTCATTAATCACCTATAACAAATATAAATCAAGTTAGAAATTTGCTTAAATAATTCTCGTTTTCTAAACACAAATAATGCTCTACAATGTCCTTACGCATTGGGTGAATCGCATGGATTTATAGTCTTCCCATTCAAGAGGCATCGAGTCAGTCTTTTTCGCTCGAATTTCATCTTGTTCTTCCTATGAAAGATTAGAAACCACATTATTATTATAATTAGAAATTATTGAAAAAAGAAAGAAGTTTTTAGCATCACAATGATTAAGAGACTAGAGTTCTAATGTTATTGGAAAATGTTTTTAGTATGACAAAGCGAGCATAACAAATTGCATATCACTAAATTTATGATTATTTATTAACATGTTAACGTGAAATAACTTCCGACTTCGTTTTATTGTTCTTTAATCATATAATAAATTGATCTAGGTGAAAATCAAACCATATAGCAATGACGAATTATATACTAGTGGTGGTACCGGAGCCGATGACAAGGTATCGGCTACGACATTGTAGCCGAGACGAAATGTTTGGATTATGGATTTGGTGCATTTGGATATATAATCACTGTTATTAGTTAGTACTATTAGTGATGGTCATCACGAAAGGTAGAGAGAAATGTTCGTGTTGCCTAAGACGAGGTGGGCTTACCAAATTTCATCTTCAAACATTTTGGTTCTATTTATTTCAATTTTATTGGTTAAAATGTAATTATGTTTTATACAGGGGCGAAGCTTGGTTCTCGGATCGGAGAGGGTCGGACACAATTTTTTTCAATCGGTAGTGGCAAATTCGCGAGAGCTGGACTCAATTTACCTACGAAAATTAAAAATTTTCACTACTACGCCAAAAAAACATAAAAAAGTCCTACTACGCCAAAAAAACATAAAAAAAAGTCCTAATTAAAGTATATAGGATGTTTTTAGGTCAAACTAGCGTTGAGAACCCTATGAATAGGACGATAAATGTACCTTAACTTCCGAGCCACACGATCTCCCATACTACTTTTTTCTTTTGGCTCTACTGCCAATTTTTCATTGGATATGTCTTGCCAACAAAACGATGACTTTGACTTTATAGCGACAATTATTTCTTTATATTATATCTTTAAAAATAATACCTTAATTCCCTTTTAGCTTAAAAATAATAGGATGTTTAGTATAATATTTATGATTTAATATTATAAAAAAAACCTTTATTAAATTAGAAATTTCCGGATTAGTGAACATGGGCAACTTATTTCCAATTACATTTATCCAAACACTTGTAAAGAAAGTTTTAGCAAATACCATTACGCCAAAAGCCCTTTGCCAATTGAATTTTGCTTGGAATTGACTTTTCAACTGGATATTTCTTAACAATGAAAAAAAAAAGTAAAAAAATAAATATAAAATAAAAGAAAGAAAAATAAAGGAAAAGAAAATCATACATATAAAATTTTCTGGCATATTTTACAAAAAAAGAAATATGAAACTACTAGTAATACCTTTTATACTTGAAACATGAAATTACTTTCCGTGTCCATTTTACTTTTTGTATATCATTACAAATGTCTAAAAATGAATACATTCGTCACACTTTTAAATAATTAAGTAAATACATAAAAAGCGGATACAATTTTATATACATGTAGTTAACAATTATTAAATATGAGATTAATGTAAATTAGCTTTATAAATCAGTAGTTTTAGTTTTATATACTTCATTTAGAAATACAACAGAAAGGGTAGAGAATAAATCGTATAGTTTTCGTATTTGTTTTTATAGCCATATAATCTTTGATCTACTAAAATCATTAATCTAAATACATCACGATTCTTTTATAAAATCTGGCTAGGTTCCTAACTAGTTAGTAATGACTCCAAGTAATCGTGTCACTCACAAGGCTCTTTGATTTTTTTATTTTATTTTACTCGATTAGTTTAACTTAAAATCACTTCTCAAAACAAGGTTATGGTTAAAACAAAAGCGAAAGAAAAGCCAAACCTTGAGCTGAGCAAGAGCCAATGGCGTGTCGGTTAGGAATTTAACTGCAAGGGTCATGGTGGTTGATGTGGTATCATAACCCGCTACTAGTAGAGACACTAAGAAATCCACAATTTCATCATCCGTAAAACCAACTCCTCCCCCATCACCCCCACTGTCAAATAATGCCGCCAACATATCATTTTTCTTTATCCCTCTTTCACTCTCTCTCCTCCTCTGCATCACCACCAACCTAAACGCCTCTGCTACCCTTTCTCTTGCCTTCAGAAAAATAACAAATATTACACTTCACATATTTTCGTCATTTTATAACCAATAGGTAATTAAATTACATAAAATATTTTTATTATTATTATTTTTATTATAATATTTCATTTAAAATATCGAAAATACCTTTATAGCACGACGGTAAGTGATGGAGAACATAGGAATAGGAATGCAGAAGAATCCTTCAATAACTCGCATATAAATCTTCCTTAAATTCTCGGTCCACTCACATGGCTCGATGCTCAATAGTTGCTTTAGTGTTAGCTCAAACGTTATCTGTCCAATTTATTATTAATCATATACAAAATATTATTATCCTTAATATATATTAATTAATATTTATTTGGGGATAACATGATTGATCCAAATCAAATCTAGAATAATTATGGCCATAACACTTTTGGAAGAACACATGGAGTGGAATAAATGGAAGCTTCCAAGCATGAGAAGCACTCACTACATAAGATCATAACATATAACACATGCACATGATGTTATTATGCATTCTCATGTTTCATTCCATTGTTTACAATTTAGATATTTTTCTAAACATATCAACAACTTTTAATAGTTTATATAAGAAAATTAGTAACAGTTGTTATTTTTAACCGCGAGAATCCAATAAACCATCTAAGTGCTTCTTAACGAAAGAAGCCTATGAAGACTCTGTTAATACACAACTAACCAGTGAGATTAGACAATAAGATAAAACGTAGCTTATGTCGGTGGTTCTATAAAATGTCACGATTAAATTGTTTTTAAACAGAAAAGAAAATGAAACCATGTGGGTGAGTCATGAATGTTCTTGTTTAGCCGGATTGACCGATAGTCCATTGTGCAAAACTAGTACCATCAATGTACACAGTACAACTAAAAACAGGTTTCTTTAAATGATTTAACGAAATGAGCTTTAATATCAACCATATAGGGGTACAGCATCCATTCAAGGTCACCTCAACCATGTAGGGGCAAGTTTTATTAAAAAAAAAAAAAAAAAAAAAAAAAAAAAAAAAAAAAACTTTAATCGAGAATCATAACATGTGCTTAGACAACAAAAATATCTCCCCATAACATTTTAAACACTATTCCAACATAAAGTTCCAAAGATTCAAAGTCGAGGGAGTAACACTCCAACTTAATCAAATCAACTTACTTTTTATACATTTTTTTTCATATACGTCTCTAAATCTAATTTAGGTGCTATATACAAGTCATTAAAAAATATGCCCTTAGACATTATGTTATGAGTTTTGAATGAGGATTGAGCTCACAAACAGACAAATAAGCTTTCGAGTTTTCAATGAATCAAATTTTAAGTTTAAAATGAGTTTTCTGTTAATACACGCATGTATATAGACATTTTATAAAAATTAAAAATAAAAGTGTCCTGGATTAAAACTGGCTCTAGCCGAAGGTCCTCCCTAGCTACCTTAAAAGCCTGCCATGCATTTTTTATATCGTCAAGCCACCCCCTAACTGCATCCAATCCAAACTTACAAAAAAAAAAAAAAAAAAAGTTTTATTGTAACGACAACATAAAGAGTTAGTGACTATCAATACCTTCTTAGCTTCCTCCATGAGTAGAACCCGACCGGTCCACGACTCTAAATTAAGCCGGACCAACCGGTCTATATCAACCAACAAATGGTCCTTAATAATAGTCGAGTTAGCAAAGCTCATGGTCAATGAATGCATTCGCCTATGGAGACACCCTCTCATCAACAACAAAGAATGCTTCCCAACAAGGTTCGATATCGAACCGGGATAACTCGACTCGAACAACCGGCCCTCATTTTGTAAAATGAACCGGTTGGTGTCCGGGTCAGCCGAGAACACGGTCCGTTCACCGAACACATGGGTTGTGAATACGGGCCCGTATTTTGCAACCCGTGAGTCGATGAACGGTTCCGGGTTCTCGGTTTTGTATGCGGATATTAGTTGGAGTGTTTCTCCAATGAATGGTAACCCGACGGTTCCGGGAGGAAGACGAGTTTTCCGACCGGTGGCGGTTCGGAGGAGGAGGAAGAATGTAAGTATAGAGAGAGAGGATGTGAAGAGTAGAGAGAGAAGGAAGTAGTCCATTGTTATTTCGTTTACTTTTGTTGGTTTTTCTATGGGTTCGTTTATATAGAGAGTTTGGTTTATATCTTTCTCCCACTAGGTTATATCCCAAAATCTTTAAGTAATATTAAGATAAAATATATATTACGATGTAGCATAAAAATTAATTTACAAGAAAACAACAATTTTAATAATGTGAATAAAAATAAAATAGCATACTAAAGAGAGAATGCATGTTTGGATAAGGGCAAAGGCAGAAGCAACCATCGCAGAGCGGGATTGAGACGATGATTTTAAAGGTGTAACTTCCTTTATCAATAAAATATTAAATGGTTTTTATTAAACGGAAATTAATATAAAAAGAATTAGTTAAGAAAATAAATATTAAATAACCATGAGATAAACGTGAAATTATAATTTAATAATAGTATTTCATATGAGAGAAAAATATAATAATTATAAGATTTTTATTTAATAGATAGTAAAATACTAATAAATATAAAGATAAAAAACATAAATTAATAAATATTAGGTTAATTGGGTTTTTTATTACCGAAACTTTTAGGGGGAGGTTAAGGGTGGGGATGACCTCATCAAGTGTCATGTGTTCCCACCCCAATCATTATATGTGTGTGTGTGTGTGTGTGTGTATATATATATATATATATATATATATATATATATATATATATATATATATATATATATATATATATATATATATATATATAGGGAAGGGATATAATGAAAACCCTTGTTATAGTGAAAACCTTAGAAACTCAATCTAGACCATCAATTGGAGTAGATCAAGGGTTAGGATGAATTGTGAAGACTTTTTGATTAGGAAAATATTATTATATTGGGAAAAGTAGATGGAATGGTAGTTTGGTAAGAGAAAGTATGTTCTCTTTCCTTTTTCTTGCCAAACATCACCATCATCTTTTCCTTCCCCATCTCTCCTCTCTCATCTCCATCTTTTCCAACCATCTCTCTTCATCTCTTTCCTTTTTCTTGATCTACTTGAAGAACACGATCTCTCCCCTCCCTCCTCCTTCTTCATCTTCTTGGTGAATGGTAGCAATAGTAGTGGTGAATGGTGGTTCCATCTCCTCTCTCCTCTATCATCTCCATCTCCGTCTCTATCTCCTCCCAACTACTTACAACATCTATGAATCGTATCCTCCCATCTCCCCCTAACTCCTCTCTCATCTCCATCTCCTCGCAACTCAATCTCCTCTCTCATCTCCCTCTACTCTCTCATCTCCACCCCTTGTACCCTCAATGTCCAAAGAGATAGAACCATACCTTCCATGCCCTCCCTCCCACGACCTAAATGTTCAAAATGATCTTTAATTTAACCAGGCATGTATGTGTTCTTGATCTGGGTTTTTGTTGGATGACCATGCAGGTTTCTGATAACCCAGTTTTTTATCTGTTTTTTTTATTTATTCAGTTTTATTATTTTTATATAAATAAAATTGAAGTGGATTTTGGTTTGATTGTGAAGATATTCATCCGAGGTGTTAGAAGGTGACCAGAACCCTAACTTCCATTCCCTCCCTCAAAGTCCGGGCGGTCAGTTAAGCACGGGGCAAGTATCTATCATGACTATACAGTTTAGGATATATATAGTAGGTTATTTTGTCTTTATGATATAAATTTGTAATGCATTATGTATGTAACCAATATTAACACGTGTTAACAGTTTATTAAATTGTCATGACCCGAATTGAGTATGCTAACAGTCAAGAAGCCAATTGCATTGGAAAACACCAGACTCAAATCCTCAAACAAGGACAGAGGTACATGCACTATGGTTTTTGAAATGTGTATGATAAGAGTCAAGAAGCCTATTTATAATGGATTATGTGTGTAACTAATATTAAAACGTGTTAATAGTTTATTAAATTGTCATGACCCGAATTGTGTCTGCTAACAGTGAAGAAGCCAATTTCATTGGAAAATAATAGACTCAAATCCTCAAACAAGGACAGAGGTACACGCACTATGGTTTTTATGTGTTTTGATATCAGGTGCAGCCTATTTATAATGGATTTTGTGTGTAACCAATATTAACACGTGCTTACAGTTTATTAAATTGTCATGACCCAAATTATGTATGCTAACAGTCAAGAAGCCAGTTGCATTGGAAAACACCAGACTCAAATCCTCAAGCAAGGACAGAGGTACACGCGCTATGTTTTTTTTAATGTTTTTGGATATCACGGTGCAGCCTATTGTTTAAAAATACTACCTATAATAACTTGTGTTATAGACAAACGTTCAGCGCATACGCCTGGAACATCTGGAAATAAAGGTAAGATTAACTTTCTCCCGCATCACCACTACTTAGCTTTAACATGTGTTATCATTTTGTTAAGATTGAGCATTTTGATAGATTGTTTGTCTAACTACAATAACATATGTTACAGGCAAAAGGTTAGCGTGTTCAGACATAGCTGGATCATCTAGAAGAAAGGGTATAATTGAGTTTCCTCCGCAGCCTTACTATGTGTCTTTAACATATGTTAATATTATAACACATGTTACCCAGGTATGGGCAAGGAGACCACATCGCGTAAAAGGAAGAAACCAACCTCTGGTGATGTGGATCATACATTGGGAAATAAGCAGGAGAATGAGTTGGGTCGTAAATGGAAGAAGTCTAACAGGGATGAGTTCCCAACAATTAAAACAAGGTCATCACCTGTCTAGTTTTTTAGGTGTATTTCACTTTTGGCTTACATACATAGTACAAAGAACGTTTAACACGAATCCCCATGCTATAGTTTGCTAGTCTAGATGCGCATACAACATACAAAAGGCATACTCAAACCATAGATTACCACTAGCATATCCTATCACCAAAGTGAAAGGCCGATTAGATTACTTAACAATGACCCACAAAATGCGCGGCGTGCTACTCCTATTGTGCTATACATGTTAAGGTAGACTTGCAAAATTAATGAGTTATGCTTAAGGCATTTGTATCTAGTAATTGACATATAGCATGGCATAACATATAACCATGATTGACAGATTGAGTTTATGTGCTTAAAAAATTCATAGAGTGATTTTAGTGTGATTTTTGATAGAATACATGTTAAGTCCCAAATAGTGATAAAACGAAAAAAGGGACAAGTATGAACTCACCTTTGGGTGCGTTTGATAAGTTTGCGAATGAGAGTCTTGGGAGGACTTGGTAGAGCTCTGATTATCCTATTAGGTGCAACGGAGTTGTTTAGATGCGGAGGAATGAGTTTAGTGTTAAGAATGTCATGCATCGCCAATGGCGGACCAAAGCACAAACCACCAAAGAGGTGATTCGGATGGTCAAGGTTGTTAAGAGGTTAAATCCAAAGCACAAACCACCAAAGAGGTGATTCGGATGGTTAAAAGTTAGTTAGAAATGTGAATCCGATTTTGAGTATTTCATCTCTTGACTACTTTGCTTATAAGTTTAAGCATGTGTCTTGCACATGGGATTTTCCCATTCTTGTATGGAAGTAATTCCGAGTCACAAGGTGGGTCAAGATGGAAAAGGTAGGGATGTATCCACAAACCTTTGATTTATAGTTATTAGGATGAAAATGAAACAAGTACATATATTATACTTATATTTAGCTAAGTATCAAAGTGAGGTATGGTGCATTCTTCATTAGTGAAATGACCTTTGTCCTTTATGACACCATCTACCTTAACACAAGTCCTTCCAACATAGATTTGTTAGAAAACATGGTTTGGTTTCATTCAATTGTAATTTTACTTAGTTCAAAAAATATGGAAGAAAGTTTAAGCAAAAACAACCAATCTTGGGACTTCAAAATGGTGATTTACCCTTTATGTATACCTTGGTAAACAATAGGCAAGTCCCAGAAGTTCATCCAAGTGGTTGGAACAAGGAAAAGGTAGAAAGTAAGAAAAATGTATTAGAAATGACGAGAGAATTACCAAAAGTTGGAGATTTTTGAGAGGATTTAAGGACTTAGAGAATCCTTGAGAGAATTTGAAGATTTGAAAGTGATTTGAGAGTGTTGTAAGAGATTAGAGGTGGGGGAGGTTGATATTTATAAGTAGGATGAGAGTTGGGGTAACAAAGAAGGTGGTTGAGAGTTAGAAATGGGTGAAAAATAGTTAATGAAGGTGGTTAGTAGTTGGTAATTGTTTATAAAAAATTAATAAATCAAACCTTTATAAATTATAGATGTTGATATTAATAAAAGGTATATATGCATGTATTTTATATATATGTACGTATATGTGTAAAAAATGGATAAAACGGAAGCATATAAAAATTCTAACAATTTTATTTATCACTGAATCTTAATTACAACAAGTGAAAAAATGCGGATATTAGAGTCTCCCCTACTTTAGAAAATTTTGTCCTGAAATTTAATTGGAAAAGACTGTTAGGTATGGTTGTGAATATTATGATGAATAGGAATGTAAAGGTTATAATTTGTGTTGTTGAGTTTAGATGAGTAACAAGCTTTGTGTAATACGGAAAA
The DNA here is from genome assembly GCA_028751855.1 of Ambrosia trifida. Lineage (NCBI taxonomy): Eukaryota > Viridiplantae > Streptophyta > Magnoliopsida > Asterales > Asteraceae > Ambrosia > Ambrosia trifida. Next base: position 1,357,078 of record CM054127.1, read on the forward strand.
TGTATTAAATGTGCTTTAACTAATATTTGAATGGTTATTCTTAGACTTAGGGTAAGACTTATTGTAATTATCGGGTTGACAAGCGTTGGTCCTTAGTCCGACCCTCAGTCACATCTTCGATTCACCACTAGTGTTTATATATAGGGTGTACCGCAGCTAACTCACCACACCATTGGTATATCGAATCCGTACTGAGCATCTACCAAAAACTCTAAATAGAATTTCATATCACCTCAACGTACCTGTAAATTCATGATTACGTTCTAGACCGCAATCGTCAATTTACCTTACATTAGGGTGTTGTGACTTTCTATAATCCTAACCCAAAATGAAACACAGGATACAACGTAAATGTGTCCTAACTCAAAGAACTAGTCATTATATTTGTGAAACGAACACGTTGATATGCGGCGACTGGATAACGTAATGATGATGTATGCAGGCAGGCAAGCAAGTATTAACGAAACAAAGCATGCATATGAATATATGCATGAATTAATTAAAGTATTGGCTACAACCAAAGTTAGTTGGCCTTAGGGATACATTACAAGGGCATGACCAAATTTTTGTATGTATAATCTACAAAGTAATGATTATGCACTTATCGAGCTAACAAAGGATTGTTTACTTTCTTCGGGTTTAAAAGAATACTTCAACATGAGCATTACGATGGTTACATTTGAGTTTTAAGGATAGTTGAGTTCAATTTGGGGATAACATGTTTTTATAACAAATTTATAATAATTCAGGGAGATTAAGTTCATAGAGTATCATAAGTATTATAGAATATTCAATTTCAATATCATGGGAAAATCTAGTCTTACGCGTACTCAAGTCCTAGGTTTCATGGGTAAACAAGTTTCATGTTTGATCAAGTTTGCAGGTAGCATAGAATATGGATCGAATTTGAAGTATCAGGTTTCATAGTTTATGAAAAGATGTATGTGTATCAAAACATATCAAGTAATGCATTATAAGTATAATTATATCCTAGAAGGTGTATCTAGAAATGTATCCAACTGTCGAGCGATCATATAGACCTCTACCAGCTGTTGGGTAGATACATGTATTAAAATTTGAAAATGTATCTGTAAAAGTGTTAAGATGCAATTGTAAACGTATATGTAGAGGTAGTTCCGATTGTATCGTACATAGATAAACGTCTACGGACAATCATGATGGAAAATCATATTTGAGTTTATTGAAAAATGAAAGAGTCATCAGTTTAGCAAGAGTAATTAATGAGTAACTATGCTTTGTAGGAGATGGAGGTATAGAATGTGTTGGAGGATATTAACAATATGTAAATCTTGGTTGTAGAAATGGAGGATATATATAATTAAGTGGATAACGATAACAAATGTTGATAATGAGAAATGAATTTTTTTGGTTGATAAGTATTCAAATTTCCTAGGGAATAGTGTATATGGAATATAGTTGAAATTTAAACCCCATTCGTTGAAAATGAAAATATTGTTAGGTAAATAGTTTAGCTCATTTAAACTTGAAAATTTGTAGTTATGTGGGTATGGTTGACATGAAATCAAGTTTATGGAAATGATTGGTTTTAAAATTTTTATAGATGTTGCGAAAAAAGAACTTGTGATTCTTATTATTACCTCTATATGCGAAGATCAAGTTTCACATTTTGTCAAGCAATTTACATTCGTAAACTAGGTAAGTAAAAGAACTTCAAGTTTTATAAAATATTTTTTTTTCGAACTTTAAGCATTCCAAAGCTTTATAGAAAATCAAATGTCATAGACCTTATGGGTATGTGATCCAGCATCGCATCTCACCATCGCAAGTCTTGAATACTAATACATGGCTCGGTTTGGGTTTTATGGTTGTTAACACGAAAAGACATTAACAAAACCAAACACAACAAAAATAATTGCATACATGTTTTGAACAAAATAATAATAATTATTATTATTTTTGAAATACATGGGAGATTCAGAATGATAACAAGAAAATACGGGAGATAATGAAATTGTGGAGTATAGGTAAATATTTGTTTAATAATTTTGAGTATGCTGTGAAGAGAATCATAGGGTTTGGATCAAATGTGACATATATATAGAATAATGTAAAATAATAGTTGGTATTACGCATTTCTATAAATTAAATAATAACAAATGCTTAAAGGTTTAGACTAATAATTGGATTATTAATTCATTTTGAAATTAATTTGGTATAATGTAATTTAAATGAGAATAAAATGTGAAATACGATAATATGAATGAGAAATATATAAAGTTAAGGTTTTGATGAAGAAATATTCTGGAGTATTTATAGTATTTTTACAATACTCTAAAATATTTAGTTGATATATATATATTTAAATTTAAATGCCATAAATGTGATAATTTCGATTTAATTAAGAATAACACATATAAAAATATAATTTCTTTTATAGAAACTAATAGCTACTAATGTATAAAGTAGGAACATAATTTTGTAGGGTATTTTTTTATAATGAATCAGATTTATTTTCCTTAACAATGAATAACCTGATTAATAATGCTTAAAAAAATACTAAAATATAATATTTTCTGGAATAGTAATTTTTTGGCAATAAGGGCATAGTATTTTGTTATATATGCATGTAGTTTCAAGTTGTTCACATAAACACATAAGTTCAGCTTGTTCACATAAGCATAGCATGTAATCATGTTGGAAATGAACATGTAACAATGAAAGAGTTTAAAATTTTTGTTGGTTTGCGAATATTATTATTGTTTAGAGGTTGCTAGAGTAGTATGAAGCGCGAGTCTTGTTATCGAATATGAGAAGGTTTTGATACAAATTCAAACAAAATAAATAAAATGCTACATAAATGCATACCAAAAATTTAATATAGCACAAAAGAGAGGCTCAATTAAAACATGGAATATTCCGGAACGAAACTAAGACTAACTCAGAGTGATTCAAATTTACCATTGAGTTTGGGAACATGCAATGGCCTAATAGGTGGAAATACTTTCGCCGAAACTTTCGGCTAACGGTATTCACCCTTCCGGTTGCTACATGTCCCTTGTCACTAGTAAATTTGCGACTGTGGAGAGATTGAAAAATCAAGGATTGAAACTAGTCGCCAAGTTACGGATTTCACTCCTATCTTAGCGGTGTCGTTTCTTGAGTGTGGTTTTCGCACTTGAGCAAAAAAGTAGGAAAATTAATTCCAATATTCAATTGGAAAGTTTCCACTAGAATGAGAATTTGTGAAATTTCAACCAAGGTAAGGAAATCACGCCTATCTTGGTGTAGTTTCAAAAACACAAAAGAAATAACATGGATTGAAAGTTGTCACCAAAGTAAGGGTTTCAATCCTATTTTGGTGAGTTTCTTTCGTTTGTAGTATACGAGTGTCTTCTTGTGTAGCATAATCCATCAAAAAGAAGGTAAATTTTTTTTATAGACCAAAAATAAGAGAAGAAACAAATTAGGGAGAATCAAGTAGTTTTAAGGATAATAAAGAAAAGTCTAATAGGGATTCCTAACTATAGTCTAGGTCAAATAATGGCTATTTTTCCTAATTCCCTACAATCATGGCTCCAATACCAATCTGTAACACCCCAAATGATGACGAAATACATCGAGGCGCGACTTGTTTAAGATTATTCAAAGACATCATGATACTAAACTGTGACAATATAATTTTAAATAAGTTAATTTCATAATATAATAAAAAGGGGTACATCTTGTTCATAGAAAAGGAAATTACAACAACATAACAACAAAATTAAAATAGTGTGTTTCTAAGTCCAATCCTAATTAAGTTCTTAGATTATCATATCAAGCCTTTCCTGCAACATGTATAAAATATTCGTCAACACATAAAGCATTGGTGAGCATACTAGTTTTTGCTTACATACATAGTACAAAGAACGTTTAACTCGAATCCCCATGCTATAGTTTGCTAGTCTAGATGCGCATACAACATACAAAAGGCATACTCAAACCATAGATTACCACTAGCATATCCTATCACCGAAGTGAAAGGCCGATTAGATTACTTAACAATGACTCAAAAAAATGTGTGGCGTGCTACTCCTATATCGCTATACATGTTAAGGTAGGCTTGCAAAGTTAACGAGTTACGCATAAGGCATTTGTATCTAGTAATTTACATATAGCATGGCATAACATATAAGCATGATTGATAGATTGAGTTTATGTGCTTAAAAGATCCATAGAGTGATTTTAGTGTGATTTTTGATAGAATACATGTTGAGTCCCAAATAGTGATAAAACAGAAAAAAGGGACTAGTATGAACTCACCTTTGGGTGCCATTGATAAGTTTGCGACTAAGAGTCTTGGTAGGATTTGGTAGAGCCCCGATTATCCTATTAGGTGCAACAGATTTGTTTAGATTAGGAGGAATGAGTTTAGTGTTAAGAATGTCATGCATCGCCAATGGCGGACCAAAGCACAAACTACCAAAGAGGTGATTCGGATGGTCAAGGTTGTTAGGAGGTTAAAAACAAAGCAAAAACCACCAAAGAGGTGATTCGGATGGTTAAAAGTTAGATTAGGAATGTGAATCTGATTTTGAGTATTTCATGTCTTGACTACTTTGCTTATAAGTTTAAGCATGAGTCTTGGACATGGGATTTTCCCATTCTTGTGTGGGAGTAATTCTGAGTCACAAGGTGGGTCAAGAGGGGAAGGTAGGGATGTAGCTACAAACCTTTGATATATATATTTATTAGGATGAAAAGAAACAAGTATATTTATTATACTTATATTTAGCTAAGTATCAAAGTGAGCTGTGGTGCAATCTTCTTTAGTGAAAGGACCTTGGCCATTTATGACACCATTTACCTTAACACAAGTCCTTCCAACATAGATTTGTTAGAGAACATGGTTTGGTTTCATTTATTTGTAAGATTACTTAGTACATAAAAGATGGAAGAAAGTTTAAGCAAAAACAACCAATCTTGGGACTTTATAATAGGCAAGTCCAAGAAGTTCATCCAAGTGGTTGGAAGAAGGAAAAGGTAGAAAGTAAGAAAAAATGTATTAGAAATGAAGAGAGAATTACCAAAAGTTGGAGATTTTTTAGAGGATTTGATGACTTGGAGAATCTTTGAGAGAATTTGAAGATTTGGAAATGATTTGAGAGTGTTGTAAGAGATTAGAGGTGGTGGAGGTTGGTATTTATAAGTAGGATGAGGGTTGGGGTAATAAAGAAGGTGGTTGAAATTTAGAAGTGGGTGAAAAATAGTTAATAAAGGAGGTTAGTAGTTGGTAATTTTTTATAAAAAAATTAATAAATAAAACCGTTATAAATTATAAATGTTGATATTAATAAAAGGTATATATGTATGTATTTAGATATAGGTACGTATACATGTAAAAAACGGATAAAACGAAAGTATATAAAAAATCTAACGATTTTATTTATCACTGAATCTTAATTACAACAAGTGAAAAAATGTGGATATTACACCGAATCTTAAGTTAATAATGGTAACCATTACACATACTTATTATGTTTAAGTAATAGTTTTCCTAATATGTTTAAAATACAACATTTAATAATTTCGGTTATAAATTTCTAAATTGAGTTCCAAGTTAATATTCAAATTTTAAATATTATTATTTGAAATTATAGATTTTGGCTAAAATTTCAAAATACTCAAATACTAAATGTTCTATTTAACTATTTTATTTCAAATTTTTACATATGTAATTTTAATTTTTGTATTTTGGTTAATATTATAAAATTTTGAAAATTTGAATTTAAGATAATAATCGTATAAATTAAACCTAATTAAAACATTTAATGCATTTAGTTCAAATTTTAAATGAATCGAATCTTTTAAATTTTTTTTTTTAATTTAAGTTAATAATGGTAACCATTACACTTATTTTAATCGATCACCTGGTGAGCACCATCATTCCCCATGAACGCATCAACCCAACAAATTTTACCAACAGTTATCAATGTAAGTTTCATTTAGACATTTAATCGATTACCTGGTGAGCACCATTCTTTATCATACTTAAACAAGGTTCCATTACTAAACCCATTTTGCCCAAATTTACATACATGATTAATATAACGATAATTCACATCAAGTTTAGGTTTCAACAATTTTGAAAGATCATCTAAAGCTATATATGATGGGTGTAACACCCCGCCTCTAATATCATCCAACATTGTCCGCTTTACCCAATAGAAGCTCGTGGATTTGTTTTTGATTGCCCGAGTGAAAACTTCCAGGAGGTCACCCATCCTAGTACTACTCCCACCTAAGTACGCTTAACTGTGGAGTTTTCATGTGCTCCACAGCCAATTAAGCCCAAAACGCGTTGGTGATTTATGAGGCAGGAAATTACTTATGAACCAAGATCTCTCCTGTCCACGGGAGATGTGGGATATGCCAAGGGTGTTACAATCACCCCCTTCCTCAGGGACTCATCGTCCTCGATGAGGTTTTGCCCCACCATCCTCGATGAGGTTCAAAAAATGTGTGTTTGTTTTTATATAATTAATATGTATATTTTGATGTATATCATTTAGTTATTTGTATAGAGTAAAGAACAAATATAAAATATAAATGGGCTTAACTTACTAAACAAGAGAAGTGAAGGGGGAATTGTTTTTTTTTTTTTTGAAATTTTTTTCCAATCTGCTTAAACATGCTTTATAGATGAATAGTATAAAAACAATTTAAAAAAAAATAGCGTAATTATGTCAGTAGAGAAATTATAAATATTCTACACTAGATTGTTTTTTTATATTTCAGTACTAAAATACATGTTTAATAAGATTGAAAAAAAATCAAAAAATATAAATAAATTATCACCTTCACTTATCACGTTAAGGGCTATTTGTAGGATAAGACTCATATGTATAAAAAACATTCCTCTACATATATATTACTATTCACAACTTAGTTTTTAAAATATTAATATATATCGAAATAAAAGTAATTAAAGTAACACATATAATACTTTGTCAATAATTATGTGAATCCAATTTTATATGTATTTTAAGGTGTTGTGAGATATTTTTTGTGGGTGAAGAAAGAAGTGGAAGACCGGAGAAAGTGGTGGGGGTGACTATGATCAGATCAAAGCTTAAAGGGAAGTGTAGAGGTTGAGGAACGTGGGTAGGGTTGGGCAAACACACGTGTTATTCAATGTGGGAAAATCTGATAAGAGATGCACTAATTATCAGCGTTTGCTTATCAATATATACGATAATGAATGATTGTTTTCATAATATTTACAATAACATACTTTTTTAAAAACTTTCCTATTTGTTTTAAATAATATTTATAATTACAATATCATACTTAATAAACAACTTTCCTAATTTTTTAGCCTATGTTTTTTAGAAAGTATTGGGTATAAAGTCCCTTAACGTACAAAGTGTAGGAAGCTACCAAATCTGCCACGTGTAAGATGTCTGTTATAACATATAAATTGATTGTCAATTATGAGAGGGTATTATAGACTTTTGCATCGATCAATTAATCACGTTTATAATTATGATTTTCACAATCCTTGTTTTATCGTCCAATCAGAATTCAAATTTTTATAACTGATTGCACGATCTTCATCATCAATTCTTACCTTATTCAAAAACTCTAATCACATTGCATCACTTGATCAAAATTTTTAACAAAATCATACTCAATCACAGAGTTGATCATCATGTTCGGTATGTTACTCTGTTTTTTTTATTTTCACAAAATCGTAATCTTATTTTTATTTTTAATTGTTTGTCAGACCTAAACAACGAACCCGAAATCATAACCGGAGAAGAAGATGATGTCGTCGATGCTCATAATCTAAATTTTGAAGGTTAGTTTTTACTGTTTTGATGTATATTAGTAGATCACAAAAGTCAGAGATTAACAGAGGTTGGTCGATAAGTGTTTAATTTTGTATGTAGATATTATACAGGAAGATGTTAATAACACTGATGAACATGGTGGCGAGAGGTTTGATTTCATGGTTTAACACAGTAGGATGCAAGGTAATTGTTGTTTTCTGTATATGATAATAAGCAAATGCGTTTTATGATGTTTAACATGCGTTTTGAGGTAACTAGTGGTTTTTATATAATTGATAATGGTCAAATGCGTTTTATGATGTTTTAACATGCATTTTGATATTGTTAAATAAATTCTTTTTAAGTGCTTGTGATTGCTTAATATTAGGTGCGTTTTTATAGTATGGCCATGTCAATTTGTCATTAAAATTATATTTTTATAGTTGTATGTGTTGGTGCACGATTTGCGACTAATGCTTTGGATTGCAAATACAAAGTTGTTTTTGTTATGTCGTGGGGGCGAATGTGGGTTTTCAGAAGGTCGAATGTAGAATATATAGTCGAAGGAGGAGAAAGACTGGGTGAATGTGCAAGAGTGTGTATATGTGTGCTGATTCGTACCATAGGCATAGGTTGTGCATGTGGCACATAATGAAAAATGCAATTCAGAAGGTCTTTGATACCAGCGGGCATAGGTTGTGCATGTGGCACATAATGAAAAAAGTTTATGATAAGGCAAGTAATCCAAAATACTTAATGCGTTTTACTATATTGTTAATGCGATTTGCTTTTTTGTTAACATTTTTTAATAACTCATTTTACATAAAGGCGTTTTGTCCAATATGTTTGCGTTTTACAGCCATGTATTACTTTTTTTATTTTGTTTTTATAATTTCCTTTATATTTTTATACTGTGTTTTTATATTTAGGTGGGTGGCACATTATGTAGTGATGATGAGTTCAAGCGGCGAATTTGTAACATTGTTTGGACCGACTCAATTGGTCCTGAGAAGTTTGACTTTGAATGGGGTCTTGTGATGACTGATTACAAGCTTACAGAAAACAGTTGGTTGACGGATATGATTAACTTGAGAATAATGTGGATTCCAACATTTTACCGTGATGAACCCATGTCTGGTCTAATGAGGACAACATCTAGATCAGAGAGTGAGAATCATTTTTTTTTTGTCAAGCGGCGAATTCCCAGCTAACGCTTGTTGAGTTTTTCAACCATTTCGAAACTTCAATGGAAGGTCAGAGGTTTAATCATAGAAAAAACGACAATGACTCAAGGCAACTAGAAGACATGTTTACAACCCCAAAATATGATAAGCGTAGTCTGAAATAATTATTAGAAAACATGCAACTAGAAGACCCTAGATGCCATGCAAGATCCGTGCGCCTATTCCAATGCTGCTACCTTAGCGACATGAGAAAACATGCCACAATGACGTCAACATATAATGCTGGTGAGTCCACAGATTTATTTTAAAATGTTTCCATAAGTTTACAAAGTTCCATCCCGTCAATACTATGTCATGTGCACGCTAGCTAGGAGTATGTTCTGCTACTACTACGATTGGAAAACCATTACTAAACACGCATACAAGAATACATGAATACAAGAATACTCCTGCCCGAATAATGAATACATAAGTAAGGACAATATGCATCCGTCCGACCGCCAGTCGACCCAAGTGGAGCTGGTCAAGCCCAAATAGATCTATCCATATTTCCCCCGTTGTGCTAACCCGCACATTCATGGTTTTCCCCGGGACTTTAACAAATCGTATAGTAACCAAAGACGACCATAGTATGACATATGTTTTATGAATACGAATATGTAGCATGCTTCTCCCCCGAAAGTAAAACCAGTAAAAGTGGGGTTGTAAAACTCACCTTAGGTTGTGTTCTTAAAAAATAATAGACAATGCAATGATAGTCCCTAGTATCGACGACCTATCATAAGATGTATATAAGTATCCGAACTAATAAACCATTGGTCAATTAGTCCCTGAATTTCCAGACGATAACCGTGTATGATTGAAAACATGTTTGAACGTTAATCTGACCACACAATACAAGACCCGATATCCCATTGTTGACTCGACATCCCCCGTGTTAGCCAAATACATGTAAACGTGCACTTAATACGCATAACAGTTCACTAAGTCTATCATACAGTTCACATACTTCATATATAAGTCTGAACACGTGTTATCAGGCTTTTATACATGTCACGAGGTTCACAAGATGTTCCTAGGTGTCAAATCATGTTTCGGGTTCCCAAAATATACTTACAGCATAAAAACACACGACTAGGCATCAAAACACCCGACTAAGTATCAAACTGGCCACTAGCAATGCTAGTGGCTACCTTGAGGGGCCATTAAGCCTTGTTACAGGCGACTAGCAATACTAGTCGCCCCCTGCAGATCATGTGGCTCCTTTCGCGCGTTTGACCCTCCAAATCAGATCCGAAACATATAAAAACACCCAACATCTATCCAAAATCATCAATCAACATATCCTAAATGAAAAACCCCCAATTTATGATCAGTCTAACACCCTAATTGCAAGCATTTCCCAAAATGGAATAATATTATGAAACATCACATCAAAGCATGCAAAACTTACCCTAAATGGCAAATAATTAGATTTCATCACTTAATCATGTTGCAAATCATCATCCTACTGTTACTACATCATTCTAGAATAAATCCTAACATCATACAATCATCAAATCATTCCATAACATACTAAATCCTCCTAATGCACTCAAACGGGTCAAAACGCATATTATCATCAAAACACTTCAAAAAACCTTCAAAGTCTTAGATACTCATCCTAACAACTCATCCAAATCAACAAAACATCAAATACACAAGAATCCCCATGTTTTAATCATAAAAAACCGTTCTTTGCATGAATCCACCACATAGAACTCACATAAAGGATTAGACTTGTTTTAAAACTGTTTTTCAAAGATTTTCAAAGACACAAACATTATAAAATCAGGTCTGGACCTTTAGGGATCAAAATAACGACGTGAAAAAAGCTTAGGATGAGTAACACACCTTAGATTTTGCTAACAAGGATGTTTAAAGCTTGAAATGGTAGATTTTAGGGAAAAAATAGGTTCCACAGGTTAAGTATAGTGTGAGAAAGGTTTAGGGCGAGTTAGGGTTTCACAAATGATGTTTTACAAGTCAAATATGGTATTTATAGCTATTGCTAGTCGTTTCAGACATTACACATGACTACGGGCTGCAAGTGGCGACTAGGGATGCTAGTCGCCCCATTTACCAGGGGACTAGGGGCCTAGTCGCCCCTACAGGCCTGTCTGGATTTTCGGCGCGTTAAACACTATTTTAACACATATAAGCACATATTCACATACTGACAAGTTACGTAATGATTATAAACACATAATACTTAATAACTAACACGTTCATAACCGTTCACCAATCCCCGGGACTCGAGACTTGCGTGTGTGCATTAAATCTGGCGATTCTACAAATCACCAATTCCTATACACATGGCCATGGACCGACTCCCAATGATCCTGTGGATCATTGTAACGACTCCGGATGATTCCTTGAACCATCATAACAACCAGCCGATGATTCCCAATAGCCTAGTTAAGTATAATGTATGCATGACTTGTTAAGGTAGACTTACTAGTTTGACAAATGTTACTAACTTGAGTTTTTCGGGTGTCACAGCATCCCCCTGTTGAAAGAATTTTCATCCCAAAAATTGCACAAGACCGGAAGAAAGGAATGAAAAGGAAGAAAAAAATTCCAGTTGCTACAAAGTGGCTGATAAGAAGGGTAAAGATGTGATTGGTGAAATCTTTAGTGAAGCATAAAAAAGAAGACGTTAACAGACAATCAGATGCTTTGAAGAATTATCTAAGAAGATTGCGAGAAGAATATGATAATCGTTCACTTCCACTGATTCAGGGAGAATTCTATCGCTACCATAATCAGATATTTAAAAGAAGAGCGATAAGCTGGAAATTCTTTGCTCAACTAAGATGTGCCGGAATCAAATCGAAGAGAGGAATCTTGTATTTTAGTGACTTTCATGATATCAATACGCTTCCATACTGGGTTGTACGTGATGTATGCAGACACAAGTTAATCGGTGCTTTAGGTTTATTGGAATGGATGGTAGATAAGATGACAAGAGAAAGCCATATGAAGTGGGACGTCTTCAAGCCACAATATCCTTACAAAATAGTTCATAAGAAGATCAATCCGCTGAACAATCTTCCTTACGTGACGTTGAACTACAAGCTAGCTACATGTATGAAGAAGATCCCGTTACTGCCAATAGAACAAGATATCAGCAAGAACATTGTGTTTTGGTATTATGATTGGGGAACGAGAGAAGCTGTGATTATTATGGATAACGAAGCAAAACAAAGATTTGCATGAAGATTAGAATATTTGATCTGATGTGGCTGATAAATTGCTCGAGGAATGATGTTGAGACTTTATACTTCAATCCTATTCATTTTGGTGCGTTGGATATCGAGCAAGCGTGGAAATTTCAAGTTGTGATTAAGTTTTGCTTTGCTTTTAAAGTTCATTCAAATTGTGACTACAAAGATTTTCTAGGATAGTATTCAATGAAGTTGCGGAAGCAGGTTGAAAAGCGAAAAGATACAAAGATTGATGCAGGAAAGACTAAGAACGTAAAAGACAAATTGTAGGGTGTTTTTGTGATACCCCGCATTTTAGGTTAACACTTTTACTGAACTCTAGTTAACTTACATATTCATACGTGGTTAAATACTTAACTAGGGTTAGTTAAATAGGCCTAACATATATTGAATGATATTAACATATGTTATAATTAGGAAAATCCTTGTTTTGACACACACACGAGTCCTGTATCTCGAACGTTGGTGATTTGTCTGGCATATATAATAATGTGTACAATTGAATTATGATGAACGTGAAGTTACATATTTATGTGGATTACATGTTTATGTGAATTACCGCTTGACTAAAAGTTAATATGTAAGCCATGCAAATTACGTGCACCTTATGATTAATATGTTATGAGATGATAAAAATAATGGTTTTTATGCAAGTTAGGGTGGTTAATATTATCGTGTCCGGTATTGGGCTAAAACATGATTAACGATTCCGGTTAGTGGACTAAAAGGGCCCTAAAACCTAATTGCTTAGGCAACAAGCCAAGCTTCTTATAATTAGGAAACAAAAAAAAATATATATATATATAAACCCTAACCCCTTGTGCGCCGCAAACAACCCCCCACCCCCATCTCTCTCAATCTTCAACAAACATCAATCTTAATCATCTCTTCAAGCTAGTTTGGGTGAAATCTCTAGGCTTTGAGGACTCTTGCATTGAAAGGTATAATCTTTACATGTTTTATGATGGTTAATAATGCTTGAAAAGTTTAAAAATCATAGAGCATGCATACATATAAAATCGCATAACATGTGTTAGTTGGAGTTCTTGAATGTTCATTGTGATTTGATGATGATGATTGTTGTTAGTAATCATAATTAGAGTTTTTGTATGATAATATATGTGTTTGATCATGATAATATGGGTTATGCATGTGTTAGAGATTTTTATGCATAATTAGGGTTTGTGAATAACTTGGGATGCAAGTTTCAGTTTCTGGCAGATTCATTAAGGTGTTTTGCAGGGTCTGTATTGTGATGTTAAATTGATTGTTTTGATTATTTCTTTGCATGATTGTATTGTACATGATCTTAGCTTTTTATAATGGGCAAAAACATTAGATTTGGACATCGTTTGAGTGGTTTTTGGAATTTTATTTGATTAAAGGTCATAACTCGAGTTTTACAAAGAGTTAAGTTATGAAATTTGGACAGTAGGTCAACATTCGAAAAATGTGGCTTTTACAAGTGGATTCACCTTGCTTGGGTGAATAAACAATTTTTGGGAATTTGTCTACTAAACTGACCTGCTGTGGAAATTTTCTGGACATAGCTGTGTTGTACGAATTTCAATAATTTTTGTGTTTGGTTTTGAGACAAAATAAAAATATGGGTTATCAAGTGAATCCCAATGAATATTTAATAAAAATTTGGGAGTTTAATTCGTTTGTTAAGTATTTTAAATAATTCGTTTTTCACAGCGCACAATCTGCCCTAAAAACGCAGATTGTGTAAGGAATGTTTACGTGACTATTTGGAGTCTTATATGGTATGTATTTGACATGAAATTGTATGGATACTTGTATGAGATGTGTATGAGGTATAAAATTGATAATAATCAATATGATCACCAACGGGATACGTAGGACTTTTTTGTGCATGTAGAGTCATTAGGTGTCACTACACGGTTTGAACTTTAAACGTCTTGGACAAACGAGTTGTATGGTGTGTTGGTTATGCACATATACTCACCTAGTGACATTTGTAATAGGGATTCGGTAGCTCATTACTGTTTGAGGAATTTGGATTATTCACATGCAACCGAAGGTGAGTTTCACTACTTTTTCTCAAAAGCATGTGTCTCGGGTTTGAGACAACTTACATAACTTTTTCTAGTCCGGTTTGGGACTATTTCACATCCCGGGTTTGGGGTGGTATGACTCCTTGTGTGGGTCGGGGTTTTGCTAGTTCGCAAACTTTGTACTTGATGAACTAAACCAACACTATCACTGTAAGTCCTTCACATACCGAATGAGTTGTCGGGTTATGGCAAGCGGGTTATTAGTTGATAGCGCTATTAGGTCTGACAAACCTCACACCAGCTCGGGGGAGTGCGGGAGTGAACTATAACTTAACAGATTATCATTGTTGATAGGCAATGATGCAAGGCAAACTGCTCACATTTGTGACAACACGTACATTAGCAGTTCGGTATATCGGTGTTAGTTATCATGAATGGGTTAGCTACCCTTGGCATGCGATGAACTGGCTACACGGTTTTTGGAACCAACTTAATTACTTACGCTTTTACTTGGTTACGTGGTTTTGGAAACCAGCACATTTACTTACTCACTTTCTTTACTTTGTGAACTCACCAACATTGTTTGTTGACCCACGATATACATGCTTTTGCAGGTATTTAGCTTCCGGTGCCACGATTAGAAAGCACTGCACACTTCACTGCATTTGGGGTCTTGGGCATACACCTAAATTACATATTATGCTTTTGCATTTTCCTTCATCTGGTTTTAATTTGGGCGCGTTGTTTTGCGCACGGTTTCAAAAGGGTTAAATTTGGTTTACGCTTCCGCAACATAACTAAACTTGATTTTTGAAAACAAACTAAATGGTTTGGGCATTTAGAGTTCGTTCATATGCCTTATGGCTATGGGATCCTGGTATGTCATGCGCCTCGCGGTATAAACCCCGCAGTAGAAATTTGAGGGTGTGACAATTTTACGTGACAACAATTGAAGAACTCAAGCTAAAGACAATGGGGAGTCTGTAGATGCATATTTCATATACTTGTTTATAGCTTTCGGGTAGTCTAGGTCGTTAAATGTCGAACGTTAAGTTTATATTTTGTTTGTATGTTTTCGTTCGGGTTAACGAGGGTACGAATGAGAACTTTCAGTTCTCATTCGGAATATAACAAGGTCGAATCAATTCATTTGGACCTTTGACATGTCGAATGAGAATTGTCAATATAGGTTTGATAGGTAACAGTTTTAGAGAGATCTAATCAGTTGGTCATTGTTCCTAAGGGCCTATACTCTGTCCAGAAAACCCTAGTTTTGAGATTTTGTGTTAATTCGATTATGTAACCGTTTATTTCAAGTTAATCATTAAGATAAACATTGAAAATGATTTCGCGTGTGATTTGACATCGTTTTTCAACATTTTGCTACATCGTTAGGGTTTTCGCACCTGAATCAACACTGTTAATTGATTGATTTCCGATCCTACAGCTCTAAATCAATTTCAACAGTGGATTTTAGCAAAATGTTGGATTGGGTGTCCGATAGTTAATTAAAAGTCAACGTTAACTAATTCGGCATGATCCGAAGAGTTACACGTTGGTACACGAATAAGATATGTTCACTAGTAAGTAGGTTGTTATTTATTGAAATAATAATAGTTTTGAACTCGACGGACTTAATATTAATCAGATTAATATTAAGGAATATTATGCAAGTGGGCTTAGTGTGAGATAGTTGTTTTTTTTTTTTTTGTTTTTTTTTTATAAATAAGGATTAAGGGGTAAACCCTAATCACACTTATATTAAAAAAACAACACCTCCTAACTCTCTCTCACTTTCGGTCGGCCGTAAAATTGTCGCCTCCCCCTTACCGACCACCAAGACCACCATCGCCGCCTCCTTTGGTTACTACTGTGTTTGGGTATAGTTCGTGCTCAGTTGTGAACATTCTACTAGCAAGGATTCGTTGTGACCTACGTGTTACAATTCCGTTGTAGTCGTCAAAGGTTTATTACTAAACCCCCTATGATTGTTTATAATTTATTTGTTTATACGCGTTTATCTTTGATCCTAATTGAGAATATTTTGTTAATTGGATTAATACAATTTAACTAATAATTTATATATATATATATATATATACACATTAGCCCTATGTATATAGATATATGTAATCGGGTATAAGGATCAAAGGAAAACCCTCCTAAACTAGAAAACTCTGGACACTCTAAGTTCCCGAGCTTTTTTTATATGAAAAATTTAGGGTATGTTATATGCCCTAAAATTTTCAGGGCATGTGTTACCTGAAAACTTATTTTTTTTAAAAGAAAAAAGTGTTCGGCGCTTTTTTTATTTTTTTTGCTCAAAATGCTTAAAATCATGTATATTACATGCCCTAAAATTTCCAGGCCCTAAAAAGCTTGGGAAGTCAGAGTTTCCAGAGGTTTCCAGTTTAGGTGGGTTTTCCATGGATCCTTCCCCTATATAATTGGTTTTGTTATAATATATAAACGCTTCCGCTTCTGTTTTGATACCATGATTCCCAAAGTTGATATCAGAGGTTACGCGCATATAGATGGTAAAGTTCTAATTTTTTATATATGTTTTATTTGTCAAAAATTATTTATCTTGACAAAAGATCAAAAGCTTTTGGTTGTTGGTGAATTGTGAATTGAATCGAGCTCTACTTTTGTCATTGGTTTGTATTTTTTATTACAGGTATTGGATCCGAAGTAATAGATTGGATTAAAATAGATTTGTTTTTTTGTTTGTAATTTCAAAGTTATTATTGTAATCCTTCAAGCACAAGATCAAGATTAAGATAAAAGGGTGAACAAGTACCATGTAGACAGAGATCGTGGGTCAAGTGGGAGTTATCAAAATAGTGTTTTGAAACCCTTTAGACTAGATCGTTTCGTTTCTGGCTAAAACGAAATGAGCGACTCATTAGGGGCTCGATTCGTCATTTTATTATTATGTTTTGTGGTTGTGTTTTATTTATTGTAAATAATCTAGATAACCTAAAATAAATATTTTTTTTTCACAATCAAGACAACGGTTTTATTAAAAACAAGTTTTATAAAACTGAAAAGCATATTTAGTAAAAGAGTTCTATTAAAATTTAAAACAGGCTTATTCGCGATAAAACGACCAAAATAGTTTAATATGGTATTTAAAACTATACCGTGTTGAGTGTGGAAAGGTGTTTTTGTTATCACGAATTATATAAAATTGGATTTTATAAAAATTGTGTAACTCACCAGATGCTACGAGTTATTCAATATATTTTTGGTATATATTAAAATAAATCCCAATTTTAAATTGATGTTTTATGCCACCCTTAACGAGTTAACACTTCATTCTAAATTGAAGCCAATTGTTAGTGTCATACCCTACATTTGAACGTCTATCATGAAAGAAGGTAATCATCATGATTCTTGTGTAATATAGGCTGGTGTTACAGTTAACAGTAAAGAACACAACATCACTTGTTCATCAAGTGGACATAGTTGGGGTTAAACATACGTCGCTTTTAAGCGATAACTCCAAATGGAGAGTTGTGTAGAGGACAAAATTAACAATCGTTGTTTACCTAATCAGACCAGTGGATCAAATTCACTGTGATTTGATGAATCAGGGTTTCATCCTAATTAAAATTTTGGTTTCGGGTCATAAAATTATATTAGGACATGCAAAACATAAAATACTAATAAATTAATTTTGAATTTTGTAGATGTCATCTGAAAAAAATTCCGCCTCCCAATTCTCTATCAAGTCTATCTTAGAAAAGGACAAACTGAACCACTCCAACTTCATGGACTGGCACCACAATTTGAAAATTGTTCTCAAGGCAGAAAATAAACTGTATACTCTTGAAACGCCTGTCCCTAATGAACCCATCAATTAGCAAACTGCTGCGTATAAAAACTATACTAAGCACTTTGATGACTTTGTGAAAGTATCATATCTAATGTTAGCATCCATGATCCCAAAACTTCAAAGGACCATGGATGAGATGACGGCATACGAGATGAATGAGCATCTGGTGGAAATGTTCCAACAAAAGTCTCGTCATGAGAGGTTCGATGTGATGAGATCACTTATAACCTCTCGTATGCAAGAGGGTACATCAGTTAGCGCTCATGTGCTAAAAATGAAGGCATATGTTGATCACTTGGCTCATCTGGAATCCCCCTTCAGTGATGAGTTGGCTGGGGATATTATCCTCAACTCATTGCCTAAGTTATATGATCAGTTAACTATGAACTACAATATGAATGGGATGGAGAAGACACTTGCAGAGCTGCATCAGATGCTCAAAACTGTTAAGGTGAATATATCCAGTAAGACTTCACCAGTGCTGATGATCAGGGAGGGTCATGTTAAGAAACCTAACATCAAGAAAAAAAAGGCAATCAGGGCAGAGGGAAGGGAAACAACAAAGTTTTTGCAAATAAGAAGCCTTAAAAGGATGCCAAATATTTTCATTGTAATGATACTAGGCACTGGAAGAGGAACTGTGCTAAGTATTTACCTGGACTGAAGCAAGCAAAGGCTTCAGTAGGAGAGTCCTCATGTGTATATGTTATTGAAATCTTTACGTTTTCTGGGAAGACATGGGTGTTTGACACAGGATGTGGTTTTCACATTTGTAATTTTTGCAGGGGCTAAGAAATATTAGGAAGCTGAAACACGGCGACTTGGAGGTCCATGTTGTCAATGGACAAAGAGTTGCAGTGAAGGCTATCGGAGAATATGTTCTTTTGTGCATATAGATGTATGTGGTCCATTCAGAACAAAGATACTTTGTTAATTTACTTATGATTTCAATAGATATGGTTATGTTTATCTTATGAAGCACAAACATGAAACTCTTAAAAAGTTCAAAGAGTACCAAAACAAAGTATAGAATCAGCTAAATAGAACCATTAAGATGCTTTGATCAGAACGAGGCGATGAATATCTTTGTTTGGAATTTATTGACCATCTAAAGAATTGTGGAATAGTTTCACAACTCACTCCACATGGAACACCACAACATAATGGTGTGTCTAAGCAAAAAAATTGATTCGATCTATGATGTGTCATACAACCCTTCGACACTCCTTTTGGAGTTATGCTCTGGAAACTGCCGCACGACTTGTAAATATAGCTCCAACAAAGAAGGTTGATAAACACTTTATGAGATATGACATGGTAATCAAGTTTTAATTAAGAATTTATTTAAAGTAAAATATCCAAATTTTGAAATACATGACAAAGTCTCGAATGAAATCTAGTACATCAAATAATCAAACAAAGTATAAAACTTCAAATATCTCCTCATGCTAGCTCTAGACTTCAAGCATCAGTATTTCCTATTGAGTTTGGAAAAATGGGGGGGGGGGGGGTCAACTAGAAGTTGGTGAGAATACATAAGCCAAGTTAAGCAATAAGTATTAAAAGAATAAAAGTTTAGCAATTCATATGTCTAATGTAAGTTTAAGTCTACATGAATTAACAACAAGTATAGTATGCACGTATAAATAAATGTATAAACAAGGTTACGTAAACTCACCTTAGCAAAGTTTAAGTCGTGTGAAATAGAATAAGTGTGGTCCAACGTTGCCAAGTATTACTCTATGTTTAAGGCAATAAATAAGCCTAGTCTTTCTAGTCTACAAGTATTTCTAGGGTTCCTAATTTGGGGATAAGTACTTGTTTAATTGTTAATTAGGTAAATTGTTAATAAATAAAAGAAATTTGGAAAATAAATAAATAAAAGACTATTTGTAGATTTTTGATTAAAGATGGTCATATTATAAGATTTTAAGTATAAAAATAATTTTTATAAAATTATTTTCTCAAAAATTGAATATTTAGTATATTTATTTCTATTTGTCAAAATATAATTTTAATATCTAAAATATTAAATTAAAGAAATTTCAATTTAAAACTTATATTTCTGTTCTAAATGAACAAAAATAATTTATGTAAAATTTTGGTATAAAAATATTGAAAAATGAATTTATTATGATTTATTTATGATTAAAAATAACAAAAATTAATTAAAAATATTAAATAAATGGTTTTATGGAATAAAAATTTATTTCTGAAATACTTATTGATCTACAAGTTTAAAATATTTTTTGTGGAATTTTATAAAGTTGTTTAGATATTTTTATAGAATTTTAAAATTATAATTGAATAGACTTGTAATATTTATAATATATATTAAATAAATGATTTTTGAAAAACCAAAAATTGTATAATAAACTTTGTCTTTAGATTAACATAAAATAATTTTCATAGAATTTATAAAGCACTTTTAGTATTTTAAAACTATTTTTAAAAGGAAATATAAAGTATAAGTATAAAAAGAAAACGAAAAAAAAAAGTTGCTTCTGCCAGGACTCTAACCCGAGTCCGTGGCCAAATTAGTGTCTTAAATCAGAAGCCCAGACCAACTGGTCTGGACCCTGAGAACGAGTATTCTTGATTCCAATTAATTATAAAGGCTTACTGGTTAATTCGTGATTTGTTTTAGAAAAATAAAAAGGGGGAAACGGGGATCGAACCTTGGTGCCTGACCGGTTCCCACGACTTATAGCAAAGGTATAATACCAACTGATCCACAGATCACTTGGTGTTTTATTTAGGACACGTAAGTGTTTAAACATTCTATGACTGCGACAATATCCCCAATTCGTAGAACAAGAACCCTAGCTTTTCTAATTACGTTTAATAACAAACAATAGCCTCTGAATTGTTGGGGCTATTGTTTGTTTAGGGCCGATTAATAGAATCAATACAAGAATTGATACTTACAGCGGGATTTGAGCTACGAATTGAAGCGGTCAATGAAACAGTCAACCGAAGCAAAAATCGCAGATTTGAAGGAGTTTTAAGGTTAATTTGAGTATGAGGGTTTGTTTATCGGTGAGTTTAGCTCGTTTGGATGTGATCAATTTATACAAATCCTACGAAATCATAATTTTAGAAGTTTTGACCCACATTAAAAGTTATACGCGTGATTTGGACTATAATTGGAATGTTTTTACAAGGATTAGTGTGGGGAATATGAAGGAATGAGTCGGTCTAATCATACCATAACTGAATCGGAATGATTGTTGATTTTTGGAAGGTTTGTTTCGTTGTTGACTTCCATTAGTCAACTGACGAGTTTAGTAAAGTGTTATACTAGTTTCGCTCGGTTCCGGATCACAAAATGGGTTGTAGCCCAGCTGGTTGATGCGAGTGTGTATTACGAGCCGGCCATGGACGCGGGTTCGAGTCCCAGTTCATGCCTTTTATTTTTTGACAGTTATTCACTATTATAATGTTACCATAAGCATGAATATGTCACAAAATATTTTTAAAACATACTAGACTGATAAAATGCGACGTTTTATTTATTGAAATATCAAACGTACATAGTAGAAAAATACGAAATGTTATGGTCTCCCCTACTTTTAGGAACTTCGTCCCGAAGTTAGAATTGGAGAGTCTGCTGGGAAAAGGTGTGGGTATTTAGACTTCATCTGGTCTTTAAGTTCCCAAGTGAACTCTGGACCTCGTTTAGATTCCCAACGAACCTTAACGATCGGGATGCGATTGTGCTTGAGTTTCTTGATTCCAGTGTCCACGATCTCAACAGGTCTCTCAATAATGTGCATAGTTTCATCCATTTGCACATCTTAAAGAGGGACATGGAGGTTCTCATCTGCTAAGCATTTCTTGAGATTTGAAACGTGAAAAGTTGGGTGAACATTGCTTAGCTCAGGTGGAAAATCAAGTTTGTAAGCCACTTTTCCAATCCTGTCAAGCACTTTGAATGGACCCACGTAACGAGGAGCTAGTTTTCCCTTTCTCCAGAAGCGAATCACTCCCTTCCAAGGAGATGCCTTAAGAAGTACAAGGTCCCTGACTTGAAATTCCAAGGGCTTTCGACGTTTATCAGCATAACTGTTGTGTCGAATTCCAGCCTTGAGAAGATTATCCTGGATCAGTTGAATGTTATCTGTGGTTTCCTGGATCAGTTCAGGACCAGTGATCTGCGTTTCACCAACCTCAGTCCAACAGACAGGTGAACGACACTTACGACCATAAAGTGCCTCGAAAGGAGCCATGTTAATGCTGGCATGATAACTGTTGTTGTATGAAAACTCAACCAAGGGAAGATGAGAATCCCATGCGCCACCAAAATCAATGACACATGCCCTGAGCATATCCTCAAGTGTCTGGATGGTTCGTTCAGTCTAACCATCTGTTTGAGGGTGATAAGCAGTTCTCAGGTTTAACTTGGTACCCACAGTGTCTTGTAAAGAATCCCAAAAGTGAGAGGTGTGACATCCGTCACTTTTCTTTATTTTATTTTTGTAATTAATAATAATAATAATAATATTAATAAAAATAATAAAATTTCAGATTTTATTTAATGGTAAATATATATATATATATATATATATATATATATATATATATATTTATGAACACACTCACTTGAAACCCATTATCAAGCCCGAACCCAAACCATTTTACTAAAACTCTTTAATTATTTCGGAGCCCACTGCTGAGCCCAAGAAGCTAGCCCAGACAACAGGCCCACTAAGCCCCCTCCCCTCTCTACACAGTTAAAAAAAAAGAAAGGGACTTTTGCTCCTGCCGGGACTCGAACCCGGGCAGGGAACCGGCCCACACAACACACACACGCACACCACCACTAGGCCATGATGGGGCTTTTGTTTTTATCCAATTTTCTAAATACTTATACACAAACAGAAAGCCATTATTGCTTCCTTTTCCTTGTCTGCTACGTGCAGCAGCAATCCACCAACATTAAAACCAGTCAACAAGCCTTTGACCACAAATTGGATTAATTCGGTAAGACATTTCAAGAATTAATTATGTGTAATTGACCCCATAGTGATACCGCGTGATTACAGTTCATAATTCGCATCAAAACCCTCAATTTTTGTTCATAATTAACGGGTTTTGACCAACCATTAGTCAAGAATCAAGGCCTTATAAATACCTGTTATTATCCCAATCAAGCTTGCACCCAGCAGCTAAACCGTGCGAATAAGAGAACCCACTCTTAAAATTTCTTCCTCTGTCGCTGTTCCTTGTTTAATCGACGAGTTTGACTTTTTGTTTGACTCTCGTGTTAGAAGCCTTACACTCGGGTATGATCCAATTCCTTGTCTCTATAAATCAATCGGCCCTCTATCATTATTAACCCTATGAATTCTATGGCTATTGATTGATAATTAAAGGTCTAGGGTTCTTAGGTTATAAATGGGGAAGATGACCAATTCACGCATGTGATAAATATTTTTAAAACTGAAACATTTACAAATCCGAGGTACAGACCAGTTGGTTGGGGTGTTTGTCTAAAGACATTGAACCGGGTCTAACCCAGGTTCGACCCCCACCATAAACAACAATTTTTTTTTTGTGTGTTATCCTTTATACTTATATTTCCTTTATTCTTTTAAAAATCGTTTTAAAATACTAAAACTATTTTATAAATTCTACAAAATTTATTTTATGTTATTCCAATAATAAACTTTGCTGTCCAATTTTTTAGATTTTCAAAAATCATTTATTTTATATATATTATAAATATTACAAGTTTATTCATTTATAATTATAAAATTCTATAAAAATATCTAAACCATTTTATAAAATCCCACAAAAATTATCCTAAACTTGTATAGAAATAGACATTTCAGAACTAATTTTTATTTCTGAAAAACCGTTCGTTTTATATTTTTAATTAATTTTTATCAGTTTTAATCATAAATAAATCATAATAAATTCATTTTTCAATATTTTTGCACCAAAATTTTATATAAATTATTTCTATTTATTCAGAACAGAAATACAATTTTTAATTCAAAAATTCTTTAATTTTAATATTTTTAGATATTAAAGTTATATTTTGACAAATTGAAATAAATAGATTAAATATTCTAATTTCAAGAAAATAATTTTATAAAAATTATTTTTATACTTAAAACTTTATATTGTGGCCATCTATAATTTAAAATTTACAAAAAGACTTTTGTTCATCTATTTATCAAATTTCTCTTATTTATTAAACATTTTATTTATTAATCAAACAAATACTTATCCCCAATTCGAAACCCTAGAAAATACTTATAGACTAGATAGACTTAGACTTATTTGTTACCTTATACATAGGGTGATACTTGACAAACGTTGGATTACACTTATTCAATTCCACAAGACTTACCACCGTGCTAAGGTGAGTATTAATTATCCCCTTTTTCGCTTTTACAACTTTTGGGGTGATTCATGCACAAGTATACAAAACTTGCAAATTCATTTACACATACATTTTTATTCATTTACAATTCATATACGTGTCTTGTTTATCTTTGTGCTTATGTTTGAACATGAATGTAGCTTACATACAAAATCATACATCTAGACATAACTTATGTTATGGTGCTCTTTACATACAGACGTAACTTATGTTACGGTGCTCATTTAGACATAACTTATGTTATGGTGCTCTTTTAGACTTGACACGTGTTGAGGTGCTCATTATCAATTTCATTGTACAAACTTTACATTTGATCTTTGTCTTGTTTGGTTACTCGCGTGTTTACATAATGCCTTGGTGATGCTAGACACATGAATTGTACTACCTTTTCAAACTTATACTATATGTACAAAGCTAAGTAGTACTCACCAACATCATATGTTGACAAAAATTATTTTCGTGCATGTTTCAGGATAAGCTGCTTGACGCTTCACATAGGACTTTGGACTTAGATTGAATCAATCAATTATCTTTATTTTTGTTGTCTTGTATTTAATTTCACATGTTGTAAAACAATATTCAATAATCATATATTTACATTTTAGTACCATGAGCTTTTGAACAATCGTCACTATGTGGCACCTCGATGATTCCGCCATCGGTTGGGGTGTTACAAGAGGTGAAACGACCATAACGATCATAGATGATGTCCAAAGGTATACCATGTTGACATACGATTTCACTCACGTACATCTTTGCCAACCTTTCCACAGAATATTTCTCACGAATTGGTAAGAAATGGGCTGACTTGGTTAAACGATCAATGATTACCCAAATGTTGTCATAACCTTTGGGTGTACGAGGGAGTTTAGTGATGAAGTCCATTGCTATGCTCTCCCATTTCCATACAGGAATCTCTGGTTGTTCAAGCATACCAGAAGGTCGTTGATGTTCAGCCTTGACCTTGGAACAAGTGAGACATTTTGCAATGAACAGAGCAATATCTTTCTTCATACCAGGCCACCAATACGAATAACGAAGATCTTGGTACATTTTGTCAGCACCAGGATGAATAGAATAACGAGACTTATGAGCCTCGTTCATAAGGAAGGTACGAAGATCATCGCGGTCAGGAATCCAAAGTCGATTGAGAAGGTAAAGTAGACCATTAGGTTTGGTTTCAAGTTAAGTCTCAGCACCATAAGACATTTCCTCGTATGTTACCTTGGGTGATTGAGGTATGTTGAGCCTGGAGGATACGATCCTGAAGATCAGTACGAACCCTAGCACAATGAAGTTTGATGCGCTCTTTACGACTGAGTGCATCTGCCAGGATGGTAGCGAATCTCGCAATCATAGTCGTTAAGTAACTCAACCCAATGTCGTTGCCTCATGTTAAGATCTTTCTGATTGAAGATATGTTGGAGACTTTTGTGGTCTGTGAAAACCACACATTTGGTGCGATAAAGGTAATGTCTCCAAATCTTGAGAGCAAAGACGACTGCACCCAATTCAAGATCGTGGGTGGCATAATTCTTTTCGTGAATCTTGAGCTGTCTTGACGCATAAGCAAAAACCTTGCCTCGTTGCATAAGAACACAACCAAGACCTTGATTCTATGCATCACAATAGACCACGAAATCATCATTACCATTAGGTAGAGACAAGATAGGGGCTTCACAAAGTTTCTGCTTAAGAGTCTTGAATGCTTCCTCTTGTTTTGGTCCCCACTCATAAGGTTTACCCTTGTGAGTTAAGGCAGTGAGAGGAACATCAACCTTGGAGAAATTAGCAATGAATCGACGATAATAACCAGCTACACCAAGGAAAGAATGGACTTATGTTGGAGTTTTAGGAACACTCCAATTTTTGACAGCTTCGATCTTTGCGGGATCAACATAAATTCCATTCTCATTGATGACGTGACCTAAAAATTGAACTTCCTTAAGCCAAAATTCACTTTTTGAGAACTTGGCATACATTTGTTCCTTCTTTAGGAGATCCAAGTTTAAGTGAAGATGTTGGTCGTGATCGGACTTTGATTTAGAGTAAATCAAAATGTCATCAATGAAAACGATCACGAATTTATCAAGTTAAGGTTTACAAATCCGATTCATTAGATCCATAAACACTGCATGAGCGTTGGTCAATCCAAATGGCATGACCATGAATTCGTAATGACCGTAACGTGTACAAAAGGTCGTCTTGGGAATCTCTTCTTCAAGAACTCTAAGTTGATGATAACCAGAACGAAGATCAATCTTCGAGAAGTGGGTTGCTCCTTAAAGTTGATCGAAAAGATCATCAATCCTAGGTGAGGGATAACGATTCTTGATGGTGAGTTTGTTAAGCTCACGATAATCGATACACATTCTGAGGGATCCATCTTTCTTCAAGACGAATAACACAGGGTCTCCCCATGGAGAAAAACTGGGGCGAATGAAACCCTTATTACAAACTTCCTGTAGTTGACTGGCAAGTTCTTGCATCTCAGAGGGTGCAAGACGATAAGAGGCTTTGGTAATTGGATTTGCACCAAGAACAAGGTCGATTCTAAATTCAACTTGACGAGTAGGAGGTAAACCAGGTAAATCCTCTGGAAAGACATCAGGATAATCCCGAATGATTGGAATATCTTGGATACTCTTGCCCTTGTCTTTCTTTTCTATCACGTTAGCCAAGAAAGCCATATACCCCTTTCGTAAGTATTTTTGAACATTCGTACAAGACATGAGTTTAAGTTCACCACAAGGTTTCTCACCATAGATCTTCAAAATGTCACCAGATTCAAGAGGAATGCGAATAACTTTCTCAAAACATAAGATTTCAGCACAATGGGTTGACAACCAATCCATGCCTACAATGACATCGAAACTTCCAAGATGCATAGGGATGAGGTTGATAGGGAAAGTATTTTCATCAAGGTTCAACACACAGTTATGTATAAAAGAATCGATCGAGATACATTTCTCATTAGCTACTTCTACCACTCGGGGTTCTTCTAGATTAGTTTGGGGCATGTTAAGTAGGGGTTCAAGTTTAAGTAACATAAACGACTTATCAGCACCCGAATCAAATAGTATAGAAGCATAGTGGTTATTAACAAGAAACGTACCATTAACCACTTCATTGTTGTTGCGGGCCTGATTAGCATTGATGTTGTACGCGCGACCACGAGCACCTTGGTTTTGATTCTGGTTACGGTTTTGGTTCTGGTTCTGGTTTCCATGATTAGGACAAGCATCCCTATAATGATCTGGGCTGCCACCCTCATAACACTGACCACGAACATGCCTACCATTTTGAGCATTAGGAGCTGGAGTATTCCTTGCAGTGTTATTTTGAGTAACAGGGGCTTGGAAAGTATTAGCATAGTGTCCATATCGCTTACAATTAGTATATTGGCGACATGGTCTGTTAGCAGCATGGTGATACTGGCAAGTGTTACAAAAAGGATGGTTCCCAACATACTGTCTCTTGGCTAGGGTTTGCACCACTGGTGGGGTGGTAGCAACCATGTAGTTCTTAGCCCTGCGTTTTCTTGTTGGTTGAGGGCTCAGACTTAACCTCGATAGTAGGCTGAGGAGTATCCTTTGCAATAGCTTTCTTGGCATTCTTGCGAAAAAGAGTACCATTTTTCACATGGTTATCAGTCAAAGTAGCTGCTAGGTGTTTAGCTTCCTCGAGAGTGGCAGGATTTCTTCCCAACACAGTATCTTGAATCTGCATGGGTAGACCTCCAATGTACTTCTCAATAGCAATAGGTAGGGGTGTGACCTTGTGAGGTAACAGTAGGCTCAGTTCATGAAAACGGGTATTGCAGGCCAAATTTTCCCCACTGTCCTGGACCAGGACATGAAACTCATCCTCTAACTTCTTGATTTCATTACGAGGACAAAACTTTGCCATCATAACTTCCTTAACTTGCTCCCAAGTCATAGCTAGTGCGACTTCAGCCCCGCGAGTCCTTTTTTCTTCGTTCCACCATGTGAGTGCCCGCTTGTGGAGGACACTCATAGCATAGCGAACTTTGAGGTTATTGGGACACTCGCTATTAATGAAGGTATTTTCGATACCCTCGAATCACTGAATGAGACCAGTAGCTCCTTCGTCCCCGCTAAATTAGGAGGGTTGAAAGTATTGAAGTGTTTGAGGGTGCAAACAGGGTGAGCATTCTCGTTTCCATTTCCGTTCCCATTGTGATTCCCATTGCCATTTCCATTACCATTGCCGTTTCCATTCATTTGGATGACTTGAGCCACCAAGTTGGGAACTAAAGTTGCTATTTGTTGCACCATTTGGACATCGATGCCATTGTTGTTGTTGTTATTGTTGTTGTTATTGTTGTTGTTGTTGTTGTTATTGTTGCTCTCACAATCATGTTCGTTGTCATTGTTAAGACGAGTGCTGCGACGAGGAGACATGATCTGTAAGAGACACAATGAAGGTTCAATGAGACATAGGATGAATCACGGATAATGAGATAATATAAGGAATATAATCATTTATTCATTAATTAAAACGAATAAATGAAAACGTTGACTTATCAAAGCTTCTAGATTCTAATAACATAGTGAAGACATGCTTTAGCCTATAAGTGAACACTCATCCCAAGAATTCCCAGGTAGGCATCCGGGTCCCTCGTCTGATTGGGATATATGCGCAATGACAGTCCTAGACAGAAAACTTAGAATACAGGCGTTCACCCTTCCAGATTGCAGGTGTTCGTTATTAAAATCTATAACTTCGACGAGATCTCAAGGTGGTTCAGGCTAAACCTGAGGATTTCGTCCTATTAATCTAAAGGTGGATCAGGATTGCAACAGACGAATAAGAGTAGACAACTTGTAAGGCTTAGGGTAGTATAGGGTGTAGGATAGGGATAAGAATAATGAAGCAATTAGGGTTGCAAGTAAGAGAATCAACTACTGGTTTAAATCCCTAAGGTTATAGTCTAGATTATTTTTCTAATAACCTAATTCCCCATAACCAAGGTTCTGATACCAATCTGTAACACCCCAACCGATGGCGGAAACATCGAGGTGTCACGTATGAATGACTGTTCAGTAGCACATAGTAATCAAGTTTTAATTAAGAATTTATTTAAAGTAAAATATCCAAATTTTGAAATACATATCAAAGTCTCGAATGAAATCTAGTACATCAAATAATCAAACAAAGCATAAAACTTCAAATATCTCCTCATGCTAGCTCTAGACTTCAAGCATCAGTATTTCCTGTTGAGTTTGGAAAAATGGGGGGGGGGGGGGGTCAACTAGAAGTTGGTGAGAATACATAAGCAAAGTCAAGCAATAAGTTTTAAAAGAATAAGAGTTTAGCAATTCATATGTCTAATGTAAGTTTAAGTCTACATGAATAAACAAGTATAATATGCACATAATCAATCCTCCGACAAAGTTTAGGTCCATCCCGCATCCACGGTTCACCATAATATAATGTTGGAACGATAACAATCACCTGTGCTCCGCATAAAAGATGGTCAACGAATCTGGGTGGGGTTGTCAATCCAATAGATCTATCATTGTATATCGCCGGCTTGATCAGGGTTAATGATTATGCAAGTTTAAGTTTAAGTCTAATAGTCCTTGTCTAAGTCATGAGGCATCAAAGTTTACAACTAGACATGTATGTAGAATTGCTTAAGTATAAAGTTTCAAGTATAAAGAATTGCATAAACAAGGTTACGTAAACTCACCTTAGCAAAGTGTTAAGTCTTGTGAAATAGAATAAGTGTGGTCCAACGTTGCCAAGTATTACCCTATGTTTAAGGCAATAAATAAGTCTAAGTCTTTCTAGTCTACAAGTATTTCTAGGGTTCCTAATTTGGGGATAAGTACTTGTTTAATTGTTAATTAGGTAAATTGTTAATAAATAAAAAAAAATTGGAAAATAAATAAATAAAAGACTATTTGTAGATTTTTTATTAAGGATGGTCATATTATAAGATTTTAAGTATGAAATAATTTTTATAAAATTATTTTCTCAAAACTTGAATATTTAGTATATTTATTTCTATTTATCAAAATATAATTTTAATATCTAAATATATTAAAATTAAAGAAATTTTAAATTAAAAATATTAAATAAATGGTTTTATGGAATAAAAATTTATTTCTAAATGAACAAAAATAATTTATGTAAAATTTTGGTATAAAAATATTAAAAAATGAATTTATTATGATTTATTTATGATTAAAAATAACAAAAGTTAATTAAAAATATTAAATAAATGGTTTTACGGAATAACAATTTATTTCTGAAATACTTATTGATCTACAAGTTTAAAATATTTTTTGTGGAATTTTATAAAGTTGTTTAGATATTTTTGTAGAATTTTAAAATTATAATTGAATTAACTTGTAATATTTATAATATATATTAAATAAATGATTTTTGAAAAACCAAAAATTGTATAATAAATTTGTCAATAGATTAACATAAAATAATTTTCATAGAATTTATAAAGCACTTTTAGTATTTTAAAACTATTTTTAAAAGGGTATATAAATTATAAGTATAAAAAGAAAACAAAAAAAAAAATGGTTGCTTGTGCCAGGACTCGAACCCGAGTCCCTGGCCGAATCAGTGCCTTAAATCACAAGCCCATACCAACTGGTCTGGATGCTGAGAACGATTATTCTTGATTCCAATTAATTATAAAGGCTTACTGGTTAATTCGTGATTTGTTTTAGAAAAATAAAAAAAGGGGAAACGGGGATCGAACCTTGGTGCCTGACCGGTTCCCATGACTTTTTAGCAAAGGTTTAATACCAACTGATCCACAAATCAGTTGGTGTTTTATTTAGGACAGGTAAGTGTTTAAACATTCTATGACTGCAACAATATCCCCAATTCGTAGAACAAGAACCCCAGCTTTTCTAATTACGTTTAATAACACACAATAGCCTCTGAATTGTTGGAGCTATTGTTTGTTTAGGGCTGATTAACATAATCAATACAAGAATTGATACTTACATCGGGATTTGAGCTACGAATTGAAGCGGTCAATGAAACAGTCAACCGAAGCAAAATCACAGATTTGAAGGAGTTTTTAGGTTAATTTGAGTATGAGGGTTTGTTTATTGGTGAATTAGCTTGTGTCGATGCGATCAATTTATACAAATCCTACGAAATCATAATTTTAGAAGTTTTGACCCACACTAAAAGTTATACACGTGATTTGGACTATAATTGGAATGTTTTTACTAGGATTAGCGTGGGGAATAAGCAGGAATGAGTCAGTCTAATCATACCATAACTGAATTGGATTGATTGTTGATTTTTGGAAGGTTTTATTCGTCGTTGACTTCCATTAGTCAACTGACGAGTTTAGTAAAGTGTTATACTTGTTTCGCTCGATTCCAAATCACAAAATGGGTTGTAGCCCAGCTGGTTGATGTGAGTGTGTATTACGGGCCGACCATGGACGTGGGTTCGAGTCCCGGTCCATGCCTTTTAGTTTTTGACAATTATTCACTATTCTTATGTTACCATAAGCACGAATATGTCACAAAATATTTTTAAAACATACTAGACTGATAAAATGCGACGTTTTATTTATTGAAATATCAAACGTACATAGTAGAAAAATACGAAATGTTACATGAAGAAACCTAAAGTATTTTATCTTAAAGTCTGGGGTGATGTAAAGCTAATGTCACTAAAAAATCTTCGGATCCCAGAGACGAAAAAGTGGTTTTAAATAGATACGCTAAAAAGATCGGTTACCTTTTCACCACCCGACAGAAAATCAAATTTTCACTAAACAAAGAGGCACTTTCTTGGAGTAAGAACTTCTGTCGCGAGGTATTGGAGAAAATCATGTGGATCTTGAAGAAATTCGAGAAACACATTAAAACCGAACCAGTTGTTCAGTCAGAACTAGAAGTAACTGATCCAGTTGATGAAATTGAGCCCAAGAGGACTCAAGAAAAAACATAAACACCAAGTGTTCCAAGAAGTATTAGGGATCGCCGTACACCTGAAAGGTATGACGATATTTTCATAATTAATGAAGCTGAACCTGCTACTTACAAAGTTGTAATCTTGGATTCAGAATCTAAGAGATGGCAAGAAGCCATGAATGCAGCGATGCAATCCAGGTTTGACAACCAAGTCTGGGATTTGGTTGATCTTCTTGCCGAAAGTCGGTCTATAGGAAACAAATGGATTTTAAGAAGAAGACCGACATGGATGGAAATGTGCAGACCTACAATGCTAGGCTTGTAGCGAAATGTTTTACTCAGACTCAAGGAATTGATTATGAGGAAACTTTCTCGCCAATTACCATGCTTAAGTCTATTAGAATTCTACTTGCCATTGTAGCGTATTATGATTACGAGATATGGCAAATGGATTTCCTAACCGCTGCTTCACTGAGTCATTAAACTTAGCTATTAATTGAATACATATTTGATCCACGACCTTTATTGTTATGATTATCGTGACCCGTGGCAAAGCGTAGGGTAAGATCCTTGTTAATTTTAACTTGTAATTTTACCCATTGCGTGTTATGACATCGTCGAAACGCACAGTAACTTGAACTTATACTGTCAAGTGACAACGTATTATATTTAACCCGACTCGTTTCTGAACAAAATTTACATCAAAACGTTGAACAAATGTAAGCGCACATAAAATAAGAATGAAAATGTATTATATTTGACTCAACTCTTTTCCAAACAAAAATAATTAAAAAATGTAGACCAACTGAAACGTAGTATTATATTTAGTGCGACTCATTTCCGAAACAATTTACTTTGAAACATAAACCAACTTGAATTTATATGTATAAAAGAATAAGGACATAAGACAATAATGTGTTTTAAAGACTAGTTAAAAATGTAAATCAAAACAAGCATAAAATATTTGACCTTACTCGTTTTCGGAATTTTTTTTATGTTGAAACATCAACCAGTTTGATTTTATACTGACAACTAAGAATATATATAAATTTTTTTAAAGGAAAAAAACTTGAAAGGGGTCAAAATGATATTTTACAAAAAAAAAAAATAGTATGGGGGGGGGGGTATTTGTGTTTGTAAGAGTCTTTATTGAAAGTTAAGGGGCCAAAGCTGGTAGCGGAATTCTTCACCTAACCCCTTATTAGTTTTTTTTTTTTTTTTTTTTTTTTTTTTTTTTTTTTTTTTTTTAACTCAAGCGTGGTGGGGGGAACTATCAAACCAAACAAAAAATGTATGTAAAAACATTGAACGATACACGTGTGTTGTAGTTTAATTATTCAATTTTTTTTCCTGTTTTCTTTAGCCAATCTACTTTTCTTTTATTGAAACACAAAAAAAGCACACTACATATTTATCTGCCTAGTCAAAGCCGAAGCCAAAGAGCTACACCAAATCTACAATATTAAAATTGGCCATTTTTCTATATCGGGAAGGAAAATTGGATCGATGAGATGCCCAGGCAAACGCATCTTCCTTTGTCATAACCACATATGCTTGGACTAAAAAGGAATTTTCCTTCGAAGACTTTGAGGTTTCTAGCATGCCAAATTCTCTATACGGTTGCCATCGACACACTGTTAATGAACCTGTTCCACATCTTGCTACTCAGGCTGTCCACCGAAACATGAATGACATCATTAAGGAGCCAATTTACTTTTCTATCCCTAAACTTCAATAAAGTTGTCGATACAAATTCGAAATTGTTTACATATTACGTGACATGGTGTTAGAAATCCAGGCTTTTGATTTACGATTTTTTGCTCTTCATTTAATTAACATGTTTTAAACCTCCTCACCCGAAAAAGATAATGCTAGTAGCTGGGTTTTACGTCATGTGCCCTGCAACGCGGGCGGCTTAAGACAAGTTTTTTTTTTTAATTATTTTTATTTTTTATAATTGGTTGTTTGGAGTTTTCCAAATATCTAGAAAATTATTCCAAATATAATCTATTTTATAGATTTCATTGTTTTCTCAAGCTTTGAGGCTATAATTGGCACACGAGTGGTTTAGGATTTAAATCAACAGACGTGTCCAACGGTGACAACGATGGTGGAGTGATAGGTGTCGGCATAATTTTGGAATATTGCGTCATGACATTTTTTTTAATTAAATGTTATTATTTTATCTTAGAGAATAATAAAATAAAATGAGAAAATTATATAAAAATTACTGCATACATGGAGTACTGAATACAAAACATTATGGAATTAATTGAGACATTAAGCACTATTCTACTGCTTTTTTATTCACTCATTTGTAGGTTACTATTGGGACCCATAATTTTTTTTTGGGTAAAGTCCTAAAAATTTTTTGGTACACTTTTGTTGGATAATTATGATGCTGTATGACATTAAAAGCAATCACATCGATCCTGAGTGTTTGACGTGAACATATTGGTTTTATTCAACCTAAAATTCAACTTGTTTGCTTCGAATTTTGCTTTGTGATCCTTGTATAGTTAATAGCATCTTATTATTTCCGCGGACTAGAATCATTGGTTACATACATTTATTTCATGGCAATGTTCTCAAAGTACCAATTAGTTGCTAAATATTCTTTGTAATATTAGTAGTGATAGATGGAATAAAACTTACGAGTTTGTTAGTATTTTATATATTCATTGCCTCAAGTTATTTTTTTTTAACTTCTAACAAATTTTGGTCACCCAGGTACACGTATAAGCAAAATGCCACTTATGGTCGCCACCGCAGACAACGCTAGTGACCCGGTCCATCATCAATTTCAAGGGAAGCCCACCGTCCGGTGGCTCACTGTGGTAAATTATTCGACCATTACAAAGGAAGACCCGTAAGGGGAAGTATCTAACTATTATAAAGGAAAACTCGTAAGGAGAGGTATCTAACTATTACAAAGGAGAACCCGTAAGGGGAAGTACCTAACTTTTGCAAAGGAGAATCCGTAGGGAGATGTACCTAACTATTAAAAAAGAGAACCTGTAAGGGAAGGTACCTGACTATTACAAAGGAGAACCCATAAGGGGAGGTACCTAACTATTATAAAGAAGAACCCGTAGGGGGAGGTACCACACTATAACTAAGGTTAACCTGGTTGGTTAAGCCTACACTATTGTCAACTAAGGTTTGACCATGCATGTTTGCTTGCATGTGTATGTTTTCACATGAATGTTCGCCTAGAAATATGAGCCTATTTTTTTACCAAATGGCAATGTAATTGCAACAATATGAAAATAATGTGCGGAATGAGCAATCAAACTTTCAGAGATAGAGAAAACACGAGTTATATAATTTTTAAGTGTATGTATTAACTATGTTATTGATCACGAGATGATCCTTTGGATTTATGACCTGTTTGTTTACAAGAACAAATGACTCGAAGAAGTGTAAGGCAAATATCGATGTGGTTTGGTTGGATGTGGAGACAATATTATTGTTTGGTTAAGTATGTCGACTTTATAAAGTGGATAAACGATTTGTTCACAGCCACTTGTTTTCTATGAAGGAGAGTTGAAAATGTCATCTTTGTTTGGACTATCGTATCTGCCAACTTGCGTGCTTTTTCAACTAATCAACTTGTGGAGATTTTAAATTTATGGGAATCCATTAGGACTTAGTTTCTTCATCAGTTGTACTAGATTTCTGATTTTTTTTCCCAAATTTTTAGTCTTTCTCCCATATTTCATCAATTTGGAGATGTTCGTGTCTTTCATTGTCTTTGTCTTCATAGGGATCCTTGTTTTCGATCCTTCTTAACCTTGATATCCTTTTCTTGAATCTAGCTGAACATATTTCTTCTTTGTTGATCTTGATCAGACTTGATTCTTTGCTTCATTTTTCTTCGACACTTTATCATTTACATTTTAGTTTATAACAATTTCCGTTAAGTGTTGTAAGTAGTTAAGCTGATGCATATTTGACAAATTACATTTGAAAGACAAACAATATTGTACGTCCCTGTCCTTGAAGATCTTCACAATGAACAATCAAACAAAAACAAACCCAAGATGCGGAATGTCATGTACTCGCCAATATTAATCAAAGAACATAAATGCACAACACGATTACTTTTAAATGTTTATCTTATTGCACGAATCACAGATAACATACAATAAGACCTACACCCGAACTTGTAATCTTGCTAGCTCCCTAGAGAATCAAAACCATGTATAAGTAAACTCACGGCTCTCCCTCTCTCTCTCTATCTCTTGAACTCTTTCTCAATCGCAAAAAACTCCAACTAAAAACTCTAACCTCAAAACCTTTGTATCATATGTTTATATATGAACATCCACAAGGCTTTTGGGTTAGGCTTTAACTGGGATTTTGAAAATACTAGCTTAATTGCATCTGCATAAACTAACTAGACAAGTTCTTCTAATGACACGTACAATAAATAATCTTCTATCAAGTAACTCGAGCGTCTGTCAAAAAATGCACCAACAAATTCCCCCTTGACAGATGCTATTCAAGATTATTTTTCAAACCCCAAAGTATCTTCAATGTCTTCCACTTGAAGTCTTTAATTTTCAATAGTCTGATCTTGAGATAGTCCAGAAAAGTAATTTAGAAAAACTTGGCATATCAACTCACTTGTTTAACTTGTGATCTTGAATCTTTAACAGCTCTCTTTTGGTCAGCATCTCTTGAGAATTATGTAACTCCCCCTTAGAATAAGCTTGAATTGTAAAAACTTCAGAAGTCCTTTACTCCCCCTAAAACACACAAGGATATTTCTCTACTCCCCTTGAGCTGCTAAGATATTCTAAAAATCTTTAGCTGTTGTTGTAGATCTTTAGTGTTATGTCGTCTTCTTGTCTTAATTTCTTCAAAAATTTTATTGAATTACCATGAATTTGTCTGAAAGGAGATTCAGACCACATCATGTCCATCGTGATCAACATTCCTGTCACACTCAACCACTTGTAAGTAAACCATCATAACACACATAAACTTACAAGACATATACCACTTGAGCTTATAAATTTTACAATCAAGCTCCCAGAAAACATTTGCAGCTTAAATATATTGAGCTATAAAAATATTCTACTTTGCAAAATTTTTGAAGTGTTTTAGAAAAACAACTTTCAAAATTTTCTAAATAGTCAGATTCGTCCCAGAACAACCGTTTCTCGTGCATTAAATCCTGAAGCGAAAGAAAAATCGTTTTGGATTTTAGAATTTTTTACAAGTATTGTAAATGAATTAAAAGACAAGTAAAGTAAACTAACTACAAACATGAAAGCACTCTATTTTTTTATTGGCAAACACTAGTTAAAAAGGATCATATCAGCTAAATTGAAATGTCACACTGATTTAATGTTCATTAACAACCTTCTTAGTGTGTAAGACTGCATTCCAAGACGATTATCAGTGCTGTTTATCCACTTAAACAATATAACACAAAACGTTTCTAATCCATGTATTCTTTTAAGTGCATTAGACTTAATCATCTATGTTACCCACAACATGACATATCCCCACGAACAATTCATGCACAAAGTTTCATCATAACAGGTGAGTAAATTGTCATTATCCGTATGTTTACAAGGTAAGAGTTACGCCGGTGAACAGATCTACATATCTCTGGATGCAACAAAGAGACCAACGTGTACTCAACCAGGCTTAAGGAAAATACCATGTTATGCGGTATGAATTTTCAGATTTTGGCATTTTTGGATATTTTGCCGTTTAGCATTTGAAGGTTTTGGCATTTATCTATTCCTTTTGTAAGACGTTCTGACTGTGTCTAGGTCAGCATATATCTGGATGTAGTAGAAGAATAGTAAGATCATCCCTGGATAAAGTTAACAATTTAAAGACCCGAAATCCTTGATTTTGGCAAGCTATCAATGCATGATTTAAGATTATGAAATTATACGCCAGTGTCATGTATCCCACATAATCAACAATCATTCAGATCATTATTTCATTTAACAGGCCGAATTTATGTGTCAATTGCCTACCAGTACATCATATAATGAAGATGCAGTCACACTTAGCTTAACTTTTTCTACTTAATTTTATTAAGTGTAACAAAATCAAAAGCTATTGGACTATCATTTCCAATTAGTTGCAAGTGTCACTAGTTTTTCTTACATGAAACGATGAAGAAACAAATAAAAACACAGAAAAACTAACTAACAACTTAAAAACTAAAAGCTTCAGCACTTATGAGAAAACGAAGGTTATTCGGGATTTCTCACCCCTTTTAGTTACACTAACAGTTTAAACCGAGCTCTATCAAAAGCTTTAGTGAAAAAATAGGTAGGTTATCTAAAGTATCAACCTTTTTCAAGTAAATCATCTTTTTTTTTCAAAGCATTCTCTGATAAAATGATGCCACTTGGCAATATGTTATGTTTTGGAAAAGTTTTTAGGATTCTTAGTTATGGAAATGGTAGCTTCATTATCAATAAGCATAGAAGTATGAGTCAAATTCAAACCGTAATCCCGCATTTGTTGTTGTATCCACAAACCTATGAACAACAGCTAGCAACAACAACGTATCCTGCTTCACATGTGAAAATAACCACCGAAGTCTGCTTTTTGTAGTGCCAGGATCCGAGTTTTCCTCCTAAAATGTGACAAATGACTGTTGTATATTTCTGATTCTGGTTACATCCTTCGTAGTCTGAATCTGTATAAGCTACATGATCCATCTCGCCATCAGCTGGATACCAAATTCCCAATTTGGGTTTCCCCTTTAGTTATCTAAGAATCCGTTTTTTCACAGCAATCATGTGCGACTCCTTTAGATTAGCCTGAAACCCGGCACAAAGACAAATTGCAAACATAATATCAGGAATAGAAGTAGTAAGATACATAAACAAACCTATCATGGCGCGATATTCAGTTGGATCCACAATTTTGTTTCTTTCAGCATCTATATGAAGTCCATGATTTACAGGCAGAGGAGTAGCATAAGTTGTTCACTCATTCATTTTGAAACGAGTCAAAATGTCATGTACATACTTAGTCTGATGTGTGAACATCATGTCATCCTTCTGATCTACTTGTAAACAAAGAAATAACTTCAACTCCCCCATAGCACTCATCTCGAACTTCTTCTTTATAACCTTTTCAAATTTAATACACATGTCCTTGTTAGGAAAACCTAAGATGATGTCATCCACGCACACCTGAACTAGTAAAAAATCTTCTCTATTTCTCTTGATGAAATATGTACTATCTATTTTACCTCTCTCAAATCCATTTTCTAAGAGATGAGTTGACAGTGTCTCATACCATGCCCTAGGTGCCTGATGTAACCCATACACTGCCTTATCAAGTTTGTAGACACAGTCTGGATAATTCGGATCAATGAACCCTGGAGGTGGTGAGACATAGACGAGCTCCTGGACTTTCCCGTACAGAAAGGCACTTTTGATGTGTAACTGATAAACTTTAAAGCCCTAGTAGGAAGCGAAGGCTAGAAAAAGTCAAATTGCTTCGAGCCTTGCCACTGGTGCAACCACTTTATTGAAATCAATACCTTCTTATTGGTTGCAACCCTTGACTACCAAGCGGGCCATGTTTCTCACTACTACACTATTATCATCAGTCATATTTCTAAAAACCCATTTGGTACTGATTTCTTGAGCACCCTTAGGTGAATCGACTAGCTCCTAAACTTTGAAATTTCTAAATTTTACCAGTTCCTCTTGCATAGCTTCCACCCATGCATTATCAAGCCACTCGGTGATTCTTCGGTTCAACTTACGAGATGAAGAACTTTAGGCATTTGTTGATAATGCCCGAATCCTTAATACTTACATACAAACATGTCGATTCAGAAATACTTCTTCTTATCCTGACGGGCATTAGGTTCTCTTATAATATTCCCCACTAGATGATCTTTATTTGAGCGCGTTTGTGCAATAGCATCAACCGATATCTCATCCTCAAAATTTTAACCTATCTCCCCTCAAAGTATCTTCAAATCCAAATGGATTTACAAACTCTTCCTTTTTGGTTTCTTTAACAACAAGATATTTGTCCTTAGAACTGGAGGTTCGTGATTCAGCATATTTCTTTTCTTTATTAGCAGATATTGGAATGATCGATCTTGGTGAGACTTCATCACCATCAGGCATTCCAATAATCAATTATCCGTCTGCCTTATTTGGATCTGCATTAAAGGTGTTTGGAACATTAAATGATTTGAAGACAAAATCATAGTCAAAGAGCCAGTCGGGATCATTATCCTATGCAATATTTTTTGGTGTGTACCTTGTTATGTCAATAATGAAAACAACTTCAAAACGACCATTTGTTTTTATTAAAAACCCTTTTATCGAGAACTTAAACGTTTATACTCAACATAAACTCGAATAATCAATCACCAACATATCGAGAACTTAAACGTTTTCCTAAAACATAATATGTCTAGAAAGTTGGGTGTATGACTTGCCAAATAGGCACATTTTCCCGACCTTAGTGTCTTATATGGTTTAGGACATGTGTAGTTTGAGTTTGTTTTTTGGGCTTATTGTTTCTAACATTTGCATGGATGTCTAGGTGGGTTCATGAACCCCATTTTTTTCACTGCTTTTGTAAACGTTTTCGGGGTAGAAAACGTGTTTGTTCTTTTTATGCTAAAACAACTAAGTTTTATTTAGGAACAAATGGTTTACATGGTATGCAAAGTTCATATACTATTGGATTTAGTTAAATAATAGTGGTAATGACAGTTACGTATCAATTATGTGCACATAGGACTTTATGGATTTGAGCCCAGGATTCCTCACATTACTTACATTACCATAGCCATTAGTCTTTAGACCGAGGATTAGTTGAATAGCACTATTGGGGTTGATACTCCCCACCCTTTGATTGGTAGCACCATGTTACTGCATCTCATGTGACATGATGCTTGTCTTGTTATTTGTATTTTGGGTTGATAACATTAAATCTTTTGTATAGTATTTGTGTACGTAATGATATGAACGAAGATAGGTATAGACAAATTTGTGTTAGACGAATATGATGTTGAGTAACTTGGGCGAGGATATGCCATGGGAAAAGATAGTCTATCATTGCCTCAGGCCCAGCCCAAGCGAAGGTGTATTGTATAAATACATCATCGATGTGTAGGCTCAAGATTATTTTTGTAAAAACCAAGTTTTCACAAGTTTGTTTGATGTTGAAATCTCTTGTTTTTGACTGATTTTGCGTTCCTATGGCATTAGCAGGTGATTCCAATCAGATCTGGACGTTTTGGTTGTGTTTGGTGTGTAGAAATTCGAGTTAGGGTTTACAGGTTCGACGGGCGAACTTAGGGGTTCTAGCGAAGTTACACTTAGGCGAAGATACATTATATCTTCACTTATAAGCATCTTTTCTTTTTGTCTTTGTTCGTTTTTTGCATCTTCATTGGACTATCTTCATTCGATACCATCTTCATTTATCAACATCTTCACTTGTCACAAGTGATTTTAAACTTAAGTTATATATCGGACTTGGACTTTTTAATTTGGACTTTTAATTGAACTAAAAATTTTCAAACCTAATAAAAAATGTTTTATCTTAAAAAAAGTTAGTTAATATGGACCATGAAGTGGGAAAAACTAATTCTCCACCTAAAATGATTTTGATTGAGAACTATTACGGGTGGAATGACCGTTTTAAAGAATGGTTGCATTTCAACAATGTGCGTATGTTGATTTGCATTCAACATGGGTACATAACTCCTACTAGGGATTTTGAAGGGACGAAGAGGGTAGTGTCATTTACTGACATGGATGAAGAACAAAAGGCAATGTTTGAAGCAGAAAATAAGGCTCACGCCTCAATCACCATGAGTTTGCCACAAGAAATTCTTATATATTCAAAAAATATAAGACTGCTAAGGATCTATGGGAAGCTCTTGAAAATAGATTCTAGGGTAATATGGATGTTAGGAAGAATAAAATTGATTCGCTGAAAAATGAGTTTGCGGTGTTCAGGCATTTAAAAAACGAGAGTTTAGAAGAGATAATTACCAGGTTCTGTCGCATGGTTACTGAACTTGGAAACCACGATATCACGTACACTGATTTAGAACTAAATAACAAAATTCTTGATGCACTTCCTCCAAAGTGGGAGATTTACACCTTGATAATTAAGGAAATTACTGCATTTTCAACTTCCACTTAAGATACTATTATAGGAAAGCTTAGGTCCTATAATCAAGCTATGCAGAGAAAGGATGCATTCTTTTTAGGGGATACATTTGGAAATATTGTCTTACGTTTAGATGGTGAATGCTGCATTGTGTCGACGTCGAGAGCATCAACAAAAATCAAGGATATACCAATTGGTTAGGATAAGAGTTCTGGAAGTGGAAAGGGTAGCTCAAATAACAACAATAGGAGTAAGTCCCACAAGTCTATGGCTATGAGTGTTAAATTAGTTGAATAACAACTTGCTATTTTATCTTCCTTTGTGGCATCATATGAAAACAACATACAGAGGAAGATAAATGATTCGACAGTGTTTGATTAGGAATATGACCTGATTGATTCTGATGACTTAGAGGAGACAGACTTGCAATGGAACTCAACCTTGATTTCTAGGAGGGCTAAGAGGTTTATGGACAGGACCGGAAGAAAGCTAGTAGGTGGTAAAGCAGGGTTCTATAAGTCAAAAGTGAAATGCTATAACTGTCACAACTTTGAGCATTTCGCCATGGAATGCTCACAACCCAAGAGTTTGAATTAGGAAAATACTGTGAGATGGAGCTCCCTAGTGGTAGCTTCACAGAGCAACAACAACTCTAAGGCGCTACTCATTGCTAAAACAGGTGGAACTTATAACTAGAGTTACTTGATAAATGGTTTTGAGGATTCTAAAAATCAAGCTCTCATGGCAGAGATAGTGGAAACGACTGAGGAATCGGTGAACTAAGAAGAAAATCCAGTCGTTACTGAACAACAAGACAAAAATAGTTAAAGAGCTGATAAGTCTACTGAGGTTGAAACTCAGAAAGCTAAGGTTGAACAGAGAGTTTAGAATGCTTTGACAACCAAGGTGTTGGATCTGATAGCAAATACTGATGGGATGTCAACGAAGGATTTCATAGGTTACATGGATGATCTGGACTCAAACACCAAAAAGGTACACATTTCTCTCTCACTCATTGTAGATGCTAGTAAAAAATGTGTAGATTATGCAGAACACTTACATTGTTAA
Organism: Ambrosia trifida; assembly: GCA_028751855.1. NCBI lineage: Eukaryota > Viridiplantae > Streptophyta > Magnoliopsida > Asterales > Asteraceae > Ambrosia > Ambrosia trifida. The sequence goes on from CM054127.1 coordinate 1,400,701, forward strand.
TTAGTGAAAATGAACAGCTAGCTATTCACAAACAAGAGTCTAGTGGTCCTTTTAGATAAAGAAAAGGAGTCAAATAATAATAATAATAATAATAATAATAATAATAATAATAATAATAATAATAATAATAATAATAAATATAGGAAAAAATGCACTTAAGACAAAATTGAAAGCAGCTGAAAATGACCTCATAGCTAAGAACCTGATTGTTAATGAAAAAAGGGATGTGATTGATTTAGCTCACGTAGTCTTAGCTTAAAAAGAAGCCATAATAGCCAACAAAAATCAAGAAATTGACGAGAAGTAGAAAACAATCACTGAACTCCAAAGAAAGGTTGATCAGTGTAGCTCTGAATCAATGTTTAGTGCTCAAAGGGATAAGAATGACACTGTAGGTATAGGTTATCAAGATGTACCACCTCCTTTTAATGCTAATTACACCTTCCTACCAAGTGAAAAAGAAGTCATTGTTGAAATCTATGATGCTAGACCTGTAGAGAATGTTAGTAAGTCTAATGATGTTAAGTGTGCCGATCATAAAAAGGAGATAAGATTGAATCTTCTAGTGATGTTAAAATCGAGACTTTATTTGGGGTGACACAGAACACTGAAGGGTTGGGGGGTAAAACTAAAGAAGCTAAAAAGTTTTACAAAGTAAAGGGATTTGATAAGATTTACACTAACTAGAATTTCCCATTTTCAAAAGTACAACCTGATGAAATCGATATTGTTTTTATTGAGGTTAAGAAACCTAAAGTTTCTTCCCCAAAATCTGAATAGTCTTCTCCAAAAATGATTTTGAGAAATCCAAAATTTATAAAAGAATGAGAGTCTATTGTTAAAGAAACAAAACAAATCAAGGAAGAGTGTTCAGGGTCATCATCACCCAAATCAGTTAGTGCTGAAGGATCTAACTCGAAAGGGCCACTCAAAAAGCACTTACAGAAAAGATATTGCTTCAAATGCCATAACAACGGTCATGTGGCAAGTTGTTGTCCCTTGAAGAAGGGTGAAACATCTACTCAATCTAATTTGGAGAGAAAAAAAGTCTCATGTCAAATCTAAGGACATGAACAACATGAGAAACTATGCAAAGAAAAACTTGCAAAAACATCTTAAGAGTACTCAAAGTAGTTATGTTAGGGATGAGTCTAAGTGACCTATTAATTCAAATTTTGAGAAACCAACTAAAAAATTCATCCAAGACAAGTAGTTGTTGGGAACGACATCACATCTGGTGCTTCATCAACACAAAAGGTTTCGACCAGTCAACCCAACAAACAATAACCACCTCATAAACAGAACCATCGCCAGAGTCTACAAGATGATAAAAATTTAAATCATAGAAATGTTAACAATTTCACAAGCAATCTGAGTATAGGGATAGAATTATCTAGATAATTAGTATTTTTCAAGAAATAATAATAGTGGATACTCCAACAAAGGGAGATATCCTCAAAACAATTGTTCAAGGCTAGTGAATTAGAGGGTACAATATAGCTCTCAGACTCAGAGGTCAAATAACCAATTCGACCGACGACACATAAACAGTCCTCAACATTCTAGGACACCATAAAAGTGTGTTGGATATTTCAAGGAGTTTTCGTATGTGATGAAAGGGGCAGGCCCAAGACTGTAACTACTTTGGTCCCTTACTCTAACTAATTTCATTTGTGAGTGTAGGGGCTGCTTAGGAGGATAATCAACTGGTGGTAGCTGCTCCAGGCACATATTAAGGGAATTGAAGTTCTTGATAGAGTTTATTAAATTTGAGGGAGGTTACGTAAATTTTGTCGGTGCCAAGGGTGGACGTATCACCAGAAAGAGGAAGGTCACCAATGGAAAGATAACTATAAACGGAGTTAACTATGTTGAGTAGTTGAAACACTATCCAAAATCTACGACAAGAGCCTGTTGTTCCACAACCACCCTCAGGTCAACAACTAGAGCCAATTGTTACTCCACAAGTTCAACAACCAGATCCAATTACTGAAGAGCATGTGCAAGTTAAACGGGAACATGAACAGGTACAGGTGCATGAAGAAGAGGCACATGATGTTAATATGGATGATTATATTGCAGACCTAGATGTTGCTTTACAAGGTATGGGTCCTTCACGGACACCTCATGAAGTAGAGGGTTCGGGTAAAGATGTTGAAGCTTCTAGTTCTAATTCGGATGACTGTGAAAGTACAGAATCAAATAATGAAAACTCCACAGTTAAGCATGCCTAGATGGGAGTAGTATCAGGATGGGTGACCTTCTCAAAAGTATCTACTAGAGCAACCAAAAACAAAGTCATAGGCTCTTGGATGGGCAACCCATCGGTGGTAAAGTGCACAATATTGATGGTGAGAGGGGTTGGATATTACACCTGGTGTCGTCCAGATTCATTGTCCGAATAGGCACCGTTATGGATGCTCTTAAAATAAACACAACTGTTTACCTATTGTATTAGCAAACACATCTTGTCTTATCAAATCTGATACATCTTAATATTCAATTTGTTTAAAGATTAATAAATCACTTTTATGACTACAAATCTATGACTTTAAATGTGAAAGAGGGCGGGTGTATATTAAAATAATTGTTTGAAAATAAATTTCAAAATATTAAAAGGCTTGCCATTTTCACCAACAACCTAAAGAATGAATAGCAAAGTGCTTGTAATTTGATGGTATCGAAAAAAAGTGGAGAAGCTAAGGTGTTATTTTTTGAAATGGTAAGGGTTCTTGTCAGTTAGTGGATATCAAAAAGTAAATTTAGAGTGTGTAAGTTGATTTAATGGGAAATAGAGTTTGTCGATAAATATGAAGGGGGTTTAGTTTAAAATACCAAAAAATTAAGAGCTTTATTTTTATTAACAACTTTAAAATGGGCATAAAATAGTCGTTAAAACTTTTTTATACTTTAGTATCTCATTTTAGTTACTTTAATTCTCTCATTTTTAGTTAGTGGTTTCCCTTTTCTCCTATCCCCTACAAAATTATAATAATTTTATTTAATCATAACATAACTTTTAAACTATTATATTTTAAAAACATTCGAAAATACTGTGACGACCTGCAAATTTTTGTCGACGTTTCAATATTTTTCTTAGTCAATATCGACGTGTAGATTGAAATGTACTTGAAAGAAATGCGTTATGTACAAGTGATTATTTTATTGAATGTTTAACTTAAATAATATAAAAGAAACGAATATTTATTAATTAACCAAAAGAATCTAAATTTTACCTACAACGAAATGTTTTATAGCTAATACTTTAAAAGATGTAACTAATATTGTTATAATGTACATTCCATTAATGCAGAAGTAAACATATAGCAGCTAACGCGTTGTTTATAGAGAAAAATTATAAAGCTTGAATAAACATTAAATTAAAAACTAAAATGTAGGTGAAAGTTGGATTACGGATCAACATAATTTAGACGCAATTAAAGAACTTAAACAGGTTTATTGTGAATATGGATGTTGAATCATAACACCATTTCATGACCAAGTAAAACTCAAAATCGTAAAATTGAATTTGGTTCTAAATACTGTTCTGCCCAATAATGAAAATTTCATATCAGTCAAATGCAACGATTCACAATACTAAACATGGCGCTCGAAATCTATAGACCAGCTTTGGTGATTCCTAAAACATGATAATGTTGTTAAACGGGTATGGTTCATCCTTCCTTTGGCGGATAAATAATTTGTCACACAGTAACAATATTGTTGGGCTCTAAGAATGCTTTATCACATTTGTTACCCATAGCTTCAATGGTAGTACCCTATTTAAATAATCAACATTAGCAGTATGTGTATATGTATATGTATATGGGTATGCATGCATATATTAATAAGCATACACATAAATATAATTAACTACAAGAAATCTTAGTAAACTTTTAAATATTTATAATTACCAAAATATATAAAACTTTAAAATAATTAAGTTTAGAAAATGTAAAGATGCATGTTAGATATTAATTGTAGGTTAGTTTCTTTTAAAAACCTCGACTGCATCAATTTAGCAGAAAACATCTTAAGCATATTATATATCCATGTGATATTAACATCTATGTTAATAACAACAAAACTCCCTAATTTGAAGGGGTTCTTTAAACAAGTTTAAAAAAGAAATAAAAGATAACATTGAATTCGGTATTCAAGAAAACATAATAGTTTTTTTACACTTTAGTCAAAGATAATCAAAATTTCCTAATTTAAAGGGGTAGGAAAATCATGAGTTTTAAAGTTTAAACATATACTGGAATACTAAAGTTTATCCTATAAATACATAGTAATGCATACATGTTTCACTTGCTAAAATACTTAGGCATGGATCTAAATCCGAATTCAAAGGTTGAAGCTTCTAAGGTGGGTTCTTTGTTAATTTTTGGTTTTCATTCGTCCCATTTTAATAATTATGCATTTTTATACATTTCTTAGTCATGTAAATGTTAACTTCATGGTTTTGCAAATTCACTTAGATGAAAAACATACAGAACACAAAGCAATAGTCATACAAGCGTCTAAGGTTGTATTTATTAATGTTTACTTTTTATTATTAACACGGATGTTATTTTATGTGCTATATTGTATGTGTTTTACTGTAGGCTAATAGTGTCAATAGTGTTAAGATTATTTGTTGTGCAATGTTTAGTCCTTACAAATCTGATTTTCAACATGAATTTAGTGAAGAGGTAAAATCAATATTTATTTCATCTTCTATTAACTTGTGTATTAAATATTTTTTATTTATTTTAAGGATCGGATGCATGAAATTAATAGGAAGAGATCCAAGATGCTATCTGAATGAAAATGGAGTATAGTTATTGATATAAACAGTTCTGATGAAAATGACAAAGAAACACATTTGATGATATTGCAGATATGATAAAATGGGAAACTCATCCTCACCAAAAGATGTAATAATCAAACATGAAGATACACAAGAAATTACAGGGATCGCTATTGATGACGAATGGTGGGTAGACTATATAGATTAGATCATGCAAATTCGAAAGACTTTTGACTAAATTGATCTCATGATTCAAGTAGTTCACACTTGAGTTTTTAGTTTTCAACTTTTATGTTTATTAATACTTATTTTTTCCTTTCGCATTTATTTTATCAAATGTTTCTTGAGGTACTTTATAATTTAAATGTTAAATATTTTTAGTTACTAGACATTTGTAGCGATTATGACGTATATTCACCGCTACGATGCTACAACAAATACTATATGAATTTGAAATAAGTACTCCAATGTAAAGTGTCACTCCCGCCGCATCGCGCGGGTTTATTACTAGTCTTGTAAAATGAGTCATTGTTTTGCCAGAAGAAAATTGACATTTGAGAAACCGCCCTGATTTAACAAAATTTATCACACCTCGTTTTTAAAAAGTTACGAGATAACAAGTCAAGTAGATGGCTCAGTGGTGAAAGTATTGTTACACGATAGGTATTAACTGTCGTCAAATATTAAATACAAAGACTTTTACTCACACGTGGCGAGCTCTGAAAGGGATGGCATTTGTTCCCATATTTTTCAATCAAAGTTTACCAAGCAATTCACTTTCCCCATTTTAATTTTTTGTTCCTTTCTAATCGAGAAAAAGCTCATTAACTTTGAAAAGGATTGAAAGGGTGGCCGAAAGCAGAATGTTGAATGAAGTGGAAAAAAATGAGTGGAAAGAAGCAAAATTAACAATTATGCGATGGGAATGGGATAGGGAAAGGGACCTTAAACAGAAATCTAAGTTGGAATGGATAGTTAATGGGGATGAAAATTCGGGGTACTTTCATGGGATTATTAATAGTAGGAATGCAAGGAATAGGGTGACAGGGATGTATGTAGATGGCAACCGGGTAGAGGAACCGAAAGCTATCAAAAAGAAGGTGGTCGACATATTCAAAGCAAAGTTTGATGAACCACTTCCATGAAGGCCAAGGTTGTCGGGGGAGGGGTTTAATAGAATTTCGGAGGAGGACGCGGGGTTGTTAGTGTCTCCTTTCACTAAAGAGGAGATTTTTGAAGCGGTTTCGGATTATGGCGACGATAAATCACCGGGGCCGGATGGCTTCTCGTTCGGTTTTGTTAAACACTTTTTGCCCCATCTTGAGTCCAGTGTTATGAAGGTCATGGACGAGTTCTATGTGCACGACTCCTTACATCCGTCATGCAACTCGTCTATTGTGGCGTTAATCCCGAAAGTTAATGATCCAATTACTTTTTCGGATTTTCGGCTGATTTCATTGATAGGGGTGATGGGTAAAATTATCTCAAAGGTGTTAGTGGCAAGATCAAAAAAGGTTCCGGCAAAAGTTATATCTCCGGTACAATCAACCTTTATTCAAGATAGGAACATTTTTGACGGACTGCTTGTTGCGAATGAAGTCGCGACTTGGGCGAAGCGGTGCAAAAATCAAATACTTCTTTTTAAGGCAGATTTCGAAAAGGCCTATGATTGTGTCTCATGGAAGTTTCTTCTTAACATCATGCATCATATGGGTTTTCCGTCTAGGTGGAAGAACTGGATTATGGGCCCGTTGGTAACTGGTAGGGCTACGGTGTTGATTAATGGGTCACCGACAGAAGAGTTCCAACTAAAAGGGGGCTTAGACAAGGGGACCCGTTGTCTCCTTTCTTGTTTACTATTGTTATGGAGGCACTACATGTTATGTTGACAAGGGCTGTAAGTGCAGGGACGTTTAAAGGTGTTGACCTACCGAATGATGGTCCATCTATCTCACACCTGCTGTATGCGGATGATACACTATTTCTTGGGCATTGGTCGTTGGATAATATACAAAACTTGAACCGGCTTCTTAGGTGTTTCTCTTTGCCTTCGACTCTGAACGTGAATCTCAACAAAAGCAATCTTTTTGGCATTAATGTGAATGAAGACGAGCTAGAAAATATGGCTGAGGTAATGAGGTGTAAGATCGGCTCGTTGCCGTTTATATATCTGGGGATACCAGTAGGTAACAACATGAAAAGAATCAATAGCTGGAGATCCGTAATTGATAAATTTCAGTCAAAACTAACCTTGTGGAAAGCAAAGTTTTTATCTTTTGCAGGTAGGGCTGTATTGGTGAAGGCAGTACTAGGCGCGGTACCAAATTATTTCTTATCTATGTTTTGAGCACCGACAGGAGTGATTAAAGTTCTTGAAGGGCTGCGTAGGAGGTTCTTGGGGGCGGGTCAGCTTCAAACAAAAAAATTAAATGGGTCGCTTGGGACAAGATACTCAAGCCAAAGAAGCACGGGGGGTTGGGTGTGGGAAGCATCGAGGAATTAAACATCGACTTACTTGTCAAGTGGTGGTGGAGGTACAAGTCAAATCCGTGGAAATTATGGCGAAGTGTGATAAAAGCAATTCATGGGGGAAGAGGAAGCTCCGGTTTTATCTCGTCTAAGAAGTCGTCTAGAGGTACGTAGGCTAACATTGTCAACATCCGAAATGAGTTGGGTAATAGAGGTATTGATTTGGAGGCCAAGTTCATGTGTTTTAGAGGTTCAGGTAACACAATTAGATTATGGGAGGACCAATGGTGTTCGGATAATAAGCTGAAGAATGAGTTCCCTGCGCTGTTCTTAATCTGTAAACTTAAGAGTGTTATGGTAAGCGAATGCTATAGAAGAGTTAATGGGAGTATATGGTGGGATGTCCCATGGAGCCGTTTACCGTCCACGCCTTTAGAAAGAGAGAATGCAGCGAATTTATGGCGGGAGATCACTGGGTTCGGTATAAATTCTGATTCGGACAAATGGTTTTGGATTAAAGCTGGTTCCAAGTCTAATTTTTCAGTTAAACAGGTCAGAATTGATGTGTTCAACATGGCTGGAAGCTCGATACAGGGGACTGGTTTTGTATGGAGTAAAATCGCAACTTCAAAAATAAATTGCTTTATGTGTAGGGCTCTAATAAACGGCATCCCGACATTTGAAGCTTTATCGTACAGGGTATTCAGGTGGGCGACGGAATCTGCGGTAGGTGCGGACTGGATTTGGCAACAACAGACCATATTTTTACACATTGTATATGGGCTAGGGCGATTTGGTGAAGTATAGCAGATTGGTTAAAGATTCAAGAGTTTAAAGACGAAAGGCCGATTGCAGCGATCATTAGAGCTTGCTGGGAGATTGATGATGACTCAAAAAAAGAAGAAGGTGATTTATGTTGTGGCGCTCTTGGTACTATGGAAACTTTGGATAAAGAGGAACGAGAAGATTTTTAGGAACGCAACGACGGCAACCACAACATTGTTGGAAGAAATAAAGCTCGAGACGTATTGGTGGATGATCAAAAGAGCGAAGATTACGGGTTTGGAGAAAGCAATGTGGTGGGATTTTTCTCTATTTGATAACGGTTAAATGTTTTAGAGGGGCCTAGGGTGGATTTTGTATGTTGTAGATATTTAACGGGTCGGCCCAGGTAGCTTCTTGCTAAATGCGCCTGGGTGTCGATAGATTGTAATCTTGTTGGTGAAATAAGAATAACGTTTGATTGTTCAAAAAAAAGTGATTTTCCTAACACCCTTTTAATAATTTACGAGGGTATAGAATTAAAGAAAACACAAAACCTTTTTAATTATTTAAATGAGGGTAAAGACATAAAAAAATGAATTAGAAAGATGTAAATCAATGACTTGGTTATATTTTTCTGCATATCTTATTTTTTTTTGTGTCTTTCAAATTACAACCACTAGAAGCATAAATTGTAACGACTTATTTATTTAAAAATAACTTTAAACCATGTTAATTGCTTAAAAATGCAATTAAAGTTACATCAAAAGTTGTGCGGAATTTGCCGGTTGTCACACACAGGGTGTCTCGTTTTGCACCTCCAATATGTGATGCCGAGATTCCAAAAAGATTCCAGACTCCAAGCATGAAGCTCTATGATGGATCTACTGATCCTGAAGAGCATGTAGCACAATACAGGGAAAGGATGGAAATAAACCCCACCCCTGCAAACTTGAAGGAAGCATGTCTATGCAAAGGATTCGGTTCTACCCTCACTGGTCTAGCCTTAAAATGGCTGCTAAGTGTTCCTCCCTATTCTATCACCTCTTTTGCTCACTTAGTTAACATGTTTAATAATCAGTTTTCTTGCAGTGGAACATTTGAATGTTTGACAAGTGATTTGTACAGGGTGACACAACCATAGGGAGAATCGTTAAGGGAATATACCACAAGATTTGGGAAGGAAGCACTTGACCTCCCAAATCTAGACATCACGATGGCAGTACAAGCCTTCAAAATGGGACTACAGAAGGATTCACCTTTCTAAAAAGAATTGGTGATGAACCCCTGTAGGAATCGTGATGAAGTTTGAAATAGAGCTTTAAGATTCATCCGTTTTGAAGACGATAAGAAGATACATGAGAGGATTGAAACATCCTCAAGATACAACAATCCCAATCGGAAGTCCACTTCCACAAACGAACCATACAAGCATAAACCATATGCTAGACCTGATAATAAAAAGGTCAACGTGGTCGAGGATGACGATGAAGAGGATTGTCCTAAACTTTTGGACTATTGTTTTCTGTGGATGTAACAGGTTTAATGTATGCTATGAAGGATCTTGGGGACAAAGAAAAATGGTTGAGGAAAGATAACAAGTTAGGATGGAAAGACAAATCCAAATGGTGTGCTTTCCACGAAGATTTTGGACATGTTACTGAAGATTGCATTGCTTTGAGAAAAAGAAATAGCATATCTCCTAAGCAAAGGCCATCTTAAGGATCTGCTGGGCAGAAAGAAGTCAAAGATTCAGGATAGCACTGGCGTCCCAGAAATGGCAGCATCTCCACCCAAAGATGCTGGAATCATTAATTTTATTTTAGGAGGATCAGATATATGTGGAACATGCTACTCAGCAGCCAAAAGGCATGCGAGAGAAATGAAATCAGAAAAGGGAGAAAGACCCACGAAGACTACCGTCCTGACAGATGCAAAAGTGATTAGCTTCGAAGAAGAGGATCGAGAAAACATTCTAGAGCCACACCATGATGGTCTGGTCATTACTTTATATATTGCTAACCACTTTGTTCGCAGGATACTAATAGATGGAGGGAGTTCAGTCAACATAATACAGCTGGAAGCCCTCAAAAGAATGAACATCCCTGAGACCGAGATAATGGCTAGATCACCTGTCTTGGTTGGTGATGTGTGAAAATGTGTATTAAATAAATTCGGGTCAAGTTTTAAAAATGGATAAACCCGCTAAACCACAAACTAACGGCAAGTGCACCGGTCGCAGTGTAGCAGAGCAAGTAAGTCCGGAATATCGATCCGTGGAGACAATGTGGCGACTCTCGGTACTAGACCTCTATCGACTCCTAGCCTAGCAAATTGGATTGTTGTGATTTTTTATATTAATTAATTACTAAAGTAAATAAATTAAAAATAAACTCAGAGATGGGAAAGGCAACCACCTAGGTGTCGAATCCTACTAATGAAATTAGAACTGCCCCGGCTTTGGAAACTATGTTGGCAATCAGGATCTATTAATATTCACCCCTAGTATCCTAGTGGCTCCCGGATCATTTACCAAGACTGACCGAAAAGGAATCCTAAAGGCTACTAATCTCACTGATTGGTTAGATCACCTCTCGGTCTCACTAACTATGCTAAAGTACTCGCTAGACTGGTTTAGATTTTTCACTCTCCAATCGCAATACACCCTAAAGAGCAAGGAGTAACCTGTAAAGTCAATCTATAACACAGATAAGCAAATAATACTAGATAACCTACGAAAACCTGATCTCTTAGCATTTCTAGCCTAAACCTCTAGCACCAAAGACAAATCTGACTACCTATCACTTCTCCGTCTCAAGAGTAGGAAGAATACAAATCACCTCTAAACTCTCAATCAATGTTCCTATGGAATTCAGGCCTAAAACCATAAAGTAAACTACAAGCACAAAACAAGTAATTCTAACAAGCATCCAAACATGAAAGACATTCACTAAGACACTTGTGGAACATTAAAAGATCATAAATTAGTAAAAAGTACTCACACACATCATAGAATCATAAACAAGTTTCTTACTAAAATATAAATCCAACTATAAAATCCAAAACCGAAACATAAACCGAAATCAAATAGTCATCATCTTCAACCTAGGTGGCCACTAATGTTTTAGCCAAACATAATAGTAGTGGAACAAGATAAAAACATAGGTTCAAAATATAGCCAAGTCATGGTATCAATATTTATAAACACAAAGTAAATAAAATATAAACCAATATTTGCAGTGATCAAACCAGTAGCTTCAATCTTAATCCCAAGCCCTCCTTCTTGATAACTCTCTCTTTGTGGCGGCTGTTGTTTTGCTTCCTACGATATAATATGCCTCTCTGTATAGGATGTTCTCCTCTCATATGTGTCGTGCCCCCAAGATGTATTCTCCTCTTGTAATATGCCGCCTCCAATTTTTTTATATCTTCCTCGATGTGTCCTGCCTTCAAAATATAGGTTTTTCTTCTGATAATAATGATGGACTTAATTTAGAGCTTGCCCCATCAAACAAGTTCACGTGAACTTTATTATTATTATTATTATTATTATTATTATTATTATTATTATTATTATTATTATTATTATTATTATTATTATTATTATTATTATTATTATAGTAGTAGTAGTATACTCCAAGCTTGCATCTCGGGTGTTTTTTGGCTTGACCAAAATTTGTTTACGCTCCAACGTCCATGAACACCGGATCTCAAGTGTTGGTGTCTCGATTAAAATTCTTTCATTTTAAGCTCATTTCTCCAAACACCTATAAAATAATAAAATAAATAAATAAATAATAAAACTGACACGAAACAAATAAAAACATGACCAAATAGTATACAAAATACATAAGAAAAGAGATGTGTTTTGCAACACATCAGTTGGCTTCAGTGGAGAAACCAAGAGCACAGTTGGTGATATTAATCTGCAAGTGTATGTCGAGGGGTTGAACTCTATCCAAAGATTCGGTGTGATAGATTCATTATCCAGTTACAACGTTATCCTAGGAAGACCTTGGATACATGACATGAAAGCAGTTCCTTCAACATATCACCAATGTGTAAAACTACCAACTCCATGGGGAGTTGTCAAAGTCAACAGTGATCAACAGGAGGCCAAGGATTGCTACACAACATCGATGATAGCTTCAACAAGACAAGTGTAACATCGCAAAAATTTTCGCCGAATTTCTATACGAAGAAGCCCTCATTTTATCCTTTATGTGCCCAAGTCTATTTTTTTCCTAACTCACAACTTATATGTATATAAATGTATATATATAATTATAATAATAATAAAATAAAAATTCAGCTTTTATTATACATTTTTTTTACCACTCTAACCCAATCCATATCCCTTATTCTTGAAGCCCACCTTGTTCAAATTTTATTTTCGCAGCCCATTAAACCAGCCCAATCCAACACCAAGGCCCAACCCCCCTTTCCCTAGAGTCTGTTATATAAAAAAAAAAAAAAAGGGATTCTGTTTCATACGGGTCTCGAACCCGGATCACTCCCAGAGACAGACACGCGCATGACCAACTAAGCCACAACCTATTTTGTGATTGATTCCAGATCTAATTGTATAAAACCCCATTTTAAAACTTGTTTTTCTTCTTCTTGTCAATCGCTGTCAACAACCCAGCTGTGAAGCTTCAATTTGAGCATCAATTCACGCGGCCATCACTGATTCAATCCCGATTATTACGCACATTATCATCAACCTCTTCCTAAAATAACAACCGCGTGATTAAACGCGTTCATTGACCAAATAAAATGCGATTAAACACCATTATTAACCTTCCAAATCGATTTAGGTGAAATCAGTATAAATGCTCGTTTTGATCTAATTAAACTCGCACACACAACCTAAGATCGCCGATTAAGAGAACCCCCAAACAACCTTTCACATTCAAACATTATACAATTCGAAATTTGAAGCTTTTGGTGCGGCTTTGGCTTGCTCGCGACTGCACACTTCTGGTCACAATCATCTTCGATTAAATGTATGTATTGTCTTGTTTGTTAATATAGAACAGAAGCCCCATGGATTCGTTCAAGATCTGCAACGAATCATGACTAATTATAAGCCTAGGGTTTTAGGGTTTATAATTAAGAAATTGGGGATAAATCAGTTTACATGTTTAAAACATTTTCGTGGCTACTAAAAACAAATCCCATAGGTAGACCAGATGGGGGTGGGTTGTGTTTAAAAACTCTGAACCGGCTGGTGCTAGGTTCGAGTCCCACCACAATCAACATTATTTTTTTGTTTTGTTATCCTTTACACTTATATTATCTTTATTCTTTTAAAATCATTTTAAAATACTAAAACTATTTTATAAATTCTACAAAAATTACATTATGTTAAACTAGTGAAAAAGTTTAACTTACAATTTTTAGTTTTCTGAAAATTATTTATTTAATATATATAATAAATAAATCAAGTTTATTCCATTTTATTTATAAAAATCTATAAAAATATCAAAACGATCTTATTAATTTCCACAAAAATTATCCTAAGTTTTTATAACATTAAACTTTACTGAAATAATTTTTAATTCAGTAAAATCATTTATTTTATATTTTTAATCAATTTTTGTTAGTTTTAATCATAATTAAATCATAATAAATTCAATTTTCATTATTTTTGCACCAAAATTTTATACAATTTATTTTTAAATATTTAGAACAGAAATATGATTTTTAAGATAATAACTCTTTAATTTTAGTATTTTTAAATATTAAAGTTAAAGTTTGACAATTCGTAATAAATAGATTTAAAAATCTATTTTAAAGAAAATAATTTTATAAAAATTATTTTTTATACTTTAAACACATTATTGTGACCATCTTAGATTTAAATTTCATAAAAAGAGTTTTGGTCATTTATTTACAAAATTTCTCTCAATTGGCGAATATTTTTAATATTAATCAAACGAGCAATTATCCCCAATTCGAAGCCCTAGAAACTTATACATTTGTAGACTTGATAGACTTAGACATATTTATTACCTCATTATAGGGTGATACTTGATACATTTGGTCAACACATTTCTCAACAGATATAACATTTTACCAAGGTGAGTTTACATAGCCCCTTTTCTCTTTTACATTATTTTTGGGGTGAAACATGTTTAAACATTTTATACTATCATTTACTCATACTTACTTGTGATTCAATTACACTATCATTCTATCATTTGACTGTAACAAAAAGACACAGTACAATCATTAACAATGATCAAGCCGTCTGTTTAGATTATAGCGCTATAGGTCTGACAAACCCATCCCACCCGCATAGACTCAGGGATGATCGATAACAGTAATAACATTTAACTAACTTGCGAGTTAGTCATCAGTCGACACAAGGTTTGGTTGTACAAAGACGCATTGTTGCATGTCGGTATCGTACTCTATCATCATACAACCCTGAGTGTTGTACAAACTATTGTTATCAACTATTATTCAAAAACCTATGTAATTCTCACCAACTTTTGTTGACCCAAAATATTTTCAACTTAACATGTTTCAGGTTCTACTTGTTTGAAGATTTGAGTCATTGCTTGAAGATGTGTGCTTAGTTCAATTTGATGTACGGATTTCTTGTAGAACAATTGTATGTAATTTGTTTAAATCATTTAATGAAATTTATTATTCACCATGAGCTACTGAACAATCATCATTTCGTGGCACCCCGATGTTTCCGCCATCGGTTGGGGTGTTACAGATTGGTATCAGAACCAGGTTATAGGGAATTAGGTTATTAGAAAAATAATCTAGTCTATAACCATAGGACTTAATCAGTACTTGCTCCTTTACTTGCTATACTCTACCTCCCTCCTACTTCTTATCCCTACTTTCATTCCTACGAGAAGGTTGCTCTCTGTCAATGGATCTACTCTTAAGACTAATAAGACAAAATCCTCAGGTTTAGCCTGAACCACCTTGAGATCTCGTCGAAGTTCTAGATTTTGATAACGAACACGTGCAATCTGGAAGGGTGAACGCCTGTATTCTGAGTCTTCTGTCTAGGCTGGCATTGCGCATATATCCCAATCAGACGAGGGACCCGGATGCCTACCTGGGAATTCTCGGGATGAGTGTTCACTTATAGGCTAAAGCATGTCTTCATATGTTATTGGAATCTGGAATCTTTGATAAATCAACGTTTTCGTTTATTCGTTTTAATTAATGGATAAATGATTACATTCCTTATATTACCTTATTCATTTCATGCCTCATTGAGACTTCATTGTGTTCCCTACAGATCATGTCTCCACGCCACAGCACCCGCATTAACAGTGGTGACAATCATGAAGAAGAGAGCAGCAACCACAACCACAACCACAACACTAACCACATTAATGGGAGCGATGCCCAACTAGCTGCGATTATTTCCCAACAATTGGCACGACAAATCACAACTCTGGTTTCTAACTCGTTGACTCAAGATATCCAAATAACCCACTTGAGACCCTCCAGCTACTTAACAGCAAACTCCACCATCTGAATGATGTCTATTTTTAATTCCATGTATTGAGATTTTATTTTCAATAAATTCAAGTATTATCATAACATCTGTGTGCATGTTTGTTTGAATGTGAACTAATTGCTATATTTATAATCATACGTGTTTACTTGTACAACAAATAGTTGACTATCAAACAATCTACTTAACGATTGGTAGGGGTCATCATGTCTTTCCAACAGTCGGGAGAGGCCCTACCACCTGCTCAACGACTGGTGGGGACTATCAGACCTGCTCAACAATCGGTAAAGTCATAAAAGGACACAAAACCCTAATGTAAGGTAAATTGGTAATTACGGTCCGGAACGTAATCATGAATTTACAGGTACGTTAAGGTAGTGTGAAATTTTATCAAGGTTTTCGGTAGACGACTAATTGTAAACCTAGTGTTTTCCTTTAACTTCGGGACGAAGTTCCTAAAAGTAGGGGAGACTGTAACATCGCAAAAATTTTCGCCGAATTTCTATACGAAGAAGCCCTCATTTTATCCTTTATGTGCCCAAGTCTATTTTTTTCCTAACTCACAACTTATATGTATATAAATGTATATATATAATTATAATAATAATAAAATAAAAATTCAGCTTTTATTATACATTTTTTTTACCACTCTAACCCAATCCATATCCCTTATTCTTGAAGCCCACCTTGTTCAAATTTTATTTTCGCAGCCCATTAAACCAGCCCAATCCAACACCAAGGCCCAACCCCCCTTTCCCTAGAGTCTGTTATATAAAAAAAAAAAAAGGGATTCTGTTTCATACGGGTCTCGAACCCGGATCACTCCCAGAGACAGACACGCGCATGACCAACTAAGCCACAACCTATTTTGTGATTGATTCCAGATCTAATTGTATAAAACCCCATTTTAAAACTTGTTTTTCTTCTTCTTGTCAATCGCTGTCAACAACCCAGCTGTGAAGCTTCAATTTGAGCATCAATTCACGCGGCCATCACTGATTCAATCCCGATTATTACGCACATTATCATCAACCTCTTCCTAAAATAACAACCGCGTGATTAAACGCGTTCATTGACCAAATAAAATGCGATTAAACACCATTATTAACCTTCCAAATCGATTTAGGTGAAATCAGTATAAATGCTCGTTTTGATCTAATTAAACTCGCACACACAACCTAAGATCGCCGATTAAGAGAACCCCCAAACAACCTTTCACATTCAAACATTATACAATTCGAAATTTGAAGCTTTTGGTGCGGCTTTGGCTTGCTCGCGACTGCACACTTCTGGTCACAATCATCTTCGATTAAATGTATGTATTGTCTTGTTTGTTAATATAGAACAGAAGCCCCATGGATTCGTTCAAGATCTGCAACGAATCATGACTAATTATAAGCCTAGGGTTTTAGGGTTTATAATTAAGAAATTGGGGATAAATCAGTTTACATGTTTAAAACATTTTCGTGGCTACTAAAAACAAATCCCATAGGTAGACCAGATGGGGGTGGGTTGTGTTTAAAAACTCTGAACCGGCTGGTGCTAGGTTCGAGTCCCACCACAATCAACATTATTTTTTTGTTTTGTTATCCTTTACACTTATATTATCTTTATTCTTTTAAAATCATTTTAAAATACTAAAACTATTTTATAAATTCTACAAAAATTACATTATGTTAAACTAGTGAAAAAGTTTAACTTACAATTTTTAGTTTTCTGAAAATTATTTATTTAATATATATAATAAATAAATCAAGTTTATTCCATTTTATTTATAAAAATCTATAAAAATATCAAAACGATCTTATTAATTTCCACAAAAATTATCCTAAGTTTTTATAACATTAAACTTTACTGAAATAATTTTTAATTCAGTAAAATCATTTATTTTATATTTTTAATCAATTTTTGTTAGTTTTAATCATAATTAAATCATAATAAATTCAATTTTCATTATTTTTGCACCAAAATTTTATACAATTTATTTTTAAATATTTAGAACAGAAATATGATTTTTAAGATAATAACTCTTTAATTTTAGTATTTTTAAATATTAAAGTTAAAGTTTGACAATTCGTAATAAATAGATTTAAAAATCTATTTTAAAGAAAATAATTTTATAAAAATTATTTTTTATACTTTAAACACATTATTGTGACCATCTTAGATTTAAATTTCATAAAAAGAGTTTTGGTCATTTATTTACAAAATTTCTCTCAATTGGCGAATATTTTTAATATTAATCAAACGAGCAATTATCCCCAATTCGAAGCCCTAGAAACTTATACATTTGTAGACTTGATAGACTTAGACATATTTATTACCTCATTATAGGGTGATACTTGATACATTTGGTCAACACATTTCTCAACAGATATAACATTTTACCAAGGTGAGTTTACATAGCCCCTTTTCTCTTTTACATTATTTTTGGGGTGAAACATGTTTAAACATTTTATACTATCATTTACTCATACTTACTTGTGATTCAATTACACTATCATTCTATCATTTGACTGTAACAAAAAGACACAGTACAATCATTAACAATGATCAAGCCGTCTGTTTAGATTATAGCGCTATAGGTCTGACAAACCCATCCCACCCGCATAGACTCAGGGATGATCGATAACAGTAATAACATTTAACTAACTTGCGAGTTAGTCATCAGTCGACACAAGGTTTGGTTGTACAAAGACGCATTGTTGCATGTCGGTATCGTACTCTATCATCATACAACCCTGAGTGTTGTACAAACTATTGTTATCAACTATTATTCAAAAACCTATGTAATTCTCACCAACTTTTGTTGACCCAAAATATTTTCAACTTAACATGTTTCAGGTTCTACTTGTTTGAAGATTTGAGTCATTGCTTGAAGATGTGTGCTTAGTTCAATTTGATGTACGAATTTCTTGTAGAACAATTGTATGTAATTTGTTTAAATCATTTAATGAAATTTATTATTCACCATGAGCTACTGAACAATCATCATTTCGTGGCACCCCGATGTTTCCGCCATCGGTTGGGGTGTTACAACAAGCATAGCAATTACAGCAGGATGCACAGTGTTATCCTCAGGATGCTAAGGCACATCCTGACCAGGATGTGAAGACAGTATGCCTTGACGAAAACAACAAGGATATCACTGTGCAAATTGGTAAGAATATCCCTAATGACATTGAACAATCTCTAATGGAGAACATGAGGATGGTAACATCCCCAATGGAGAACATGATAGAACTTTCAGGATGAAGGTATCCAAATTTATTATTATAGACAATATATTGTATAGAAAATCTCTTGCAGGTCCATATTTAATATGTCTCAACAAGGAAGAAGCAAAGGAAGTTCTTAAAGATATCCACGAAGGAGATTGCGGAAATCACACAGGAGGAAGAGCTCTACATTCAAAGATTCTAAGGACAAGATAATACTGGCCAAACATGAAGAAGGATGCCATACAGTATTCTCAAAAGTGTGATGCATGCCAAAGACATAACAACATCCTACACCAACCTGCTGAACCATTGCATCCCATCATCTCACCATGGCCTTTCATGAAATGGGGAATGGACATAGTGGGAAATTACCTAAAGCTCCTGGTGGAAAGGTGTTTATACTGGTCATGACTGATTATTTTTCAAAATGGATCGAGGCCGAAGCATTTGTACAACTCAGAGATAAGGAAGTAGTATCCTTCATCAAAAGAAACATCATTACAAGATTTTGAGTACCAGCCAAGATCATATGTGACAATCAATCTCAATTCATCAGCAACAGAACAACTAGCTTTTGTGAAAGTTGGGGAATCAAGATGATGACCTCAACACCGGTCCATCCTCAAGCTAATGGACAAGCAGAATCCTCCAACAAGATCATCGTCAACAACTTGAAGAAAACGCTTGGAGAAAAGAAAGGAAAATGGACATAAGAGCTTCCATTTGTACTTTGGGTAGATAGGACCACATCCAAGAATGCAACTGGACAAACACCTTTTTCCTTGGTATTTGGAACAGAAGCAATGCTTTCGACAGAGATGGTAATGCCTACAGCAAGAAGACATCTCCAGGATGCAACAACCAATTCAGAGGTATTGCTCCAGGATCTTGAAATAGTGGATGAACTTAGGGATGTTGCTAAGATAAGGATGGCAGCTTATCAACAAAGGATAGCTAAGGCTTACAACAAGACTATAAGAATAAGAAGATTCCATGTGGGAGATATGGTTCTATGAAAAGCTTTCCAAAACACTACCAAACCGAGTTATTGTAAATTAGCTCCCAAGTGGGAAGGACCCTACTTGATCGATTCCGAAGCTGGAAAAGGAGCATATTGGCTCTCAATAATGGAAGGAGAAATACTACCAAGATCTTGGAATGCCATTCACTTAAAATACTACCATATGTGAAGACTCTTGAGACTGAAAGGAAACCGTGATTTGGATTACTAGTGAGATGAAGGTGAAGGCTGACAGAGATGAATCATCTCCATATGCATGTATCTTTCCCCCATTTTGTCTCAATTACTTCATCGATATTGCAACTAAACATGGTCTAGCAATAGTCCATCTTAAGAATTTTTCAGGTCTATCATAAAAGATGGAATATTGAAGACTAGAGGGTTGGCCACCCTCTCCTACATTAAGGTGTCTGACACCTTCCTAAGGATTAAAGGTTTTCACCTTTCACATTGGGTTAGCCACCCCGCCTGGAGCGCACGTATTCATGTATATCTTCAGGATGGTGGGACCATTTCATGTAATAGTGGCTGACAATTTCATCATTTTTGGAATGTACATTGAATCCCTAAGGTTTAGACATTTTTCAATGTCTCTTTCTCATATTGGCCTAGTCGCCAGTGGCCTAGATGCCAGTTATATTTGGCCTTGACGCTAGCAATTCTCAAGATATTACATTAGGCCTTGTCGCCAGTTATTCCTAAAAATGGACATGACCCCAGTTTATAAAAGGCTTTATCGCCAGTATAACAAGCAAGATTACCTTTTTACAAATTATTACCAAAAGTTTTTAATCCTTTCTTGGAAAATGAAAAAGACTCTAAGTCTATTTGGAAGAAACAACACTAGGACATCCTTAGGATGATAAAGAGTATTCTAAAGATGTCGAAGGAAAAAAGGAACTGGGGACATCCTCAGAATGACGAAGACTATCCTAAGGATGTGATAAGGACTGGGGACATCTCCAGAGATGTCATCAAAGACTTTGAAGACCAATATAACAAAAGAACACAAGGATGTAGCATCAAAACAAGATTACCATTTCACTTCATTAATAGTCAAAATTGATGTCAACCCCTGGCTTCATCCTAAACCAGGACCCATCCACCAGGGGTCAACATCTAAGGTCAAGGTCAGGTCAAAGATTTGGGGCTTCGTCTTGAAAACCAAGATACCTCCATCCCAAACCTTTCATTGCTCCTCAGTTATTACATACCAAAATAAAGTTGTTCGAAATTGTTCATAGACCACTACCATATACCACCACATAACATCCTAAAAAAACTGGGCTCCAGCCTAGTCATCACATCCTTCATCGCCCACTTGGAGTTCCTTCACCACTTCAGCCACCTTGGCGTCGGCCTCCCTGATCTAAACAGCCTTAGACCCCTCTGGTGGATCTTCAAGATGTGCAGGAGCAACAGGTTCATGGACCACTTCTTTCCCGTTCAAGTTCTTAAGCTTCTGCTGCCAGCCTTCAATATCCCATCCCTTGTGATCAAAGGAAGAATCTTCAGCTTAAAGAGCGATTTTTATCCTGGCCTGCAGAACATAAATAGTGGCTAATTTCATCAAACCCTATTTAAACTCCTCCATTTCTTTGTCATGATCTTGCACCATCTAAGCCTGCTTGGATTTCATCAGCTTCAACTCCACCTTCGCTTCACCCAACTTCTTCTGAAAGTATTTACCCTTGTCTTGGGCAATCCTTCTCATGTCTTCGAGCATGGCTTGAGTATTACTGAGCTCCTTCTTGACCCCCTCCATGGACTTAAGAAGATGCTCATGTCCCAAGAAGAAAACAGGTAATAAACTCAACACTTACTTGATAATTATTCATTACCATCCTTAGTATGGCAAGATACCTGAAGAGTAAACTGAGAAATCCTGCCAAGGACATTCTCAAAGTTAAGATCCTTGATGGAAGCAATTTCCAAGGATGAAGCAGGAGCAACTGTAATCTTCCTCTTCTTAGAGGATGCGACAGTCGTCGACCTGGGAAGATTAGATGGAGGGCTGATCATCTTGGAGCTAGATGGTGGGGTAACTATAACGACCTCAACAGCATGGCTATCAATATCATCCCGGTCAAAGGAGGTAGACTTTTTTGCTATAAAAGAGAAAAGTACAAGGTTAGACAATAATAAAAAATAAAAACATCCTTAGGATGTAACAGGTAAACACTCACCAGACATCTCGGTGGATGAACGGCTTCCTTCCACCTTAAAGGTTTTGGCAGAAACAGGTTACTTGAGTACAGCTTGGTACTTGAGGTAAGCGTCACTTAAAGGAGAAGCAAGCTTTGTAAAAGAAGCACCTGTAAAGATAGGAAAAGTTTTCAAAATGTCAGTGATATCCTCCTGATATGAATAATAGAATTTTTTTTCATAAACATTCAATAAAAACCTTTACCACTCTTTAACCAAGATATTGGGATCTCATCCCCAAAAGGAATAGAGACCCATTTTACAAAAAAGAATTTCGATTTCCAAGATCTTTCAGACTTGATAACGTTAAACAAGAAAGGGGGTTCTTTCTGAATAAGTTGAAGAATATAACGGCTTGAACCATGAGTTTTCAACTTATATATATGAGACAGTTCCCCTATACGAAGATAGACGCCATGGTTTTCAATAATTTTGTTGCAAACCATCAAAATTCTCTAGATCTCTGGCATGGCTTGAGCGTAAGCCATCCCAGTGGTGTCAAAGAAGTCTTGAATAAATAGGGGAAAGGGATATTTCAAGCCCAGCTGGAAGGGAAGATACAGGAAGCAGACCCATGTGGAGGATGCAAAATCAGATTTTGCACTTGGGTCATAATGACGAAACACAGCAGAAGCAAGGAAGGCCCCTGAAACTTTTAGAGCCTGAATATCCCTGTCATCGAAAGAACAGACCTCCTGTCCAGGATGGCTTAGCAGATTTTTGGGAACGAAGTCATTCGAGACTCCTACAGCCCCAAAAGCCCTTGTCGTCTTCCTGACCATCCTCTAGAAATTCTTTATAATTATGCAGGTTTAAAGAAACTAAAGAGAAAGAGAAGAGAGGTTACCTATTCTGGTGATCTGGTGTGAATATAAAGAAAGAAATATGGTCTAGATATAGATGGCAGAAGATGATGTCGTGTAACGGTCATCACATAATTATCGCCGATAAAGTAGCCGTTGCCATCCTGACAACATGTCACATCAGAAAAATCAGATAAAGATCTAGGATTAGAAAATATTTTAACCGTTAGATATTAACGGTAACATATTTTTGGGGACAATTTTTGGTGGTGAAAATCCTCAGGATAGTAAAGCATTGAGCAGACTTCAGGATGTAACAACATTTTAACAAATGTGCATCCTGAGTATAGACTAACGAATTACCTTGTCTTAGTGTTTTTGCAGGTACAATCAATAAATGAGTAAGACTTGTAACTCCTCTCCAACGGCTATAAAGTCTTACCAAGTCAATGAGTTTAATGATGCATGAAGAATACACGTATAGGATTAAAGAACGAGTTAAAGTGTAATCGCCAAGGCAATGAATGAAAGGCGAGAAAGAAGGAAACTAATGTCCAACGTCTACTTCAGTTGTAACATCCTGAACAACCACCTGAAACGGCCCAGAAGATCATTGAAGACAACAGATATTGTGGGATCTTCTAATTATTATGATGTAAACTATAAATAGGGGTATGATGAACAAACATAGGACACTTCTCACCTGCCTGAAACTCTGAAACACACCTGATATACTCTCTCTACACACACACAACACTAGACAATATTGTAATCATAGAATCATAGATTGTTCATCATACTTCCAAAGTTGTAACACCTTTTTACCACTTTAATATTAACAAACAAAAGCAGGAGCCTAGACTCCTCCCGAGGTTTTATGCCAGAGACCAACAATTGATTAAGGATTTTCCTCGTACATCGTGTGACGTCTACTTATTGTTTTGCACACATATTCACCCCTTACCAGAGGTTGTTCTCAAAGTTAATTCGCTTATAGGCTCCCCCTTCATGTGATTTCTTGATGCTTACAAAGGATATCATCAAATACAGATAAAGGAGGACGACGGAGAGAATACAACATTTCATATAGATAAAGGTATCTTTTACAAGGTTAGTCGATAAAGCCTTCTGTTGAACCTATAAAAAGAACAGATAATGGGAAAGCCAAAATATACTATCAATCGGTCTAGAATAAAGACAGAATATGAAGAACATATCCTCCCATGATGGTGATTATCAAAGAATTGCTGCAAGATCTGATGCATTGTAAAGACTGTTGGAAGACAACAACTGCTGTAAAGTCTGATGCGTTGAAAAGACTGTTAGAAGATAACATATGTTAAAGAACAAACAAAGTATACTAAAAGAAGGTTTGTTAAAGCTCTAGTACTGGACTGCTTCAACGGATGATGAATAATAGATGATAGACTAACAGATGTTGCAGTTTGTTAAGGTTTTTAGATGTCACCATCTAGGTGACGTCAGCAATGGTCACAATAGATGTTTTTAGTAAGTATAAATAGAATAGATCGTGTACTGTATTATTTATCACTCTTCACCAACATTCCTTGTATAGTGATCAGGCTGAGGGGAATTATTCTCATATATCCACAATCTGTTTATGTTTAAAAGTTTATTTCCGCTGCTTCTTTCTATTTCTATCTTCATTCACTGTTTCATTAGTTAAACAAACATAAATTGTAATGTTCGGATCCTAACAATTGGTATCAGATCTTGGTCTATTAAATTCGATCTAACCATCAATTAAATATAACATATCCACTCATATAATTGATATCTTAAATTGATTGTTGAATTGAAGAACTGAGTAATGTTTTATTTGGTTAAAAGTTTTAAAATACACTTTCTTTTTTACAAACATTTAAGGATGTCTCAAATCAATCATGATCCTCATAACACTAGCACCAGTAACAAGCCACAGATGCTTGTTAGATCTGAATACAAGATCTAGCAATGTCGGATGAGTCATGTTCTTGCTCAACAGAAGACTAGATGTTGGAAGTCTGTTATCTTCGGACCACATGTTTCGATGGTACCAACTACTAAAGATCCTAAAGTTCAAGAGCCTAAAAAGCTAGAAAGCTATTCTGAGAAGGATTTTCAGAAAATAGAGTTAGATGCCAAAGCATTCAGTATTGTTGCAATGCCTCTACCTAATGATATCTGTGTTGGTCTGTTACACTGTAACATTGCAAAAGAATTGTGGGATGCTATGAAGGAACAGTTTTGTGGGACTAAATATGTCATTGAAAACAATCGTGAAATTCTTAATCAACAATATGAAACATTCAGGCATGTTAAAGGGGAGACATTAACTCAACAGTTTGAGAGATTAAATTGCTTAATAAGTGAACAAAAATTGGTTTGACTAACTTATCCTAAAACAACTTTGAGTCATAGGCTTTTAAGATCCTTACCAAAGAAATGAGACACTATAGCATTTGTTATGAGAAACTCTCCTAGTTTTAAGGCCTTATGTTTAACTTAGCCTCATGGTAAACTCTTAACCTATGAAAGAGAGCTTAAGTAGAAAAAGAAGCTCCATGATTCTAGAAAAGTGTCTGATGACTATGTCTGTTGTATAACAGTTTTGAGTCAAGAGGAATCATCAGGAGTAAATAAGGATTAGGTTTATGATCATTTCATTCATATAACATCTGGGTTTAACACTAATACTTACTCTCCTAACTATGCTTTTACAACTAGTGGTAGTATTCAAGCCAATAATAATTTTTTCCTTTGAGTATAATAATCTTCATCATTTGTTTCCCATTGGCTTTGAATAAATAGACATTCTGCATTAGTTAACTCTACTCAGTGTTAGGATATACAAGTTCTATAAGAAAACCGGTAGAATGTTTTCAGGGTTACATGGAGGATCAAAACTAGGGTTGGATAATTCAAAGATAAAGTGTTATAAATGTAACAGGTTGTGACATTTTGCTTGGGAGTGTAGGATTCAAAACACTACACCCATGATAACCTATCCAAATCAAAGGCCTCAACTCATCTCACTTTAACACTCTTATTATTATTCCCTAAGTACCCATGTCCCAAATGTGCAAAACATTGTTCGTTTGCACAATTTTAACCATTGTTCCTATGATAAATGTTCAAACCACTGTTCCCCAGATTCAGTATGTTCAAACCCGTGTTGCTCATGTGCAAGCCCCATAAGTTGCACCACCTTCTGCACCAGTAGAGGCTAATCAACAGAGCTTTTTCACCCAAGGTTTTGTTTATTTGAGCATGTTGCCATATGAGTTAATTGATGAAAACTTTGCTCTTGTAGCAAAATCTGAAAATGACCCAAAAAAATTCTGTTTCGTGGCTTTTAAGACAATAGATTAGGGAGTTCATTCCGAGGAAATAGTGAGTGAGTCTAAAAATGTGACTAATGATATTGTTGCTGCAGATGTTTCATGTGAAAAGGTTGAAGAAGAATGATAAGTGTTTCACACCCATGGAATGGCAGTGATTTTACATTGATGGCTACTCTTAGGTATCTCCTCAAATCCTAAAGGATTTATTTTCAAACATTTGTGTGATTGCTTTTGAAAAAATTAAAGAGGTCAATGAAAACATAAGAAAGAAAATCTTCGATGATGAAAATAAGTTTGAAAAACTCACAAAAGAGTTAAAATCTAAAATAAAAGAAAAAGATCATGAGATAAGCAACTTAAAACATGAAGCAAGTATAACCAAAGACCAGCTCCAAACAGTAATAGAAAAATATCAAAGTTGTAAAAAGGAGCTTGAATCTACCTAAGTCACCTATGAAAAATGCGTAGAATTATGTGTTGGTTATTCATAATTCAATGACCAGGATTCCAAACACATTACTGAAAAGGAATCAAAATGGTTGATGTAATTCCCAAAATTCTGGAAGCTCAAGAAATTAAAACCGCATAACCAAATGCTAAGAAAATAATTCTTGAAAAACCTGAAGGTTCATCATCATTTGTTGAGATTGAAAAATATGAATTTAAGCTAATTGGTCTGATGAATGTGATGTTCTTGAAAATTTTAAACTAGTAAAATTTTCAACCACTATGGTGTTAAAGCACCTAAAGTGAGCATCATTCCCTTAATAGATCTTCCAACAGATGCTCAAACATCAGTTAAAAAGAAGAAGAAAAAAAAACAAAAAATAAAGAAAAGATTTCAAATCTGTTATATGATTTCCGTGAAAAGAGGAACCATGACACCAAAAACTGTTTTCTCTTAAAAGCATATGAGATCAACAAAGGAACAAGTGTGTGTGATTCTAAACCGCTATGCAACTTTTGTGGTAAAAAGAATTATAAGACTCAGGAGTGTCTTTTTCTCAAAAACTTTGATATCAAGAAAAATGGGTATCAAGCTAAAACTCTGGTGAGTCAAGAGACTAGTACTTTCAAAGGAAAATCCAAATAGAAGTTTACATCTATTCAAACATATGTTACTAAAATCTTGAATAAAAACCCTGTTCCTAGGGATGTTCATGTAACAGATGCTTCTCTATCTAACAAGTATCCAAGAGGCAAAAAGGCCTTCAAAACCAAAAGTGAACAGGCATCCTAATGGTTACTATCAGCAGATAGGAAATGGTCAAACATCAGCACAGGCAAATGGTCAACAATACCTATTGGATTTAGTTCAAAAACTAATGCTCACCAAAGACCATGTTCCTGGAGTTAAGTCTAAAAACCCATCTAAAGACAATGTGGCTTTAGACAGACACTAAAATTAATTCATTATTGATGTGTAAGGAGCTTCTGCATGCTTACACAATCTTTATTATGTAGATAGTAGAGGTTCCAGGCACATGACAGGATGTAGAGCCCTACTCACAGATTTCTTAGCTCATGGAGGGGGTGACATATCCATTGGTAATGATTCAAAAGGGAAGGTGTTGGGTTCTAGGTTTGTTCAAATTAGTAAACTCAGATTTGAAAATGTCACTCTTATTGATAAGCTTAAATTTAATTTACTCGGTGTTTCACAAATGAGTGGCAAAGGCTACGGATCATTCTTCACTAAGAAAATTTGTAAGATTATTGGGCCAACAGTGGTTAAAAAGATTGACACCATCATTGTAACATCACACAAATTTTCTTTATATATATATATATATATAGAACTCTATCGTTTATTCATCCGATTCACGTTTACAGTATCTTTACCATCCATTTTGTTAATTTTTTTTTGTTTAAATAATGACTTATAATCAATATTAAATTGGATTGTATTAAAAATTCTAATTTAAAAACGTTAAAAAAATGTTTGCCTGTGCCAGGATTCGAACCCGAGTCCCTGGCGGGCTAAACCTTAACCACACCACACAAACCACTACACCATTTGGTGTTTTGTGATGTTAATTAAAACCAATTAAACTTAAACCCTTTCAAGGTCCCTTAGTCAAACCTGAAAGGTCAAACGTAGTCTCCTACTCAAGTCAAGTCAAAGTGTTAGTAAATATGGTCTCCTAGTCAAGTCAAAGTGTTAGTAAATATGGTCTTCTAGTCAAGTCAAAGTTGTTCCTAAATTCTAGCCTAGTCAAAGTAGTCCCTAATTACAACTCCAAATTTTACACTATAAATACACTAGCCTACCATTCAACTCTTTATACCATTAAAAAAAAAAAATTATTATCCCATCTCCCATATACTAAAGTTTTCATCCGTCATTATCTCCTCTAGCTAGTTTCGAGTTTTCCAAGGCATTATTACTAAGCGTTTGCACGCTCAATAAAACGCACGAACTCATTATGCACCTAAGGTGAGTTTACATAGCCCCTTTTTCTGTTTTACATTTTGGGGTGAAACATGTTTAAACATTTTATACTCTATCATTTACTCATTCTTACATTGTTGAAACTTGTGATTCAATTACACTATCATTTATTCATTCTATCATTTGACTATAACAAAAAGACACAGTACAATCATTAACATTGATCAAGCCGCCTGTTTAGATTATAGCGCTATAGGTCTGACAAACCCACCCCCCCCCCCCCGCATAAATTCAGGGATGATCGAAAACAGTTACACTTTTACTAACTTGCGAGTTAGGTCTCAGTCGATACAAGGTTTGATTGTACAAAAGATGCATTGTTACATGTCAGACTCATATTCTATCATTACTCATTATTATACTTCAACTATGATTGCTATACAACATATTGTTTTCAACTATATGCAAAACCTATGTATTCTCACCAACTATTTATAGTTGACCCCCCATCTTTCCAACTTAACATGTTTCAGGTTTATTTGCTATTGGAAGTTGCATAAGTCTTGGAACGTATAGGAGCTTTGGACCAAGTTTATATTAATTAACTTTTGTAATCGTTACTTGTAAGATGAATTGTAAATTGTTTAACATTATTCAACTTTCATTTAATACCATGAGCTATTGAACAATCATCAATACGTGACACCTCGATGTTTCCGCCATCGGTTGGGGTGTTACAGATTGGTATGAGAGCCATGGTTATAGGGAATTAGGTTATTAGAAAAATAATCTAGTCTATAACCATAGGATTATAATCAGTACTTGCTCCTTTTACTTGCAACCCTACTTGTTTCTATTTTCTATCTCCCTCCTACTTCTTATCCCTACTTTATTCCCTACAAGAAGATTGTTCTCCATCACAAGATCTACTCTTAGAATAATAGGACAAATCCTCAGGTTTAGCCTGAACAACCTAGAAGATCTCGTTGAAGTTCTAGATTTTAATAACGAACACGTGCAATCTGGAAGGGTGAACGCCTGTATTCTGAGTTTTCTGTCTAGGACTGGCATTGCGCATAAATCCCAATCAGACGAGGGACCCGGATGCCTACCTGGGAATTCTCGGGATGAGTGTTCACTTATAGGCTAAAGCATGTCTTCACTATGTTATTGGAATCTAGAAGTTTTGATAAGTCAACGTTTTCGTTTATTCGTTTTAATTAATGAATAAATGATTACACTCACTTTCCTTAAACTAAGCTCTAAAATCTCAAAATTTTACAACTTAAATCAATCTCATTTCATAACCATCTATGGAGTTCACAATCACACTTCACCTTACCATCTTAGCCACTTTTTAAATATTCAACACCCTACCCAAACCTCATACCTTAGCACAAACTAAAGATTTCTAAATCCTGTTGTATTTTCATTACCTAGTAACTTTACAAAGTACATATTTTTTGTCAAAAGATGTCCTCGAACTTAAATTCAATTGTTTATTTATTGACGTAACAAACGATTTTCTATATAATGCTTTAAACTATTAAAAATCACTTAATAGAACCTTGATCTTCAAAACCCAATGTCATGTTTGAAATCTCCAACTAACGGGAATATTTTAATCAAGCCCACTTAGCTTGTACTATTTAACAACTTTTGCTTTATGTACAAAACCAAATTTTGAAAATAATTTTTTTTTAATCCATAGGAATAATATCTAGTCTATATATTCTCCATCGACACTCACTCATTTTCAACTTGTTCAAATTTTTACAATATTTGGCATATACCACAATCATGTTTTCTTATACACTTGATTATAACCTTTGATCCAAACCCCAAAATTTACATTGCTACATAATCTCCTTACTATAAAATAAACTCTTTATCAACTATCTTCATATTCACTATCTCTCACAACCTTGATTCTGCTTCAAGATTTTTCATCATCCTCTCAAGAACTAAATTCATATCCTTCACCTTCTCACACATGAGCTAGTTACCCATGATAACCAAACTATTGAAACCTGATTGTGTGTTGCATCAAACATAATCCTTAGTTATACATGAGGATCCGACTATCTACCATATTTAAACATTTGAAACTAGAATTCATGGAATATAAACTATTTGCTATAGACACACCTAGAGTCATTAACCTTGTCTAGGGCAACTCGTATGCTATACTTGATACTTGATTGCTTACATGTACATATTATCAATTTGCAATTCATGTGTGTAATAATTGGTACACTTAATCAAACAACTGATAGAGGATGAAGTACTTGCTCAACATTTAGTAGAGTACCAAATAACCTACTCAACGATTGGTAGAGGTCATCATGCCTGCTCAACAGTCGGTAGAGGCCCTACAACCTGCTCAACGACTGGTAGAGGCTATCGCACCTGCTCAACAATCGGTAGAGGTTCTTACTCACTGACTGGTAGAGGTCTTTTTCCTGCTCAACAGTTGTACTTATTTTTGGATACATTGTATACGATTCAATCACGAGGCTATTTTGCATTACTTACATGTGTGTTTAGAGTCATAGAAGAACACAAAACCCTAATGTAAGGTAAATTGGTGATTGCGGTCCGGAACGTAATCATGAATTTACAGGTACATTAAGGTAGTGTGAAATTCTATTAAGGTTTTGGGAGATACCCCGTATGTTTTCGAAGTATCAGAGGTGTGATGGGTTAGCTGCGGTACACCCTATATATAAACACTAATGATACGTGGAAAGGGATACTGTAGGGTCAGACCAATAACAAACCCTAGTTATTTGGTAGTCCATCTAGCATTTATGGTTATCTTATACATTCCTTAAACTCTTACCCTACTCTGAACCATAGTCACCCTAACCATCCTCAACACTATTCAAATGTTTCTTCTTAAAATAAACTTCGGGACGAAGTTCCTAAAAGTAGGGGAGACTGTAACGTCACACAAATTTTCTTTATATATATATATATATAGAACTCTATCGTTTATTCATCCGATTGATGTTTACAGTATCTTTACCATCCATTTTGTTAATTTTTTTTTGTTTAAATAATGACTTATAATCAATATTAAATTGGATTGTATTAAAAATTCTGATTTAAAAACGTTAAAAAAATGTTTGGCTGTGCCAGGATTCGAACCCGAGTTCCTGGCGGGCTAAACCTTAACCACACCACACAAACCACTACACCATTTGGTGTTTTGTGATGTTAATTAAAACCAATTAAACTTAAACCCTTTCAAGGTCCCTTAGTCAAACCTGAAAGGTCAAACGTAGTCTCCTAGTCAAGTCAAGTCAATGTGTTAGTAAATATGGTCTCCTAGTCAAGTCAAAGTGTTAGTAAATATGGTCTTGTAGTCAAGTCAAAGTTGTTCCTAAATTCTAGCCTAGTCAAAGTAGTCCCTAATTACAACTTCAAATTTTACACTATAAATACACTAGCCTACCATTCAACTCTTTATACCATTCAAAAAAAAAAAAAAAACATTATTATCCCATCTACCATATACTAAAGTTTTCATCCGTCATTATCTCCTCTAGCTAGTTTCGAGTTTTCCAAGGCATTATTACTAAGTGTTTGCACGCTCAATAAAACGCACGAACTCATTATGCACCTAAGGTAAGTTTACATAGGCCCTTTTTCTGTTTTACATTTTGGGGTGAAACATGTTTAAACATTTTATACTCTATCATTTACTCATTCTTACATTGTTGAAACTTGTGATTCAATTACAGTATCATTTATTCATTCTATCATTTGACTATAACAAAAAGACACAGTACAATCATTAACATTGATCAAGCCGCCTGTTTAGATTATAGCGCTATAGGTCTGACAAACCCATCCCCCCCGCATAAATTCAGGGATGATCGAAAACAGTTACACTTTTACTAACTTGCGAGTTAGGTCTCAGTCGACACAAGGTTTGATTGTACAAAAGATGCATTGTTACATGTCGGACTCATATTCTATCATTACTCATTATTATACTTCAACTATGATTGCTATACAACATATTGTTTTCAACTATATGCAAAACCTATGTATTCTCACCAACTATTTATAGTTGACCCCCCATCTTTCCAACTTAACATGTTTCAGGTTTATTTGCTGTTGGAAGTTGCATAAGTCTTGGAACGTATAGGAGCTTTGGACCAAGTTTATATTAATTAACTTTTGTAATCGTTACTTGTAAGATGAATTTTAAATTGTTTAACATTATTCAACTTTCATTTAATACCATGAGCTATTGAACAATCATCAATACGTGACACCTCGATGTTTCCGCCATCGGTTGGGGTGTTACAATCATAGCTGAGAGTAACAACTTGTTGCTCACATAAGTGGCAATGTATATGTTGTTGATATGTTGAAGGATCATATCATGTCAAATGTCTGTTTGTTTTCTACTGCCTCAACAAAGGAAACATATGGCATAGGAGATTGGGTCATACCAACCTTCAAACTATTAACACTTTCTCAAAACAAAAGCCTTGTCAGAGGCTTGCCATCAAAGGAATTAAAATGTGATGAACATTGCACTTCCTGTTTAAATGGAAACAAGCATAAAGTGTCTCACAAGTCAATTAATGAGTCTAAAACAAATCAATATCTTAAAATGTTGCACGTGGCTTTGTTTGGCCCAATAAAAATCATGAGTCTAAGGAAAAGAGATATTGTCTTGTCATAGTTGATGATTTTTTCCTGGTTTACATGAACTTACGTTTTACATTCTAAAGATGACACTACAGGTATCTTGAAAGAGTTTGTGACAAAAGTTGAGAAATAATATGGCATGCCAGGAAAAGTTTTTAGAAGTGACAATGGGACATAGTTAAAAAATAAGGAGTTGGATGAATTTTGTGTGTCAAAATGGATTGTGAGGCAGTTCAACATTCCATGGACAATGGAACAAAATGTGGTGGTTGAAAGGAAAAACAAAACCCTTAATGAGGCTCTAAGAACCATGTAAGCAGATTCAGGCTTACCAATGTCCTTTTGGGCAGAAGCCATAAACACTGCTTGTTTTTAAAAACGAGTTTTAATCAATCCCAGACATCAAAAAGCTGCTTATGAAATTATGTTTAAAATCAAACCACTGATCTCATTTTTTCAAATCTTTGGATGCCGATGTTTCATTTTAAATCTTAAAGGTTCCATTTCAAAAATTGGATCCAAAGTAGATTGTGGTTATTTTCTGGAATATTCCTTTATAGCCAAGGCCTATAAAGTGTTTAACACTAGGACTAGGACTTAGAGGAAACTCTGAATGTAAAGTTTATTGAACTATCATCTTTAAAAATCCCTGCAAATCCTGCAGATCTGTTTGATCTTGATAAGTTTAAATTTGAAGATATTACTGCTAAAACTAACATTGCGGGTACACCACAATTCTCACAACAAGACTACAGATTTGACATATAGAGTCCATCATAATGTATAGTCCATCATAATACAATGGTAATAGATGATAAAATAACTAATTCCCACCTTTGCCCTTTACATCAAAAATCCATAGTTCCTAACAAAGGATACCTCATTTTCGTAAGATCTCATCCACCTAACCAAATTATTGGCAACATCAATGATGGGGTGCTCACAAGAAGTCTATCCTCCAACATTTATCTTTTTGCTCATGTCCTATCACTCACACAACCTATAAAGTACTAAGAAGTTGTGAAAGACAACAATTGGGTAGAAGCTATGCAAGAAGAGCTCATTCAGTTCAAAAGAACACAAGTGTGGGAACTTGTACGATTGTCAAAGGATCTCTATCTAATTGGCACAAAATAAGTCATTAAGAACAAAACAGATGAAAAGGGTATTGTTGTCAAGAACAAGGCCAGGCTTGTGGTTCAAGGCTTTAGACAAGAAAAAGGCATTAACTATGATGAAACCTTTATTCTTGTAGCTTGGATGGAAACCATCAGACCCTTTCTAGACTTTGTTGTCAACCACAACATCAAGGTGTATCAAATGAATATCAAGTGTGCCTTCCTATATGGCAAGATTCATGAAGAGCTGTATGTATGCCAGTTACCAAGTTTTGAGGACACCTTTCATCTAGATCATGTTTATAAGCTTAACAAAGATCTCTGTGGACTAAACCAAGCACCAAGGGCCTAGTATGAAACTCTCTCCACTCTTATCTATAGGATTCAAAAGAGGTAAAATTGATAAAAATCTATTCTTAAAATGGAAAGGGGAAAATCTCATGATTGTACCTATATACGCGGATGACATCATCTTTGGATCCACATGTAATAACACATGTGAGGAGTTTTGAAATCTCATGACAGTAGAGTTTGAAATCAGTGCCATGGGAGAACTGAAATGCTTTCTTGGTCTCCAAGTTAAGAAATTATAAAATGGAACTTTCATTCATCAAAACAAGTATACCAAAACTTTGTTGTCTAAATTTGAAATGAATGACTATAAACCATGCGGTACTCCCATGAACACTGATAAACCACTTATTATTGATAATAAAGATGAACTGGTGGATCAAACAGATTATAGATGTCTGATTGGATCCTTACTGTATTTAACTGCATCAACGCCAGACACTAGGCATCATGATGTGCCATCATTTATACATGTATTTACCACTATATTTGTATGTATTTGTGCCTTTATCTTTGCAAAACAGAGTTAAATTGTTCCTATGAGTCAATTGTAGGTATTTGGAAGCAAACATGCAAAAAGGAGCGAAAAATGGAACAATGGGAAAGAATTTAAAGATTTTGAAGACTGTAGCAGAGTGTGCACGGCCGTGTTCCGTCCATGCATGGCCGTGTTCCTGCCTAAAGTCAACAAGTCAACATTTTTGGCCATCCTGATGAAGAAAGTAAAAGTGCATGGGCGTACACAACATAATGCATGGTCGTGCTTGTTGATACGTTCTCCCCAAGGCTCCAAACGACCAAGACTGACATGCAATTGTGCCATGAAGACGAGCACGGGACCAGGACTGATCCGAAGGACCTCCAGTACCAACGGACAGTACCTGTCTATTGGGCACGGGCATGCACGCCCTGGTTCTCTATTTAAGGCGACCTTCACCCATCATTTTGGCATCCCATTCCACCAGATTCTCTCCCACATTTCTGCTATCTTAGGGTCTTGTGAGTGACCTTTGGAGCTTGTGATCACTCCATAAACACTTAGAGAGTGTGCGGTTTGAGAGAAACCACATAAAATCATCCGAAAACCCTCTAAATCTTCTAGCAACCGTCACTATGTTTTCATATCAAAACCTGTCTAGTGAGCCTCTTGTAATACCATCTCTTGGCTAGGGTTGTATAATGTTTCTTGGGTGAAGACTTTCTTGTTATGGTTTATATAATTTTTGTTTATTATTGAGATTGGCCCATTTGTGTTTGGAAACATTCACACTTTGTGTCTTAATCCTCGACTATCAAAATCTCACTTAGGGTCAGTACGGTCTTTATACTTGGTCCTAGTGATAAGCCAAGACTTGGTTGTGCGACTTAGATTCATGGTCTATGTGCTAGCTTTGGTGCAAACCAGGAATTGAGAACCCGTGTTGGAAAGGAACGGTCTATATTCTTTTCCATTACTATATTGCCGCACAGCTAGTAAAGGCCAATAACCTTTTGAAAAGTTACTTAATTCAAGTAGGGGATGAGCGTGAGCGGGATAGCCACGACTCCTCTATGATGTCAAGTGCTGGCTTGTTTGGCCCTGTTCCGGCCGACGGCAAATTATTCATAAAATTTTAGAGTCGTTAGATGTCAGTATCACAACACTGGGAGGCTGGTTCTCCGGGTTGGATATATACAGTCTCGGGTGATCCTCTCCTCACTGTTGAGAGGTAAGCTTACCGGGGTAGGGAGACCGTCACAATGACAAATGAGAACACAAATCGTCTTTATAGTTAAGCGTTAATGCGCATCATGGACACATCACTCAATTGAACGTTTACTATTAATCCGTACCAAGACAAGTTGGATCCCCAAGAAACACTTTTCTTTGGACAATGGCTTTCTTCCCGGTCACTTTCGTTATCTCTCACTTTTATTTATCTTTAGTTTTACTTTAGCAACTTAAAACTGAGTAGGAAAGTTGTGTCTTAGGGTTCCATACTCAGTAGTTGCTTGTGTCTATACTATACTCAATAGGTACACTTGCCTATTGTGCAGGTTTAGAATGTTTAGCATATATCGTTTTATTTTATAAGTTTAAAATATGAAAAGCGTCTCACCCCAAAGTTTTGCTTTAATTACCTTTTTCATCAAATTTTTGGCACTTCCACTAGGAACTTGCCATTTTTATGAAAATAAGTTTTTAAGTCCTTAAACTCACACGCTATCAAGTTTTTGGCGCCGTTGCCAGGGACACGACATATTTCATAGAAAGGTTTTAAGTTGCTAGTTTCTAATCACTTTTTCAGTTTGTTTTGATAGCTTTTCTGATGGATCACATTGAGGAAGATCGGTTCGTGACAGAGAACTTTTTCGATTATGAAGGGTTTTATGTTCAACAAGTTTGTGAATATTGTGGTGGACCTTCTTTCTACCACAATTGTGAAGACTATTTGTCATGGTATCTTCTAGAGTACAACAGTCACTACTCACCTATATCCATTCACCATTTCCTCATAACCCCATGAAGAAATTTACCACATATCTCGTTGTCGATTAAGTACTCAACCACCTTCACCAGCTAGATCTCCACCACCACCATTTGATCCTATCACAGTATCACCTGATGCACTCGACAGGTTGTATCACTTTGTCGAATCACCACCATATATTTTACCACAACCTTACCAATTCACCTCACTTTTCCTCACCACCATCAAGTCCCTCTGAATATGAGCATGAGCCCGAATCCATACCTGAACTGGAAGAATGCCATTTAGGCTACGTAATGCCCCCGCCACATTCCAAGGATACATGGTAACCATTTTTCATGACATGATTAGAGACTCATGGAAGTTTTTATGGATGACTTCTCGGTTTTCAGAGATTCTTTTGATCATTGTTTTGGAAATCTCAAGAAAATGTTGGTAAGGTGTGAAGAAGTAAATTTGGCACTAAATTGGGAAAAGTGCCATTTTATGGTATAGGAAGGAATTGTGTTGGGGCACAAAATTTTAGACAAAGGGATCGAAGTAGACAAGGCGAAAGTTAAAGAAATTTCATTGATTCCCCTTCCCACCATGGTGACGGGAATTCATAGTTTTCTAGGTCATGCCGGTTCCTATAGAAGATTCATCAAGGATTTCTCAAAAATCGCTCGTCCACTCACTCAGCTCCTTGAAAAAGATTACAAGTTCGTGTTCATTGAGGAGTGTCTTGAGGCGTTCAATTGTTTGAAGAGAAAGTTAGTTGAAGTACCATTCGTCATTCTCCATATTGGGACCTACCATTCGAATTAATATGTGATGCAAGCAACCTGGCGGTAGGAGCAGTTTTGGGGCAATGAAAAGACACTCAATAAAGCCTAAGAAAATTATACGACGACCGAGAAAGAAATCCTTGCAGAAGTATTTGCCTTTGACAAGTTCCATCCATTCCTCATACGGTGGATTCTTCTACTACAGGAGTTTGATATAGAAATAAAGGATAAAACGGGGGCCAAAAATGTTGCAGCTGATCATTTGTCTTGTCTTGAAGAAAATACCACCCGGCAAGAAAGGAGAGGAAATTCATGACGACTTCCCACATGAACAAATTCTTAGGGTCGAAGATTCTAGCGTGTACCCCTGATACGTGGATTATGCAAATTATTTGGACAGTGTAATGCTCGTTAAATGACAGTCATAATATGAAAGGAAGAAATTCTTTTCACACTTGAAGTATTATCTTTCGGAGGATCCCTATCTATTCTATATTTGTCCTGATCGTGTGATTCGCCTATTTGTTCACGGAAAAGAAGCCCAAGAGATTTTACATCAGTGCCATGAAGGTCCTATAGGAGGGCACCACGCTGTGGGAAACACGACTCGAAAAGTTTACGAAGCAGGATTTATTGGCCCACAATTTATAAAGACGTTGTCGTTCTCGTCAAAAGTTGTGATGCATGCCAGAGAGCCGCCAACATAAATGCACGTGATGAAGTGCCACAAACCGGAATTATGGTTTGTGAAATCTTTAATGTTTGGGGAATTAATTTTGTGGGACCATTCCCACCTTCCAGGGGAAATCTCTACATCCTTGTGGCAGTTGACTACGCTTCCTAATGGGTCAAAGCACAAGCACTACCAACAAACTATGCCAAAGTTGTCATCAAGTTTCTGAAGGCACTTTTCGCATGATTCGGTATACCAATGGCCCTCGTTAGCGACAGAGGATCACACTATTGCAACAAGCAGTTGGAGAAAGCATTACAAAGATATGGCTGTCAGCAGAAGTTCTCCACTCCGTATCATTCCCAAACCAATGGTCAGGTAGAAGTCACTAAACAGGCCATAAAAAGGATTCTTGAAAGAACCGTGGGGATAGAGAAAAAAATATTGGGCCGACCGGCTAGACGATGCATTTTGAGTACTACGCATAGCATACAAGACCCAGATTCGTACCACACCGTACAGACTCATGTACGAAAAGGCTTGTCATTTGCCGATAGAAGTGGAGCATAGGGCCTATTGGGCATTGAAAGCAGCGAATTATGATCTCGATGATGTCAAGCAACACCGACTTTTCCAGCTTCATAAACTCGAAGAACTTCGCCAAGAAGCTTATGATAACCCCCTCATTTACAAATAAAAGACCAAGAAATTCCACGACCAAAGACTCAGAAGAAATGAGCAGTTTCAAGAAGGTTAGAAAGTGTTACTATACGGTTTGAGACTCAAGCTCTTTCCTTGGAAACTGAAGTCAAGATGGACCGGGCCGTACATTGTGAAGAAAATCTGTCCTTACCGGGTGGTAGATTTGGAAACAACTTCGAGGCTTTGTTCAAGGTTAATGGTCACAGAATTAAGCCACTCTTCGAGTACTTGGCTAATGGGGAGGTAGATGACATCCCTCACATTCCTCACTAGCCCGCGTTTGTCTAACCACAAACGTTAAACGTGGCGCTACCGGGAGGCATCCCGGATTGATAGCATAGAGGAAAAATTTGAGAGGTTGGTGCATACGGTAAGAAAAAAATTGAGGACACTCAGGTATGATTGTTCACTTTTACTTTCTAACCGCCAGGTATACCTTCTCGGCATTAAGACTTAGTAGTTTTATATTTTTAGTCTTTCTTAGTTATATCCATGCCAGGTGATTTCTCTCAAAAGCTCAGTCATAACTATCGCCAGAACAGCTTTCTTCTTGAAAGCCTATTAGGGAAGACATAACTACGTCCCACTTGATTCTTTAAGACATAAAATTTTTATAAATCCATAATTTCAAAATATGCTAAAGAATTAAGTGTGAGGTGAAAAAAATATATAAATTTTACCACCTCTTGAGCTTGGCAAACCAAAACCTATTTAAGGCAAAGCTTTCAAAACATTTTTAGAGTAACTAAAAACATTTTTCAAACAAAATTTTTGGAGGTGTTGGCGAAGCCGAAAGAACTAACTCAAAGTGTCTTTACTTCATAAATGAAACCTACCCTTTCCATGTGAGTATCTTGAGCTTTATCGAGCACACCCACTGTTGGATCAGTTTGCTCTTTTGTTTAAGT
Source organism: Ambrosia trifida (assembly GCA_028751855.1). NCBI lineage: Eukaryota > Viridiplantae > Streptophyta > Magnoliopsida > Asterales > Asteraceae > Ambrosia > Ambrosia trifida. Next base: position 1,440,860 of record CM054127.1, read on the forward strand.
AAGAACTTGCTATCTTGACACTTAAGTGTTTAGCAAGCTCTTGTATATCAGATTATAAGCACAGCGGAATGTATAAGTTAAAGCAACACTTTTTATACTTAGGAAGAGTTATTACTCCCCCTAGATGATTGAAACAAATAATGACAAGTATTTATTATGAATCCAAGCAGTAAATGAGAATTAGATACTTAGACAGATTCACAATAAATACTGAAATGGAATAGAACAGTGAAAGTGTTTGAAGGATTTTTCTATTAAAATCAATGTCTAAAATAGAAGGTTGAAGCCTCCTATTTATAGACGTTTACATACATGTATCTTGCCCAAAAAGCAAGTACAGAAACAACAGAAACAAGTTGCACAAGTTGCAACATTGAAACTAACAAATACAGCTAAAAGTAATAATAAACAATAAAACTACTGATGCAAAAGGCGGTGGAAAATATCTGATGCTAAGTGCTGATGAATGACAAACTACTGATGAGTAGTTTGTCTTCAGTACTTCTGAAGTGAACTTGTCTGGTTTGGACTTCAGAACTTCTGATGAAGTTTCTTCTTCAGCACTTCTCATATCTTCTCTTCAGCAGTTTCTTGTTTTCTCTTCAGTACTTCTATACTTAGCCAAAATGACAGAAGTGAATTAGACTAAGGTTTCCAAAAGTGGTTTCACCAATCCTCTTTGTCCTAACAATCTCCCCCTGGATTGATGAAGCCAAAACCTTACTAATTCCTTATGTTTTTCTTCTGTCTTGAACAATCTTCCATATCTCTTTGTACATGGTGTTCTTGAGCTGGTTTAACTGTCCATCAGATAGAGATCCTCTCTGTGGTTCCAGATGTTGAATTGTGAGCAGGTCTTGTGTTGACAGTTTCTTTAGATCACTGATCTTCTTGTAAGCCCTGCTTGAGAGGTCTCTTCTTGTCAACAATACTGAGTTGTTATCAGTAAGTGACCATCTGATGATAGGTACCTTTGACTTGTTAAAGTCAGAGGAATAGGGAACCAGACTTGTCCCTTGGGTTGATGGTCCTGAGTGTTGGATGCTTTCTGTTTCAGTTAACCTCAAGTGGGAGTCTCTTCCTTGTTGTTGTTGCATATCAGGCATCTGAACAGTTGGGAGATGGTGTTCAGTCACTACCCTGGTATGCATCTTTTCTTTGATGGTCTTTTGGATTTGGTAGGCAAAAGTGGAAGGATCCCTGAATTGTGTTAACAGAGGTTCTCCTCAATGTCAAAATCTGAATGGACTATTGAACTTCCTTCAAGTAGTACCATTTTGAAATCAGTTTTGACATTGTCCTCTGCTTTCTTTCTATGAGTAGCAGGCCTTCTTGTTGATATACCAGAAGTTCTAACTACTGATCTTGAAGGATCAGCAGTTTGAAACTTCTCTGGATTTGCAGCCTTGGCAGCCTTGTATTTTCTGTAAGTATCCATCAGTCTTTCTTCTTTCCATCTGGATACTGAGGCTTTTGAACCATAGCCCTCTGCTACTAAGTCATCTATCATCTGGGCTCTCTTGGCCTTTCCTTCTTTACTTGTGGCCAGTTTGTCTGCAAGCAGTTGTGCCCTTCTTGTCAGCTCTTGCACAGAGAGTCCTTTGAGTGTATAGGCTTTAGTCTTGCTGTTCTTGGTAATGTAAGACATCAGTTGTTGTCTTTTGTCTTCTTCAGCAACATAGTCAATTTCAGCCTGTCTCTCCAGTTCAGCTTGATAAGCCTGGAGCTTCTCTTCAAACTCTAGATCATCCCTTTGTTCCAGGCTTTTCCAAATCTGGTCTTCCTTGGATTTTTGTTGAACTGCCTTTAACCTCTGCTCAAGAAGTTCAGTTGATTGAGAGATTGGAGCAGGGGTTAGGACAGTCATGGTAGTGGTTGTTGTAGGCCTTGGAGGAGCAGAAGTTGGTTTGATTTGTTCAGTGGATCTGGAAGGTTCAGTGGGTTGAGGTTTGGAAGTGTTAACCTCTGATGGGTTGACAACAGCTGATGGTTTGTCAACTACTGAAGGATTGTCTTCAGTACTTTCTGATTCTTCATCAGAACTTTTGCCATCAGAAGTTTCTTCATTATGCCTTAGGGATTCTTCAGAGGTTTGGGTCTCATCTTCTTTTTCTGTGGCTTCAATTTCTTCCACAGAGACACCAAACTGTTTGGCCAGTTTTTCTTTCCTGGCTTGATCCTTCTGATCTCTTTCAAGGATGGCCACTTTTGCCCTTATCCTGGCTTGGAATGACTCCTTAGGTTCCCTGATTTTCTCCCCCTTTTTGGATTCATCAAGTTTAAGTTTAGAGGTTGAGGGTTGGGAGATTTGACCTTGAAGATGAGCAATCTGTTTGCTGTTGAATTCTATCTTGTTGGACAGATCATTCATCTTTGTCTTGATCACTCCAAATTGATTCTTGATAGACAGCTCCAAGTTAGCTGTGTATGTTTGGAAGTGATTCTTGATGAGAGTGTTCATCATGTGGTACAGGGGACCCTTTGGGCTGCATAGCTGGTTCAGGTCTATGCTTGTTTGCCCAGGGAATTGGGTAGGCATTTGTTGTGAAGGGTGTGTTTTTGGGAGATCCTCATGTTGTACAGAGGATGCCACTCTAGGGGTTTTAAGGATTGAGTGGACTTTAACCTGTGCAGGGGTGACTGGCTTCTTGAGCCTGGATACCCCTGAAACAGGACCTTCATAAAGTGCCGTCAATTCAGTAGTTTGTGTTTTTGAAACATCATCCAAATTAATGGAATCATCTGAATCCCTGATGTTGTCCTCATTGAGGACTGTCTCAGTTAAATCATGAGCTGAGCCCAACTCAGTTCTCTCATGAACCTCTTGTTCTTGGTTCTGAGGATTTCCTACTTCAGGCATTAAGCTTTCATCAGTAGTTGCCACATCTGAGGTCTTAGCTATGTTACTTCTATCCTCAGATCCACCACTGGGTGGTAACTGAGTAGTAGCAGCCTCAGATGCCCCAAGAGTCTCTAAAATTGGGCTTAAAGACTCTGGTCCACCCTCATCTCTTGGGATAGGGCTAGAGATGTCCACATCCATGTCTGATGTTGTGGTTATGTCCCCTGTTTGTTGTGTTTGTAGGGGACTGACATAATCAGATGGGACTTTCTCTTTTAGCCCAGAGAGAAGTTTGGCAATTTCTATTGCCTCTGGTTCAGAAATTTGAGGGGTTGGTTCAGTAGTTTGGGCAATAGGTGAAATTGGTTGGTCAGCAGTTTCAAAAGAAGAGTGAGTTTCAATAGTTTTTCTAAGTCTTTTTCTTTTGAATAAAACAGTTATGGGTGCTCTTGGTGGGGTTTGAGATGGATGAGACTGAGAGGGTGTTTCAGTCTCACCTATTTGAAGAGCAGACTGCTCATGAGCATGTTCAGGCATCTCAACCTCCTGAACAGCTTTTCTTTTGGGTTGGTGGGTTTTTGTCTTTGTTGGCTTGGGCTGTTTGGCTTTTGGTGGTGTGAGTTTGGAAGATGTGGGCTTCAGGGGGACTTGTTGTTGTTCTCCCTGATCATCTTCTGGCCAGGCAGCCGGTTTGTTATGCCTAGAGTATGCTTGTGAGGTTAATGGATTTAAAGTTGAAACTTTTTCCACAAGCACCTCATTACCCAGTTCCCCTATTATGCATTGCATAATGAACCTTGGGTATAACAAAAACTTTTTCTTGGTATTATTGTGATGTAACACCAACTCATTGAAAAATAATTTAGATGCCCTGAATTTGGTTTCATTCACAATGGAATGAAATATTGGTTGAAAAGTAGAGGGCATCTGGTCATAAGACCCTGTTTTAGGACTCAAACACATAATAATATAATGAAACAAAAGCTTGTATTTTGGTTCAAAATATTTTTTGAAGATTGTAGCATGGGAGAGAGTACCTTGATAACCACACTCTGTCATGGTTAGGTGAATATCAGAATTAGCAACATGATCAGGGGCAGTTCCATCATCCAGGCCCAGTCTTGTTGCCAGTGTGGCCGGTGTGATGGTCAGTGGTTTCCCTTTTATTCTTGAGTTGAGGGAAATGACTTCATCATCCGCCGTCACCGTCTCAGCATTTGCCCAGAACTCATTTAGAGTTTCAGTGTGAATTGGTGGGTTTATTGTGAGAGCAGTAAAATATTGGGATTTTACGACAAGATCAATGATCTCATCGTATTGGGACCAGCCTTCTTGTTTTTCAAGAAAGGCTCTTTGATTGTGTCCCTGTTTTAGAACGAGAGCCATGTGGTTTGGATTTTTGATCGAACAGTTGATTTGCAGGTTTAGGTTATTGAGAGAGTTTTTGAGAGAGAAAGAGGGATATTTTGAATTTGAAAGGATAAGTGTTGAGAAAAGGTATTTATCAGAAGTTTTAACCGCTTGAATCTTCTTTATTAGAAGTTTTTAAACCGCCTAGGTTAAAAATCTTTTTATCAGAAGTTTTAAACCGACTAGGTCAAACCTCTAATGATGGGAAAAGTCAGATTTGCCCTTTTGACTAAACTGCTGATGAAGGATTACTTCATCAGTAGTTCCCATTTCCTCTTCAGTAGTTTTAACAGCTGAATGTTTTTATAAATACTTTTATTCATAACTTCTGAAGGTTATTTTATCAGAAGTTACACACTTTTCAGAAATTATCCCCATACTGATGTTTAGTTCATCAGTAGTTTCTCTCTTTTCAGAAGTTTTGTTTCAGACTTTTTGTCTGTTTGTAAGTGAAAAATGAAAAATTGTAAAATAATAAAATAAACACTTACAAATTTAGCATCCCAAGCATGGATACTAACTTCTGAAATGTTGATGTGTCAAGGGGTTTTGTGAAGATGTCAGCTATTTGATTAGCTGTTGCTACATGCTTCACCTCAATCTTGCCTTTTTCATAGCAATCTCTTATAAAATGGTACCTGATCTCAATATGTTTTGTTTTTGAGAACTGTACTGGATTTTGAATGATGCTAATGGCAGATTTGCTGTCTACAAACAAAGGTGTCTTGGTTTCTTTGATTCCATAATCAAGAAGTTGATATTGGAGCCATTGTATCTGTGATGTACAACTTGCAGCTGCAATGTATTCAGCTTCAGCAGTTGAAGTTGCAACAGATGTTTGCTTCTTTGATTTCCATGACACTAGACAGTTACCCAGGAATTGACAACCACCAGATGTTGACTTTCTTGTCATCTTACACCCTGCATAGTCACTATCTGAAAAAGCTGATAACTAGGTATTGCTTGAAGCAGGATACCAAATTCCAAGTGTTGGAGTTCCTTTCAGATATCTGAAAATTCTTTTGACTGCTATAAGGTGTGATTCCCTTGGTGCTGATTGATATCTAGCACATACACATGTTGAAAACATAATATCTGGTCTAGAGGCAGTTAGATATAAAAGGGAACCTATCATGCATCTGTACATGGTTTGATCAACCTGTTTTCCTTGATCATCAGGTTCAACTTGTGTGATTGGTGTCATGGGAGTGGAACATGATTTACAGTCTTTTAAAGAAAATTTGTTCAATAATTCTTTAACATATTTTGATTGATGTATTAAAGTTCCATTTGTTTGTTGCTTGATCTGCAGTCCCAGAAAGTACTGTGGTTCTCCCATGGTACTCATCTCAAATTTTGATTGCATGAGCTTCTTAAAATCATCACACAGTTTTGTGTTTGTTGAACCAAAAATGATATCATCAACATAAATTTGAACAAGTAAGACATGATTTCCAACATGTTTAATGAAAAGAGTTTTATCAATGGCACCTCTTGTAAAGTTATTTTTGAGTAAAAAGGTGGAGAGTGTATCATACCAGGCTCTTGGAGCCTGTTTGAGCCCATAAAGAGCTTTGTCCAGTCTGTACACCCACTCAGGATGAGAAGGATCCTCAAACCCAGGTGGCTGACAGACATACACCTCCTCTTTTATTTTTCCATACAAAAATGCACTCTTTACATCCATTTGATAAACTTTAATTTTGTTGGAAATGGCATAGGCCAGAAATAACCTGATGGCCTCAAGCCTTGCAACTGGAGCAAAGGTTTCATCATAGTCAATTCCCTCTTCTTGACAGTACCCTTGAACTACCAGTCTTGCCTTGTTCTTGATTATCATACCAGCTTCATCTTGTTTGTTCCTGAAAACCCATCTTGTGCCAATTGGTTGCTTGTTTGGAGGTAAGGGACAGATTTCCCAGACCTGTTTCTTGTTGAACTGAAGCAGTTCATCTTGCATAGCTTGCACCCAATTATTGTCTTTGAGGGCTTCCTGGTACTTCTTTGGTTCCAACTGTGAGATAAAGGCTGAAAATAGGCAAAAGTTGGAGAGCTGGTTTCTGGTAAGAACACCTGAAGCTATATCACCCATGATTTGATCAAGTGGATGATCTCTGTGTTCAATCAGTTGTTGTAAACCACTGACAGGTGTAGGTGGCTCATGTTCTTCAAACAAACTACTGAGGTCTATAATATCTGGTTCAGCAGTTGTAGTGTCTTCAGTAGTTGCAGGTGCTGAAGCAGATGTTTGAGTTTGGCCTTCAGTATTTGTTGGATCAGAAGTTTGTGAAACTTCTGATGGTCTTGAAGTTGACTTAATGACTGTTTGAGGAGTCCATGGTGTAGGATCCTCATCATCAAACCTTTGATCACCATAATAAGTAGGTTTGGAAGGAGTAATAGTCTTTTCAGGTCCAAAGTGGAAGTTGTCAAGGTCAAAGAGTTCAGCAGGATGTGCTGGAATAAGAGTGTGTTTTGACTCATTGAACTTGACATTCAATGTTTCTTCTACTATCCTGGTGTGAGAATTAAAAACCTTGTAGGCTTTTCTAGTTGAAGAGTAACCAAGAAAGTAACCTGAGTCAACTTTGGCAGCAAACTTTGAAATAGATTCCTTGATGTTCAAGATGAAACATTGACACCCAAAAGCCCTGAAAAAGGAGATAAGGGGCTTCATGCCATGAAGAACTTCATAGGCAGTCTTGGAATGTCTCTTGACCAAAAGAACTCTATTCTGAACATAACATGATGTGTTAACTGCTTCTGCCCAAAAGTACAAGGGCAGTCCAGAATCAGCTAACATTGTTCTTGCTCCTTCTATTAATGTTCTGTTCTTCCTTTCTACTACACCATTTTGTTCAGGAGTTCTGGGAACACTGTATTGTCTAATAATCCCTTTAGACAAACAGAATTCATCCAGAGTTTTGTTCCTGAACTCTGTCCCATTATCACTTCTAATGGTTTTGACAGATAGAGAATATTGTTTCTCTACTTGTAGAATGAAGAACTTGATGATTTCAGCAGCCTCATCCTTGGAGAATAAGAAGAATACCCATGTGAATCTTGAGTAGTCATCAATGATGACTAAGCAGTACTTCTTCTTACCAAGGCTCATAATCTTGACAGGTCCAAATAAGTCCATATGGAGTAGTTGAAGACATGCAGTTGTTTTTGATTCTTCAATAGACTTATAGGAGGACTTATGCTGTTTTCCCTTTAAACAGGATACACAGTGTTCTTGACACTGGTATACTTTCAAAGGTAGACCTCTGACCAAGCCCATTTTTGTGACTTTATTTATGGTTTTAAAGTTCACATGGCCAAGTCTCCTGTGCCAGAGATCTGTTTCTGAAGTTGATGCCCTTGAGAAGAAACAGGCAGTGTTGTTCAATACTTTGTCTTTCTCAATGTCCACTGCATAGACATTGCCACATCTTTTGGCAATCAGCAAAGTATGATCTTCAATGATCTTCTCTATCAACTTCTGGCCTTCTGGTGAGATGATCTTGCATGCTGTCTTTGTGAAAAAGGAAGAATATCCTTTATCACACATTTGTGACACACTCAGCAAGTTGTATTCAAGGTTTTCCACCAGATTGACCTTGTCAAACTGTATTTTGCCAGAGGAGACATTGCCATGTCCTAGCACATATCCCTTAGCATTGTTCCCAAAGGACACAGATCCTTCTCTTTGGCTGATAAAGTTGTTTATCAGGTATCTGCATCCAGTCATGTGCATAGAGCCTCCACTATCAACATACCATATGCTGTTTAAGCCCCTGGAAACTCTCTGCACATAAAAGCAAATTAGTTAGTTTTAGGAACCCAAGCCTGTTTGGCTTTGGGTTTGCTCTTGAGAACAATTACAGTTTGTTCTTGACCAGGTTGAGAAATCCATGTCTTTTTGGCAATGGATTTTTCATTAAGAACCATGGTGGTTTCCTTTTCAGGACCACCATCAACCTTGGTCATCAGTAGTTGTACCATGTTCATTAGATTTTGTATCTCAGTAGTTTGTGAAACTGCTGATGATTTAGGTCTAACTACTGACAAAGAATTTTGAGAAAAAGATTTTGGTTGAGATTTTATCTTTTTCTGAGAAAAGGTGTTTTCAGGTTGTTGTTTCTTGGGTTTAAAGATTCTTTCATAATCATTTCTGATTTGATTTCCCACAACCTGTTGTTTAAATTTTTGATTGAACTGAATTCCTTTTCTGTATCTACAAAATTCAGTTTTGTGGTTGAACAGACCACAAATTTCACACTCTTTTGCCTTTTGTTTTTGATCTAAAGGCAAATTTCTGACATTAGTGTAAAGATTTTGCTCATCAGTAGTTTTCAGGATCTCAACTCCTGATGTAGATGAAACTACATGTAAGCGAAAGATTTTGACTAAAACAGGATTAGATGATCATACAAGTTACAAAACCAGGTGCGGAAACCCTAGCTTTGAACAAACTGATAGAAACTCAAATCAAAACACAATCAATATCATTTTCAAAGGTTTTCATAGATTAACTTTTGCATAAACTTGATTACAATCACAATTCTGTTAATCTAGATCAATTACAGACACTTTCAATCTAACCTGGAACCTGACCTCAAAACACACACAATTAACAACTCTCTTACATTCACAAATACACAAAATCTATATATAGAGTCTGCACATTCGCCCAGTTGATGTGGTCGAATGTGGACTTCTTCCACATTCGCCCACTTTATGGTACGAATGTGTATCTTGATCAAGCTCCATTTTACCTTCGTCCACTAATCTTCTACCTTCGCCCACTTTATCATATCTTCGACCAGTCAGCAAAACTTAACATATGTTAATATCCAATCACTAGTCGCAAAACGCATCTACAAACTCCCCCTCGACTATTGATTGGATTGTCTTCTGTTTTCGTCCATGGTTTTGTTCATCAGCTTAATTCTGAGCTGTTTTTTCTGCTCATTGGTCATTACATGCTCAAACTTTCTCTTCACCGGTTTCGACACATTTGCCATCTTCACCATCTTGCCAAGTTTATTCTCCAAATTACTCCCTGCATTAATATCATATGCAAAGCAAACTCCAACCACTTGAGTATACTTCCTTGCTTGATCAGCGTCTTTCGGCTCAAAATAGATCGGATTATAGAAAAGCATGATGATGTCTTCAAAAGTACAATTAATCAACCACATCGGATCAAATACATGAACATGCTTGTATTTGTCCTTCCCGTCTCTCAACACTATCACTGCTTCAGCCTTCCTCCAATCATAATACCAGAAAATAAAATCAGCACTGAAATGTTGTGGCATGGGCATCAAAGGTATTTTTCTCATCACTTCAGGTGCCTTGTATATCAAAGTAACCCGCTTCAGCTTGGTTTGAGGATCAATATCCCTATGAACTTTCCTTCGGGGATATTGAGGCTTGAATCGATTCCATCTCGTTCTACTTTCCCAAACCAGTTTATCTGCACACCAACCTACATGAGTACCATTCACTGAAGCACCTGACATAGGGAATCTGCATAGATCTCTAACCGCCCAGTACGGTAGAGTTAGCAAATCAATGAATCTGTTAAAATACAAGATCCCTGTTTCCCATTTAGCAGCTATACACTTCAGCCTGCCCAAATATGTCCACCCAAGAGCTCTGCCTTTGAATTTGGCATTGTGAAATCTATAGAAGTTTCCTTGAGCTTCAGGCTTTGGTCGGTTCTCATCCATTTCTCTTAATTTCTTCAAGTAACTCTTCAATTCATCAGATTGATTTGAAGATACTTGCTTATCAGCACCAAACACCTTCTCTACAAACTCTGCACTTCTTTGCTGTGCCTTTTTCTTTGCCGAATTGTTTGGTGTCTCAGTGAAATCAGGAAATATCTCATCTTCATCTGTTTCTCTGAAGTACTGAGGAAATTCTTCATGAGTTATGTCTTCAACTTCCACTTCATCAATCTCAGGAGTATTCTTGACATCTGAGTGACTTCCAATATCCTTTTCAGAAATATCTGGAATCAACTCATCTACTATAAACTCCTCAAATGTTTTCCCTACTCTCTGTGCAAGTCCATCCAGAATTTCCTTTGCCACAGACCAGGTACTTCACCTTCTTCAAGATCAGGATCGTTGTATTCCAATTCATATCTCAAGTCATCTGTTTGGAATATCTCTGCAAAACATCCTGTGAACTCAATAGTCCATTCTCTTCTTTCCAACATATCTTTATACACTTGTTTAGCATCATCTGATAAAGATCTCACCTTCTCATTCCAGAAGATACTTTCATCTGAATCAACGTTCTCACCTTTCTTCTTCTTCGAACTTGATTCTCCAGCACTCTTCTTTTTAGATGTTCTCTCTTCAAATGTAAACTTTGAAGTATCATCTCCTCCATCATCATCATCATCATCACTACCACTATCATCCTCTTTCTGTCTCCCAGACCCTTCTGCATCATCATCATCATCATTATCATCCTCATCATCACTTTTCTCTGACTCTTCATCATCCTCATCATCATCTTTTTCTTCATCCGATTCAGACTGTTCATAGTCAACTTTCTCTTCTTCTTCTTCTTTATCTTCTTCACCCTCTTTCAACTTGGGTGCAACATTGTACAGATCATCAATCAAATCACTAAGGCGTTTGTTCTCAGCCCTTAGTTCTTTGTTGTCTTCTTTGATCGACTTTATCCTATTCTTGTTTCTTGAACATTTACCCTCAAGCTTTTTATTCTTTGCTTCAAGCTTGTTAACCTTCTCGTTAATCTCATCTTGATTTGACTTAGAAGCTACAACTATCTGAAGCATCTTTTCTTCATTCTGCTTGAACTTGGCTATTTCAGCTTGTTGAGCCACAATCATCTTCATCATGTCATCCATTTTCTTGTTCACCTGCTTCATTACATCATCATCCACAGTGACCTTCTTGGATTTGGATCTAGATGGCTCAACTTCCTTTTTCTTTCTGAGGCTTTCTGAACATGTCAAGTACATTGTCCAGTGCAACATTTAATTGATCAGCTGATATTGTCTCTGCCTCTTTAGACTTCTTTTGCTTTTTAGTGACCGGTGAAGATAGCTTTGATGACGTACCAGCATCGGGTACTCTTTTTCCCTTCAACAGTTGTGCTAATTCTTTCTCTCTCAACTGTTTAGTACTTGTCTTTTTAGACATAGTCTTGTGCTTTGGCTTGGGCAAGTTTACTACCACAGTCTCTCCAGTATTCAACTCATCCATGTCAATGCCTAGACCTTCATCTTCAACATTCAACGACTTCTTTCTTTTCTCAGCTTCCTCAATTGATTTGTTTAAAGATTCAGACTCACCAACCATAGTGGCCTTACGTTTGGTGGTCCTAACATTCTCAGCATCAGAATCCCATCGTTCATCTTCCTCAGTTTCTTCTGAATCCACTGATTCTTCATCCACCAAACCAGTACCTTTCTTTGCAGTTGATTTCTTTCTTACCTCCTGTTGCTTAGAACTTCCTTGATCAGTCTTTCCCTTACCCTTCCCTTTGGCTCCGGGATTAACTACCTGTCTCTTCCTCTTAGTGCTTGCATCAACATACACCAAGGGATCATCATTATCAGAATCACTGTCGTCATGTCTTGCTCTGTTCTTGCCAGGATCAGTGTAATCCTGACTAGCCAAAGCTCCAAAGAGTCTCCTGTGAGGTGGCTTTTCATTGTCTGGCACACCCTTATATCCTTTCATTCTCACCAATGTACGAATGTTCATGTGATCTTGACCTAGGATCATAGTTGGATCCTTCTTCAATTCTGGATACTTGTGGTCAAAGATCATCATGAGAAACCTCGGATATAGCATGAATTGCTTCTTCTTCAATCCCTTTAACATCTCAAGCATGTGATCTAAAATCATACCAGATACGTTGAATGGTTTGTTGAGAGTCAACGCAACCATCAACGAGCTTAGACTTCTCCTCATCACATCATATCCACCGCTCACACATCCAAACACGTGGATAATGACATGTGCAAAATATTTGAATTGCACACCCAGCTTTCCCTTATATATGGAGCCATCAGTAATCGCTCCTTTATACTTCATTCTGAGGAAACATGCTTTCTGTTCAGTCCATGATAGTTCTCTGGGATCTTCACTCACTTCGAACTTTATCTGGAGTGCTTCTCTAATATCAGACTCTGTAATAAACATCTCCATGTCTTGTATCTTGCTTCTAATGATTGTCTGATTATCCCAGAAGTCATACTTTGCATTCTTGTAGAAGTCTTCAATGATGTCTTTGTAAATGATAGTCGGAGTAGCTAAAGCATAAACAACTCTGCTCCTCTTCAAGAATTCAATGATTCTAGTAAACTCTACATTCTTTTCAATGTCGCCAAGATAAGCACAGCAGTTGTGTGTTTTCTCAAACGGCCAGCTTATCGGTGTAGATGATTCAGCCTCTTGAATAGTCTCTGGAACTGGTTCTGAAATGATATTCTCCACTGGAGTCTCAATGTTCTCAGTTTGATCAGCCATCTGCACATCAAAATCAAAAATATTCGTCAAAATACAAAAACTACAAAAATTCAAAATTTTAAGGTTTTAAGGTTCCACATTCGCCCGTTTTGATCTGGACGAATGTGAGTTTTAAGGTGCGAATGTGAAATTTTCTGGACGAATGTGAAAAGACTTTGAGTTAAAAACACATTCGCCCGTTTTAATATACATTCGTCCAAAACTCTTCACCTTCGTCCGTTTTATTGACCCGAAGGTGAAACTGTTCATCCCTAAAAATTTAAAAAATTTTCAATCTTGTTTTTAACCCTTGATTTTGATTAAAATGAATACTAATATGGCCGATCAACACTCGTCCACAACCAATTGTTCCTAAATTTCAATTTACATCAGTTTTTAATAAGGAAATAGGTCACGTCTATTTCAAACGATCAATTAACCATCTAAACGATGTTATAATCCTAATTCATTGATTATTCTCCCCCTAAAACTGATGTGAAGTGAATTGTGATCAAAATTAATCAACAACAAACATCCTAGAACCCTAAAATCTAAAACCCTAGGTTCGATCATAAAAACGATGATTCTGATCTCAATATAGCTCCATTACCTGTGAAATAAGGTTTAAAAAGATCAGTAATTGACCAGGAATCAAATGCACAAGAACAAGGAATCAAAGCAACAAGGTTTGGTATCGAAGAAAAGTTTTGAAAAATTTATGACTGAGGGTTCGAACCTGTAACAGGTATATATAGACAAGGTACCTTCGCCCGTTTTAGTGGGCGAATGTGAGACTATTCCACCTTCGCCCCAACTTAATGGCCCGAAGGTAAAACTGTTACCCGAAGGTGAATTTTTGTTATAAAATGCCCACATTCGTCCAATGTGGAACGGTCGAAAGTAAAGATTTTTCCACATTCGACCCAATTAAGGGGCGAATGTGAAATGGAAAAATCTGAAAATTTCGCCAAATCACGAATTCGAATCCCGTTCAACATTTTTCAATCTGTTAAACTTCAAAAACTCAAATTTTCACTTTTTGAATGATACAAAGCCCAGATGGTGTTATCAAATCTCAGAAATTGACCATCAAGCATCCCCGGTTATCAAAAATAAAGCAGAAATGCAAAAATTTTGGGTTTTCTGAAATTTTATCAAAACACACATAAAATGTTTTTGGATTTTGTATCTTTTTGACAATAAAAGTAAAATGCATCAAAGTAAATGAAAGCAGTAAACATTTTGTGATATCCGGTAAGAGGATCATATCAGTTTTCTGAGAAATCTGATCACAGCGTTGATCTTTTTGTTTAATACTATCATTAGAAACAATGTGTGACACGACAATTGCTGATATTGTGATCCACGTAAGCTCACATGCAAACAATTACGCAATGCTTTAAAATGATACGAGTTAGATGTATTAGACTAACACATTGTGGTGCCCACACACATGACATACTCCCGTATCAAGTAATTGCACAAAGCTTCGTCGTAACGCGTGATTATGCCATAGTTATCCGTAAAAATTACAAAGTATATAGCACAGAGGTGTACAGGTCAGCAAACGAATGCAGCAAAGTAACATGTGCGTATACATTAGGTTGAGGCTGATATTAACCACTAATTTGCATCAGAAAGTCAATACGATGTAATAATGATCTTTGATCAATAAAACATAAAGTTCCTCAATTCGGTAACTTTCGGTTTTGGCATTTAAGCTCTTTTAGCAAATATTCTGATGAAACTAGGTCCGTAAATCAATACGACAAAAGTTTAATCAGAATATCCCGGATAACCATAACATAACGACCCGAAACCTCAGATTTTGGCAATCCTATCAAACAAAATTACGGTACTAAGACCATATGCCCATGAGGTGTTCAGCCACGAACGCGTAGTTTGTTATGTTTGTATCACTAATGCACGCAATATTTAGTCTACGAAGCCTATCAGCATATCACACGTAATCAACATACGCCTCATTATACTATACAATTCTTTAGCCTGTGTCAGATCCCCACTGATGTACTATCATTTCCTCTTTTTATCCAGGAAATCATTTTGGTTTTTCTAATTTTTAGGTCTTTTGAAATTTTTCAATGTTTTTGGTTTTTCTGATAAAATGACTCCCCCTAAAATAAAGAACATATTTTTGGGTTTTTAATTTTTCTGAAAAACAAAATACAAATTTGAAAGAAACAATCCACTTGAAAGCATCAACTTCTTTGAGGATTAAACAATCCCCTCGAAAGCATCAACTTCTTTGAGGATTATGATAGAAAAGAGAAATTCCCAATTAGCAAAGAGAAATTCCCAATTAGCAAAAAAAAAAAATTAAAAATAAAAACTAAAACTAAAAAGCGATAAACCGAGATGCCGATTAGTCCTGTTTTTCTTTTATATTGTTTACTTTTAAAAGATATTCAAAGCGGGATCTGTCAAAAGCTTTTGTAAACAAATCTGCACGTTGGTAGTCAGTATGGATTTTGACCATATCTATCAATTCCTTAGCGTAACAATCACGGATAAAATGATATTTGATCCGGATATGTTTCGCCTTAGAATGATTTTCAGTATTTTTAGTTAATGCAATTGCGGCTTCGTTGTCACAGTGTATAGGAGTTTTAAGAAACTGCAAACCGTAATCCACCATCTGCTGTTGGATCCAGAGTACTTGCGAACAGCAACTCGATGCTGCAATGTACTCAGCTTCACAGGTAGACAGCGCCACGGAAGTCTGTTTCTTACACTGCCAGGTAATTAACCTGCTCCCTAAAAACTGGCAACCAGCTGTAGTAGATTTGCTATCTTTGTCACAGCCGCCCCAATCTGCATCACTAAAAGCAATAAAATCAAAATCATCATCATTAGGGTACCAAAGTCCTTTTGAGGGACAACCCTTCAGATATCTAAGGATACGCTTGACCGCCGTCAGATGACTTTGTTTCGGCTTCGATTGATAGCGAGCACAGAGACACGTTGCAAACATAATATCTGGTCGAGACGCCGTCAAATACATCAGAGATCCGATGATTGCTCTGTATGTAAATGGGTCCGTCAGCTCCCCCTTAGCGTCCACTCCAATCCCGTGATTGGGTTGAATCGGGGTATCCATCGGCTTAGAGTCCTCCATCTGGAACCGGCTCAAGATGTCGGATACGTATTTCGTCTGGTGAATGAAGATCCCGTCGGGTGTTTGGTCCACCTGCAAGCCGAGGAAAAACTGCATCTCCCCCATTGCGCTCATTTCGAACTTTTATTGCATGACAGTTTCGAATTCCCTGCATAAAAGCTCGTTAGTTGAACCAAATATTATATCATCAACGTAAATCTGCACTAGAAGCAAATCATCTCCCGTCTTCTTCATGAAGAGGGTGCAATCGACGAGGCCGCGCTTAAATCCTTTGGAGATGAGGTATGTACTTAGCTCCTCGTACCACTGTCTCAGAGCCTGGTGCAAACCATATAGAGCTTTGTTCAGCACGTAGACCTTATCCCGGTGGATTGGGTCCTCAAAACCTGGTGGCTGCCCGACATAAACCTCTTCCTTGACTTTCTCGTACAGAAATGCGCTCTTAACGTCCATTTGATAAACTTTGAATTTCTTGTATGAAGCAAACGCCAGGAACATCCGAATAGCTTCAATCCATGCTACCGGTGCATAGATTTCGTTGTAATCAATCCCTTCGATTTGATGGAAACCCTGCACGACCAATCTGGCTTTGTTCCGAACAATAACCCCACGATCATCCTTCTTGCACTTAAACACCCATTTAGTGCCTATTTTCTTCCTTCCCGGCGGCAAATCCGTGAGCGTCCAAACTCCCAATTTCTGGAATTGTAATAACTCCTCCTGCATGGCTTCAACCCAGGCATCTTCATTCAAAGCGTCCTTGTATGTCCTTGGCTCTACCTGCGACACATAACACGCAAACGACCAATCATTTTGACTACCAGATTTTTGAATTTTGGCATATAATGCTAAAGCACCAAAACTCTCTGGCGAGTTAACGCTTTTCAGCTGCCCTCTGGTCATAACACCGCTTCCAGGATCACCGATAACTTGCTCCAGCGGGTGAATACGATTAATCCGAGATTCCGAATAATCAGGTACAGTAACTCCCGTCTGAGCAGTCAAGTTTTCTACAGCATCCAGATCATGACCCGTGTTTGATGATGAAGCAACATCTGGGGTTGGAGTTGGGTTCACTGGCAGTGCCTCTGGTTCTTCTGCATGTTCAAGAATGACTTCTTCAAATTGTTCAACTTCAGATTCTGAAGAGTCTAATGAAGTTGAAGCCTCTTGAAACACATCTTCCTCTTGTATAGGAGCATTGGTATCATTAGAAGCTGGTAGGGGATTCACGGTGATTGGACGCACCAACGATGAAGTCGTCGCGTTTTCACACTCGTAAAGTAATCTGATAACAGCTTCTTCAACCAAGCTATCTAGATTGAATGATTCAAAGAAATCTTTGTAATCAAACATCCAATCAGGACCCGTGCCTTGCAAATTTTGAGTATATCGTTGAACTTCCACGTTAGCCCAATCCTCCACTTGACGAGTTCGCTTGTTGAATACCCGTTTGAGCGGGGTTGCATATCCAACAAAGTATCCCTCCTCAGCTTTAGGACTAAACTTTGTTGATGCGTTTTGCGACTAAGGATTGGATATACATAATTAACATATGTTAGTGGATAGCCGAAGGTGACTTGAAAGGGGCGAATGTAGATATTATGGGGCGAAGGAAGAAGAAACTGGGCGAAGGTAGACTTGGACTGGGCGAATGAAGAATGGACATGGACTGAAGAACACATTCGACCACTTGCAGTGGGCGAATGTGGAAAATGCTCACATTCGACCATCTGCAAGGGGCGAATGTGCAGAGCCTATATATAGTTTTTGAGTTTTTGATTATAAAAGAGAGTTGTCATTTGTGTCCAGGTTCAGATCAGGTTTAGAAGTGTTTTTGAGAGATTATCTGTGTGATTCTAGATTAACATAAACAGTTGTAAATGCTTATTGATTGAAAGTTAATCTATGAAAATGATATTGAAAATGATCTTGATTGTGTCGTGATTTGCATCTTATCAATTTGTTCAGATCTAGGGTTTCCGCACCTAGATTTGTGACTTGTATGATCGTGTAATCCTGTTTTAGATAAAAATCCAACGCTCACAAAGTGGTATCAGAGCATAGAGGATCATACAACAACAAATTTGATAAGATAAGAGCTGATTTGGACATGTTTTTGACATAAAATCATCTGTTTTTACAAAAACTCTTAAATACATAGTTTTTGATCGATTTAAAGGTGAATTTGTGGTTGAATTCAAGTTTTCCAAGACTTAAAGTTGTTCCAAATCAAATCCGAAACATAACCTGATTAAGATCATTGAAATCCAAGAACTTTTGAAAATCTGAGATCAAAATAACCGTTTTTCAAACAATAACCGTTTTTCAAAAATGAGATCTGACTGTTTTGGGCGAACCTGGAACCTGGACTGAGTGTTGTGGGCGAACCTGACAAAAAGTGGGCGAACCTGAGTGTTTGAGTGGACGAACCTGAAAACTTGTTTAGAATTTTTCACATTCGGGTATAACATTCCACATTCGACCGTTTTTGGTTCGGGCGAAAGTGGAAAGTGTGTTGGTTTGATTTACATTCTGGTCATTTCCACCTTCGGTTGATACTGTTTGGACGAAAGTGAGATAGAAGGGACGAGAGTGAGATCATTTTGGACGAGAGTGAGAAATAGTGGACGAACCAAGGATAGTTTGGACGAACGTACTATTTTTGGGCGAACCTAAGATTTTTGCTGAAAAATTTTTCTAAGTGTTGAGATTTTCAGATTGTGATCATGTGGCGTTTTCAAACTACTTCGGGATCAGCACCAACACAACCACAACAGCAGACAATGGACCCATGGACAGTGGCAGCTCAAAAGACAAACACGCAATCCTCACAACCACTTAACTACATGACAACAACGAGCACGATGCCTCAGAATGTAGCACATCCGGCACTACAATCAGATTATTGGGGAGTAGCTGCAGCGGCGGTAAATACTCAAACCACTAATGCTATCTCTACCTTGATTAAGGATTTGTCTACAGGTAGTGGAACTCGGCCACCTAAGCTCATGGATATGCAAGAGTATAACCAGTGGCACACCATGTTCAAGATCCATCTGGAAGGCATGGGAGTTGAAGGAGCTGAGGCATGGAGCATGATCGTGAAAGGATACACAGCACCGATTCTTGAGAATACCGGTGAGTTGATTCCTCTGGAGAGCTTGACTGAGGATGAAAAGAAGAAATACGTGGTGGAGAAGAAGGCGTTCTCTCAACTGACACAGGCAATCACAAGTGACCTGTTGCATCAGTTTGGGACATGCACTACGTCAAAGCAGCTTTGGGATAAGCTGAAGAGGAAGCATGATGGTAACGAGAAGACCAGGAGTTTGAGAATGGAGGAATTGGTTAAAGAGTTTGATAATTTTTCTTTCATTAATAATGAAACTTTGAAAGAACTAACTCCGAGATATATGCATTTATTGTCTGAATTGTCTAGCTATGGTGTACAGATTCCAATGACTAAGCAGGTGGATAAGTTTGCAGATGCTTTGCCACCACAGTGGGATCAGCATGCGGAGGTACTTAGAGAGAAGGATGCTTATCAATTTTGGACCATTTCAGAGTTTATTGAGAAGCTGGAGAACAAAGAGCTGGAGGACAGGAGGAAAGCTAGGAGGTCACAGATTCCTCAGAATCCAAGTTTGTATTTTGGAGGTACTTCAGTTTCAGCTGGAAACTCGAGCTCTGGAAGCGTTGCACCACATGTTGCATGTATTTCCAATGTCATGGATTCATCAAAACCAACCACCAACTACACACCACCACAATACAATTCCTACTCACAACCATC
Source organism: Ambrosia trifida (assembly GCA_028751855.1). Taxonomy (NCBI): domain Eukaryota; kingdom Viridiplantae; phylum Streptophyta; class Magnoliopsida; order Asterales; family Asteraceae; genus Ambrosia; species Ambrosia trifida. Next base: position 1,460,530 of record CM054127.1, read on the forward strand.
ATACACACCACCACAATATACTTCCTACATTTCACCAATCTCTCCAATGCAACAAGCAAGTTTTTACACTGCTAACCAAACACAACAACCATCAAACCAAGTTACTCAACACAAACAACCAGTGGTTTTGGATACATCCAACTTAGGAAATGTGACTGTGGAGGTTGCTCAGCAACACATTGCATTAGTCTCAGCAATGGTTTCATCCTACAATGGCTTGGTTGCTAGTCAGATTGGGAACAACAACTTGACCAACGAAGACTACGCACAAATAGACAAGGAAGAGATGGAACTCATTGACATTCAATGGGCTTTTGCGAGTATAATGAGGAGAGCAACAGAGTTCATAGAGAAAACTGGAAGGACTGACTTGGCAACTTCTCCCAACACAACTTATGGTTTCAATAAGGAGAAGGTTACATGTTTTAATTGTGGAGAAAAAGGACACTTCAAAAGGGAATGCACCCAGCCACCTAAACAAGGTAATCGGAACCCTTTCAATGCAAACTACCAGAACCGTCAACAGAACCAAGTTTCTTACCAAAACAACAACAACTACCAGAACCGAAACTTTAACAACCAAAACAGACAACCAAACACTCAACACCAGATTCAAAACCAATCTCCTAATCACCCAAACCGAACAGTTGTACCTATCACTACACCTACTGAGACTCAACAAAATGCGAGTCAGAACCAAGCTTTGGTAACTCAGCAGGATGAGAGGTTTGACTGGTCGGGTATGCAAATAGGAGTTGAGGAAGTGACTACTGGTGGGAATGTGGCATGCGTTGCTTATCAGGTTGATTTAGAAGAGTCGGTGGCAGTTGATGAGAAGAAAGAAACTGAGGAGAGTGAAAGTGATGATTCTGAGACTGAGATGGAAGTGGAGAGTGAACCTGTTGAGGTTAAGGCTGAGGAGAAGAGTTCTGGGATGGTGATTGATTCAGTTTCTGATGTTCCCGAGGAGTGTAAATCAGTTTATTCAGATTGTGAGAGCGAATCAGACACAGAGGGAAGTGTTGATTCTTTGGATGATGATATTGACCAGTTGCTGGCAGAAGCTGACTTTTTGATGACGAGGAAGTCGTGCATAGCTGATGATGCTTTCACCAAGATCGACTATTCCAAGTTTTTCACTGGAAAGGAAGCTCATTTTGCTTTGATGGCCATGACCGAACCGCCAAAACCTGTAAGTTCTGAATCTAGCACTGATGTCATGAGTGATAAATACTGTGGGACTTGTGATAGGTTGACAGAGGAGAATAAACAACTCCGAATTTCACGTGATAGTGCTATTCAAAACTGTCAATCTACTCGCAAAGAGTTAAATGCTTTTAACAAAGTATTAGATGGCTATAAAAAGGACATTTCCGACTTGAAAAATACTTTGTCATTGAAACAATTGGCAATAAATAACTACATCAATGAAATTGAAAATACCAAGTTGGAAATGGCTGCCATTAAATGCTTTGCTGAAAAAGTTAACAAGAAACTGGAAAGTTATAAGAATGTTGCTTATGTCGTGGATCATATCATTGATGATAACACCACCAACTACAAGTCTGTACCATCTCCGGTTCTTTTTGAAAACCATAACTATCACCAAGTGATACCGGAGAGTTCGGTAAAATCAGACTCATCGTCAGAAATGGAATCTAATACTTCAAGTATTGGTGATCCATATTCCGATGTGAGACCGATTTTGGGCTTGAACAATGAGGGTGTTTATGCTGAGAGTGATAGTTCAGACTCAGATAATGATGATACTGGTAGTGATCAATCTGTTAATGAATGTGAGATTCCAAAAGAAAATCACATCATTACTACTGAACCAGTGTCACCATCTGATCATGTTCATCCGATGGCTAAGGCTATTCATGATAAAAAGTCTGAAAAGGTTGATGTTAAGAAAACTAATGTTGTTAAGAATGTGATTGAAAAGAATGAGCTGAATGAACCAAGTGACAAACCTGTAAAGGTGTTTTATCGGATGGAAGGATCCGATAAAATCATTGCTGATGAGGAATTTCCAATTAAAAATGTTAACTATTCTAAACTTGATAAAATCTGGCAAGAAAGCACAATATGGTTTCCAAAACATGAGAGAACCAATGAAATTCCACCAGAAATCTTAAAGAAACTGTTTTCAGAAGTTCCTCAAGAGCCAAAAATTCATGTCACTGAGTTCATTCGACCAGATGATAAAGCAAATGGTTTTCATGAACCTTCTTACTCGAAAGGACCACTTCCTGAGAGTTTAAGAAATCAACAATATAATGATCAATTTCCTGTAAGATCATTTGCTTCACCAAATGCTCATTATGTGTTTGAGGAATATAGAAAATGCTTTAAATGTGGAGAACGCGGGCATTTACTTGCTCAGTGTCCATATGTAAGGCACAAAAGACATGAGATTGAGGTTAAGAATTCCATGAAAAAGCCGATTGATCATTATGTCCCACCGCATAGACGGACTGTTTCTCAACAACAACATTTTCATAATCAAAATAATTTTCAAATGAGGAACAACCGTCCATTTCATTATGATCGAAGGAATCGGATTGCAATGGAACAATCTTGGAGAAAACCAGTGGTGAACACAACAGCTGATAGACAAAAGGTTCCACAAAAACCAATTGTCAAGTCAAATGTTGGACCTAAGTCTGTTTATTCAGATAAGGTTGCTAAGAAAGTTACTTTTAGTAACAATGTTCAGAAACCTATTGAGAAACCAAAATCTCAAATCCGTATTCTCAAAAGGTCTGAACAATCTTGGACACCTAATGGTTCTCCAGGAGCCTCTACATCAAAGGTGAGTGAGAAAAGTGAAACTGTTTTGAAAAATCAGAAAACGGTTGATTCAAAACAAAAAGTTGTTGAAAAAGTCATTGAGAATGATTCTTTGAAAGCCAAAGTTCAAAGGCCCAAGACTCAGGCTTGGGTCCCCCGAAAGAACTAATTGTTTACTTTTTGTGTGCAGGGAGCTTCAGTTGGCCCTATTAGCAGTCTCTGGATTGTTGATAGTGGAGCTTCAGGCCACATGACGGGGGATTTGGCGTTGCTGTTCGATGTGAAGAATATCAATGGAGGATATGTTGCGTTCGCGGGTAATAAAGGAGGTTATATAACGATGGAAGGAAGCGTGAGTAACGGGATTGTGACTTTCGAGCGGATTTCTTATGTCAAACAGATAGACTATAATCTGTTGAGCGTCAGTCAAATATGCGATAAACAATTTTCTGTGCATTTTGATGACAAATCCTGCTATATACTTAAACCGGGCTTCAAGATTCCAAAGGAGTGGGTTATGTTGATGGCACCTCGAGTCAACAATCTTTACATTCTTGATATGTCCAAGGCAATGACACCACAGGGACAGATAACATGCTTTCTATCCAAGGCGACTGAAAAAGAATCGATAATGTGGCACCGCAGAATGGGGCACATTCATCTGAGGAAAATGAATCAGTTAGTGAGAAATGGACTTGTCGATGGAGTAAACGTGAAACATTTCCATCTGAACGACAAGTGTGTAAGCTGCATGAAAGGAAAACAACACAGACAATCCCATAAAGTGAAGAAAGTTAACTCTGTTGAGATGCCGCTTGAGCGATTGCACATGGACCTTTTTGGACCGGTCAAGCGCAAAAGTCATCTTGGAGAGCTTTATTGTTTAGTCGTCACTGATGACTATTCACGATTCTCATGGGTGATGTGTTTGAAGAACAAAAGCGACACCTTTACCAATCTACAAGTTCTGTTCACTCGGCTGGAGAATATTTACAATTTGAAGATCAAAAGGATCAGGAGTGACAACGGGACGGAGTTCAAAAATGCAAAGATGGATGAACTTTGTGAAAGCAAAGGAATACATCATGAATATTCAGCTCCGTATACCCCGCAACAGAACGGTGTTGCTGAAAGAAAGAATAGGACTCTGATTGAGGCTGCTAGAACAATGCTCGCTGATTCAAATCTTCCAGTAATGTTCTGGAATGAGGCGATTTATGCAGCAAACTACACATTAAATCGGGTTTTGACAGTGAAGAAGTTTGGAAAAACATCTTATGAGCTGTTACACCGACGAAAGCCCAATTTAGAGTATCTAGAACCATTTGGGGCGCCATGTACGATGTTGAATCCAAGCGAGAAGTTTAGTCCAAAAGCTGAAGAGAGATATTTTGTTGGATATGCAACCCCGCTCAAACGGGTATTCAACAAACGAACTCGTCAAGTGGGAGGATTGGGCAAACGTGGAAGTTCAACGATACACACAAAATTTGCAAGGCACGGGCCCTGATTGGATGTTTGACTACAAAGATTTCTTTGAGTCATTCAACCTAGATAGCCTGGTTGAAGAAGCTGTGATCAGATTACTTTACGAGTGTGAAAACGCGGCAACTTCACCGCTGATCCGTCCAATCACCGTAAACCCCCCACCAGCTTCTAGTGATACCGGTGTTCCTACACAAGAAGAAGAGTTGTTTCAAGAAGCTTCAACTTCATTAGACACTTCAGAATCTGAAGATGAACAATTTGAAGAAGCTGTTCTTGAAAATGCAGAAGACTTAGAAGAGCAAACTGTGAACCCAACTCCAAATCCAGATGTTGCTTCATCGTCTAACACGGGTCATGATCAGGATGCTGTAGAGAACTTGACTGCTCAGACGGGAGTGATTGTACCTGTTAATCCGGAATCTCGGATTCATCGTATTCACCCGCTGGAGCAAGTAATCGGTGATCCTGGTAGTGGAGTGATGACCAGAGGGCAGCTTAAAAGCGTTAATACGCCAGAGAGTTTTGGTGCTTTAGCATTGTATGCCAAAATTCAGAAATCTGGTGACCAAAATGATTGGTCGTTTGCATGTTATGTGTCGCAGGTAGAGCCAAGGACATACAAAGACGCTTTGCAAGAAGATGCTTGGGTTGAGGCAATGCAGGAGGAGTTATTGCAATTCCAGAAATTGGGAGTCTGGACGCTCACAGATTTGCCGCCGGGAAGAAAGAAAATTGGCACTAAGTGGGTGTTTAAGTGCAAAAAGGATGATCGTGGAATTATTGTAAGGAACCAAGCCAGATTGGTTGTGCAGGGTTTCCATCAAATTGAAGGAATTGATTACAACGAAATCTATGCACCAGTAGCACGAATCGAAGCTATTCGGATGTTCCTTGCGTTTGCTTCGTATAAGAAATTCAAAGTCTATCAAATGGACGTCAAGAGCGCATTTTTGTACGGAAAAGTCAAGGAGGAGGTTTATGTCGGGCAACCACCGGGCTTTGAGGACCCAATCCACCGGGATAAGGTCTACGTGTTGAACAAAGCTTTATATGGTTTGCACCAGGCTCCAAGACAGTGGTACGAGGAGCTAAGTACATACCTCATCTCCAAAGGATTCAAGCGCGGCCTCGTCGATTGCACCCTCTTTACGAAGAAGACGGGAGATGACTTGCTTCTCGTACAGATTTACGTTGATGATATTATATTTGGTTCAACTAACGAACTCTTGTGCAGGGAATTTGAAACTGTTATGCAGGAGAAGTTCGAAATGAGTGCTATGGGAGAAATGCAGTTTTTCCTCGGCTTACAGGTGGATCAAAGACCCGACGGGATCTTCATTCACCAGACGAAATATGTAGCCGACATCTTGAGCCGATTCCAGATGGAGGACTCTAAGCCGATGGATACCCCGATTCAACCCAATCACGGGATTGGAGTCGACGCTAAGGGGGAGCTGACAGACCCATTTACATACAGAGCAATCATCGGATCTCTGATGTATTTGACAGCGTCTCGACCAGATATTATGTATGCAACGTGTCTCTGTGCTCGCTATCAATCGAAGCCGAAACAAAGTCATCTGACGGCGGTTAAGCGTATCCTTCGATATCTGAAGGGTTGTCCATCAAAAGGACTTTGGTACCCTAATGATGATGATTTTGATTTTATTGCTTTTAGTGATGCAGATTGGGGCGGCTGTGACAAAGACAGCAAATCAACAACAGCCGGTTGCCAGTTTTTAGGGAGCAGGTTAATTACCTGGCAATGCAAGAAACAGACTTCTGTCGCACTGTCTACATGTGAAGCCGAGTACATTTCAGCCTCGAGTTGCTGTTCGCAAGTGCTCTGGATCCAACAACAGATGGTCGATTACGGTTTGCAGTTTCTTAAAACCCCTATACACTGTGACAACGAAGCCGCAATTGCATTAACTAAAAATACTGAAAATCATTCTAAAGCTAAACATATCCGGATTAAATATCATTTTATCCGTGACTGTTATGCTAAGGAATTGATTGACATGGTCAAAATCCATACTGACTACCAACGTGCAGATTTGTTTACAAAAGCTTTTGACAGATCCCGCTTTGAATATCTTTTGAAAGTAAACAATATAAAGGAAAAACAGGACTAATCGGCTCCTCGGTTTATCATTTTTCGTTTTTTTTTTGTTTTAGTTTTAAATTTTTGCTAATTGGGAATTTCTCTTTGCTAATTGGGAATTTCTCTTTACTATCATAATCCTCAAAGAAGTTGATGCTTTCGAGGGGGTTGTTTAATCCTCAAAGAAGTTGATGCTTTCAAGTGGATTGTTTCTTTCAAATTTGTTTTTCAGAAAATTAAAAACCCAAAAATATGTTCTTTATTTTAGGGGGAGTCATTTTATCGGAAAAACCAAAAACATTGAAAAATTTTCAAAATACCTAAAAATTAGAAAAACCCAAAATGATTTCCTGGATAAAAAGAGGAAATGATAGTACATCAGTGGAGATCTGACACAGGCTAAAGAATTGTATAGTTTTAATGAGACGTATGTTGATTACGTGTGATATGCTGATAGGCTTCGTAGACTATATATTGCGTGCATTAGTGATACAAACATAACAAACTACGCGTTTGTGGATGAACACCTCATGGGCATATGGTCTTAGTACCGTAATTTCGTTTGATAGGGTGTTTGTACAAAACTCGGAGGTTTAGGGTCGTTATGTTATTAGTTGTCTGGGGATAGCCTTTCTGATCTTCTGCTGTAAGTCATTACGGACCTAGATCAGACAGGATGTCTTTATAAAAGAGCTTTATGCCAAAACCTAAAGTTACCGAATTGAGGAACTTTCAATGTTATATGATGATCAAAGATTATCTATAATATCGTATTGATCATTGATGCAAATCATGATTAATATCAGTCCTCAACCTGGTATGATGCATATGTTACTTTGCTGCATTAATTTGCTGACCTGTATACCTCTATGCATTATATCTTGTACAATTACAGACGACGAAAGCATAATCATGCTTTACAATGAGTCTTTGTGCAAATTACTTCTTGATACGGGAGTATGTCGTGTGTGTGGGAACCACAATGTGTTAGTCTAATACATCTAATTCGTATCATTTTAACGCATTGCGTAATTGTCTGCATGTGAGCTTATGTGGATAACAATATCAGCAATTGCCGTGTCACATATTGTTTCTAATGATAATATTGAAACAGATCAACGCTGTGTTCAGATTTCTCAGAAAACTGATATGATCCTCTTACCGGAAATCCCAAAATGTTTACTGTTTTCATTTAATTTGATGCATTTTACTTTGTCGCATTTTACTTTTATTGTCAAAAAGTTACAAAATCCAAAAAGATTTTAGGTGTGTTTTGATAAAAAAAAAAAAAAAAAAAAAAAATTCAGAAAATCCAAAAGATTTGCATTTCTGCTTTATTTTTGATATCCGGGGATGCTTGATGGTTAATTTCTGAGATTTGATAACACCATCTGGACTTTGTAACATTCAAAATGTGAAAATTTGAGTTTTGGAAGTTTAACGGATTGAAAAATGTTGAACGGGATTCGAATTCGTGATTTGGCGAAATTTTCAGATTTTTCCATTTCACATTCGCCCCTTAAATGGGTCGAATGTGGAAAAATCATCTCATTCGGCCGTTTTTGTTTTGGGCGAAGGTGGATATTTACACTTCCGAGTGAAAATTCCACTTCCGGGTATAAGGTTTCACCTTCGGGTCTTCAAAAGGGGCGAAGGTGGCCTGCTTCTACATTCGTGTCATTAAATTGGGGCGAATGTGGATTTAACCCACATTCGTCCACTACAACCGGTCGAACGTGGACTTCTTTATATATGTCATTCACCTTCGAACCGTTCATTCACAAATTTTTTCAAAAATTGTATCCTAACCAGACCTTGTTGCTCGTGCAATTTATGTTTCCTTGATTTGTTCCCTGATCATTGCTCATCATTTTAACCCTAATATTGCAGGTAATGGACAACAAAACAGATCCAAATTGACTGTTTAACGAACGGGACCTAGGGTTTCTGTTCTAGTGATATTTGATGATTGTTGATGATTGATTTTGATTGCCGATCATTTAACATAGGTTTTAGGGGGAGATTGTGGAAGGAATTAGGATAAAAACATGTTTAGATGATAATTTTGATCGATTGAACACATAGAACCCTAATTCCACTTGAAAACCTATGTAAAATGATTAATTGATAAAATTGGTAATAAACGAGTGTTAGTCGGCCTTTTTAGTAAACATTAGAATCAAAATTGTAGTTAAAACATAAAATGGCAAAATTTCAAATTTTGGGGGTAAATTTTTCACTTTCGGGTGTTTCTGAACGGGCGAAAGTGGAAAGATTTGGACGAATGTATAATAAAACGGACGAATGTGACTTTTTATCAAGATCATATTCACTTTCGTCCAATACAATTTCACATTCGACCAGTTATTCCCACATTCGACCATTTTTAAACGGGCGAACGTGCAGAATAATTTTTGACCAAAATTTTTATATTTTTTTGTCGTTTTTGTGTTTTGACGCGTTTTATTGATTTTCATGTGCAGATGGCTGAACAACCCGAGAATATTGAATCACCAGCAGTGAATGTTGAGACTCCAGCAGAGATCACAGTTCAAGATCCAGTCCCCGTAGCTGAAACATCTACTCCGAGCAGTTGGCCTTTCGAACGATCGCACAACTGTTGCGCGTATCTAGGAGATGTGGAGAAGAACACGGAGTTTACAGGGATTATTGAATTTCTGAAGAGGAGCAGGATTGTACATGCTCTAGCCACACCAACCATCATTTATAAAGACATAATTGAAGATTTTTACCAGAACGCTAAGTATGACTACTGGGAGAATCAGACGATCATCAAGAGCAAGATTCAGGAGATGGAGATGTTCTTGACTGAAGCTGACATTCGGGAGGCGTTACAGATTAAGTTCGAAGATAGTGAGGATCCCAGGGAGTTATCTTGGACAGAACAGAAGGCGTGCTTCTTAAGGATGAAATACAAAGGTCCTATTACTGACGGATCGATGTATAAGGGGAAGCTGGGAGTGCAGTACAAGTACTTTGCACATGTTCTGATTCATGTCTTTGGTTGTGTGAGTGGTGGTTATGACGTGATGAGAAGGAGTTTGAGCTCATTAATGGTTGCGTTGACACTCAACAAACCATTTAATGTGTCTGGGATGATTCTTGACCACATGCTGGAGATGCTGAAGGGTATAAAGTTTAAGAAGTTTATGTTGTATCCAAGGTTTCTAATGATGATCTTTGACTATAAGTATCCAATGCTGAAAAAGGATCCGACAATGATTCTAGGTCAAGATCACATGAATATTAGAACCTTGATGAGGATGAAAGGATACAAAGGTGTAGCTGACAGTGAGAAGCCACCTAACAGGAGATTGTTTGGCGCTTTGGCTCGTCCGGATTACATTGATCCAGGCAAGAACAAAGCTAGACATGATGAGAGTGACTCAGACAACGATGATCCCTTAGTGTATGTTGATTCAAGCACTAAGCGGAAGCGTCAAGTAGTCAATCCTGGAGCCAAAGGGAAGGGCAAGGGAAAGGCTATTGATCAGGGAAGCACAAAGCAACAGGCTGCTAGAAAGAAATCGACGGCGAAGAAAGGATCGGGTTTGGTGGATGAAGAGTCTGTAGATTCGGAAGAGACTGAGGTTGATGAACAGTGGAATTCTGATGACGAGAACGTGAGGACCACCAAACGTAAGGCCACTATGGTTGGTGAGTCTGAATTATTGAACCAGTCGATTGAAGAAGCTGAGAGACAAAAGAAATCAGTGGAAGATGAAGGTTTAGGAGTTGATCTAGCTGAATTGAGTGTTGGAGATACAGTAGTTGTGAATTTGCCAAAGAAGACAAAGAAACAAAAGACTATGGCAAAGAAGTCTAGTGTGAAAGAACTGAGAGAAAAAGAATTGGCTCAGTTGCTGAAGGGAAAGAGATTACCTGATGCTGGTACACCATCCAAGTTATCTTCACCAGTTGCTAAGAAGCAGAAGAAAGGGAAAGAGGCAGAGACTTTACCAATCGATCAGTTCAATATCGATATGGATAAAGTGCTCGATATGTTTAGGAAGCCTCAAAAGGAGAAAGTTGTTGAAGTTGAGCCCTCCAGATCTAAGTCAAAGAAAGTGACTGTTGACGATGATGTTATGAAACAAGTCAATAAGAAGATGGAGGACATGATGAAGATGTTGATTGCTCAACAAGCTGAGATTACTAAGTTCAAGCAGAATGAGGAGAAGATGCTCCAAATTGTAGTTGCTTCGAAATCGAATCAGGATGATATTAATGATAAGATTAAACTGATTGAAGCTAAGAATGAGAAGCTTGAAAGAAGATGTGATAGAAACAAGAACAAGATCAAACTGATCAAGGCTGACAACAAAGAATTGAAGAAGGAAAACAAACGTCTTTGTGGTTTGATTGAAGAGCTGTATAGCAGAGCACCCCAGCTGAAAGAGGGTGAAGAAGATGAAGAAGAAGATGAACAGAAAGTTGATTATGAGTATTCGGATTCTGAGAAAGAAGATGATGATGATGAGGATGATGATGGATCGGATAAAAGTGATGATGACAATGATGATGATGATGACAACAATGATGATGATGATGATGCTGAAGGTACAGGGAAAAAGAAGGGTGATGAGTTTAGCAGTGGAAGTGATCATGAAGGAGGAGATGATACTTCTAAATATAGTTATGAGAAGAGAACACCTCAGAAGAAGAAAGATACTGGAGAATCGAGTTCCAAGAAGAAAGGTGGGAATGTAGATTCGGATGAAAGTATCTTCTGGAACGAAAAGGTGAGATCTCTGTCTGATGATGCTAAACAGATATACAAGAATATGTTGGAGAAGAGAGAGTGGACCATTGAGTTCACAGGATGCTTCGCTGAAATATTCCAGACTGATGATCTGAGATATGAGCTGGAATATGAAGATCCAGATCTTGAAGAAGGGGAACTACCTGCATCTGTGGCGAAAGAAATATTAGATGGTCTCGCACAGAGGGTAGGGAAGACGTTTGAGGAGTTTATGATGGATGAATCGACTCCTGATATTCCTGAAAAGGATATGGGAAGTCATTCAGATGATGTGCAGACTCCAGAAAACAATGAAGTTGAGATTGAAGATATTACTCATGAAGAGTTTCCCCAGTATTTCAGAAAAGAAGATGAGAATGAAGTATTTCCTGACTTCACAGAGATACCAAATAAGTCAGCGAAACAAAAGGCAAAGAAAAGAAGCGAAGAGTTTGTTGAGAAGGTGTTTGGTAATGAAAAGAAAGATTCTTCTAACCAGTCTGATGAGTTGAAGAATTATTTGAAGAAGTTGAAGGAGATGGATGAGAACCGACCTAAGCCTGAAGCTCAAGGTAACTTTTATCGATTTCATAATGCCAAGTTCAAAGGCAGAGCTCTCGGGTGGACTTATCTAGGCAGACTGAAGTGTATTGCTGCGAAATGGGAAACCGGAATTCTGTATTTCAACAGATTCTGTGACTTGCTTACTCTACCGTACTGGGCGGTGAGAGATTTATGCAGATTCCCAATGTCATGAGCCGAGGTAAATGGATCGCATGTCGGTTGGTGCGCAGACAAATTGGTTTGGGAAAGTCGCACAAGATGGAACAGGTTCAAGCCTCAATATCCCCGTAGAAAAGTTCATAGGGATATTGATCCTCAAACCAATATGAAGCGTGTGACTTTGATATATAAAGCACCAAATGTGATGAGAAAGATACCGTTGATGCCAATGCCACAGCATTTCAGTGCTGATTTCATATTCTGGTATTACGATTGGAGGAAGGCAGAAGCAGTGATTGTGTTGAGGGATGGAAAGGATAAATACAAGCATGTACATGTATTTGATCCTATGTGGCTGATCAATTGCACATTCGAAGACATCATCATGTTGTTCTTTAATCCGATTTACTATGAACCCAACGACTTTGCTCAAGCGAGAAAGTATACTCAAGTTGTGGGAGTTTGTTTTGCATATGACATAAACGCTGGAAGCAACTTGGAGGGAAAACTTGGCAAGACTGTGAAGATTGCTAATGTGTCAAAGCCTGTGAAGAAAACATTCGAGCCGCCAATGACTTCTGAGCAGAAGAAGCAGCTCAGAATCAAACTGATGAACAGGACGATGGACTATCAAAGAAAACTATCCAATCAATAGTCGAGGGGGAGTTTGTTGATGCGTTTTGCGACTAAGGATTGGATATACATAATTAACATATGTTAGTGGATAGCCGAAGGTGACTTGAAAGGGGCGAATGTAGATATTATGGGGCGAAGGAAGAAGAAACTGGGCGAAGGTAGACTTGGACTGGGCGAATGAAGAATGGACATGGACTGAAGAACACATTCGACCACTTGCAGTGGGCGAATGTGGAAAATGCTCACATTCGACCATCTGCAAGGGGCGAATGTGCAGAGCCTATATATAGTTTTTGAGTTTTTGATTATAAAAGAGAGTTGTCATTTGTGTCCAGGTTCAGATCAGGTTTAGGAGTGTTTTTGAGAGATTATCTGTGTGATTCTAGATTAACATAAACAGTTGTAAATGCTTATTGATTGAAAGTTAATCTATGAAAATGATATTGAAAATGATCTTGATTGTGTCGTGATTTGCATCTTATCAATTTGTTCAGATCTAGGGTTTCCGCACCTAGATTTGTGACTTGTATGATCGTGTAATCCTGTTTTAGATAAAAATCCAACGCTCACAAACTTCTCTCCTGGATTCAACATCGTGCATGGCACCCCAAAAGGTTCTAGATACTCTAAGTTTGGCTTTCGTCGGTGTAACAGTTCATAAGATGTTTTTCCAAACTTCTTCACTGTTAGAACCCGATTTAGTGTATAATTTGCTGCATAAATCGCCTCGTTCCAGAACATTACCGGAAGATTTGAATCAGCAAGCATTGTTCTAGCCGCTTCAATTAGAGTCCTATTCTTTCGTTCAGCAACACCGTTCTGTTGTGGGGTGTACGGAGCCGAATATTCATGATGTATCCCTTTGCTTTCACAAAGTTCAACCATCTTGGCATTTTTGAACTCCGTCCCATTGTCACTCCGAATTCTCTTTATCTTCACATTGTAGAGATTCTCCAATCGAGTGAACAGAACTTTTAAGTTGTTAAAGGTGTCACTTTTGTTTTGCAAACACATCACCCATGAAAATCTTGAGTAGTCATCAGTGAAAACTAAACAATAAAGCTCTCCAAGATGACTTTTGCGCTTGACCGGTCCGAATAGGTCCATGTGCAATCGCTCAAGTGGCATCTCTACAGAGTTGACTTTCTTTACTTTGTGGGACTGTTTGTGTTGCTTCCCCATCTTACAACTGACACACTTGTCATTCAGATGGAAATGTTTCACGTTTACTCCATCGACAAGCCCATTTTTCACAAGTTGATTCATTTTTCTCAGATGAATGTGCCGCATTCTTCGGTGCCACATTATCGATTCTTTCTCAGTCGCTTTGGATAGAAAACATGTTATTTGCCCCTGTGATGTCATCGCCTTGGAAATATCAAGAATATAGAGATTGTTGACGCGAGGTGCCATCAACATTATCCACTCCTTTGGAATTTTGAAGCCCGGTTTGAGAATATAGCAGGATTTGTCATCAAAATGCACAGAAAATTGTTTATCACATATTTGACTGACACTCAACAGATTATAATCAATCTGCTTCACATAAGATATACGCTCAAAGCTCACTATCCCATTACCCACGCTCCCCTCCATTGTGATATATCCACCTTTATTACCAGCGAATGCGAAATACCCTCCATTGATGTTTTTCACGTCGAACAATAATGCTAGATCCCCTGTCATGTGTCCTGAAGATCCACTATCAACAATCCAAAGACTGCTAATAGGGCCAGCTGAAGCTCCCTGCACACAAAAAGTAAATCATTTAGTTCTTTCGGGGGACCCAAGCCTGAGTCTTGGGCCTTTGAACATCAGCTTTCAAAGAAACATTCTCATTAACATTTTCAACAACTTTTTGTTTTGGATGAATCTTTTTCTGATTGTTCAAAACAGTTTCCTTTTTCTCATTGACCTTTGAAGTAGAAGCTCCTGGAGTACCATTGGGTGACCAGGATTGTTCAGACCTTTTAAGAATGCGAATCTGAGATTTTGGATTCTCAGTCGGTTTCTGAACATTATTAACAAACGTAACTTTCTTGGTTACCTTATCTGAGTTAACAGACTTAGGTCCAACATTTGATTTAACAGTCGGTTTTTATGGAACCTTTTGCCTATCAATTGCTGCGTTCACCACAGGCTTCCTCCATGATTGTTCCATAGCTATCCGATTTCTTTGATCATATTGAATTGGACGATTGTTCCTCATTTGATGAAAATTGTTTTGATTATAAAACTGTTGTTGTTGAGGAAACACTCGTCTGTGTGGTGGAACATAATGATCAATCGGTTTTCTCATGGAATTTCTCACTTCAACCTCGTGCCTTTTATGCCTTACATATGGACACTGAGCAAGTAAATGCCCGCGTTCCCCACATTTAAAGCATGCACGGTACTCTTCAAAAACATATTGAGCATTTGGTTGAGCAAATGATCTAACAGGATATTGATCATTGTACTGTTGATTCCTCAAACTCTCAGGAAGTGGCCCTTTTGAGTAAATAGGCTCATGAAAACCATTAGCTCTGTTATTGGGTCGAATGAACTCTGTGACATGGATCTTTGGTTCTTGAGGAACATCCAAATACAATTTCTTTAAAATTGCTGGTGGAATCTCATTTGTTCTCTCATGTTTTGGGAACCAAATAGTGCTTTCTTGCCAAATCTTTTCTATTTTAGCATAGTTAGCATTTTTGATTGGAAATTCCTCATCAGAGATGATTTTATCGGATCCTTCCATCCGATAGAACACCTTGACAGGTTTGTCACATGGTTCATTCTCAACATCTTTATTCTCAAGATCCTTTTTAATCACATTCTTTTCAGACTTTTTCTCACGATAAGCATTTGCCATCGGATGCACATGTTGAGATGGTGAAACTGGTTCAGTAGTAATAATGTGATTTTCTTTTGGAATTTCACATGCATTAACAATTTGGTCATTACCAGTATCATCACTCTCTGAGTCTGTATCCACACTTTCAGCATAAACACCCTCATCATTCAAGCCTAAAATCGGTCTCACATCGGAATGAGGATCACCAATACTCGAGGTATTAGATTCAATTTCCGATGATGAGTCTGATTTTACCGAGCTCTCCGGTGTAACTTGGTGACAATTGTGATTTTCAAAAAGCACCGGAGATGGCACAGACTTGTAATTAGTGGTGTTATCATCTATGATGTGGTCTACCACGTAAGCAATGTGCTTATAACTTTCCAACTTTTTGTTTACTTTCTCAGCAAAGCATTTTATGGCTGCCATTTCCAACTTGGTATTTTCAATTTCATTGATATAGTTGTTAATTGCCAATTGTTTTAATGATAACGTATTTTTCAAGTCGGAAATGTCCTTTTTGTAGCCATCTAATACCTTGTTGAAAGCATTCAACTCTTTGCGAGTAGATTGACTGTTCATGATAGCACTATCACGTTGAACACGGAGTTGTTTATTCTCCTCAGTCAATCTATCACATGTGCCACAATATTTATCACTTTTAATATCAGTGCTAGACTCAGAACTTACAGGTTTTGGCAGATCAGTCATGGCCATCAATGCGAAATGAGCTTCCTTTCCAGTAAAGAATTTAGAATAGTCAATCTTGGTGAAAGCATCATTAGCAATGCACGACTTCCTTGTCATCAGAAAATCTGCTTCTGCTAGCAACTGATCAATGTCAACATCTAGTGGTGTAACACTTGCTTCCGTATCCGATTCATTGTCTGAATCAGAACAAACCGATTCACACTCCTCAGGAACATCAGAAACAGTATCAATCACCACTCCAGAATTAGCTTTCTCAACCTTAACCTCAACAGGTTCATTCTCCACATCCATTTCAGCCTCAGACTCATCACTTCCACACTCAGTTTCTTTCTTTTCATCCACCGTCACCGACTCTTCAATATCAACCTTGCAAGCAACGCAAGCCACATTGCCACCAGTAGTAATTTCCTCCACTCCTATTTGCAATCTCGACCAATCAAACCTTTCATCTTGTTGAGTCACCAATGCTTGATTCTGACTCGTGTTCTGTTGTGTCTCATTTGGTGTAGTGATCGGTATAACTGTTTGGTTAGTGTTGTTAGGAGATTGGTTTTGGATCTGGTTTGATGTGTTAGGTTGTCTGTTTTGGTTGTTGTTAGAGTTATTTTGACGGTTTTGATAATTGTTGTTGTTTTGGTAAGAAACTCGGTTTTGGTTTTGTTGTTGACGATTCTGGTAGCTAGCATTGAATGGGTTTCTATTACCTTGTTTTGGTGGCTGGGTGCATTCACGTTTAAAGTGACATTTTTCTCCACAGTTAAAACAAGTAACTTTCTCCTTGTTGAACCCGTAGGTTGTGTTAGGAGAAGTTCCCAAATCTGTTCTACCTGTCTTTTCAATAAACTCCGTTGCTCTTCTCATGATGCTTGCAAAAGCCCATTGGATATCAATGAGTTCCATCTCTTCCTTGTCGATCTGTGCATAGTCTTCATTGGTTAAGTTGTTATTCCCAATTTGACTAGCAACAAGTCCGTTGTAAGATGAAACCATTGCAGAGACTAGTGCAATATGTTGCTAAGCAATTTCCACTGTCACATTACCCAAGTTAGAAGTCTCCAAAACCACTTGTTGTTGATTAGGTTGAGTAACTTGGTTCATTGGTTGTTGAGATTGGTTAGCAGTATAGAAAGCTGCTTGTTGCATTGGGGAGAATGGTGGAATATAGGAATTGTTATATTGTTGTTGTGGTGGTGGTTGTGTGTAAGATGGTTGTGAGTAGGATGAAGTTTGTGCCATATAATTGATGGTAGGTTTTGGTGATTCCATAACATTGGAAATGCAAGCAACATGTGGTGCAACTATCCCTCCTGAACTTGAGTTACTCACAGGAACTGAAGTGCCTCCAAAATATAAGCTAGGATTCTGAGGAACCTGTGCTCTTCTAGCTTTCCTCTTCTCTTCCATTTCCTTGTTTTCCAGCTTCTGTATGAACTCTTGAATAGTCCAGTATTGATATGCATCCTTCTCCCTGAGAACTTCCACATGCTGATCCCAGTAAGGTGGTAGAGCATCTGCAATCTTATCCACCAAATTCTTCATAGGAATCTGTATACCATAACTTGACAATTCAGTTAGCAAATGACTATATCTAGGAGTTAATTTTTTTAAAGTTTCATTTCCAATATAAGAAAAATTCTCAAACTCCTTTCTCAATTCATCCATCCTCAAACTTCTAGTTTTCTCATTCCCATCATGCCTCCTCTTAAGCACATCCCACAATTGCTTAGACGTTGTACAAGTCCCAAATTAATGCAATAGATCAATTGTGATTGCCTGAGTCAATTGGGAAAAGGCTTTCTTTTCCACAGCAAATTTCTTTTTCTCTTCCTCAGTCATGCTCTCCAATGGAACTGGTTCACCGGTATTCTCTAAAACTGGTGCTGTGTAACCTTTAGCAATCATACTCCATGCCTCTGCTCCCTCCACTCCCATGCCTTCTAAGTGAATCTTGAACTTGTTCTGCCACTGATTGTATTCTTGTATCTCCATGAGCTTCGGTGGCCGATTCCCGCTACCTGAAGACAAATCGTTAATCAATGTAGAAATAGCATTTGTAGTTTGAGTGTTTACCACCGCTGCTGCTACTCCCCAGTAGTCAGGTTGTGGTGCTGGAGGTGCTACACTTTGAGGCATCGAGCTCGTCATCGCCATGTAGTTAATCGGTTGCGAAGACTGTGTGCTCGTCTTTTGTGCTGCCACCGTCCATGGGTCCATCACTTGCTGTTGTGGTTGTGTCGTCGCTGGTCTCGGAGTAGTCGGAAAATTCCACATGATCACGAACTTCGAAAAAACCAACACTTAGAAAATTTTCCAAAAATTAGTCCTAGGTTCGCCCAAAATATCTCACTTTCGTCCCTTCTGATTCAAGTTCGCCCAAACTATATCACCCGAATGTAAAACTCACCAGAATGTACAAACACACTGACACTTATCCACGTTCGCCCAGAAAATTCTAGGTTCGACCAGTATGAATCTAGGTTCGCCCGCCCGAAAGTGAAAAATTTAACCAACAATTTCCAGGTTCGCCCAAAATTTCCTAGGTTCGACCAAACACAACTCACGTTCGCCCACTAAGTTCCAGGTTCGCCCATTTTCAGAAAATTTCAGATTTGAAAAACGGTTACACTTTGAAAAACGGTTATTTTGATCTCTGATTTTCAAAAGTTTGTGGATTTGAATGATCTTAATCAGGTTATGATTCGGAATTGATTTGGAGCAACTTTAATTCTTGGAATTTTAGATTTTAACCACAAAATCAACTTCAAATCAATCAAAAACACTCAAAAACCATTTTCATGCAAAAACAGATGTATTTTGATCAAAATTATGTCCAAATCAGCTCTGAGTTTATCAAATTTGTTGTTGTATGATCCGTATGGCTCTGATACCACTTTGTAAGCGAAAGATTTTGACTAAAACAGGATTAGATGATCATACAAGTTACAAAACCAGGTGCGGAAACCCTAGCTTTGAACAAACTGATAGAAGCTCAAATCAAAACACAATCAATATCATTTTCAAAGGTTTTCATAGATTAACTTTTGCATAAACTTGATTACAATCACAATTCTGTTAATCTAGATCAATTACAGACACTTTCAATCTAACCTGGAACCTGACCTCAAAACACACACAATTAACAACTCTCTTACATTCACAAATACACAAAATCTATATATAGAGTCTGCACATTCGCCCAGTTGATGTGGTCGAATGTGGACTTCTTCCACATTCGCCCACTTTATGGTACGAATGTGTATCTTGATCAAGCTCCATTTTACCTTCGTCCACTAATCTTCTACCTTCGCCCACTAGCTATCTACCTTCGCCCACTTTATCATATCTTCGACCAGTCAGCAAAACTTAACATATGTTAATATCCAATCACTAGTCGCAAAACGCATCTACACTACTGATGGCTTGTTGTCAGATTTTGTTAATACTTCTGAAGTACTTTCTTTGAAAATGCCAGGATTTCTGTTTAGAAAGTTTTCATGGAAAGATGTGCAGTCTTTCCCTTCAGAAGTTTCATTTGAAACAATTTTTCTCCCATCTTCAGTAGTTTTGGGAGAGAAATCTGTTGGTGTTTCAACATGATGGTACCTTATGCCAAACTTAACATTTGAAGCACTTTGTTTGTTTAGCAATAATTGATACCCCTTACAAGATTCCACCCATTTTTCACATGTGATCCTGGTGTCAGCAAGCTCTTGTCTGACATCTCCCAGGTCATTTAGCATGATTTTAATTTGTGCTTGGGTTTCAATAGCCGAGTCAGTTAATTTAGAAACTTCTTTTGTTTTAGCACACAGTTTTCTTTCTAAATCACATTTCATCTGTGTGTATTTTCTTTCTAAATCATTGGCTTTACCTTGTAAGTGCACATTTGTCTCTCTTATGAGAGCAAAAGTTTCTTTGCAAGAATTTGAGCAAAGTTTTGTCAAAGATTCTTTTGATACCTGTGACAATGCAGATTTTGAAGTACAGCCTTCAAATGCCATTAAGGCAAAGTTCTTTCTGCCATTGTCTGGTTCTCCCCAGTTGATGTCAAACACCTTGTTGTCTGCATCAGGATTGCACTCTGTGGTGTCAAAAGGGAGACTGCTCCAGTCAACATACCCTGAGGTGAAAAGACTTTGTTGAGAGGGTTGTTGAGGCTGTGGAGGATGTTGAGCAGCTGGAAAGGGAGGGATTGATTGTTGGCTCTGCATTAGTTGAGCAGGCATTTGAACATATTGTACTTGTGGCATGTATTGCTGTTGAGGAGCTTGTGCCTGTACAAAATGAGCACTCCCTTGAGTTCCATTATTCCTATTATAATTGGGGTTATAGTTATTTCCAGATTGTGATTGGTTAAAGCTAGAGCTTCTACACTCTCTAGCAAAGTGTCCCAACTTCTGACACTTGTGACATCTCAGTTTAGATTTGTCAAAACCAATTTTTGTATTACTGGTCAATCCTGGAAATTTCCTTCCTGACCTTTTATAAAACTTGTTAGTTTTAATGCTTAGCATGGCCAGTTGGTGTAAAATGTCCATTTCTTCTAAGTCATCACTGCTAAAGTTTTTCAAATCATCCATGATAAAACATAGATTATCAGCAGTTTGACTTTGGTCATCATTGTCATAACCTGGGAAAGATCTTTTAGATGAGATCCCAGTTCTTATGTCAATGTTGTCATAAGATCCATAGGAACAAGTTGGTGAGTCTTGTCCCAAAAGTGCTGTACTACCTGGAAGGTAGTCATCAGCAGTTTTACCAGATGATTGCAATTTCTTCTTTTGATCAATTTCTCTCTCAAAAGTAAGTAATCTCCCATGGAGTTTTGTAAGAGTGAGGGAGCTAAAATCTGGTGAGGATCTTAAAACAATGGAGTATGTTTCCCATTTGTCTGGTAAAGACCTTAAAAATCTATGTAGCATAGACACTGTTGTATAGGTCTGACCATTTAACTTTAGCTCAGATATTAATGATGAGAATCTTTCAAATTGTTGAGTTAAAGTTTCCCCATTAATATGAGCAAATGTCTCATATTGTTGAGCTAAAATCTCTCTGGTGTTGGCAATCACCTCTTCAGTTCCTCCAAACTGTTCTTTAAGACAATCCCAGAGTTCTTTGGCACTTTCACAATGTAAAAGGCCAGAGTATATCTCATTTGGGAGAGCCATTGCCAACATAGAGAATGCTTTTGCATCTAGCTCAAGTTTTAGGAAATCATCATCTGTATATTCTTTTGGGTCCTTAGGGACCTGAACATTAGTTTCAAGATTGACATTTACTGGTTTGTGAGGACCATATATCACAGATCTCTAACAACCTGTGTTGGTTCGTGACAAGGTATGTGCCATTCTCTTTTGCCATATGTTGTATTCATTTCTTACAAGCATGGCAGGTTTAGTGGCAGAACCAGTATTATGTGGATCCATTTTAAAGAGTATTGATTTGTTAGATAACTCTTTTAAGTGATGGATGTTGATAAAAAGTGAACTTTTGATCTTTTTATTGAGTATCAATAAGAGCTTTGTATCTGATTCTCAATTTGTTAGATTGATATGTGATCAGATAAACCAATGCTCTGATACCAATTGTTGGATCAGTTTGCTCTTTTGTTTAAGTAAGAACTTGCTATCTTGACACTTAAGTGTTTAGCAAGCTCTTGTATATCAGATTATAAGCACAGCGGAATGTATAAGTTAAAGCAACACTTTTTATACTTAGGAAGAGTTATTACTCCCCCTAGATGATTGAAACAAATAATGACAAGTATTTATTATGAATCCAAGCAGTAAATGAGAATTAGATACTTAGACAGATTCACAATAAATACTGAAATGGAATAGAACAGTGAAAGTGTTTGAAGGATTTTTCTATTAAAATCAATGTCTAAAATAGAAGGTTGAAGCCTCCTATTTATAGACGTTTACATACATGTATCTTGCCCAAAAAGCAAGTACAGAAACAACAGAAACAAGTTGCACAAGTTGCAACATTGAAACTAACAAATACAGCTAAAAGTAATAATAAACAATAAAACTACTGATGCAAAAGGCGGTGGAAAATATCTGATGCTAAGTGCTGATGAATGACAAACTACTGATGAGTAGTTTGTCTTCAGTACTTCTGAAGTGAACTTGTCTGGTTTGGACTTCAGAACTTCTGATGAAGTTTCTTCTTCAGCACTTCTCATATCTTCTCTTCAGCAGTTTCTTGTTTTCTCTTCAGTACTTCTATACTTAGCCAAAATGACAGAAGTGAATTAGACTAAGGTTTCCAAAAGTGGTTTCACCAATCCTCTTTGTCCTAACACCCACTTTTGATATAGATATCACACATGCTCGTTCACTTGGACAATGAGAGATATTCACCCTTGGAATGCCATAGTTAGAACTTGTGTGTCTTTTATATTTCGAGACCCCACGTGAGGTGAGAGAGTGACAAGATGATAAAGGAACCTAGGATACACCCATTCCATTTTCATTAGCCTTTCACAGATGTTCCCCCTCACCTAGTCACCCATCTTGAGTCTTAGCCTTCATTTCATCCATCACATCGAGCCCCTACCATGGTTTTGGGAAAGGAATTAGGTTGAAGGCAGTCAGGACACTCTTGAGCAGTCTTGGAATGAAGAGAACAAACTAGACGCCACGGTTTCCACCGAGGAAGTTTGGCAAAAGAGAAGAAGATAGCCATGAAGTGTCACCATACGAAAGAATAAGCTTCACCGCAACTAGCAGTTTACCCAAAAAAAAGTTGAGAAATAAGTCGAAGACGCTCCACAAAAAAAGGGCTTAGCGAAAACAACTCTATTTGAAGATTGATTTCGAGGACATTCCTAGCGGGGATTATTAAGTGGAAAATTGAACTGTTCACAAAGTATGGATGTTAGATCACGGGCGTGCTCACCTTGGAGTACGGGCGTGCAGGGGACCAGGACTGCTCAGAAGGACGTCCGGTACCAAAGGATAGTACGTGACTGTTGAGCACGAGCGTGCACGTCCTGGCATCTCTATAAAAGGAGACCTTCACCCATCATTTTGGCATCCCATTCCACACGATTCTCTCCCACCTTTATGCTATCTTAGGGTCTTGTGAGTGACCTTTGGAGCTTGGGATCACTCCATAAACACTTAGATACTGTGAGCTTTGAGAGAAAGCACATAAAATCTTCCAAAACCCTCTAAATCCTCTAGTAACCCTCCCCATGTTTTCATATCAAAACCTGTCTAGTGAGCTTTTTGTAATGCCATGTCTTGGCTAGGATTGTAGAGTGTTGCTAGGGTGAAGACTATCTTTGTATGGATTATATAATTTATGTATATTATTGAGTGATGTTTTGTGTTCTCATTTAGTTCTTTCTAATCTATCTTTGTTTGACGAATTAACTAATCAATCAATTAGTATTTGGTCTTGTGGGTGTTTTGATAGGAAGTGGATGGACTTATGAGTGTATCAATGGTGTGTAATAACCCACACATATGTAAGCTAACCGAATTCCACGTGTAGAGATTGGCCCATTTGTGTTTGGAAACATTCACACTTTATGGCTTAATCCTCAACTATAAAAATCTCACTTAGGATCGGTACAATCTTTATACTTGGTCCTAGTGATAAGCCAAGAGTTGGTTGTCGACTTAGCTTCATGGTCTATGTGCTAGCTTTGGCGCAAACACATTGGCTATGGGTTTAGCACCAGAAATCATCTCAAAATATAAAGAGACTAAATCTGCCAAAGCATTGTGGGATTCTCTTATTGAATTTTATGAAGGCAATGATGACATGAAGCAGAGTCACAATGACATGTTGCGGCATAAGTTTAATCAGTTCAGTTTCATTCTTGGTGAAACCCTTGAAAATAAAATTTGAAGATTCGTATCTCTAGTAAATGAAATGAAGACCGCAAACATAAATTTGAACAATTCTGAGATAAATAAGAAGCTGTTAAATGCTCTTCCAAAGAGCTGGGATACGAATGTTGTCGTGATCAAGGAGACGGAGGATCTTCAACATTTGTCTATGTCAGGAATCATCTCCATCATCAAAGCTTGTGATTCGGACAACAAGCAAAAGGTGCAAAATCTTAATGCTGCTGCTCAACCATGTGGCACACCTACTACGATTTCGACACCCGCTCCTGTTGTTCAAGTACCTGTTGAGTATCAGGTTCCTGTGTTGGCACGATATATCAAACATGCTTCACATGAGGTATTTTCTGATCTATGCTCTAATGCTTGTACTGAAAAGGCTAAATATTATGTAGGATATAACTCTGAGTTAGTAAGAGAAAACGATGACCTAAAAGGAAAGATTTCTTATCTTAAAAGCCGAACCCTGCCTACAAACTTAGAGTAGAAGCCTTACAAAAGGATGCCGTTCAATAAAATAATGATTTAAGCAATAAAATTTGCCTTGTAATGCATCAGAAGAAAGTTATTAACGAACTTAGTGCTGAGCTAGATTCTTTGAAATCAAAATTTGAAAGGGGTGGCGGCGCAGCTTGTTGCCCGTCTACCTTCTATTGTGATGTAACTTTCGGGTTTCGTTTTAATAAAAATGATAAAAAAATTTCATAAAAAATTGAAAATGCTTATTTCCACTTTAGAAAATTTGATTGTTCTAGTTAGCGTGTTGAGAAAATGATAAGTTCAAAATTCAAGTTTACGGAAAACAAAGGAGCTGGTATAGGTTTTGTATAAATTGCACCTCCCTACAATCACAACTACACCGGATTGCCTCTTTCGGATGAGGAAATAGATAATGAGAAAATTATGGAATATGGGAATGGGTTGGTGGTTCAACCCGCAAAGAGTGTTCCCATAAAGATAACAGAACCAAAGGAGTTAGTGGTAGAGCCGGTTAAGTTTATGCCAATTAAGATTGCTGAACCAGAAGGGCACTGGAAACAATCTAAGTATGGTGCTCCACTTAGTGATGTTCCTATTGCTAAGTTCGTTAAACCAGATTGCAATGAAATGAGCAACCATGTTAAATCTGAAAATAACAACTTTGACAATGTCAATGATGACACATCTTCAATAAAATTTAATGTTTCAATGGGGTCAATTGAATCGATGTTGTTTAAAATTATTTTAAAATCTATCAACTCTGACAGCCTCTCAAGTTCCTCTAGTAAGTCAGAAAATTCAGATGAATCTGACTCGGAAAATGTTGTTGATTCAAAAATTGTTGGAATATGATCAGTAAAATAATTAACTGCTAAATTTACATGTGTGAATAATTCTGATCTTCTACTTCGTGTGCAGATTCGGTAAATGTAGAGGATTGGGTTGAGGGGGATGATATTGTTTGCTTTGAAAAAGCTGATGTTTGTCTGAAAACATCAAATTTGTCTTCTAATGTTATCCCATATATCCCTTATGTGAAAAAGACTATTTCTAAGTTATTTGTAAATGACACGACTGATAAATATGTGCCGTTAAAACTTGTTGTGCAAAGTGAAAATTCTTTTCAAAAAAATGGAAATCGCATTTTTGTTAACTCTTGTAAACAGGTTCATGATGTTAAACATAAAGCTTAGAAACAATCAACATCACAAGGACAATCTTGTTCATACGGAAGTTCAAAATCTTCTAAACAGAGCAGAAAGTTTGAGCAATCTGCAAATAAATCATCCTACAGATCTTATTATTCACATTCTTCAGTTGGATCGAATGAACCAGGATATGCTCCTTACATGAAGAAGCAGACGTGTTATAATTGTGGAATTCCTAGTCACATTGCTCGAAATTGCACACATCACCCTTATGTTCCTTATTATAGACAACATCAAACGATTACACCTAGGGATAACTACTACTCTAAGTCGATGAAGGTTTCTCAACCTAAAATGAAGAAAAATGTGAATCCAAAGGTTAAACCATCTGATGGTGATTGGATTGCTGCTAAGAACAAACGAAAGGTTGTTAAAGAACAAAACTAGATTTCCAAATCTAAACAACCTTAAAAACCTAAGGTTACTACTTTAAAAGTAACAAAACCGTTTGTTAAGCCTAATTAAATTTGGAAACCAAAAGCAACAACAATTCCAAATTTACAAGACATGTATTTGAAAGAAGTGTCTTACATTGATGCTTCTGGACTGCCCAGGACCATTATGGCCTGGGTACTGATGTCTAATTAATCTCCTTATTCATGCAGGGACAACCAAGGAGGATTATAGACAACCACTTGTGTGTTGATGGTGGTTGTTTCGAGCAGTTGATCAGCGACATATCTATGTTACATTATGTTAAATCTTTAAACACATGATATGTTTCCTTTGAAGGAGATAAGGGAGGTAAGGTCAGCTTGGCAAGTATTTTTAAATTTGATGCAAAAAAATTAAAAATGATTGATTGGTCGTTATTTGAGAATGGTTATAGAAAAGAACAAAAAGATTTTTCTTATTTTAGGTAAATTTTATACATAAATTTGTCTTTTCCCTTTATTTATGCACAAAATTTAAGGGGAGAAGGGAGAAAATACAAAAACAGTGTTTTATTTTATTTATGTACAAAATTTAGGAGGAGATAGGAGAGAAAACAAGTAAAATTCAAAAACATGTGAAAAAGGAAAACAACAAAAAGAGTTTTTGTAGTATCACTTGTAAAAAAAGATGACACATGTAAGACCAGTATTGAAACGGTTAGGCTCTAGGGTGATGTGTTGGTAGGCTTAGTCCTTACGACTAGAAAATTGGTTGATCTAGTGACACACTTAATGATAAAATATGGCCTCAGTAGAAAACGTCACTTGGAATTGGTACATCTTTTATTTGAATGCTTGCGTGACGTCCCGATACACACTGTGTTCTAGGTCTGAAATTTTTTCTAAAAAACTCGTGTATCTCCTTTGTTTTGTGTAAGCAAAGACCTAGCTGTACATTGTCACACTATAGATCAAGCACACCAAAAGGGGCCAATGAGCCGAAAAAGATGTCAATGAGCACACCAAAAGAAGTCAATGAGCCCAAAAAGATGCCAATGAGCACATCAAAAGAGGCCCTCTAGAGCCCAAAACACCAAACCTAATCGTTTGAGAAATCAAATTGATTTGTATATTATACAATTATATTTCTAAATGATCTATTCTTTTCTCTTCTAAACCGAGTCCCAGTCAAGGTTTCAAAATTCTAGAACAGACACTGTGAAAATATGTGGTAGGGAAACTGCTTGCATGATAAAGTGTACCGCATATAATTCTAGCATTTGATTGTGACTTTCTTGAGTGTCCATAATCAATTCACCAAAACATGATAAATTAATCACAGACATTCAAATAAGAAGGTCTAAGGCAATAAGTTTAAGTGGACAAATATACTGGCAATTGCTTGGACCAACTGGAGTAGATCCGTGTTGATAAGTGTCCCCTGAGAAAAACAAAGTTTGTTTTTTTTCCTTATTGTTATATTTTTTTAGTTTATCTTATTTTAGAATTGTTTTATAAAATCAACCGTTCTTCAAGATTTGACCGATCATCCGCAGTGAAAGAAATCAAAAATTTTGTATAAAGGTACTCGGAAGTACTAGGTGTTTATGTGTATCGTGGATTCTCTGTTATTTTTAATTTTTTGCTTACAAAGTTATGAGAATGTGCAGAATTTGATCTGAATCAAGAAACATGGGTTGAAGAAGAATGATTTCCAGTTGCTGACATGCATGAAGAACCATGATGAGAAGATGTACCTGAGTCAGAAGAACTTGATGTAATTGCATATTTTGATAATGAAAGTACACATGAAGAAGTACCTGTGAAGTTGATTGAAAGAAAAAGACTGAAAAGGAACAAAGTTATGAGAATCCTCCTCTCACATCTTATTTTAGAAAGAGTTCAAGCAAATGTTGATGATAATCCAAATGTGGAACTTACTCCTAGAGAAGAAGAGAAGGCCCGAGTTTGAGAGTACAGAAAAGAAGACTTTCAACAAAATCAGCACCAACACCCCAGCAACAATCTAGGGGGAGATTGTTGGGTCTATAATAATGAGACTGATGCTATCAAATAGATATCAGTGATCCATATTCATGTTTTGCTATTTAAGACCGAGAACAATTAGGTTCTCGGTTATTTAAGGTGTTTGGGCCGAGAACTAGTTAGTTCTCAGTTAGGCTTGGGGTAGGCCATGTGTGCCAAACCTAGCATAGGACCTATATAATGTTTTATTCTATTCATTTGTTAGGTTAGCAGTTTACACATCAATAATATTTTTCTCTCTGGTATCAGACGATTCCTTGAAATCGTATGCTAGTTGAGTATTATCATTCAATCATATAATATTTGTTTCATGAATCGCTATCATCTTTGATTCCGCCATTGATTGATAGTCACTTGATATTGGGTTTAATAGTTTTCAGGACTTATAATTAGTCAAGTTGCTAACACACAAACAGATGAGGATACACCCCTTGAGTTACAAGTAACTCTTGGAAGTTTTTTCAAGTGAAGCAAACACTATAAATGTAGTGACCATTGTCTCACTTTTGGAAAGTGGTTACATTTGTTAGATTTTCTTCAAGGGAACATCTATTAAGTCTACAATAGTAACCACTGTTAAAGCAAGAAGTCCCCAGTGCGAAAAATAAGTGGCATTTGGTTCCACACACATTGAGTCACCACATGTGTCTGAGCCAAATATAACTACCACTGATAGGAATTCATATGATCCTATTAGTTTAAGTAATGGATCAAAATACCAAGATTTGATGGAAAGAGTCAGCAACATAGAGTCAACACTTTCAAACACGAAAGCCATGATGACTACTTTGGTTGAAATCTCAAAAAACCAACCATCCACTGTTGCTATTACCAAAGAACTTTGGGATTCTGTTTAACCTACGCTCAAAGGACTATGGCTGACATCAACTACAACACCCACTTGGAACTTATCAGAAGCATGGTTGAAGCCAAATATAACGACATACAAGCTGGCATCAAGGCTATCAAAGACCATTTGTTGAATACAGCTGGCTCTACCCCTACATCCTTTTATCAAGAAGACAATGAGTTCGATGATGCCAAAAAGGGGGGAAATGATCAAGACAAACTCAGAAAACTACCTCTTGTAAATGAAGGACTTTCAAAGCCAAAGTCAAGTACTAAGTCTTCTATGGAATAGTCTGCTACTAACCCTG
The DNA here is from genome assembly GCA_028751855.1 of Ambrosia trifida. Classification (NCBI taxonomy): domain Eukaryota; kingdom Viridiplantae; phylum Streptophyta; class Magnoliopsida; order Asterales; family Asteraceae; genus Ambrosia; species Ambrosia trifida. The sequence continues at coordinate 1,489,710 of CM054127.1, forward strand.
TGTCTGCTCAAACCACTGATAAGTCTGCTGAAAAAGTATGAACAGTGGTATTAGAGAAAAGTGTGGATGAAACACTTAAACAACTTGCTAAAAAAGTTGCCAGAGAAAAGCAGAAGAGGAAAGACACCATGGAAGCTAAAGCTTCCATTATAATTTGGGAAAAATTGGCTAGACAAAGGAGAAAGAAGATAAAAGGTCCTTTAAAAGGAGAAAAATGCCTACAAGAAAAACTAGGCCTGCACCTATACTCTCTAAATCCACTATCCAAAACTCTGTTGTTGAAACCGCTACTAAAACTTTATCTGCACAAACCACTACAACAACAACCACCAACTCTCAAACCATACCATCACCCATCTAAACCACATCTATTAGCACTAAAACTGTGCAAACAAATGTTACCATGACATCAACACTTCTCAACATTCTATCCACGTCACAACCACAAAACACACCATCAAAAAGGCCGCATCCTTCATCTCCAGATGACTGAACCCATGTACACCCCAACCGATGGCAGAAACATCGGGATGTCACGTATTGATGATTTTTCAGTAGCTCATGGAAAATAATAGATTTCATTATATGATTTAAATGAATTACATACAATTGTTCTACAAGAATTCGTACATCAAATTTAATAAAACTATGCACATATCTTCAAGCCTTAAGTCAAATCTTCAAGCAAGTAGAACCTGAAACATGTTAAGTTGAAAATATTTTTGGGTCAACAAAAGTTGGTGAGAATTACATAGGTTTTGATATTCGAATAAAATTGTTGTGCAATTCATGTGTCATGGCAATCTAGTCCATATGCAAAAACATACTAGAAGTAAATCGAGTGCATAATCAACCTTGTGACTGTTGTATTGTGGTACATCCCATACGCTCATGGTTCACTCGTTTATATTGCAGTAACAAACACCCACGTAACCTTTGTAGGAGGCACGTATCCGGGTGGGATTGTCAGTCCAATAGATCTATCAATGTATACCGTTTGGCTGATGAATGTTTATGCTAGAATTGTGCTTACCCTAGTCATGTTCAAGACATGATGCAACATAGAAATACACATAGACACATTGATGTTTGAATTGCATGAATAATGTTGTAACATGTTTCACCCCAAAAATGGTGATAAATAGAAAAGGGGCTATGTAAAACTCACCTTAGCAATATGTTATATCTGTTGAAAAATTGAATAATGGTGTTGCCCAAATGTATCAAGTATCACCCTATAATAAGGTAATAAATATGTCTAAGTCTATCAAGTCTACAAATGTATAAGTTCTAGGGCTTTGAATTGGGGATAAATACTTGTTTGGGTAATATCAAAAATGTTTGATAATTGAGGGAATATTAATAAATAAATAACCAAAAATCTTTTTAGGAAATTTAAAGTTATGATGGTCACAATAATGTGTTTAAAGTGTAAAAATAATTTTTATAAAATTATTTTCTTTAAAATAGAATATTAATTCTATTTATTACAAATTGCCAAAATTTAACTTTAATATTTAAAAATACTAAAATTAAAGAATTTTTATTTTAAAAATTATATTTATGTTCTAAATATTCAGAAATAAATTGTATAAAATTTTGGTGCAAAAATAATAAAAATTGAATTTATTATGATTTAATTATGATTAAAACTAACAAAAATTGATTAAAAATATAAAATAAATGATTTTTCAGAAATAAAAATCATTTCAGTAGATTTTATCATTGTACAAACTCAGGATAATTTTTGTGGAAATTTATAAAATTGTTTTGATATTTTAAAGGAATTTTATAAATATAATAGAATAAAATTGATTTAATTATTATATATATTAAATAAATTAATTTCAGAAAACTAAAAATTGTGGGTGAAACATTAACATCAGATTATCTAAGCATAATTATTTTAGAATTTATAAAAGAGTTTCAATAATTAAAAATGAATTTATAAGATTAAATGTAATATGTATAATTAGATGTGTTAAAAACCGGAAAAAAAGAAAAAGACTCGCCACTGTTGGGACTCGAACCCGGGTGGCTCACGAGGCAACCATCAGTCACAACCACTTGGTCCAGACCAGTGGTTGTGATTATTTCTGTTTCTAATAGAATAAATACGCTGTGTACAATCGAGTTTATCCCCAAATCTACTTTCGAAGCCCTAGATTCTGCAATAATTTGATTCACACATCAATGGCTCAATTGATCTTAGGGCTTTTAATGTGTGAACGCCAGAGATCAAAACCCACTAAAAACATTATACTTACAGTGCTTAATCGATCTCGAATGCTCGGTCAAACTTAAAAGTCAAACTGAAATCGTTTGATCAAGAACAGCGTTTGAGTGAAGAATTGAGGGGTTGAGTTGGGATGGCTCGCAGATGATCAATTTATAGGGTTAACGTCCAGATCATAGGATTGGAAAGTTTGACTCGTTTGAATAATTATATATGTAATTGATACGAGTTAATGTGCTTGACGTGTAATTGACGTGTATTGAACGTGTTAGGCGTTGGCGAGATCAAATGGTTAATGGTTTCCTTGATTATCATCAATTAAAAACAAAGATTGTGGGTTTGATGGTGTACAGTCACGCGCAGAGTAGCAATGAAGATGACAGCTCCTTATTTGAAAGGTGATAAATATATATTGATCCTAGATCTGATAACATAAAACAACATGGACCAGTGGTTGTGGTGTGAGTGTTAAGTGTGAACCGGCCTACTGCTCGGGTTCGATACCCAGCAGAGGCAAATTTTCTTTTCTTTTTTTTTAAAACAGTAATGGGGGTGTTTGGGCCGGGTAAGAGTGAAGGATAAGGGAAGTGGGCTGCGTTTCTGGGCTGCTGCTTCTGGGTGGGCCGCATAATGGGTTGGATTAACAACAACTTGGTTTTATTACCCATATAATTGTTATGATTTATTGGTATTATTATTTATTATTATTATTATTATTATTATTATTATTTTTATTATTATTATTATTATTATTATTATTATTATTATATATAAATATATATGTATATAAGTTGTGTGGTATTAAAATAAGGACTTAGGCACGTTATGAATGATAAAAAAATATATATATATAACATACGTATTAGAATTTGGGGAAAATTTTTGCGATGTTACAGTCTCCCCTACTTTTAGGAAACTTCATCCCGAAGTTAAAAGAAAAATGCCAGGTTTACAATTGGTCAACTACCGGAAACCTTGATAAAATTTCACACTACCTTAATGTACCTGTAAATTTATGATTACGTTCCGGACCGTAATTATCAATTTACCTTACATTAAGGTTTTGCGTCCTTTTATGACTCTACCGATTGTTGAGCAGGTCTGATAGTCTCCACCAGTCGTTGAGCAGGTTGTAGGGCCTCTCCCGACTGTTGGAAAGACATGATGACCTCTACCAATCGTTGAGTAGATTGTTTGGTAGTCAACTAATTGTCGTACAAGTAAGCAAGTATGATTATAGACATAGCAATCAGTTCACATTCAAACAAGCATGCACACAGATGTTATGATAATACTTGAATTTATTATTTGAATCAAAGGTGCAATACATGTAATTAAAGAGAAAGTAGACATTATTCAAATGGTAGGGTTTGCTGTTAAGTAGCTGGAGGGTTTCAAGCGGGGTTATTTGAAGCATCAAGAGCGTTTGTAGCAGGGATTCGACAAGCATCTGCAAGATGCCCATACCTTTGACAATTGGTGCACTGTCGGCAGGGTACTTGGGTTGGATGGTGATACTGGCAGGTGTCACACTTAGGTAGCTTCCCGTTGTATTGTTTCTTGTTGGGTGGGGCAGTGGTGTCTATTGCAAAATTCCTGATCTTACACTTCCCGTTGGTTGAGGCCTCGGTTTTGATTTCAACAGCAGGTTGGGGAGTATCCTTTTTCTTTTCCCCTTTACGAGTTAGGGTTCCTGCCTTCACATGGTTATCTGTTAGGGTGGCAGCCAAACGTTTTGCTTCCTCCAAAGTAGCAGGGTTCCTTCCCCACACCGTGTCTTGAATCTGCATCGGTAAGCCACCAATGTATTTTTCGATCGCAATGGGCAAAGGGGTGACTTTGTGGGGTAGCAGTAAGCTAAGTTCGTGAAAACATGTGTTGTAAGCAAGGTTTTCCCCACTGTCTTGAGCAAGATCATGAAATTCATCTTCCAGCTTCTTAATTTCATTACGAGGACAGAACTCTGTCTTCATAATGTCTTTAACTTGATCCCAAGTTAAGGCTAGCGCAGCTTCAGCTCCGCGAGTGCGTTTTTCTTCATTCCACCAAGTGAGTGCTCGTTTGTGAAGGACACTCATGGCATAACGGACTTTAAAGTTGTTGGGGCATTCACTGTTGATGAAAGTATTCTCATTACCCTCAAACCATTGCAGGAGTCCCGTAGCTCCTTCTTCACCACTAAACTTTGGGGGATTACAAGAGTTAAAGTGTTTAAGGGTACAGGCTGGAAGACCATTCCCATTCCCGTTGTGGTTTCCATTTCCATTCCCGTTGCCGTTGCCGTTCCCGTTGCCGTTCAACTGGATGACTTGAGCTAGTAAGTTGGGAACCAGAGTTGCGATTTGCTGCGCCATTTGTTGAGAAATGATTGCAGCCAGTTGAGCATCGACACCATTATTGTTGTTGTTGTTGTTAGTGTCATGGTTAGTATCGTGGTTGTGGTTGTGATTGCTACTTCCTTCATCATGATTTTCACCACTGTTAAGACGAGCACTGCGACGTGGAGGCATGATCTGTAAGAGACACAGGGAAATGAATGACGTTATATAAGGAGTGTAATCATTTATTCATTAATTAGAACGAATAAACGAAAACGTTGACTTATCAAAGATTCTAAATTCTAATAACATATGAAGACGTGCTTTAGCCTATAAGTGAACACTCATCCCGATAATTCCCAGGTAGGCATCCGGGTCCCTCGTCTGATTGGGATATATGCGCAATGCCAGCCTAGACAGAAGACTCAGAATACAGGCGTTCACCCTTCCAGATTGCACGTGTTCGTTATTAAAATCTAGAACTTCGACGAGATCTCAAGGTGGTTCAGGTTAAACCTGAGGATTTTGCCTTATTAGTCTAAGAGTGGATCCAGTGATGGAGAGCAACCTTCTTGTAGGGATGAAAGTAGGGATACGAAGTAGGAGGGAGATAGAGAATAGCAAGCAAAAGAAGCAAGTACTGGTTAAATCCTGTGGTTATAGACTAGATTATTTTTCTAATAACCTAATTCCCTATAACCATGGCTCTGATACCAATCTGTAACACCCCAACCGATGGCGGAAACATCGGGATGTCACGTATTGATGATTGTTCAGTAGCTCATGGAAAATAATAGATTTCATTATATGATTTAAATGAATTACATACAATTGTTCTACAAGAATTCGTACATCAAATTTAATAAAACTATGCACATATCTTCAAGCCTTAAGTCAAATCTTCAAGCAAGTAGAACCTGAAACATGTTAAGTTGAAAATATTTTTGGGTCATCAAAAGTTGGTGAGAATTACATAGGTTTTGATATTCGAATAAAATTGTTGTGCAATTCATGTGTCATGGCAATCTAGTCCATATGCAAAAACATACTAGAAGTAAATCGAGTGCATAATCAACCTTGTGACTGTTGTATTGTGGTACATCCCATACGCTCATGGTTCACTCGTTTATATTGCAGTAACAAACACCCACGTAACCTTTGTAGGAGGCACGTATCCGGGTGGGATTGTCAGTCCAATAGATCTATCAATGTATACCGTTTGGCTGATGAATGTTTATGCTAGAATTGTGCTTACCCTAGTCATGTTCAAGACATAATGCAACATAAAAATACACATATACACATTGATGTTTGAATTGCATGAATAATGTTGTAACATGTTTCACCCCAAAAATGGTGATAAATAGAAAAGGGGCTATGTAAAACTCACCTTAGCAATATGTTATATCTGTTGAAAAATTGAATAATGGTGTTGCCCAAATGTATCAAGTATCACCCTATAATATGGTAATAAATATGTCTAAGTCTATCAAGTCTACAAATGTATAAGTTCTAGGGCTTTGAATTGGGGATAAATACTTGTTTGGGTAATATCAAAAATGTTTGATAATTGAGGGAATATTAATAAATAAATAACCAAAAATCTTTTTAGGAAATTTAAAGTTATGATGGTCACAATAATGTGTTTAAAGTGTAAAAATAATTTTTATAAAATTATTTTCTTTAAAATAGAATATTAATTCTATTTATTACAAATTGCCAAAATTTAACTTTAATATTTAAAAATACTAAAATTAAAGAATTTTTATTTTAAAAATTATATTTATGTTCTAAATATTCAGAAATAAATTGTATAAAATTTTGGTGCAAAAATAATAAAAATTGAATTTATTATGATTTAATTATGATTAAAACTAACAAAAATTGATTAAAAATATAAAATAAATGATTTTTCAGAATTAAAAATCATTTCAGTAGATTTTATCATTGTACAAACTCAGGATAATTTTTGTGGAAATTTATAAAATTGTTTTGATATTTTAAAGGAATTTTATAAATATAATAGAATAAAATTGATTTAATTATTATATATATTAAATAAATTAATTTCAGAAAACTAAAAATTGTGGGTGAAACATTAACATCAGATTATCTAAGCATAATTATTTTAGAATTTATAAAAGAGTTTCAATAATTAAAAATGAATTTATAAGATTAAATGTAATATGTATAATTAGATGTGTTAAAAACCGGAAAAAAAGAAAAAGACTCGCCACTGCTGGGACTCGAACCCGGGTGGCTCACGAGGCAACCATCAGTCACAACCACTTGGTCCAGACCAGTGGTTGTGATTATTTCTGTTTCTAATAGAATAAATACGTTGTGTACAATCGAGTTTATCCCCAAATCTACTTTCGAAGCCCTAGATTCTGCAATAATTTGATTCACACATCAATGGCTCAATTGATCTTAGGGCTTTTGATGTGTGAACGCCGGAGATCAAAACCCACTAAAAACATTATACTTACAGTGCTTAATCGATCTCGAATGCTCGGTCAAACTTAAAAGTCAAACTGAAATCGTTTGATCAAGAACAGCGTTTGAGTGAAGAATTGAGGGGTTGAGTTGGGATGGCTCGCAGATGATCAATTTATAGGGTTAACGTCCAGATCATAGGATTGGAAAGTTTGACTCGTTTGAATAATTATATATGTAATTGATACGAGTTAATGTGCTTGACGTGTAATTGACGTGTATTGAACGTGTTAGGCGTTGGCGAGATCAAATGGTTAATGGTTTCCTTGATTATCATCAATTAAAAACAAAGATTGTGGGTTTGATGGTGTACAGTCACGCGCAGAGTAGCAATGAAGATGACAGCTCCTTATTTGAAAGGTGATAAATATATATTGATCCTAGATCTGATAACATAAAACAACATGGACCAGTGGTTGTGGTGTGAGTGTTAAGTGTGAACCGGCCTACTGCTCGGGTTCGATACCCAGCAGAGGCAAATTTTCTTTTCTTTTTTTTTAAAACAGTAATGGGGGTGTTTGGGCCGGGTAAGAGTGAAGGATAAGGGAAGTGGGCTGCGTTTCTGGGCTGCTGCTTCTGGGTGGGCCGCATAATGGGTTGGATTAACAACAACTTGGTTTTATTACCCATATAATTGTTATGATTTATTGGTATTATTATTATTTATTATTATTCTTATTATTATTATTATTATTATTATTATTATATATAAATATATATGTATATAAGTTGTGTGGTATTAAAATAAGGACTTAGGCACGTTATGAATGATAAAAAAAATATATATAACATACGTATTAGAATTTGGGGAAAATTTTTGCGATGTTACAACCCACACCATTATCATTTGAACTCATTCAAGCCATTCCTATATCATTTTTTTCCAATCCAAACCACTATCACCACCACATCTGCACATCCATCATATCCACACCCACTTCCATCACTAGCCATGCAATTCCCTTTGGAACTCATTGCCACATCACCTGAATAGAGTCTTTCTACTATATGGAGGATTCAAATTGACTATGTGTCCCATCTCTCCAAAATTAGCCGAGGCCAAGAAATGCCGATGAGTAAGTTAGACTTAATGGCAACAGGCTCGAGACATTGCAAAGGAGAAATGTAAAGGGAAGGATTTCATGACCTCTTAGAGTATTTTATCAGTAGAGCTTAGCAAAGTTAGGAAGATTAAAGACTATGTTAAGGATCTAATCAAAACTCTGTCTGAGAAGCCTATCACCGATTACCAAGAGTTGGTCAGGGAATTGAGGGGAGACTATCTTGACCACATAATGCAGTATAACCATATCAAGTGGACTGATGAAGCTGAGTAAGCATTACAACAAATAAAAGCCCATTTGGCATCTGCCCCAACCATTTCTACACCGGAAGCTGGTGAGATGATCTCTATCTAAGTATCAATCACTGAAAAGGAAGTTAGTGCGTCCTAACCATCGAGCGAAACAAAACTCAGGTACATGTTTACTTCTTCAGTAAAGTACTTAAACTAGCTGAGATCTAGTATCCCCTTTAGAGAAATTTGCTCTTGCTCTAGTCTAAACAGCTTGATGGTTTCGAAGATACTTTCAGGCCTACCAAAGCATAATGGTCACTGACCAGCCTATTAAAAACATTCTGGAAAGTCCTGAAACCTCCGGACGCCTTGGAAAATGGGTCGTTGATCTAGGTGAACATAACATCACATATGTTCCAAGAAAAGTAGTCATAGCCCAGATTTTGGTAGACTTCATTGTCGAAACTCAAAAACATGACATGGACAAAGTCAATAAGGTTTCAAAAGACGTTGAACCCTTTGACCCTAAAGCCTGGAAGCTCTTGACTGATGGGTTTTTCAATATTGAAGGGTATAGAGTAGGCTTGGTCCTAATAAACCCTGAAGGATTAGAGTTCGCTTATGCCTTACAACTTGAATTTCATAGCACCAATAATGAAGTTGAATATGAAGCTCTGATCGTTGGCTAAGGCTTGCAAAGAAAATGGAAGTTGACAAATTGGAAGTTTCCACTGACTCCCTTCTCATATTCAACCAAGTGAATGATATTTACATAGACAAAGAGCCCTATATGAAGAATTACAAGTCTAAGTGCAAAGAACTCATTCGAACCTTCAAGAAATGTACTATCTGGCAACTACCTCACTCACACAACAAAAAAGCTAACACCCTTAGCAAGCTCGCTTCATTTACCTTTGCTCATATTACTAAAAGAGTTATCGTTGAAGTCTTAAAGACCCTTGAAGAAATAAAAGTGTAAGATGCTATCACTGAATCTGGTCAAAATTGGATGACTCCAATCACAAACTTCCTGGAAAAAATGGAGAACTCCCGGATGATCCAACTGAAGCTAAAATGGTTCGCATTAAGGAAAGGCAATATGTGTTGAAAGATGAAAAACTTTACAAAAAAAGTTATATGGCACCCTTGCTTCGATATGTTAGTCCAGAATAAAGTAAATACTAGATCATAGAAATTCATGAAGGTATTTGTGGAGCCCATTCTTGTCCAAGAATAGTGGTATCAAAACTCATGAATCTAGGTTACTTTTTACAAACCATGCACTGAGATGCCTTCGAGCAAATACTAAAAGTGAGGCTTACCAACTTCATGCTACTATCTCTAAAAGCCCAAAACATGATCTCGTAACTATAACCTCCGCCTGGCCTCTTCACAAATGGGGGATGGATATTGTTGGTCCTTTCCAACAGCCAAAGATGGGATCAAGTTCTTACTAGTTGCAGTCAATTATTTTTCTAGGTGGCCGAAAGTCAAGCCTTTAGGTACTATTTCAGGGAAGCACATTATTGAGTTCATTTGGAAAATCATCATTTGTAGGTTTGGCCTACCATGAGTACATGTCGCAGATTATGGCAAACAACTAGCTGAGAAACCACTCATCAATTGGAGTAAGGAATACAGAATCCATCATGTCTTATGTTCGATTTCATACCATTAATCAAATGGTCAAGTTGAAAGGATGAACCAAAGTATCATTGAAGGCATCAAGGCCAGACTGGGAAGATATGGAGCTTTTGGTTTGAATAACTCCCCGACGTCCTTTGGGTCATCCAAACAACAGAAAAATCAAGTTATCTAAAAAATCAATTTAGCTTGGTCTATGGCTCCAAGGTAGTGATCCCTGTTGAAATTGGGATGACTACATGTCAAACCTTTAACATTAACCCCAAGCAAAACAACTCCAAGGTAATTTTAAACCTAGATCTCGTGGACGAAGCAACAGGTCAAGCAAACATCCATGAAGCAAGATACAAGCAGAAGATGGAGTCACACTACAACACCAAAGTGAAGCATGAAACATTCAAGCAAGGAGACATGGTCCATCAAAATAATGAAGCAAGAAAGAAACAAGATCAGGCCAGGCTCAGCCCAAAATGGGAAGGACCTTATGTCATTCTCGAAGCCCACAAAGGTGGATCTTACAAGCTTGCAAATCAATAAGGAAAGAAGCTTACTCAACACTGAAATGAAAAGAACCTTAAAAGTTTCTATGTATAAAGGTAATCAAGAGTGGTCAAGTAATGCCTACCACTTATTTTGAGTAAATAATTAAGTATAGAATGAATTAATCCAACGTTTCCAATCAAACAATAAGTATTTTTTTTTAACCTATAAAAGGTTGAGTACCTCATAATTTTCTCCATGACACATGGCATGTAAGGGGATGAGCTCCTAAGCCAAATCCCTCAATAGGTTCAAGGCTTAAAAGGATCTATGTAAAGGGTGAGTTCCGAAAACAACACAACTCCATGGGACTTAGATAAATTTCGAAAACATGTCCCATAGATAGGTTTGAACAGCCTACACCAAATGTTCCATAAGTTTTTGCTAATGGCTTATGACAAACAAGCACATAATATTACTATGTTCGAAAACATATGATAATAAATGTCTTTATTACCTATTCAATAAGTGGAACGCATTAGCTGTCCGCTCTCAGGTTGGGCAGTAAGGGTCGGAGAAGGGCAATCACTCATTCTTAAAACCAACGTTCTTAAGGCCAAAGAGTCTATGATGCCTTTAAGGTCAAATTACTGCAGCATCCAACCCTAAAAGGACAAATGGTGAAAGCACATACCCCAATAGACAAGAACTATAAAAATCAAACAACAACAAGGAGACTAAACCAAACATCACAAAAGAATAAATAAAGACAAATCCCACACAACCAATGCATAAGATAATATTTTGCATTAACCATCTCATACGCAAGCCATAAATCTTGCAAAACCATATAAGAAATTGTTTAAAGTGCTTCTAGGGCCAAATATAACAAAAGAAACCATGAAAGATTTCCAAATGCATAATTGTTTAAATACATGCCATCATTATTTTAAATTTAAGTGCTAAGAGATCTACGAATAAAGATCACTACTGGCCAGAAGGAAGGGAAACCTCACTACATGTAGGGGTATACTTCGAAGTATCATTCTTCGAACCACCTGCTCCAACAAAATTTGCCTTCTTCCTCCCAACCTTCAGAAGCGGTTTCTTCACTATCTCCCGAATCAGATCTCTTCTTAGAAAGGAAGTTTAACACTTCTTAAATTGGTGTTTTTAGTTTTACCTTTTTTTACCTAAATATATATTTATTTCGCAAATAAACACATTTGATGAGGATGGCAAGTAAATAAGCAATAAACTGCAACGCTACCCTCATTTTGAATTACGAAACCTATTCAACTAAAGATAAACCTTTGATTCTTGGAGCTCTGCAAATTACTATGGACCACCTACTTTCACATTGGGTTTTTCACGGTGGCCCATGAGAAACTGTTGGTTACCGGTTAATTACAAGATGTAAGTATAGGTATCAATTAAGTATATGCTTAAAGTATATGTTTAGTGGAATTGGCCACAGAATTAATAAGAGAACTTTACAATGTGAAAAAAAAGTAATGCATATGGACAAAACACAAAAAAAGCACAACATTTTGTATAACTTACTAGCACTATACAATTATGCGTTTAATTCTTTACCCGTTTGAGCAATGAGCAAAGAGTTGGCATCTCAAGAACTACATATTATAGAAGGAAACTAGTAGAATTCTCATGATGTAGAAGCATTTCATATGTGTCTGTAGCTTTCGAGTTGATCGCTTTAGTTAGTTTGTCTTCTATGTTTGTTATGTTTTAGTTTGTATAGTGCCATTCGCTATATCGTGCATACGAGTGAGTCTTGTGTCTATGCGAATGGGTCAGGTTATACTCATTCGTATGCTTATAGAGCCATTCGCAGAGTCATCTATGTGAATGGGCTTGGTCTATATATATAGGTGTCATGCAGAGTTTGGTAGAGTTTTAGTCAGTTGGTCCGTTATCATGGAGCGCCAATTCTCTGTTTGAAAACCTAGAACAAGCTGATTATCATATTTAGAGTCTGTAATTGTTATTTGATCAATATAATGATTATGATAAACATTGAAATTATTTCTTGTGCATGATTGTCATGTTTTATATCACTTTGCTAGATTGAGAAGGGTTTTCGCACCTCTTGGTTTACAAATCGTGCAGATTATTGTTAGTTTGATCATCCTCGATCCTACACATGAGCCTTATGATGAGAATTTGGTCGGTATCAATTCATTTTATTAAATACGGATGCTAGGTATATGGTAGAAAAAAGTGGATGCTTGTCAATAGAGGGATGAACCCATATTCCTGATCATCTATTGAGATACATGAATACCGAATAACTTACTTTTTAAAAAGTTAAAGATAGATGCTATATAAGAGCATCTTAAATATGAGAAATATTTTTTATACATCTAAAAAACAAAGTGTTGACAAATAAGATATTATCCCCCATGACTTCAAGACCATAAAAACTTTTTCTTGCTGACCTTCAAGGATGATGTCATAAAAACTTTTACGTATGGTATAAAAAATGAGCAAGAAAAAGTTTATTGTCTTAGTCATTTTTTATTCTGGACTCTAGCATAGTTTGACTTTTGAGGTTAATGAAATTTGTGTCTTTATGGTTTAATAGCACAATCAACCTGAATCCCGACTTTTAAATTCATGCTTTGCGAGTCTATGTGGTTTATATTGTGTACTCTATGAGTCCTTCCCTCTAACACTATTTGTATATTCCGTTACTTACCTAACAAATTATACCGATAGGAAAGGGGGCGGTGGGATTTGTCTTTTACCCTTAATTCATACCCACTGCTCATGTTCTGATATCTCTCTTCTTTTTCACCACCAACCCTACTGCACAACCACCATCGTACCACTACCCCCACTACATAACCACCATCGCACCACCACCCCCTTTATATGCCAAAAACCTCTCTCTTTCTTACTCTATCGCAAACCGATGACCCTAATCACTAGCATTTTCGCTCTAGGTAGCATACCCTCTTTTCTTCATGTAACCATATATAGGTGAGAATTCCCCACCTACACCACTGTCGATACTACTTTTACCACCTGATTCATACTCATTTACGTCTCCTGCACCTCCATATTCCTTGAATCTTTATTCTCAACTTCTAATTAAGAAGAGTTGGTCTCCATCCCCTGGATTCAGGTAGTAATCAGGTCTATGCACCCCTTGAAATACTCTCATTTAGAAGAAGGGAGTCCTAAATCAGAATTCCCATGCACATCTTTCATCCATAACCATGCCCAGTAAAACTCGACTAATGAAGCGCTTCCTTATGCTAGGTCAAATCGGGATGGAAATGATGTCAAACTACTCCAAGAAGTTGTTCAGGCACGAGGCAGTACTATATATAGAATTAAGAGTCAATCAAGATCTGGGGAGTGCAGTCGAATTAAAGGGTTCGGCGGAATATTACTGGTAATGTAGGAGGTACAACATGTCTGGTTGGCGCTAAGGTAGGAACACGGATGTAGTTGGAGCAAAGTTCGAAGTTGGGTGTGGTTGAAGGGTGTTTAGAACAAAGCTTTGATGGTGAGGGGTGAACAAAGTTGGGTGATGAGGTGGGGCCCTGCCCAACTAGACCGGCCCACACCACAAAAGCATCAATAACCCGACCCACCACAATTCAAATGGTTATTGATAGGGATAACAGACATTTGATAAGTTCAATCCCTCTATCATAACAACCTATCAAGCCTTTTACGAATATAAGGGATAATGCTTATCTCCATCATTCTCGGAGAGTTTTGTATTTTGAATACAACTCCCAAGGGCTATCGAGAGGGCACGAGAAACTATAAAAGGGGATCGAAGGTAAGCCAAAAGATTCAATCAGAAAACCCTCAATAACTCTATCTACTCTTTCCTCATTTCACATATACTTATTCTCACGCCGGAGGGTGGTTAAAGGGATAACCTCATTCATGTGACGAGTCCTAACGGTGTCTTGTTTTGCAGTTACCCAATTCAATTCGTTCATGTCACACCCCGCCAAGGTGAAAACACGGGAATGCAACGGCCGAAATGTTTTCAAGCACAAGGTTCAAGCAATACACATTTATAGAGAAAGTACAACCATACGTGATGGTAATTGTCATGAATTTATTGAATACCAAATCATAGTCTTATCATAAGAGACATTGTTTTATGGAAACTGAAAATATAGCATATTGTAACTGACAACAACCATCAAAGTGATACCACGGAGTGCATGCTCGAACCCTTCCCTAAATCCTCGGTGGCCCTCCATTATTTACCTGAAACACATGCAAAAAGAATTTTGTCAACAATAATGTTGGTGAGTCTATGGGTATTGAATGTACTGTAAAATGAACGTGTCATTCGTGTTTGACTAATCATAAGCTAGCTAAGCAAATGATCACTGTGAGAACCATGAGTCCCATAACCAAACCTCTTGACTGTGGTGCCTCGTGCATTGTACACTAAAGACAATGTATGGATAGTAGAATACTAACACTCTTTTGCATGTGGCCGGTTAGAGCGACTAACCAAGAGTGGGGGTGTCAACCCAATAGATCTATTAAAGTGTTCCATGGCTATATGTCTAGCTAATGGTTACAGTAAACGTTGTACGAGGACTAGTGAGCTCATGAACCAAAATGTCTCATGTTCCACATATTAGTCATGATAGAATGTACACACACTTGAAATTGACACAAGTATTGATGCATGTATTTCCCCCAAAATGTAAAATAGTAAAATGGGGCCATAGAAAACTCACTTGTTTGAGTTGTTTGTAGTCTAGTGAGCTAGTAGATAATCACAGTCCTGACAAATGATACCCTATGATCATTATGGACATGGTAAGTTGTCTAGCCTTGTTTATCATACAAATTGTTCACCCAACGCTTGTGATTTCGGTTATTGTGTTATTGATTTGTCATAAATAAGTACCTTAGCATACGTTTGGACCTCTATACTACACCATTTGAGGCTAACACATGCTTTGTCCTAGCTTAACACATGTTAGCCTTGGATAGTTGATGTGTTCTTATGGTGTAAAGGTTAATGCCGATTAGCTACTGAATCAACTTGGTGGTTTCAAGCTTATTCAAGCCTTGTAGTGTTGTTATAAGTTATATTTGCAAGTTTTGTAACAAGTTTAAGCTTTGATCATTATGTTATTAGTCTTAGCTTCAAACTTAAGCCAAGTAAGCTTAGACTTATGAAACCCAAAGTGATCTAACTTGTTTATGGTTCCAAAATACAATTCAACTACTCTTGATTATCACAAAGCCGATTATAATGTTGTTAAAGCAAGTTTACATGGACAAATACAAGTATTTAGACAATGTGCCTAAGATTTATAACCAAAAAGTGTTGTTTCGAAATCTATTATCTTGCAAAGTGTTGTGTGCCTAATCATGGTGTTCTATGGCCGAGTATTGGATCTAACAAGAGGATATATCGAAGGAAAGAAGCTTAAGTGTAATGTATCTTGCCTAGGATGCTTAGAGAGTCGTGTGTTTGCTCCCTTGTTCCTTGATGGCTTCAGCTTGATGCTCCTCAATTCTTGGCTGATTGTTTGCTAGAGTGTGTAAGTGTTTGTGTTGAGTGTTGGTGCAAGGAATGAGGGTGAGGATGGAGGTTCTTATATAGGCGATAGATATGGACAAAAGAAGCTCAATATGGCAAATGAGTTAGCCTAGAATTGGTGCAATGTCTAAAGCTTAATCCTTATTATGTGTAAGACTTGTGTAGGCTATGAATCAAACAAAAGATGGCATGCTTTGCTCTTGTATGCGCCGATAAATGGGACTAGACAATTAAGGGATATGTTGACTTAATCTAGTGGGATTTATCATCTTGTTTGAGTGCTTATTTTGGTGAGTGTTGACAACCAAGCATGAGCTTTGTGTCCGTTGTTTCTTTCGGCCGCTAATGAGTATTCAAAAGAGGAAGGCTTCCCTTCTTGGGAGGAAGTGTATCATTCTTGTCTCATTCTTGTTTGTATGAAAGTTAGTGTCATGCTCTTTCCTTGGTCTATGGCCGATAGGTGTAAGGGGTTCAAAAGGAGGCATGTTGACCTTAAGGAGTATAAAGCCACTTCTTGTTTTATTGCCTAGATTGGTGTAAGGGTTGACATCTAGGGATGGAGTGTTTGTTGGGTGCTTTTCGGCCGATATCTAAGACTAAAGATTGTCTTTCTTTGATGGTGATAGATCATGGATCACTCTAGTTTTTTATTGGTGTAGCAAGTTCCAAGAAATCCACATGTGCGTTAGTGTTTTGTTGAAAGTGACTTGAGAGAGTAGACATGTGGGTGGCGGCCAATTTATGGAACAAAGATAGGTTGTTTCTAGTTTTAGTTGGTGTTCTTGTAAGATATTGTCATAACCTAGGTGTTAAGGCCTAATTAGAGTAAAGTGTGAATGAGATGATGTTGACAAGTGAATGCTTCCTAGTCCTACACATGTGGCCGATTATGGTCTTGTGAAAGAGGAAAGCATAGCTTAGTCAAGTGTCCCTATTCTCTTACTTGTTTATTTTCCTATTTAGTGTAAGTTAGTAAACTAGGGGTGAGGTGTGGTGATGTTACTAGGCTTGAATCATGCCTTAGTGTTGAGATGTATGTATGTGTGAGTCATTGTCATGTTCTTGTCAAGTGTTGGTGTCTTGTTGTTCATGTGTGTATGGTTGTGTGTCGTGTGTATGTATGCACATATGAGCATGGTTTTGTGAAGTTTTATGATAACTAGCTTGGTTCTGATCCAAAACTTATCATGTATGTGAAGTCTTGTAAATACATCGGCATGTACACATGTTAATGCTATTATAGTTGCACATTGTGTCTATTGAATAGTCTCTAGTACGCCTTTGATATAGGAATATCATCCGGTTTCACAAGGGTAAGAGTTAGTTATGTCCCATGCCTCTTGATGACGACATTAACATGTATTTTGTTTCATATGTGTTATGGGTTTGTTAAATGTTATCCCGTGATGATCTTTGTGTTCACAAACGTGTGTTAGAGGTGCATTATCATGTGTTGGAGGGCAATAACCTCTTGTAATGCTTATCTGATGGCATGTCCGGGTGTTGTATCACTAAACAAGTGTTTGATGTTGAGTTCTCTGATTAACTCTTTGCTTTACTAGACTGGGGGTATAGTGTATGCAAATTGTCTAAATATGCAAATATAATGACGTAATAACTGAAACATGTACGGACGTTGACCTGTTACGTTGACTATTGTCACAGTTCAGGCCAATTGGAACCGGGACCTTACCTTTCCTTATTAGAAGCCTATACCCCAGGTACTTGTTTCTTCATTAGCGTCATCCGTGGGACGGAACACCAAGGAAAAGATCAACGGTTTTTTCTTCTTTCCCTGAATAGCGACGAATCAGAGTGCTGCTCCAGCAACGATATTATCCGACGTCTTGCAAAACCAGCCTCTCCCGGTCAATGAGACAAATGGCATAGTCTCGTTGGACTCCGAAGAGGAAACAAACGATCATGCACCAGGTTTCCCATCAGCACTATCGGCCCCTAGGCCTGTAGGCGGGCTCATGCCTATCCACACTATGGGAACAACAGCTCTCCCATATTATACCCTGGCGGGTCCTACCCCAACCTATACTTATACTAGACCAATCACTAGTACCGTAACATCACCGACAAGAAGCCAGCCCCCGCCATCGTCCATGCCATGAGTAACGGCTGCTACTATCTTACCTTTATTCTCCTCTGCCTTGACAGTGGCCATGATGTTATCACCACAGGCTACGTTGGTACCACCAAACATGTCCCCGTTCACCCTAATCACACCAGGTAACCAGCCCTACATGTCGTATTATCCCATACAACCCTACGGGTACATGAATCCACCCTCCATGGGAGTTTCATATGCGTACCCGTATCTGTACGCGTTCCCGCCCATGCCGCAGTCTTTCCCTGGTGGGCGGCGGTAGGGGAAATGCCAAAAACCTCTTCTGGGGCAAGGTTGAATGATGTACGCACCCGGCTCACCTACGAAGCTACCGAAGTGGTGAGTCGGCCAGCAACACTGATTCCTTATGAGTCGCGGTGGGGGGGCAGCCTCTTTACGTGGTAATGAAGACCCCTGAGGGTGGAGAAGACGAGGTCCTTACTAGACCTTACCAAACCCCGGTAACGGCCACATACTCAAAGTTTGCAACACGAATAGCTAATGCACCCCTGCCTCCAAATTTGAAGCTACCATCCAATGTTGGCTTAGGGGATCCGGATGACCACATCAGCATCTTCAAATCGGTGGGTACCTCTCAGGACTGGTCTCTGACCGCTTGGTCTCACATGTTTGTGCAGACGCTAGTGGGTGCAGCCCGGGTCTGGTGGGATTGCCTGCCTCCCGAGTCTATAGCTAACTAGAACGAGATAGTGTAGGGATTCTCCCAACAATTCAGTCAGCAACGAGGACATACCAAGTACAGGGACGAGGTCATGCACATCCATGAGAGGGACAACGAGTCCATGGAAAGCTTCATTATCCGTTTTAATAAGGAACGGTTACAAATCCCTGGCCTTACCGAAGAATTGGCATGCACAGCTTTCACGATGGGTGCAAATGACGACGGATTGTTATGGAAGCTTCATGAACCTCATGGATACCCGCAAAAAATGGACGAGATGATGACAATCTCTAAAGTGTATGTGAAGAAGGACAAATCAACAACCATGAACCATGCGGTAAGAAAAAAGCAGGAAGCTGCCAAGGCAACTGACAGTCATGATTATCGAAGCTCCAAGAACAAGGGGAGGTCAAGCTAATCGAGTCAGCCGTACTCGAGGAACGCTTGTAAGGACTTGCATCAGAGGCCTGATAAGCCGCGGGACTCATATTCCAACCGGAAAGACAATTCCTCAAAGCCAAAGTTGGATTACCCGGAGCTGACTAAGACTTATTCCCAGGTACTGGAGACGGAGAACCCGAAGTTAAACACATCTCGACCGGTCAAAGATTCTCCTTCAAAAGACAAATCAAAGTACTGTGATTACCACAAAGGTAATGGGCATGACACGAACGATTGCTTCCAGCTGAAGAGGCAGATCGAGTATTTTGTCAAAATGGGAAAAGTGGCACACCTGGTAAAAGACATAAAGACAGCTCCTTCCACCATCGGAAAGGTGGGTGTTAAATGCCAGATACCTTGACCAGAAGGTCACGATCGGGGATACACTATCGCCTATCACTTAAGAAAGCCTCAAACAACTGCTAAAGCATAACCTGGATGTTTTCGCCTTCACTCATGCTAATATGACAGGAATATCAAGGTCCAAAGCATAGCATAAACTCTCTACTTATCTGGGGTTGAAGCCCATCACACAGAAAAGGCGATGCATGGCTCGTGATCGACTGGCAGCCGTTGTCCTAGAGGTGAAAAAGCTGGAAAAGTCCGGAATCTTAAGAAAGACGAAATACCATACGTGGGTGGCAAACCTGGTTATGGTCTGAAAACATGATGGGACTTGGCGAATGTGCATCGATTACAAGGACCTTAATAAGGCGTGTCCCAAGGACGCATATTCGCTGCCCGAAATTGACCTCAAGGTCAATTCCCTGGCCACATACAGGTATAAATGTTTCCTGGATTCGTATATGGGGTATCATCAGATCCAAATGGCCAGAGAGGACGAAGACAAAACTACTTTTTATACCTATGCGGGCATATACTACTATACCAAGATGCTCTTCGGGCTAAAGAATGCGGGTGCTACATATAAGAGCCTCATGGACCAAGCATTTGAGAGGCAAATCGGGAAGAACCTGGAAGTCTATGTGGATGATTTGGTGATAAAGATTCAGACTGAAGACCAAATCGGCCAACAACGAAGAGACATTTAAAACACTTCGGGAATACAACATTAACTTGAATCCGAGCAAGCGTTCGTTCGGAGTCGAAGAAGGAAAATTCCTTGGTGTCGTTGTCTCGAAAGACGGGTCCAAGAACGCACATTTGAAAGTGGGCGACCTGGTGATGAGAGATAATGAAACCAGTCGGCAGCCGCCACAGGGCAAGTTGGGCCCAACTTGATGGCAACCCGGTACCACGAACCTAGAACGCAGCCCAGCTCAAGAAATGTTATATCTGAACAAATAGGCCGGCTGGATGTCAGATTACCCAATGCTTAGTTTTTATTTCACGACCTATTGGTCACTTTTATTTTTTGTAATCCTTCCCCTATCGATCTACGGGTCAGGGGGACACATTTATGTTTGAACTATTAATAAGACGCCCAAACAGTGGCATTCATTCTTACGTTAAACAAAAAGGGAATACACGTACGTTTCTTGTGTTCATACGTCAAAATTACATGATGCATATACTATCGCATAACATGTTTACCATCTAGGTAGAGGCATGACAAAAATCCATTAACATCAAAATAACTTCCTACCACTCTACATAACAGTAGCGCTACTTCATTAACCTCGAAGGGCTTTAATATTAAATATTCACAAGTACTTGACTTTCCTAGACGTTACCGTGCAATATTGCAAACACCTCTGCAGGGGTGTACAGCGAATCACTCTCCGGGGTGTAGCATGGGGGAGTATCCCAAGTTCCTCGTAAGAAAAACCTCCATAGTCATCGGTACCAGTACCTTCTTGCTCTGCCCTTTCCCCTGGAACATCTTCTGGTTCTTCCATCTCCTCCAGGTCTGGTATGGGGTCATCCTTTTGAGGATCAGCAACAACCTCCATTAAATGCTTAAGGTTGCTCTCCTCTAGGGGGGATCACCACATCGGTCATGGGTGGACGTTTGAAACCACGAGTGTAAACCATTTCATACCGTCTCATAGCCACAATCCCTTCAGTCTTCCGATTGAAATCCTCCATTCGTCGTAGAACAGTGTGATTATCATCTGCATCACGATCTTTACGTTGCATCACCCTCAGAGCTTCAAGAGCATCGAGTTCACTAATGTACCTTTTTAGTGACACGTAACATCAAGGCATTTTTCTTTTTTCACAAGGTACAAGATGAATTTCCGATAAGCCACTCAGCTTATAAAGCAGCTAAAATGCTTGACCTTGGGATTCTAGCCAAACTGCAATAAATGTATTGGCAAAGGCCGACTAACACGAGATATGACGGCCGAATTGCATGGCTGATGTCATCAAATGATGAAAAATATTAATTAATGATTTAACAAGTTATAATTATCTATCAGCAAGTGGTAGATACTAGATAGTAATCATCATTGCATTCTTGATTCCAGAAAAGCACATTAATGTAGTCAACAATCATGATTACACCACAGTCAACAACATTACATGGAAGATGAAACGTTAAACATCACTAACACCCAAAAAAGGAACTAAATACACGACCTTCAAGGTGAAGCCGCCTCTTCACTGTCTGATGAGCCGGACGAAGAGTTAATTACCATCGGTTTGAGCATGGCCCGGTGCACCGACATGCCCTCATCCCCAACCTTGCTTTAGAGCTGGGATATTGCATCTAGGGAGTCACTGCTCAACTTGCTTTTCATGATCAATAGTGGGGGGAAGTTTCTTACCAAGTTACCCAATCCGGTGACTATGTGTCAGCCCATCTTGATACCCGGATTCCATATCAGTGTGGTAGAAATCGTTCAGACGTTGCTGATACTGGGCACCCCCCGGATGTAACACCAAGAGGCTAGAAGACCGTTGGATACTAGCCAGTCATGATTGGCTTGAAGGGCAGTAAAACGAGATTCCAGTGCTTGAATTTGAGTCTTGGCCGCATCAGCCAAATTCACAGCAGCATCGGCACGGTCGTTAGCATAGGATAGTTGGGATTGGTAGTCGTTAAGCTTTTGCAAAGTAACGTCTCGTTCTTCCTCGGCCCTTCTGGCATTGGATTGATAGCTTTCCACTTCCTTTATCAAGAGTTGGTGTGACATCCGTCACCCTCGCCTTTCATCTAATAGACAATAATAGCCCTCCAAATATTTCCATTATAGTCCCTGTAAGTTTCGTCCTTTTCAAATTTAATTTTAGAGCGAACTAAAATTTTATCATTTATATATATTAATTGATTGGGTATAAGTTTTAATCAAAAGTGTATGTTGAAACGTATTCGCAAAATATTTTATAAAACAATTCTATTTTTAATTTAATAAGGGTAGCTTAAAAGATTTAAAGTTAGTTTGGTTAGTTTTAAAAAGAAAAAGTTAACCAAAATGCTAACAAAACTAACAAGGTTAAGTTGGAGGGACCATTCTTGCCAAAGTCAAAAACATTCAAAAACTGAATCCTTTCCCCCTGCTACTCGTTTTTCCGGCCACCGGAGTCCTTTTCCAGCCAACTTTAAACTTCGTTTTAATGTGTATTTAACGTCTTTAATCATTGATTTATGTCTCTCCATCACCAGCGATCAGTTTCATGTGGTAATAGGGATATTAACAAGCATTAATGGGTAGTAATCAAAGCTTTAGCATGGGTTAATAAGTAATCGACCGGAATTTATAATGAACCCAAATACGTTTTTTTTCCTCATTGATAACCATAAATTGATCCCACCGTGACATTCAGACCTTCTTTAGATCAATAACCTACTATCAATTTCACCTTAATCGCGTCCCAAGCTCTCAGATTTGTCGAACTGTAACACCCCAACCGATGGCGGAAACATCGAGGTGTCACGTAGTGACGATTGTCCAAAAGCACATGGTAATTAAAATTCAAGTTCCATTAAATAAATATTCTAATAATGGAATTTATTACAAAGAAAAGGAAACAATACTAAATGTTCAACATCAAACTAAGCCAATAACCAAATAAAATTAAAACTAGACTTCAACTTCTAACGTCAAGGCACGTAGAACTTCACGCTTCATTATTCCCTGAAACATGTTTAAGTTGGAAAATGCGGGGGTCAACTATAAATAGTTGGTGAGTAATACATTTGTTTTCTAAAAAAAAATTAATTGGTATCAGAGCCATGATTATAGGGAATTAGGTTATTAAAATAATGGCCTAGACTATAACCTTAAGAGTCCAACATGAGTGACATTTTTCCTGCATGCTATTTGTTTATGTGAATTCTTTAGTACATTTTGTGCTTCCTTTCTTGCTTTTCTCTCTTCTCTGACTCTTCTTCTAGTGCTAATAATCTTCAACATCATATATGGTGGAATTACAATGCATCATCTTGAAAGGAATCTACCGAAGACTTTTACTAAGCTTGACGCCTACTTACTTGATTTTCAATTCCTTCAAAGGATTAAGCTCCATATTATTTTACGAAGCCTCATCCTAACTTCATACTTTGTGTTGATTCCTGAGTTACAAAATCCATTCCCCTGCTTGTTGATATCACCCGGTCCGAGTTTCATAATCCTTGTGTCTATCATAAACCTGCTACTTTTTTTGCAAGGATCCCGTACGCCACATGTATTTTACTATTTCCAGTCTTGTTCCAAACCTCATAAATCTCGGTCTTACATAAACATTTACCTATACCTTAGAACCTTATTACTTCTTATGTCCTCTTGTATGAAAACTTATTGATTTAAACTACAACTGTTTTAACCATATTATTTTAAAAAGCTATTGATTTGATTATTAATATTCCTACCCTAATATTTGTATAGTATATACATTGACTCCAAAATCAGCAATTACTATTTTCATCGAAATCTTCACCAGTACTTGAAACAACTATTATTTTGACAAAGATCCCATCCTTTTACAAACCTTCCCCTTTTTCAAATGGCCTTTTGATGTTTTATTTGGCATACAAACCAAGATATTAACCAAATTATTTTTGAAACAAAAGATCAGGGTTCTTGCACCAGATACTCAATTAAAGTTTGGTTTTGAAAGAAAAATCGTACTTAAAAAAAATGAAACCCTCTTCAGAGCACACAGCCTGCAATCTCAATTACCTCAATCTAGATCGACTATCTATATTTATCTTTTATCCCAAACATGACTGTTTTATTCCTTTTATTAACCTATAAACTAAACCATTTATCAACTATTTCCACACTTACTCTTCTTTACTTGATTATACTATGGATTTTCATTATTCTCTCAATGATTTAATGCATATTATCCATCTTTTTGGACATGAGACTTTATTCTTCTTGATACATGAGAATTTAATTATCTATTATATTTGAACATTTAGCATTGTTTCCTCTTCGTTGTAATAAATTTCATTATTAGAATATTTATTTAATGGAACTTGAATTTAAATACCATGTGCTTTTGGACAATCGTCACTACGTGACACCTCGATGTTTCCGCCATCGGTTGGGGTGTTACACGAACCAAGAACTTTAGAATCGGGTCTAATAATCTGAGCATTTCGGATTCAATCGTGTATGTAAGTGCTATATTATCATGCCATTTTGTTTAGTCGATAGTGCCGATCATTTGCCCCTTATTTCCAGTTGGTAATCATACTGTTTTGGGGTAATTGGAAAACCTAGGTTAGGGTTAGGGTTTATTTGTGATTTGGGGAAGAAGATGAGTAGTGGTTATTATATAAAAACAATATGATATCAAATAAAACAACAAGTGACAGACTTGGTCCAGTGGTTGTGATGGTGTAATTCTATGGTGGGTACCCGGGTTCGAGTCCCCTTGTACACGATTCTCTCAATTTTTTTCTTAAAAACCTTATATTATTCTATTTCTTCTTTATTTTTATTATAAATATACATTGGAAAGTTAGAATATTCATAATAAATCCATTTCTGCTCCAAAAATTATAAAAATTTAGGAGTAGCTTCTTGACAACTCATAGAAAATTACCACACTTTTGTTTTCTAGAAAATGTCTTATTTTCATATTTTTATTGAATTTATTTGTTTTAATCGTATTTAATTGATTAAAAATTCATTTTTAATGATTTTAATCTCAAACATTATGGGAAATTATTTCTCATCATCATGAACTGAAATAAAAATTATTGGTTCAGAAAACATTTATTTTTATTGATCTTCCTATTTAATCTCATTAAATCAGTTTTAAATATAAATAACTTTATAAAAATTATGGGAAAATTATTTTCATTAATTTACATCAGAAAACATCCATTTTCTATAAAAATAACATTTTTGGATCATGTCTTGTACTTTTAGTCTTATTTATGTTTGATTAGACATAATAAAACATTTATTTAATTATACTATTTACACATCTATTTTATAAATAATTTTCTTATAAAATAGAAATATTCTTATGGTTGAAAGTCTTTATTATCATTGTTGGGTCATTGTGTAACTCATAATAATTTATTTCACCCTTACCACATTTAGTTATCCCATGAAATACTTCCCACACAAAGCACGAAATCAAGTTGACTAAGTTCATATATTTATTACACACATAAATATATATTGTTGAAACTTAGTTCTTTTGAGAAACATTATATATACAATATTAGTTCCTCATGAAACTGTTTGTAAATAGAGTCGTCTTCACAAACATACATACACACAATACACACATCATCATTTAGCATGCTCAGATTTGGCACGTTTGAGTATACGCATGTACCATACACACTTAGCACCAAAATATCAAGAAAATATATTGTTATATATATATTTTTCCTTAAAAAGGTCGACAAGGTCATCATGCCTCTAAGAATCGACACGACAATACTTTATCAAAATTCACTAAAGTATGTTTTTGCTTAAAATGTAGTTCCAACATATGCGTATGTAGTTAAAAATACTAAAAATGCACTAAGATGTGTAATTACGTCAAAATCTCATACTGTCACATAAGATGACAATGTTTCTTAAGTTACATATATGTTTTTGTAAAACATGTTTTTATGAAAATAATAATTTCAAATACCCATTTTAGAAAGTCAAAGGTTCCTTTAATTCAACATAATCATTTCAACATTTAAAACCACATCCTTTGTAAATTGCAAGTTTTTAACGATCTTACTTACATGCTTTTTAACTAATGATGATTCAAAAAACTAAACAAGTTGATTAACCCTAGTTTACTTTCTAAACATGTAATCTCATCATAAACATAAACAAGTAACACTAAACACATTTCAAGTGGTTAATCACATCTAATCAGCAAACTTTGTTACATGGGTAGCATTAAATAACATAACAACAAGCACACCCCCGGTCACATATGGTTTTCACTGAACAACCAACCCACCACTTTAGTCACACTTATACCATGTTAAAAACCTATTTTAAACCTTTGTTAAGACGCATCTCAAGTGGGTGCACCGAAATGCATAAATTAGACACTTTAAGCACTAAAATTTTGTTTAAAGTGTCTTACCACTAGCTTAAAGTTAGAGATGATCTAACAATGGATTAGAGAGGTTTTAAGCTAAGTTTTGAGGAGAAATTCCTTGATTGAGCTCCAATCCATCCTTCCACAGCTCAAAAAAACTTGTTGTTAGGGCTAGATTAGTGTGATTTAGGGTTGTTTTGTTGATAATTATTAAGGGTTTGGTAACGGGTGCTGGGGCCGTAAGTTTTAGAGTGTTGGAAAGGGTTTAGTTTTTGGCTCAAAGTAATGTTATATAGGGTTTAGGTAGGTTTGTAATTAGGGGTAAAGTTAGGGGTAGTTTAGGGCTTTTACTAGTGCTTGAACTTGGTGGCCGAGTAAAGTAATGTTATATTAGCTCATTATGTGTTTTTTCCTTGGTATTGTTTTATATTTTTTGTCATTGTGTCATATTTTTGACAGGGGTTTCCCTTTGGTAGGTTTGCGAGACAGTGGCTTTGTACCGGGGAAGGCAGTTTTGAGGGCAGAAGCTTAAAAGGTCGCTAAGCACGAAGCAGCCTGTTTAGAGAATAAACATGTGTTCCTGCCGTTTGCTTTTAACACATTTGGATCCCTGGCCCCTGAGGTGGTACGGTTTCTGAAACGAGCGCAGAAGGTGATCCACAGTGACTCGCAGAGCCCTAAGAACCAAGGGTTTGTGTTTAGCATGATAGGCTTTACGATTCAAAAGGGGATAGCGACGCAGCTTGTTGCCCGCTTACCCACCATCTAAATGTAACTTGTTTTGACCAGTTATTAAAAATATCTATATTACAATAAAAGTCATATTTTATGGCTCCTTATGTTATATTTTTTGATCCATTGTTCACGTCTTTTTCAATTTTGCTACATTGTGTAAGACAAAAGGTATATTATTTAACTGTATACTTTTAACTAAAAATACATAATTTAAAAATAAATGGAGCAAGTTTTTCAAAGTAAGTGTTCTTTTTAAACATTCCTTTTTTTTTTTTTTATCTAGCCCAAGATTTTGATAATTTATTAGTGTATTTGACGATCCTGGAATAAGTATATCCTTAAGGAGTCGATTATTATTGAGAAGATTTTTGGAGAGATCAAATCTTTAGGCTTTCTTTGCGTTTCTAGTCATCGGAGTATTGTTTGGTGGATTGACCCTAACGGAAGAAGTTAGATATGTAATGTTTTTTTCTGTCTTCATTATTTTTTAGTTGGTTCTTATGGCCATGCTAGTTGCTTGCTAGCAAAACTTATTGTTCGAAAAAAAAAAAAAAAAAAAAGCTTCATTCATAAAACTTTGTTTTTTTTAATTTATAAATTGTCATATTTATGTCATAAAAAGAAGCATAAGTTGTCAAATATTTTCATCGGTCTAGAAAAAAAATTTCCCATATTATTTTTAGGTTTTCGTTGGTGATGGGGCACGTGCGGTAGGACTGGCGAATATGAATACAAACAGCAATTTCTAAATAGATTGAGATTGGGGATAGGGATATATAACAGGACCCACTTTCATCACGTGCACCTCTGTTCAGTCTCTGTCATCTGCCCCAATTTGGCCAAATTATTAAGAAATGACATTTTGACTCTCACACATCACCAAACAAAAATAAATTATTTTCACAAAGTCATAAACTATAATATCAATGGCAAAAGCAATAATACACAATAGAAGTTTATAATTTTTTTAAATTAAAAATAATTCTGATGTATAAATTAGTTTCTTTTATTTAGGGAGTTAATATTGAAATATTATATCCCCCTCTCTATATATACACATAATAGATTATATCCAAGAAATTTTATTAGGTAGACAAATCTAATATAAAGTAATAAAATATATGTCATGATATAACATGAAAATTAATGTATTATAATATAAGAAAACAACAATTTTGATCATGTGAATAAAAATGAAATTTTATATTAAAAATAAGATGTATGTTTGGATAAGAAACAGAGCTAGAAACAATCATTGCAGGGTGTGATTGAAACGGTGGTCTCGAAGGTGTGACTTTTTTTAAGAAGTGATTTTAACTTATTATGCTCTTGATGAAAATAGAATTTTTAGTTTGAACATGATTGCCTAGACATGATTAATAAATTACATGAACACATTGTGTTTTTTTTCCTGTATCACCAAAAACCCACACAAAAATCGTTTTTTTTTTTCGTTTTTTGTATAGCATTATGCTACTCGTTGGAAATATAATAAAACGTTCGTTAATTTGGTGTAATTTTTTTAAATATCGTATACAAAAGTTATTAACGTTTTAAAATTGTGGGGGAAACATGATAGAGAAAAAGACTTTTTGATAGAAATAAAAAGGAGGATGCCACCCGACACACCAAGGGGGAGGATGACCTTTTTAAGTGTCATGTATGATTTTATGTTTAGGGGTATTAATATATATATATAGGGTAGGGATCATACGAGAACCAACTTTAGGGAAACAACCAAGGAACTAATGTGAACAAGGGGCATTAATGTAAATATCATTAAAGCTTAACAAAATTGCTAATAATAATACAATAGGACTGATTGATTATTGTAGGCTGATTTGGTGAAACATAACATCATCGTGAATGATAAGATTACTATCAACAACCTTCAGATCCTTCCACCCTCAGTCCCAACATCCTAAATCACCGCCTACCAATCCTCCAGTTTCATCTCTGTCACCGTCACCGTCAAATACGACGTCGTTTGTGTCCTTTCAATCGAGATTAAACCCTAATTGGTCTGTATATCTAATCCTCTCAACCAATTCCCCAATCAAAACTTACGTCGGCGTCACCAGCAACTTATTTCGCTGGTATGTATTTTTTTCCTTTTTCTCGTACAATTATAGATTTTATAAATTTTCATTATATTAAAGTAATATTGGGATTTATGGTTTAGAAAACCAAATGTTTTTTTTAATTGTGATGTAAATAGGACGGTGGGTGCAGAGGAGTTTGAATGATTGTTTTGGAGTTATTATTGTGGGTTTGAAGGAGAAGAGGGTGCGGAGGGTGGTGGTGGTGGTGGTGTAAGGGAGGTGCACCGTGGTGAGGGTGGTGGTGACGGCGGCGATGTGTGGGATATTAATATGTGAAGGAGGAGTGTTTTGTTTCCTGTCAAGTGTTAAAGTGTAAAGTTAAGTGTGTGAATAATATTATTTGTTTTGTGGTAATGACACAATGAAATCATGTTTAGTCAACTTTGATCGCCATTACCAGCCTATGGTGGAGTTTGGTGATGGCCGTAATGGCTCCGACAGTTACTATCGTGTTCGTTTCGTAAGTCGTGTCGAGAATCAAGGTTCAGCCATTTTAAACTACCAAAGAAATGCTCTACTCTTAGTCCTTCCGGTAGTTCGATCTATTGTAAGTGTTATCAATCTTCGTGGGTTCTTTAGATAAATTGGTTGGGTTGTTGTTTTTTTTTTACAGTATGGATATGTGTATTCATTGTATTATGCACCATCATGATCATTTATATTGATGCACATGTACATGATTTATATGGTAATGATAAAATTAATGTTAATGCACATATGCGTTAAGATTTATTTCTTGTTATCATTACGGTCATTCATTTTACGCACATATATATGCATATGTTAAGTTGTAATGAAAAAAATAACGTTAATGCACATGTGCTTTGAGAATGAAATTTTGGTTTCCTTATGTGTTGTTTATTATTTGTAGTTAAAGAATGGGAACGAAATAGAATAAGGTAACTTTTGTCTTAGAATCGAGGGAGAAAGGGTCAAAAAAGCTGTCAAATGTGATTGAGGATGATGACATATGTC
The DNA here is from genome assembly GCA_028751855.1 of Ambrosia trifida. Taxonomy (NCBI): domain Eukaryota; kingdom Viridiplantae; phylum Streptophyta; class Magnoliopsida; order Asterales; family Asteraceae; genus Ambrosia; species Ambrosia trifida. The sequence continues at coordinate 1,520,214 of CM054127.1, forward strand.
ACACCCTCAAATTTTCTCTGCGGGATTTATACCGCGAGGCACATGACAAACCAGGATCCCATAGCCATAAGTCACATGAACGACTCTAAATGCCCAACCATTTAGTTCGTTATTGTAAAACCAAGTTTAAGAGTTTTAACCAAACCAAATTAAGTATAGCGGAAGCGAATGACAAAACAGTTAAATAAAAGTCTGCACAAAACACCGCGCCCAAAACCAAAAGTAAATAGTTAAATGTTACAACAGTTTAAATGTTTGTAATCCCATGATATAATATGATGCATGTCCTAGTCGTGCTCCATACCTAGTTACCTGCAAAAGCATGCTAGCGTGTGTCAACATAAAGTTAGTGAGTTCACAAAGTAAAGTAAATGAGTATGTAATTGCGCTGGTTTCCAAAACCACGTAAACAAGTAATTGAGCTGGTTCCAAGAACCATGTAAACACTAGTTCATCGCATGTCAAGGGTAGCTAACCCATTCATGATAACTAACACCGATATACCGAACTGCTGATGTACGTGTAGTCACAAATGTGAGCTGCATGCCTTACATCATTGCCTATCAACAATATCTGTTAAGTTATAGTTCACTCCCGCACTGCCTGAGCCGGTGTGAGGTTTGTAAGACCTAATAGCACTATCAACTAATAACTCGCTTGCCATAACCCGGCAACTCATTCGGTATGTGAAAGACTTACAGATGATAGAGTTGGTTTAGTTCATCAAGGACACAGTTTGCGAACTAGCAAAACCCGACTCACACAAGGAGTCAAAAACCGACCCACACAAGGATCCATAGCATCCCAACCCGGGATGTGTAAGTAGTCCCAAACCGGACTAGAAAATTGTACTCCCAACCCGGACTAGAAAAAGTTAAGTACGTTGTCTCAACCCGAGACGCATGCTTTTGAGAAAAGAGTAGTGAAACTCACCTTAGTATGCAAGCAAGTAAATCCAAACTCCAAGTAGGGTGCACTACCGACTCCCTAGTATAAGTGTCACTAAGTAAGTATATGTGTAATACCATTACACCATATAACCCGTTTGTCCAAGACGTTTAAATGTTCAAAAACGTGTAGGTGACACCTAGTGATTCTACATGCATAAGTAAACCCTACGGACCTGTTGGTGAATGTGACAACCGGTAGAAATCCAGGTACTATCCGTATAAATATAATAACTGTAAATATGATTCCATGTGATGTGATATATTTGTTTTGGGCAATAACTGAAAGTTGTTATTGGGAATTAATATTGTTGGAAATATTATGGGGATTTTAGCGATTCCGTATCACGTAGTGATAGATTACCGTATTAGACCTTGGTGACGACCCGACTAATGATAGAAAGTCTAAGTTAAATCGTAATACATGATCTGACATGCTAAGTTATTTTATGGATGAGTGTGATTATTATTATTGGATTAAGGGGTAAAAACCTTAGATAAGTAAGGTTTGTAGGTTTTATAAAAGGTAGGATTGTGTATATTATGTAAAGGTTTTTATAAAAAAAAATAATATACCCAACCCCCCCCCCCCCCATGTCTCGCCCCTCTCCCTCTCTACACAATAATAAAGAGCTTTGTTATAATATTATTATTATTATTATTGTTATTATTATTATTATTATTAAATACATAAATGATTGGCTATTTAAAGGGAGTGTGTCATCCCAAGACACCACTCACCTTTACAACCTTTCATTACACTCTCTCTCACTCTCTCTCTCTACAAAAACCATCAAACTCCCCTCTTCTTCCCCTCTCCCAACAGAAAATACCATCACCACCACCTATATTCTTAGTTTCAATCATGTAATAATCTTGAGAAGCATGATTATATGAAGAGTTAGGCATTCTTTGGTCATTTAGAGGTTAAAGATTCAAGAACTAGAAGTTTAGAAGGAAAAACCCACAAGTTGATATTAAGGTGAGTATGAAACTAAAACTATTTCATTATTTATTTTAGTTTTTACATAAGTATTCACCAAATAAACAAAGGTTTTTCAAGCTAAAACTAATGGGGAAATGAAAGGAGAAAGTATATGAATGTGGTGTATGTATTCGTGAGTATGTGTGTGTGTGTATGTGTGACCGTGTGTGTGTGTGTGTGCGTGTGTTGGTGTGTGTGAGTGTGTTTAGGGTAATAATCTTGATGTTTTGATGGTTAAAATGTTAAGATCCTTCATATTTAGACACATGCAAGAGGATTAAAAGGGTGATAAGAAATCTGAAAATAACCAAACGTTAGAAGAAATACTAACTTAGGTAAATGAGTTATTGGATGAACTAAATGAAAGAATGACTTATGGACCCTTATGGACTTGAAATGGACTTTGATACGACATAAGTTCGGATGATTTTAAATATAAACTCAGATCTGATTATAATAAAGTTTTAAAGGATTTTATGAACTTAAACTAGTGCAAAACAAGCTTTGATAGGATCTACATGATTGGGAAACATTGCATGTACGATCGGAACCCATTTTTCGGCTTACAAGTGCGAAAAACTAAGCTTTAAAATATGATTTTCTAAACTGATTTAGAACAGATTTTTATGACTTATTTTGATGATAAATAAGGTATTATAAGTTTAACATGAAAGACTTAAGGTTAAAACTTAAGAATAATGGCTTAGGATGCGTAAAAACGCCCAATATCGTTAGATTTGAGCACTAGAAATGCATGCATGTAGATCTGATGTAAAATGATTATATAGTGGAAAATGTAGTATATTATGCACTAATCAAGGTATATTAGGTATTTACCTTCATAAGGGGCGCTTACAGTGCGAAACTATGCTCTGAAAGTGGCCCGAAACATAGTTATGAGGCATAAAATGTTAGCAAAATGTAGCAAGACTTGAATAATAAATATAAGGTTGTTACATGGATTGGATATTTGTCTTATGACTTAAATAGAAGCTATATAAGAATCATGAGGATTAGTTGTTAAAAACATTATATGAAGCTTGGAGATGATAGATAAAATATACGTTGGTTAGACTTAGCCTCTCGTCACGTGTCACCAATGGGGTTAATAGGGTAAGGGATAACTAAAATCCGGGGATTTATTGGTTTACTAAGTCGGGATATTTGGTGAATAACTTAATTAGACTTAGTATGGTTACTAGATCGACCTACGATATGGGCGGTGATTTAGGTGAATGATTGTGATCGGGATTGGAAAGTTCCTAGAAGTATTGCACTAAGGTGAGTTTCACGGCCCCTTTTCTTATAAATGTTTTTGAACATTTTATAAATCGGGGGATTAACATGCTTATATGATGCGATAGACTATAAAATAGAATATTGATATCCTTAGGATAAGTGCACCGGTGGGTACGTAGGGTAAACGTGACACCAGTGACGACCGACGGGTTGCCACTTTCTCTCTCAGCACATCTTAATCATTAGCCTTCGGAAAAGGCCGTTGTTTATGTTGTAGTACTATTGGGTTGACGCCCCCGTTTTCATGATTTGACTGGGTCGAAATCTGCTTGAAAAAAGAACATAACCTCCAATAAGTACCTCTCACGGAGAGGCCACCACAGGGAACCAAGTTATGGATTGATTAAGAGTCTTAGGATACATCATACTCGTAGACCTCATGACTCTACTTGATTTTATTTTAGTTCTGATCGTTCATATGTTATTACTAAACTGAAAGTTTACTATTACTCATAAACCTGTGAACTCGCCAACATATTGTTGATGTTTTTAAGCATGTTTTTCATGTACTGATGCATAGGTAAAATGAGAGTGGTTTGGCTAGGGCACTACGGTGGACAAGATGTTGGGACCTAATAATAATGATAACTCTATCTAAAACTTTGTTTTTATTTGTGTTTTGTAATACGATATTAACATATATTTTCGCTTCATCTTGGTAAAACTTGTTTTCTTGTTTCTAACAATGCTTCGTTTATTACGAAAATAAAACAACGTTTCACTAGAGGGTGTTAGCAAGATGTCCACACGTAACTTTATGTGATCCGCTAAACCTTATGGTAACAACTTCCGTTACCTCATGACTTGCTTTCCGCTGTGCGCTGTCGGGGTGTGACAGAAGTTGGATCAGAGCGGTGGTTATTGACAAGTAAAAATTTTTAATCTACTCTATAACCATAAAAGCTCTCGAATATTATTTTAATTTATGTCAAGACTTTTTATGCATCGCTTAAAGTACCTTAGAAAAATAGGGCTTAGAATTAATAATATGTGATATTATGTTATTATTGTGATTAAGTAATTTAGTATAATGTAAAGCTATATATACATATCTAGTACGGATATACTTGTCACAGATCATGGCTACTTCACACGTCAGTCTCTCCAGTACGATAGTGAGCCCCAACAGGATCCGTATAACCCTGTACTCGTGGCTCCAGCTAAAGTGGAACCGACAGTTGCACCGGCTGCTAACACAGAGTATGTAGTTAAGGCGTCGATCATGGAGGAGCCTATACCTGCATTCATGTTACCCTTAGAGCCTAGGAACGACGGTCTTTTCGCTATGTTCAGGTCACAGCCCAAAGATACTGAGATTAGCACTCCAGCGATTGCTACGTTACCTATACGCAAGCGACTGATGGATACCGAGGGACAGTCGTCGACCAGTAACAAGATCAGTAAGGTTGAGTTAGGTTGCTGGGAATCGTTGCCTAAGAAGCTAAAGGATTGGACAGAGATCGAAGGCATACCTCGCACGTATGAGTTGGGTGAGTCTTCATCGGCGGCAGATTATCCATTGTTGACGGGTGAGCCCGTGGCATGAATTACCTTGATTGTGTATAGATCATAAGGAGTGATCTATGATATGAACAAGGATGGTTCTTAAATCATTAGCATGTTTCTTATGTATATTTATTTCCTAAATATATAGAAAAAGGATCATGGCACCCGTTACCAGATCAGGCACAGATGCGGGAGGATCATCACTTCCGGTTTCGAACGAACAGCTAGCCAGGATGATAGCTCAGCAGGTGAATTTCGTATTCGACCAGCGTGAGGCCCGAGGCAGAGGTGGTGGCGCATCAGGTGGTGGCGCACCAGGTGGCGGCGCACCAGCTGGCGGCGCACCAGGTGGCGGCGCACCAGGTGGTGGCACACCCGGTGGTGGCACACCAGGAGCTGCCAGAGGACCTAGAGAGCGAATCAATACTGGGAATACATCAGGTAAAAACCTTTGGGATGAGATCGATGTTTCATGAAGTTATTGTTTTGATTGAATATCAACTAATAACTAAGGCCTACTTGAATGAAACAGGAAACGCCGAGGTAGGTTGCACTTATAAGACATTTCAGTCTTGCCATCCTCGAACATTCTCCGGAGCTGAAGGTCCACTGGATATCATTAGATGGATTGAGAAAATGGAATCGGTCATGATGATCAGTAACTGTTCGGCTACCCAAAAGGTTAAGTACTCTGTTTGCTCATTTATTGATGATGCTCTTACATGGTGGAACACGCAAGTGCAAGCTTTAGGAGAAAAAGTTGCATATGGAATTTCGTGGGACGACCTTAAGGATATGTTGTTGAGAGAATATTGTCCATGTAGTGAAATGCAGAAGATTGAGACTGAGTTCTGGACTCTCTCCATGAAGGGAGAGGAGGTTAAGGCTTACACTACCAGGTTCAATGAGTTAGCCAGATTAGTTCCGCGATTGGTTACACCGGAATATGTTCGTATTGAAAGATACATTTGGGGTTTAGCACCACAGATCAGAGGTATGGTATCATCTTCTAGACCAACTACGATACAGAGCGCTATATCTCTAGCGAATTCTTTGACCGACGATGCGATCAGGATGGGAACGTTGACTAAGAATAGTGACGGTGGAAAGAAAGTATTCGATGTCATGGAAAAGATTCCTGAGTCGGAAGCGGTATCGTCAGGAAGGAAAAGGAAAGGATCTGAAAGGTCAAGGAAGGTGTCCGAAAATAAGAAAGGTAGGAATCGTGAGTCGGAAAAACTCTATGCCACCACCAGTGAAGGCAAGAAGGTGGAAGGGACAATACCTATGTGTCAGAAATGCAATACTAAGCATACTGGTAAATGCAAGGTGGTTGAATGTGAAAGATGTGGACGGTTCGGGCATACAGCCGCAAGGTGTAGAGTAAGTTTACCTTCAGAGAAAGGCAAGAGCGACCAGGGATGTTATGAATGTGGCGTGGTAGAAAATTTCAAGAGGGATTGCCCTAAACTTCGAGGAACGAGTGCAAGGGGTAGAGCCTTTGAAATGAACACGGAAGCAGCACACCAAGATCCCAGAATGGTTACCGGTACATTCCTTGTCAATAATCAATTTGCATCTATTTTATTTGATACCGGGGCCGATATGAGTTTTGTTTCAAAGAAATTTGAACCTTTACTAGGTGCGAAATCAAATGAATTAGATAAGATTTATTCTATAGAGCTGGTAAATGGTAAGTTAACTGAAGCCCGTAAGATGATTAAAGGTTGTACCTTACAGCTTGAAAGTCATACATTTAGCATAGACCTCTTGCCGGTAGAATTAGGGAGTTTCGACATCGTCATAGGAATGGATTGGTTATCCAAGAATCGAGCGGAAGTAATTTGTCACGAAAAGTTAGTTCGCATTCCGGTTGCGGATAACGAGATTTTAATCATACGAGGTGACACCGAGAAGAAACCTCTAAGATTGATTAATGTGATGAAGGCACAGAAGTTTCTACGGAAGGGTTACCCGGCATTTTTAGCTAGTGTGGTTAATACCAGAGTTGAGGAAAGGAAACTTGAAGACATTCCCGTGGTTAGGGAATACCCTGAAGTTTTTCCAGAGGATTTGCCTGGATTACCACCTACGAGGCAATTAGAGTTCAAAATAGATCTTGTACCAGGTGCAGCGCCAGTCACTAAGTCTCCTTATCGATTAGCACCTTCCGAAATGCAAGAGCTTTCAAACCAATTGCAAGAATTGTTGGATAAAGGTTTTATCAGACCAAGTTATTCTCCTTGGGGAGCACCGGTGTTGTTCGTCAAGAAGAAGGACGGAACCTTTAGAATGTGTATTGATTATAGAGAGTTGAACAAACTCACTATAAAGAATCGATACCCATTACCCAGAATCGATGATTTGTTTGATCAGTTGAAAGGATCGAGTTTTTACTCAAAGATCGACCTTAGATCTGGTTATCATCAGCTGAGAATTGTAGAAGAAGATATTCCGAAGACCGCTTTCAGGACACGATACGGTCATTATGAGTTTCTTGTTATGCCATTTGGTCTAACTAACGCTCCAGCAGTGTTTATGGATATAATGAATAGAGTTTGTAAACCTTATCTAGATAAATTTGGCATAGTGTTCATTGATGACATACTTATCTATTCACGAACAAAAGAAGAACATGAACAGCATTTGGGACTCATTTTGGAGTTGCTGAAGAATGAAAAGTTGTCGCGAATTTTTCCAAATGCGAGTTTTGGATTAGAAAGGTTTAGGTCATATTATTAACGAGAAAGGCGTTCAGGTGGATCCAGCGAAAATCGAGGCGATTAAGGATTGGAGTACACCAAAATCTCCTACGGAGATTCGTCAATTCGTGGGGTTGGCAGGATATTACCGGCGATTCATTGGTAATATCTCCAAAATAGTGCAGCCTTTGACGCTATTAACCCAAAAAGACCGCAAGTTTGAATGGGCAGAGAAGCAAGAAGAAGCCTTCCAGCTTCTCAAGCAGAAGTTGTGTAGTGCGCCAATATTATCTCTTCCGGATGGAAGTGATGGATTCGTTATATATTGTGATGCTTCGCATCAAGGTTTGGGATGCGTACTAATGCAGAATGATAAGGTCATAGCATATGCATCGAGACAACTCAAAGTGCATGAGAAGAACTATACAACACACGATTTGGAGTTAGGAGCAGTAATTTTTGCGCTCAAGATATGGAGACATTATCTTTATGGTACCAAATGCACAGTCTTTACTGACCATAAAAGTCTTCAACATATCTTTGACCAAACGAAGCTTAATATGAGGCAGCGTAGATGGGTCGAGCTACTCAATGATTACGATTGTGAGATTCGTTATCATCCCGGAAAAGCCAATATTGTGGCAGATGCCTTAAGCAGAAAAGAGAGAGTTAAACCGTTGCGTGTTCACGCGCTGGGTTTGACAATCCATTCGAGTCTTATGGCTCAGATTAAAGAAGCACAACAGGAAGCGTTGAAGGAAGAGAATTTGAAGAAAGAATGTCTTTTCAAGATGATTAAGGATGTGAATCCGAAGGACGATGGAGTGATGTATTTCATGGATCGTGTTTGGGTACCAGTTAAGGGCGGTATGCGTGAGTTAGTTATGGATGAAGCCCATAAGTCTAAGTACTCGATACACCCTGGTTCCGACAAGATGTATAAAGACTTGAAAGAACTTTACTGGTGGCCGAGCATGAAAGGAGAGATAGCAGCTTACGTGAGCCGATGTTTAACATGTGCAAAGGTTAAAGCTGAGTATCAGAAGCCTTCGAGATTGCTTCAACAACCGGAGATTCCTCAATGGAAATGGGAATGTATTTCAATGGATTTTATCATGAAGTTACCCCGGACATCAAGTGGTCATGATGCCATTTGGGTAATTGTTGATCGATTAACTAAGTACGCACATTTCATACCGATTAGGGGAACCTATTCTATCGAGAAGTTAACTCGGATTTACATCAAGGAAGTTGTCTCTAGACACGGTGTTCCAATATCGATTATTTCCGATCGAGATGGTCGATTTGTGTCAAGGTTTTGGCAGTCATTGCATGACGCACTAGGAACCCGACTTGATATGAGTACCGCTACCATCCCCAGACTGATGGCCAAAGCGAGAGAATGATTCAAACACTTGAAGATTTGTTAAGAGCATGTGCGATTGAATTTGGAGGGAACTGGGACACTCACCTTCCCTTAGTTAAGTTTTCCTACAATAACAGTTATCACTCCAGTATCAACGCCGCACCCTTCGAAGCTCTATACGGTAGAAAGTATCGCTCACCTCTTTGTTGGGCAGAAGTGGGAGACAAATGTTTGACAGGCCCAGAGATAATACAGGAGACAACAGACAAGATCTTTCAGATAAGAGATAGATTAAAAGCTGCAAGAGATAGACAGAAGAGTTATGCAGATAACAGAAGGAAGCCGTTGGAATTCCAAGTGGGAGACAAGGTCATGTTGAAAGTCTCGCCTTGGAAAGGGGTTATAAGGTTTGGCAAGCAAGGTAAGCTTAGTCCTCGTTATATTGGACCCTTTAAGATCGTAGCAAGGGTAGGTCCCGTTGCATACCGATTAAAGCTACCACAGAAACTCTCAGGCTTTCATGACGTTTTTCACGTTTGCAACTTGAAGAAATGTCTGGCAGATGAAACGTTAGTTATTCCTTCGAAGGAAGTGAAGGTTGATAACAGGTTGCGTTTTGTTGAAGAACCTGTTGAAGTTACGGACTAGAAAATCCAAAAGTTGAGAAGGAGTAACATCAAACTGGTCAAAGTTAGATGGAACTCTAAGCGTGGACCCGAGTTCACATGGGAAAGAGAAGACCAAATAAAGCTAAAGTACCCTCACTTGTTTCTGTCGAAAACGAAACCAGTAGTGACTAAACAAAAATTTCGAGGACGAAATTTCTGAAACAAGGGGAGACTGTGACAACCGGTAGAAATCCAGGTACTATCCGTATAAATATAATAACTGTAAATATGATTGCATGTGATGTGATATATTTGTTTTGGGCAATAACTGAAAGTTGTTATTGGGAATTAATATTGTTGGAAATATTATGGGGATTTTAGCGATTCCGTATCACGTAGTGATAGATTACCGTATTAGACCTTGGTGACGACCCGACTAATGATAGAAAGTCTATGTTAAATCGTAATACGTGATCTGACATGCTAAGTTATTTTATGGATGAGTGTGATTATTATTATTGGATTAAGGGGTAAAAACCTTAGATAAGTAAGGTTTGTAGGTTTTATAAAAGGTAGGATTGTGTATATTATGTAAAGGTTTTTATAAAAAAAAATAATATACCCAACCCCCCCCCCCCCCTATGTCTCGCCCCTCTCCCTCTCTACAGAATAATAAAGAGTTTTGTTATAATATTATTATTATTATTATTGTTATTATTATTATTATTATTATTAAATACATAAATGATTGGCTATTTAAAGGGAGTGTGTCATCCCAAGACACCACTCACCTTTACAACCTTTCATTACACTCTCTCTCACTCTCTCTCTACAAAAACCATCCAACTCCCCTCTTCTTTCCCTCTCCCAACCGAAAATACCATCACCACCACCTATATTCTTAGTTTCAATCATGTAATCATCTTGAGAAGCATGATTATATGAAGAGTTAGGCATTCTTTGGTGATTTAGAGGTTAAAGATTCAAGAACTAGAAGTTTAGAAGGAAAAACCCACAAGTTGATATTAAGGTGAGTATGAAACTAAAACTATTTCATTATTTATTTTAGCTTTTACAAAAGTATTCACCAAATAAACAAAGGTTTTTCAAGCTAAAACTAATGGGGAAATGAAAGGAGAAAGTATATGAATGTGGTGTATGTATGTGTGAGTATGTGTGTGTGTGTGTATGTGTGACCGTGTGTGTGTGCGTGCGTGTGTTGGTGTGTGTGAGTGTGTTTAGGGTAATAATCTTGATGTTTTGATGGTTAAAATGTTAATATCCTTCATATTTAGACACATGCAAGAGGATTAAAAGGGTGATAAGAAATCTGAAAATAACCAAACATTAGAAGAAATAATAACTTAGGTAAATGAGTTATTGGATGAACTAAATGAAAGAATGACTTATGGACCCTTATGGACTTGAAATGGACTTTGATAAGACATAAGTTCGGATGATTTTAAATATAAACTCAGATCTGATTATAATAAAGTTTTAAAGGATTTTATGAACTTAAACTAGTGCAAAACAAGCTTTGATAGGATCTACATGATTGGGAAACATTGCATGTACGATCGGAACCCATTTTTCGGCTTACAAGTGCCAAAAACTAAGCTTTAAAAGATGATTTTCTAAACTGATTTAGAACACATTTTTTTGACTTATTTTGATGATAAATAAGGTATTATAAGTTTAACATGAAAGACTTAAGGTTAAAACTTAAGAATAATGGCTTAGGATGCGTAAAAACGCCCAATATCGTTAGATTTGAGCACTAGAAATGCATGCATGTAGATCTGATGTAAAATGATTATATAGTGGAAAATGTAGTATATTAAGCATTAATCAAGGTATATTAGGTATTTACCTTGATAAGGGGTGCTTACAGTGCGAAACTATGCTCTGAAAGTGGCCCGAAACATAGTTATGAGGCATAAAATGTTAGCAAAATGTAGCAAGACTTGAATAATAAATATAAGGTTGTTACATGGATTGGATATTTGTCTTATGACTTAAATAGAAGCTATATAAGAATCATGAGGATTAGTTTGTTAAAAACATTATATGAAGCTTGGAGATGTTAGATAAAATATACGTTGGTTAGATTTAGCCTCTCGTCACGTGTCACCAATGGGGTTAATAGGGTAAGGGATAACTAAAATCCGGGGATTTATTGGTTTACTAAGTCGGGATATTTGGTGAATAACTTAATTAGACTTAGTATGGTTACTAAATCGACCTACGATATGGGAGGTGATTTAGGTGAATGATTGTGATCAGGATTGGAAAGTTCCCAGAAGTATTGCACTAAGGTGAGTTTCACGACCCCTTTTCTTTTAAATGTTTTTGAACGTTTTATAAATCGAGGGATTAACATGCTTATATGATGCGATAGACCATAAAATAGAATATTGATGTCCTTAGGATAAGTGCACCGGTGGGTACGTAGGGTAAAGGTGACACCAGCGACGACCGACGGGTTGCCACTCTCTCTCTCAGCACATCTTAATAATTAGCCTTCGGAAACGGCCGTTGTTTATGTTGTAGTACTATTGGGTTGACGCCCCCGTTTTCATGATTTGACTGGGTCGAAATCTGCTTGAAAAATGAACATAACCTCCAACAAGTACCTCTCACGGAGAGGCCACCCCAGGGAACCAAGTTATGGATTGATTAAGAGCCTTAGGATACATCATACTCGTAGACCTCATGACTCTACTTTATTTTATTTTATTTCTGATCGATCATATGTTATTACTAAACTGAAAGTTTACTATTACTCATAAACCTGTGAACTCGCCAACATATTGTTGATGTTTTTAAGCATGTTTTTCAGGTACTGATGCATAGGTAAAATGAGAGTGGTTTGGCTAGGGCACTATGGTGGACATGATGTTGGGACCTAATAATAATGATAACTCTATCTAAAACTTTGTTTTTATTTGTGTTTTGTAATACAATATTAACATATATTTTCACTTCATCTTGGTAAAACTTGTTTTCTTGTTTCTAACAATGCTTCGTTTATTACGAAAATAAAACAACGTTTCACTAGAGGGTGTTAGCAAGATGTCCACACGTAACTTTATGTGATACGCTAAACCTTATGGTAACAACTTCCGTTACCTCATGACTTGCTTTCCGCTGTGCGCTGTCGGGGTGTGACAGTGAATATGTTGGTTACAATTAGTTTTATACTCCATATGCGTCTAACACAAATGCACATTCAATTACATATCAAATACATACCACCTAGGACTTCAATTCGTCACGTAAACACATAATACACAAACTACGTTTTTAAGACAGATTGTGCGTCACCAAAACTAATTTATTTAAAATACTAAATCAGTGAGTTAAACTCCTAAATTTTTACTATATTCTTTGGGATTCATTTAACAACCCATATTTTTGTTTTGTCTCAAAATCAAACACAAAAATTATTAAAATTCGTTCAACACAGCTATGTTCAGAAAACTTTCACAACAGGTCAGTTTAGTAGAAAAATTCCAAAAAATTGTGTATTCATCCAAATGGGATGAATCTACTTGAAAAATCCAAATTATTCCAATGTTAATCTTCTGTAAAAATTTTATAACTTAATTCTTTATAAAACTCGAGTTATGACGGTTTAAAGTCGACTCAGTTTGTTAACCCGAAATTCTGATATAACCTATTTTCAAAGAAAATTCCAAAGATGACTCAAACGACATCCAAATCACTCGATTTTACCCATTATGAAAATCTAAGACCAGGTATGATTTAACCATGCAAAGAAAACACCAAAACCATCATGTTAAAGCCACATAACAGACCCTACAAGTTAACCTAAACATTCTGTCCAGATTTTAATCATGCATAAATCTTTATTTAAACGACTCACGTGTGCGTATAATCGATCAAAAATCATCAACAATCATTACAAAACATTCCTAAGACCTATTAAGATCAGAATCTATCATAATACATGCAAAAATCATAACCCTAACGATCAAAACATCAACAACTTGCGCAACAAGTAATCTATTATATCACTAATCGCCTATCATCATGTTTAACCCGTTAAATCTTCAAAAAATTCAAGTTTTAATATTTATAAAAAGGTCTCAGACCTGGACAAACTTAGTTATAGGGTTTTTATAACATAATAATAAGATTAAAGCATAGTAGATTAAGGATTATACCACAAGCTCTTCGAAACAACCAACCGAATGCTCTTGAAGCTTCCCGATCGATGTTCTTGCGCCTTAGCAGGTGGTTTGAGGTTACTATTTCGTAGGTAGGGCAGTAGGGGCGATTAGGGTTTGAGTTTAGGTGATACAAGAGGCTTAGGGTTGCTTAAATAGGTGATTAAGTCGGTTTGGTGGCGACAGACACCCGCGAGCGGCCGCTCGGTCCCTGTGAGCGACCGCTCACAGGGCCTTGGCCCGCGTGGGTGGCCGTTTCGTCACCCGACGTGTTTTCCTTCGACGTTTTCGCTATTTCGGACCGTAATAAGTGTATCCCCATGTGTTAAGACCCCAATCATCCTAATGGTCCACCTTTAACGATTTTTATTAACGTATTCGGTTTAAGTTCACATAATTACATATGGTTTGCACATAGTTTCACCGAGTATCACAGAAGCACGTAATCGCAATCAATCCAAACCAATTATCTCACAATCATGTATACAGTCTAGTAATTCCTCGAATTACCACTTTATGCAGTTATTAACTTATAACTGTGTAACGTGTGTCCTATCTAGCTAACCCTAGTTAAGTATAATGCAAGGAATGTAACTAGAGTTTAGTTAAAGTGAGAACCTGAAATTGCGGGGTATCACAACATAATCGTTGATCAGTAAGTTAAAGAAGGTCGTTATCTATACTACATTATAAAGAGTGAGCAATGGGCAAACATGTCCAACTTGGTAAAGTTAAGATGGGATGTGAAAAGTCATGTGCTTTATCCCTCAAATGTCTTATAAATCTTCCCCAAATTACCCTTCAATGCATTACGATACTTGTACCATGTAGTAAAGATAAATGAAGTTTTATTTTCTAGATAATTAAGTTTCTATATTTGCTCGCAAAAATTCGTTCAAATTGTTATATATAATATCATGTGATGTGGTATGACCACAAGCTTCAAATAAATATATTCAACAAATATTAATTTTACATTTTCCTTCTTTCTTTAAAATTGTATATGTTTATATAAATATACAGTGTCGTTTATCATGATAATTGCTGAAACAAATTACTTTATCTTTATCTTTGCAGAGAGTTAATGGTGGTACGAAGTGACGCACACACAACACCAAGTAGTACGGTACGTTTTGATTTTCTGTTGAAAAGGTTTTTTTATTTTAATTATTTAATAAGAATGGCAAGGTGCGACTGAGGACGCTGAAAAGAGTAATCATGTTGTAACGAATTTGGCAAAACGTCGACACAATCCGAAAGTGGATTGTATCTGCAAGTTCATCTTCCAGGTTAAACTTGATTTGTTTATTAAAATAAATGTCTTGTTGATACTTCTTTGTTTACTTGTTTATACTGATATCGAATGGTTGTGTTTTGGTTTATCTACTCTGTTTTGGTTTCTATGCTCATATTTGGTTTTGAGTTTATGCTTGACAATACGTATCCATATGGTGGTTTTGTCTAAATTTGTGAAAAATTATATACAAAGATTTGGAAATAAAAATTATCTATGCTCATATTTGGTTTTGAGAACAGTGCTGATGACTGAATTTTGATGGTCAAAGAAGTTCATTTTCATATATAGTGAAATCTTTTTTTATATTTGGGTATCCTGTGTACACATCATCTCTTAGATGTTGGAAGTTAAGGACATATGGTTGGACAATTTAGATAGCGTGGCATGAAAAGTTATAAGAATGTATATATTTGATATAAAAAATATAGTTTCTTTTCAAAGTTTAAACAATGAAGAGATATGGATTAATTTCATATACATCGTTTTGCATTCAAAGACAATTACGTTTTTACACTTTTCCTACAGCTTGGTGGGCTAACATGGCTACGCTTGTGCATTGTTCAAAAAAAAATATATTTATCTTAACCGTTCCGCAGCAACACGCGGGTTTCCCACTAGTTATTTACTTAAGAAATTTAGATATATATGCACATGTGCATATATGTATATTTTCCATGTTAACTAATAAATGTTAATTGTTAGTTTTTTAAACACAGGAACAATGTGATAAATTTGTGAAATATACAATGTTCAGGTTGACGGATGACAAAACAAGGGAGATGTTAGATAAGGCATCAATGAGATGTGAATAATGTTGGAAGAAGATGAAAAAGGGACAAAAAGGCAATCAAAGGAGGCACTGTTGGAGGGCGTGAGGTTGTGAGATAATTATAATTTTTTAGGTAGGTGGTCAGTAGTAACATGGTTGGCTTGTAATATTGGATATTTTTGTTGTTATCGTTTTTTATTGTGTTGATGCGTTTGATAAAAACTACATGTAGTTGTATGATAAAAACAGATGGATACACAAAGTTTGTTATTTGAAGAATGATGCATGCACATATGTATATTTTGGGTGGCCTTATATGGTGGTTGATATGTTGATTATGTTTGTGATTATTATTTTAGTGTATGTAAATTGATACGATAATGAAATTGACATATGCACATGTGCATAATTATAATTACACCCCACCCCCTAAAAACCTAAACCCACCACCCCATCCCCCCCCCCCCCCCCCAAAAAAAAAAAAAAAAAAACCTAACTCTCCCTCCCACCATATCTAAAAATTAATCCCTAAAGCTAAACTCATCGAAAAATATAACTATAACAATGAAATGCACATGTGCATGCAGTATACGTTTCTTATTTTATAGTTCTTATATAGAGTTGTTTGAAGTTTATTCGTGTTTGTTGTCATACACATGTTTTATTTTCAATTTATGTTATAATATGAATCATTAAACACTTCACGAGTTCGAGTGTATTTTATATATCACTTTGCGTCCATTTAATGATCATTGAATAGAAGTTGTGACCCATTATATATCTGTATCGTGTCCATTTAATAATCATTTAAGTATAGTAATTGACAATTCATTCAAAAATGTGATTTAATAGTGAAATGTACATGTGCATACGGTGTATTTCCAGCGAAATGCACATGTGCATCAGGGATGACGTAATATGACGTCATAACAGCCATTTTATTATTTATTTTTATTTATTTTATTTTTTTCGAATTATTAATGCAAAATAATCATTTTGGTGTTTTTACTTTTTTTATTTTTTTATTTATTTAGGTTATATAATTTTTTATTATTTTTTGATGGAGGGTTTTTGTAGACACCCTTCATATTTACAAAAATGTCACTTGTTCACACTGGTTCTCTCAAATGATCCAAATCATATATATATATATATATATATATATATATATATATATATATATATATATATATAGGGAATGTATAAAACTGAAAACCCCCTTGAGTTAAGAAAACTAAAAAACCCTTTTAAAAACCATCTAAATTTTTTTATTTTTTATTTTTGAAAAAAAATACACAAGGTAACATACATGTATTAAAGCGTTTTGTGCCAAAAAAATAAAAAAAGCGCCGAGAGGATATTTAAAAAAAATGTAACAGCACAAACTTTGTTTATTTTTTTTAAATATCCAATCGGCGTTTTTTTTATTTTTTTTGGCCCAAAACGATATGTAACAGCACAAACTTTGTTTATTTTTTTTAAAAATATCCTATAGGCGCTTTTTTTATTTTTTTAGCCCAAAACGCTTTAATACATGTATGTTACCTTGTGTATTTTTTTCAAAAAAAAATTAAATTTTTTTGATGGTTTTTACAAGGGTTTTCTTAGTTTTCTTAACTAAAGTGGGTTTTCAGTTTATCCTCCCCCTATATATATATAGTATAAGTATCTAGAGAAAACCCTCTTTATAGTGAAAACCTTAGAAACCCCACTTGTGGCTATTATTTTGCCACATCACCCCATATAAAATTCAATTTAATATGATGATGGTGGTAGTGAGGTAATTTTACACCTAATCAAATCAACTTGCCACCCAACTCAAGTACAATATGTACCATCTCACACAACCCCAATGTTTTCAGGTTTTCCTATATTTGACAAGTTGCAACCCTCTTTTTACCAACCAATCTCATTCCCCATATTAATTTAAACCACACCTTCTATTTCAACTTTTCTCATTTTGATCTATGTATTCTTCATCTCTACAATCAAATCACAATAATCTTGACTTTGATCAACAAATTCAACTCAAATTCCAACCCAACAAAACTGTTAATTTATTAAGGTATGTTTGCCACTTGGATATTATCTTTCTTCGCTTTCCATTAGTTCAAGTCTAAAAAATCTCATACTTTATGTTCTTATAGTTCTTGAAATTGATTTTTTTAAGAAACTCAGTTTTTTTATATAAAAAAAGTAATTTTGAGTATGTGAAGTTTCAAAAAAAATCTATTTAGCTTTTTATGTTCATGTTGTTCTTGAAATTGACGTTATACCCAAAAAAAACTTAGCAAAATATGTCTTGTTTTTCAAGATTTATGAACATATGCTTAATAACAATTGTTGATTTCAACATACCCAACTCATATTTGAATTAAAAAAAACAATCTTTATTAAAGGGGATTTGAAAAGGATGAGATTTTTCAGCAATTTGTGTGGTCTCTGTTTATTGTTGTGTTTACTCACTTTTGTGAGGGGATAGTTTGTTTGTCATGTTAAACATTTTTGGGGATAGTTTTGCTTGCATACCAAGTGTCTTGGATATATGGATGTCCATTTAAAGTTCATGGTGAATGTATAGAAGGCAATTATAATGTCTTTTGTGTTTTGGATATATGCGCTCCATGTGTTTGATGAAATGCTTGACTGGGTTAACATGTGTTACTTCTGTTAGTATGTTAGAAGTTAATGGTGATTGTATGGAAGCTAGTTATAAGGTCTTTTTTGTTTTGGATATATGGATGTCCATTTAAAGTTAATGGTGAATGTATAGAAGGTAATTATAATGTCTTTTGTGTTTTGGATATATGCACTCCATGTGTTTGATGAAATGCCTGACTAGGTTAACATGTGTTACTTCTGTTAGTATGTTTAGATGATGAGTTGGTCACACCATTTAACACCTCTTCTATTGTTTAGATAATGAGTTGGTCACGTGTGTTAATAGTTTATATGCTTTATTTCTCAGTAAACTTATTAAGTTAAAGTGGTCAATAGTTTTGTAATAATACTTTGTAATAATGTATGTTACTAAATAACACGTGTTAACATCTCATCTATTGGTTTGCAGTGGATAACGAAGACCCCCCACTGGTTATGTTAACATACGAAGTCGAAGGAAGCCGAGAAAAATATGTAGAAAAACTTTTTAATAACATTTTCTTTTTTGTACTCAATGTATAGAGTTGCTAGATCTATTTTGTTAAAGTGGTCAATAGTTTGTAATGATACTTTTAAAAACTATAGTGGTAAGAAAGACAAAAAAAGGGCTGACATTAAATACAAGTTTAATGAATGTTACTAAATAACACATGTTAACCTCTCATGCAACATTAACACATGTTACCCTTACATGCAGTTCATATGAATGTCCTAGGCAGGTTTATCTCTTGTTCAATAATTTATAATGATACTTTGTAGTAACATGTGTTAATAGTTTGTATGCTTTAGTTCTCAGTAAACTTATGAAGTAAAAACTATAGTGGTAAGCAAAACAAAAAAAGGGCTGACATTAAATACAAGTTTAATAAATGTTACCAAATAACACATGTTAACCTCTCACGCAATATTAACACATGTTACCCTTCCATGCAGTTCATTTGAATTCCTGGGTAAGTTTATCACTTTTTTCAATAGTTTGTAATGATAGTTTGTTATAACGTGTGTTAATAGTTTGTATGCTTTTTATTTCCTAGTAAACTTATGAAGTGAAAACCATAGTGGTAAGCAAGACGAAAAAGGCTAACAACAAATACAAGTTATGTTGTTAAAGCGGCTAAACAATATAAGGTTTCAACGAACACATGTTACAAAAACTACACTTGTTCCTATACAATATAAGGTTTTAACGAACATTCCATACAGCTTTTCCATATGTCGCAGCAAGAACACCCCACAGTCATCAACGTTGTTATGTGTTGCCCAATCAATCTTATCCCTTTGTATCCTTGACCCATTGATTATTTCAGCCTTCGGGTGCTTGACTTCACGTAGATACTTCACTATCATATCCTTCTGGTAAATAAATTAACACATGTTAGGAAGAAATTAATACATGATAACCAGCAACTAACAGTTGTTAATCAGAAAATAGCAACATGTGTTGAATAAAATGCACTTTATTATCCAACTTACAATTTTGTATGGGATGTCTTTCTCAAAGTACTTGTCATTGTCCTCAATCGGAACCCCCGTACCTGGGTAACATGTGTTACAACATTAACATATGTTAAAGACGCATAGTAAGGCTGCAGAGGAAACTCAATCATATCTTTCTTGCCAGATGGTCCAGCCATATCTGCACACGCTAACCTTTTGCCTATAACACATGTTATTATAGTTAGACAAACAGTCTATCAAAATGGTCAATCTTAACAAAAAGATAACACATGTTAAAGCTAAGTAGTGGTGATGCGAGAGATAGTTAAGCTTACCCTTATTCCAAGATGTTCCAGGCATCTGCGTTGAACATTGACTAGGCGGGCGGGTCTGTACGATGACTAAACACATGGTATAACACGTGTTAGGTTACAGACCCAACTGACAAACAGTTATGCACTCTTTTTAGCCAAATCCGTACACACACACTGTGCAGGGAGCATAATCTGGGAATATGGTATAACCGTTTTACTTGTGTGAACCACTAACACATGTTAGCTTTACTCTTTTTGTGTGTCTCAACTTAAAGAATATTTAACCTACTATGCGGGCGTGTTTGTACGATGACTAAACACATGGTATAACACGTGTTAGGTTACGGACCGAACTGACAAACAGTTATGTACTCTTTCTAGCCGGATCTGTAGGATTGGGTTAACACATGTTGATTATTTATCCCCTCTGTATCTTTTTATATGTTTGTAGCTTTGAATTTTTAGGGTAAGTTTTAAAATTAAACCATGTTTTACGGATAACACATGTTACTCAAATACCACATGTTACCTTTCTACACTTGATTAGAAACAAACACATAAGTAATGATACACGACAAACACTTAAACGGATGTTAATAATAAACGGCAAATAGTTAAACAATGCATACTTACTACTAACTACCATCACATGTGGCCAACATGCCACCAAAAGAATACAAGTTTACTAGTTGACAACATAAAACGTGTTAATATTGGTTACAAACATAATCCATTATAAATAGGTTGCACCCTTATATCCAAAAACATAAAAACCATAGCGCGTGTACTTCTGTCCTTGTTTGAGGATTTGAGTATGGTGTTTTCCATTGCAAATTTATATTCAACAAACAGCACTGTTAACACGTGTTAATATTGGTTACACACATAAAGCATATTAAGCAACTACAATACACAATCCATTTCTTATTCATCAAACAAACCCACACAAAGTAAATAAACCCAAAGGATCTTTATTCAGACAACAAACCTACATAAAGTAAATAAACCCAAACGATCCTTATTGAGACACTATTAACAAGTTTTTATATATTAACAACACTATTAACACATACACACACCTTGCGGGAAGAGTAGAGAAGGATTCTTGTTAGAGGTGTATGCTTGTTTCTTTTGTGAATTCTTGAAGATGTGGCTGCTCCTGGAACCACCTTGCACCAACACCATAATCCATTATAAATATTGTTACAGGAACCACCATTCACCACTACTACTGCTACAATTCACCAAGAATATGAAGAATAAGAATAAGATGAAGAAGGAGAGAGAGAGAGAGAGAGAGAGAGAGAGAGAGAGAGAGAGAGAGAGAGAGAGAGAGATGTGATTGTTACCGGTCATGGTAGAGGATAGAGGAGATGGAACCACCATTATTGCTATCATTCAACAATAAGATGAAGAACACCAAGAAGATGAAAAAAGAGGAGGGAAGAGGGAGGAGAGAGATCGTGTTCTTCAAATAGATCAAGAAAAAGGAAAGAGATGAAGATAGATGGAGATGAGAGAGGAGAGAGGGGAAATTAAAAGATGATGGTGATGTTTGACAAGAAAGTGGAAAAAGAGCATACTTTCTCTTACCAAACTACCATTCTATCTGCTTTTCCCAATATAATGATATTTTCCTAATCAAAAAGTCTTCATAATTCATCATAGCCCTTGATCTACTCCAATGGATGGTTTAGATTGAGTTTTCAAGGTTTTCACTCTAATAAGGGTTTTCTATATATCCCTTCCCTATATATATATATAAAAGCTATGCTTGGTAATTACTTATTACTATTATTTAAGCTATATTTTCAAATTTTTTAAAATATAACAATATGTACTAATATTAAAGATAAAAAGTCGTTTCATTCTATGGTATAGTTTTGTCTTTTTTTTAATGACTTATAAAATAGTTAGTGACGTTTAGAAAATGGGGGGGGGGGTAACATGTGACTTGTGTGTATTTATTGACATGTGAAAAACATGTGCACTATTTTTTTTCTCTTAAACAAAACTACCCTTTCACTTTTTTTTTTTTTTTTTTTTTTAACTTGACTCCCTATATATTAGGAGTTCCAATTCACTAGGTTTTATAAAGTTATAAATACTAGTCACCATTCAAACGTTACTCCTCATCTAGACCATTAAGTTTGTACTCAAAATATTTATTTGTTCGATCAAACTCAAATTTCTACTTCATTACCAACTCGTCAACTTCTTTTAGTTGTCTTATTCCCAAAGTTTTCATTTTTAAAATTTTTTAGCTTAATTTTATATTCCAGTTTTTAATACCAAAGTGACAAAAGATATCTCCAAATCTACTTATGACTTTTATAGATTGATAAATTTACACATATATAACTCTAAAAGTAAAACATCTATTAATATATATAAAAGAATTGAACATTGCTGACGTGGCGTGCAATGGTGCCTTCAACCTCTCCATGAAACTGCCACGTGGCATTATAATTGAAAGATTTTAGTGTTTTTGAATTATTTTCTTTTTTAATTAAAAAAAAAGATAAACATAAACCCTAAATTTATCTCTCTATCTCTCAATTCTTAATTACTAAAATTAAATTGAGTTATTTTAGGAAAAAAAAATTTAAAAACAAATTTAAATTTTTTCTCTCTTATGTTCCTCCCATAATTTTTAAACGTTAATGTCTTTTATATTCGAGATTTTTTTAATAAAAAAATTACACCAAATTAACGAGCGTTTTATTATCTTTCCAACGAGTACCATAGTGCTATATAAAAAAACGGAGAAAAAAACGACTATTTTTTGTGGGGTTATGTTCATACAGAAAAAAAAAACACAAAGTGTTCAGTTTATTCATTAATCATGTTTTTTCTTTTAAACCAGGTTCTTATCTACGATGTTGAAATTCAGCCCAATCGCCATGCTATCATTGGAATTTTACTCTTCTAAAGATGGATAGGTATACTTCATCAAGAAAAGCTAGGAGAAATAATCGTGCAACACTGCAACACATGATGCCACCTTATAACAAGGTTATTTTTTTTATTTTTTTAATTACAAGAGTAATAATTATTACTATTAGTATTAGTATTATTAGAATGGTTATATTTTTCAACCCCCATCATGAATTCTACATCTATATAAGTCAAAGTCAAATTGTAACATATTTTAAATTACGTGAAGATGATTATATGTTGAATGTTATTCTTTTAATACATATTTCAAATTGTAACGCCCCACTTACGGTGTGCGCATATAATGTATATATGTGTGGCCATTGGGGGGCAAAAGTAAAGTTGCACTAATTTTAACGTTATTTTACTTTTTTCGTGAAAATAACGCTAAAAACGATGGACGGTTAATCATGCATCATGTGGTGGCTTTGATAGCCAAAAGACAAAGCGGTACATGCACCGATCGGGTTTGTCCCGATTGCTAAGTGTTTTGTGCCTTATGTCCAAGGCTTGATACCAAACCACATGTGTGGCCATTGGGGGGCAAAAGTAAAGTTGCACTAATTTTAACGTTATTTTACTTTTTTCGTGAAAATAACGCTAAAAACGATGGACGGTTAATCATGCATCATGTGGTGGCGTTGATAGCCAAAAGACAAAGCGGTACATGCACCGATCGGGTTTGTCCCGATTGCTAAGTGTTTTGTGCCTTATGTCCAAGGCTTGATACCAAACCACATCGAGCCGGGGGTCTCACTAGAAGCAGCCTCTCTATTCTTAGGGATAGAGGTAAGGCTGTCTACATCTTACTCTCCTCAGACCCTACCTTAGCATTGCTAAAGGCGGGATTAAATGAGTATGATGATGATGATGATGATGATGATGATGATGATGATGATGATGATGATGATTTTTTAACTTTTTAAATAAATGTTTTTTTAACTAAGATTGATTATGTTTAAGTTATTTACTTTTTTCATGATTTGAGTTTTCTTCTTTTATCATTTTTCATTAAATCATATTAAAATTTTCAACCCCGGGACCTTCCCGGGGTAATTAGCTAGTGGTTGATAAAAATATTCTACCCAAGTTAAGTTGATCAATAATTTAATCCCATATTTGATTAAAAAAATGGGCAAAGAAATCACGCAGCTTATTGGGCTTTAAAAATTTGTACAAGGTTTGGTTATCTGTTACATTCTACATTGGGCTGAAAAGACGCATCTAGTCAAGGAATGTACTTTGGAATGCATATTGGTAATTTTAGATATGTATTTAATTAAATCCGATTGAAATAACCATTGTAAGTTAACATGTTGCTCTACTTGATGTTAGAGTTTAAGTTCGTCAAAGACGGATTTATTCAATTTAAGCCATTTAAAAAAAATTAGTTATATTGATGTTTTTCATACACATCCTAAGGTTGTGTGTAGTGGCCCCGTTATGAGGCGTTTTGGGCTTCAAAGCGCCCCCCAACACCGCCCCCTAGGGCGCTATGAAGCGTTTTAGGGATGGAGCGTTTTATTTTTAACAGGCGTTTTGCATTGAAATTCGTGAGATTCTTTTGTTTTGTACCGTTGAACAACGGTCATATTTAAAAAAAAAAAGAAATTGTTGCCTGACTTTATCTTCTTCTTTATATATATATATATACATATATATATATATACATATGTATATATATATATATATATGTATATAGGGTAAGTATCCTATGAAAACCATGTTGAGTTGTGCAAACTCTAAAAACCCATCCCATGGATATAATGCAGCCGCGTCTACTTTTAATACATAATTCACAAGGACAAGATGGTAAAATCCCCATATGCTTGACTGAGCATGAATGAATGACTGACACAAAAGTCTCTCTATGTTTCACTCTCTCTCTCTCATCTCTCTATATCTAGATCCACAAACTCTCTCTTTCTCTCATTGTCTGTTAATTTTCAAACCCCCTTTATAAACTCAATACCTCTCTTAAAAACCACACTCCAATAATTCTATAAAGAGGAAGGAGGAGACCGGATGGTCTCCGGCAGTGACCCCCGCCACCCGACGGAGCTGTTCCCACGTCTCACAAACCCCCACCCCCTTACACGCTTAAATAAGAAGAGAAAGCACCGTGAGAGAAAGAGATGATATCTGAAGAAGAGAAAGAGAGAGAGAGAGAGAGAGAGAGTGAGCTAGAGAGAGAAAGGAGACCGGAGATCTAAGGAAGAGAAAGAAAGAGTGTGACCAGAGGAGAGGAAGAAGACAGAGGCGGTGGTTGTTGTGCTCTTCGGGTCAGATATGATTTAGAAGGTAAACCCCAATCAACGCCTTTACTTTTCAACGCCTTTTACTTCGGGTCAGATCTGATTTAGATGGTAAAACAGATCTTGGTCGATCCGGTTGGGGTTGTTTCTAAGTAATATAAAACAGATCTTGGTCGATCCGGTTTTGTTATGGTGACCTGTTTCCTTCTTTCTTCCTCTTCCACCGATTAATTTTCAGAACTTAAGGTTTGTTTTTTACGTTTCAGGATCTGTGTGTAGATTCAACACAAAAACGTCTTACAGTTTTTTTTTTATTTTTTGTTTCATGGGAGGATTTTGAACTTAAAATGGACTTAAGATGCATGGCTAACTCTATCCTTTGTGTTAACTCATTAATGATATAAACACCAGTGTCCATATCTTTATTGTGTACAAGTTGGGATGCAGAGTATACAAGGATGTGAAAGAACATGAGATGGGTTGTTATAATGAACATTTTTTATTTGAGACATGTTATCATTTTTTATTACAAGTGTACATTTAATAATTAATAGATTGTTATGTTCTTTTTATTTCTTTTAAATATAATCAAATGCATTTTGTTTATTTCTACTGTAGATGTTACATAAATCTAACATGGGGATATAAGTTGTAACATGGTAACAAAAATCATAATATACTATAAGTAAAAGATGTAACACGTAACAAAAAGTTTGTTTCATGTATATACATGTTTTTATTATAAGTTGGCATTTTTGTAACATGTTTTTGTAACAAATATCAATGACACCTATAACATGTTACAACGTAACACATAAGTGTTACAGACAAAACTAACTGGTGATACCTATGACATGTTAAAACGTAACACATAAGTTTTGATAATGATAAAGATGCTAAAGACAAAAGTAGGAGATGAGTAAGAGAGATAAAGAGTAAAAAATAAAAAGATAGAGAAAGAAAGTTCTAAAAGGTGGTGAGAGAATGTCATAAATGTCTTGTCCATTGATTCCTCCAATTTTTTGATTCCAACTTTACCCTTTTGGTATCTTTTCCACTTAAAATAATTCATTTAATATTAAAAAAGGTTCCAAGTTGATCTTAACCATTCATTTCATCCATCCAATGGTTGGGATGAGGTTTCCAAAGTTTTCACAACTCAGGAGGGTTTTTATTTTAGCCCAACCCTATATATATATATATATATATATATATATATATATATATATATATATATACACTTTCTAATTTTTACCACAAACACAAAGTACACACACACACACTTTCTAATTTTTACCACAAGAGAAGAGATGAATCCATTCGGTAGGGGTGGTTTCGGGTTTGGTTCCCAAACTACTGGCGACAACACCAGACCCATAGCCCCGGGTTCAGGTTCAAACCCACAAACTTTTATGAACCTGTTAAACCAACCCTATAATTGGGACCCGGACATGTATAACATGGGAGGGAGTTTTGGGCAACCCATGGGAGTTGGGTTTGGGTCAACACAAGTGTTTGGGACATCTCAAATGTTCGGGTCCTCAAATGCTTGGCAAGACTCACAGCCGGTTCCGGAGACACAACCGCTGGAGGAAGAGCAAGAGGAAGATGTTGTGCGACCAACCGGGCGAGGGAGAGGCCGTGCGAGCAACCGGACGCACAAAAGGAAAGAGACACAAACGCGCGCCAAAAAAATCGTACAACCATGGAACGACGACGAGCTGTTCAACTTAGCCCGAGCGTGGATTGAGGTGTCAGAGGATCCTATTGTTGGTAAGATATATATTTTTTGTTATGTTATATTTGTTTTACATATATTTTTTTTAAATGGGGACTTATATATTTTTTTTTGTTTGTTTTTTAAGCGAACTATCAAAACAAAGGAGATTTTTGGAAAAGAGTCCAAGCAATATTTTTTCCAATAGTTGGTAAGGGAGAGAACTACCGGGAGAACGATTCGATATCGGGCAAGTGGACTGATATCAACTTTAAATGCACAAACTTTCAAGGTATTTATCAACGCGCCCGGTTTGGGTAGAAAACTGGCCAAAGCGACGCCCAGATTTTGGAGGCGGCATTGGATGAATACAAACAAGAATACTTGAATTTTCCGTACTTGAGGGTTTGGGGCCTGCTGAAAGAATGTTCCAAATGGCACACCGTCCGCCCAACGGTTGGAACTTCTTCATCTAGGGCTAGAAGGAAGTCGAGGACCTCTGAGTCAGCTGATACCGGGACCCCTACGTCTGACGCGCGTCACGTCGACCTAAATGCCGAAGAAAATGTGTTTTTTGTAGGGGAGGAGGGGGCGGAGGAATTGCGTCGTCCGACCGGTCGACGGGCTGCTCGACAAAGGAACAAACATAAAGAGTTCAAGAAAAACTTCACCAAAGATGATCATCTAAAGTTCTAGCCAAGCATGACTTGATTGATCATCATAACAACCATAGAAATGTTCATATGAATCAAAAGCTAAAACCAATGTTCGTGATAAGTTTCCAAAGTCTTCTTTCAGCCAAAAATCGCCCAAAGTGTGTGTGGAAACGTTTCAAGTCGAAGTGGTAATGATAAGTCTCCAATAATTGCTCTTTAAAGAAGGAGTTACACAAAGGTGCAGAGGCCACCGTACCCCTACGGTCCCACCGTAAGGGTACGGTGGGTTTCAAATGTTGACGGCCAGAATACACTGCCCTACGGTGGAAATTTTGGGCCTGAGGCCACCGTAACCCTACGGCTGGGCCGTAAGGGTACGGTGAGCCTGTCAAATTCTTCATCTTTTTTCTTCTTCTTTTCCATCTCATTCCGATGCGGTCCGGTCCACTCCCAAACCCGTTTTTCGCCATTTTTAACTCCTTCTTACATCTGCAACCACAATAACCGTAGTTACCCAATTCCAAGCAATAACATGAATAAATGTGGATAAAATAAACGTTTTAACACTATTAAAGGGTGTTCGTTGAACCACCCGTCAACAAGCACGGGCGGACTCTTTGTCGTCGGGGGTGAACGAGTTGATCCCGGCGTTTGCTGAGATGAACCAGCGGCTCCAAGACATACGCGACATCGGGGCACAGCGTATCCAAGAAAACCGAGAGGTGGTTGATATTATGAGGGATCGACAATTTGAGCGCGACTTTGCATTTTACACAAAGCCGCACGACCACATAGAAGGCAAGGCCTTGGAAATGTTAGGTATATGCAGTGGACTCGCGGGTTTGAGTTATGTTCTTTGTATGGTATGTATGTGTGATGCTATAGTATGAGATTTGAGTAAATCATTCTAATTACTACATATGTAAACCAAAACTAGTATGCTCACCAATGCTTTATGTGTTGACGAGTATTTTATACATGTTGCAAGAAATGTTTAATGCAGGATTTTCAAGAAAACCTACTTAGGATTGGACTAGAAACTCACGCTAGTTTAAGTTGTATGTTTTGATGTTGTATTTCTTCTTCTTTTTTTGAAACAATTTGTATTCCGTATCTTTTAGACAATGATTATGCTATGAACGAAATTTTATCTTTAAATCATATTGTCACAATTAGTGTCATGAAGTCTTTCAACAATCTACCACAAGTCTCGCCCTGATGTATTCCTCCATCGGTTGGGGTGTGACATTTCCACACCCCCCGGAACTGACCTTTTAAGGGGAATCTCCTTCGAATCAATACTAGTTTTGTGAATCGCAGCGACCACTCGGGCCCATAGATGTTGCAGACCCATTTTAAATCTCCACACCTACTTTAACAGCATCGCGATATTAAAATCTCTCAAATTCCCAACGCCGGTGCCACCCATTTCCTTAGACCTGATGATTCTTTCCCACTTAACCCATTTCACCTTGCGCCTACCAGACGAGACACCCCAGACAAAATCTCTTCGAATTCTGTCCAACTTATAATGACCTCAATAGGGCTTTGAAAATGGAGAAGAAGTATGAGGGCAAACTTCCAAGCACCGATTTAGAGAGGGCAATTCTGCCCGCAAAAGATAGGTTTTTGGCCCTCCACGACGTTAGCCTCGACCTGAATTTATTCACAATTGGCTCCCACAAAGTTGACCTCTTCATATTGGCCCCGATGGGGACCCAAGGTAGGTAAACGGCAAACTCCCCACCTCACAATTAAGTAACCGAGCCATCCTCCAAACCTCGTCATCGCCCACACCTACCCCAATCAGATTGTATTTTGAGTTATTCACCTTCAAACCCGTGACTAAATGAAGGCATCTAAGGAACCGACATAAACTTTTGACATTATCCTCAATCCATTCACCAATAAACAACACGTCGTCAACGTAGCACAGATGAGAGATCTCCGGATCATTATTAGGAAGAGAAATACCTTTGAAAAGCTATGAATTCACAGCTCGGTTAATAGATATGATCAATACCTCCATCACAAGAATGAAAAAGAAAGGCAAAAGCGGGTCACCTTGCCTTAGACCTCTTTTGTAAACAAACTCGTCCATGGGAGAACCATTTAAAAGAACCGAGCCAGTACCCGACGAAAGACAGCCCCGAACCCACGAAATCCACTGGTCAAGAAAACCCATATACTCCAAGGTTCTAAATAGGAACTTCCAGGTAAGCGAATCGTGTGATTTCTAAAAATCCACTTTAAAAATCCACAATTTTTCTCTACTCTTTCTTTTCTAGGCCACAATCTCACTAACGATTAAAGGATTATCCAGAATGTTTCTGTTACCCACGAAGGTTGCCTGAGAAGGAGAGATAAGGTCGTTCATCAGAGGTTTTAGACGGCCAGCCAACACTTTAGCTACAATCTTATAGACCGACCCGACAAGAGAAATGGGCCTGAAATCACCTAACGAATGAGGATCCGAGACTTTCGAGATTAACGCCACAAAAGACGCATTACAACCCGAACTGACCCCACCATCCGAAAAGAACTCAAACATCATCTTCATGACCAACGGTTCCAAAGAATTCCAATATTGTTTCAAAAACTTCAGTGTAAAACCATCAGGCCGTGGAGATTTACCGCCGTCACATTCCTTAATCGTTTTTCTCACTTCCTCACTAGAAAAAGGAGATATCAGGGAAAGCGCCTGATTCGTGTCTAAACACGGCAGCCTAATACCAGAATAAGACGGTCTGCGCCTCATGGGTTCAGCAAACTATTTTTTTAAACCACTTCCTGGCTTTTTCATTTATTTCACTCGGATTAATCACCCACAACCCATTAATTAGCAGCCCGTTAATCCTCTGAGAATCCACGTTGATTTTTATCACTTTGTGAAAATACGAGGTATTGTCGTGTCCCAGTTTAATCCAGTTCAAACGACCTTTTTGTTGCAAATCACGGCCCCCCTCCAAAGACTTCAACTTCATCATTAAGGCCGCCGAAAGTTTTTTCTCCATAGCTGTTAAAGACGAGTCTTCGGCTAGCTTTTCAAGATTATTAATAACCTGACGAGTGGCCTCCATCTCCAAGTCTTCTTTAACCCTGGCTTCATTCCTCCACTTCTTAATGTCCAATTTTACATTCTTTAGCGTTTGACACAAAAACCAATCCGCCTTGTCCCCTGCGACACCTCTTCGAACATTATCGGAGACAATCTGATCCGAATCCGTATCCCCAATCCATGAATTAAATAGTTTAAAAGTGATAGGTCCAAAGTCAATCTGGACACAGCATAAGGAAAGAGGACGGTGATCTGAGACACCCCTTTTCAAAACTTCATACGAAGCCTCGGGCCACCTGGACATAAAATTTGGGCACACAAGAACCCGATCGATCTTACTTAGTTTTTCCCCGTTTTCTAACATATACGTAACCCCCCAGACCATATGGTATTCTAGAAGGCCATAGATGAGATGAAATCATTAAAATTGCTAGCAGCCGGAGCATCGAATATGGAATTAATCCTCTCTTCTGGATGTCAGACCTCGTTGAAGTCACCCAAGACAACCCACATCCCAGTCAAGGAATCCTTAACCTCCAATATAGCATCCCACAACGCCCCCTCCCCATGGGATCTCTAGGGCCATAGACAGTAACTATATTAATCCTCTCAGTATCACCCTTCATCACCCCAGACATCGCCAAGAACGTTTGATGTTTAACGACACTATCCACCTTTAAAAGATCCGGATTCCAGACAGAGAAAATACCCCCTGATCTACCCTAAGCTTGAACAAAATCATAGTTCATCGAAAAATTTCCCTAGAACCGTCTGACTGAGTTCACCGACAACTCCACTTGATGCAATTCTTGAATAGCAAGAAACGAGACCTTTTAATCTCTCTTCAATCTCCTTATCCACACCAGTTTCTCCGCACCAGTGATCCCCCTAATATTAAGCGATAGGAAATTCATCTTAAAGAGGAAGGCGCCAGATCCCCTTTAACCTACTTCTTAACCTGGTTATCAAATCCTGATAAATCAATTCCCATGCTTTGACCAAAGGCCACAGTAGCTGACACCTCATTCTCGAATTCCACTTGACCCGGGTCCCTATCGGAGCAAGCCCTGTCAAGATCTGCATTTGTGTCGACCAACTCTGTCACACCCTCAAATTTCCACTGCGGGGTTCATACCGCGAGGCGCGTGACATACCAGGATCCCATAGCCATAAGTCATAAGAACGACTCTAAATGCCCATCATTTAGTTCGTTATTGAAAATCAAGTTTAGCGTTTACCAAAGAGTTTAGTTAAGTTGCGGAAGCGTAAACCAAATTTAAACATTGTAAAACCTTGCGCAAAACAATGCGCCCAAATTAAAACCATGTGAAAGAAAACTTAAAAGTATAGGATGGGATTTAGATGTATGCCTAGACCCGAATGCAGTGAAGTGTGCAGTGCTTTCTAATTGTCCCTTTCATGTGATTGTATATATATATGTAGATATATAGGTTGTTTGGCTTAATATGTATCTAGGAGTTTAGTTGTGTTGAGTTGTCATTGTCTCTAGTGTGTAGGATTTGTCTTATCCATGATACATATTAATTATTTAATCCACAATTATCTATTTTCACTATTTACCAATGTTCGGGGTTCAATACTCGTATAAGTAGTTTGGTAATTTCCCCGAATCACCAATTCATGCAGTTATTAACTTGTAATGTGCAACGTGTGACTTATCTAGCTAACCTTAGCTAAGTAGAATGCAAGGAATCTAAGTGCAAGTAACTAGAGTTTGGTTAATGTAAGAACCTGAAATTATGACGGGTGGTTCAAGTAACAACCCTCTATATTGATAAAACGCTTATATTAACCACATTTGATCATGATATTGCTTGGAATTGGGTGACTACGAGTACTTTGGTTGCAGGTGTGAAAAGGAGCGAAAAACGAAGAATTATGAGCTTTGGATCGGACCGGAACGGATCGGAACTATGTGGAATGCAAGAAAGAAAGTTGAAGAGTTTTAAAGGGCTCCACCGTACCATACGGTAGCCACCGTAAGGTACGGTGGCTTCAGGACACAAATTTCCCACCGTTTTTCAGTCTATACCTACCGTAACACTTTCATTTCCACCGTACCTTACGGTAGCCACCGTAAGGTACGGTGGCCTCTGCACCAACTTGTAACTCCTGCTATTAAACACGAATTTATGGTGTCTTTTGGGCATCTTCTCACTTGTGAACGTTTCTAAGAACATTTTGGGGCGATTTTGGCTAGGTTTGATCATTGGAGAACAATTCTAAACATTGGGTTTATGTTTTTGATGCTTATGAACATTTCTTTGATTGTGATGATGATTCACCAAACCATGCTTGGCTAGAACTCTTGGTGATCATTCCTTGGTGAAGTTTTTCTTGAACTCTTATGTATGTTCCTATGAATTTCTAGAATGATAATCTAGTATGATTGCTTGATTATTGTGGTGTTTGAACAATTGTTTGTAGTTGTTAATTACTTTACCAATATTTAGTCTTAATCGTACGTTCTTGGTGTTGCTAACAATCGAGATATTGCGGGTAGGATTTGGGTTGGTTAATTGATTAATTGGTCATCGGGAAACAACCTCGCATTAATATAATCCGAGTACTTTGTTCCCTTTTATCACAACATTTGTTTATGCACGAGTTATGTCTATGTAACTCTTTCTAGTTGGAACTTTTGCATAAGTGTTTAGGGAAAACGGATCCTGGAATGGTCATTGCTTTTATAATCTGAAGAAACAAATTCACTTTGATTAAGTAATTAGTTTATAATTTAGTTTAAATCTAAAACAATCAACAACTCTTGATCTTTATTTTTATTTAGTAGATTAATATTAGTTAATTCGCAAAATTATTAGTTTACACACATTCCACAAACTCCCTGTGTTCGAGACCTTCTTGCCACTATCCATTAGTTGTAATTGGGAAATTTTACGTGTACCACGACAAGCACGTCAAATTTTGGCGCCGTTGCCGGGGAGTAGTGCGCAACGTGTGTTAATCTTTTAGTTGTGTTTTGTTATTTTCGGGTTTACACGGGTTGTGTTTAGTGTGCAGGTACTTCAAGTGTATGCATACTAGGGGCTCTCACGAGTCATCACCACTTTTGTTTGATCCGGAGATTGAAAGAACATTGAGAAAGAACCGAGTTTTGATAAGAAGAAACAGAGTCATTGATTCACCTACTTCACCGTTCACACCAAGAAACATAATGCAAGACTCTCACATACCAACAACGGGTCAAACGACCTCATCATTCATGCCTACTTCTTCACAAATTTCACCCAACACCACATTGCCTAACCTTTCCACTAGTCCTGAAACACCAATCCATACCACCCAACCGAGTTTCACTCAAAGTGATCCAAATCTCTTACCTTTAATCCATCAAACACTATACCACCATTTTCCCATTTTTTCCCAACTACGGGTCAATCATCTTCTACTATCCCACAACCACAAGAACAAGGTTCCACAATTGTCCACACCACATCTACTTACCAACCACCTAACCAATCGGGTTTTTACTACTCATCTTTTCAAGGTGGCCAAAATTCAAGACTTCAAAGAGATGTGTATGATGATGGGTATGATGATGAAGAATTTAGTAGGTACAATGAAGAGGGTTATTATTATGAAGGTGAAGGTGCATTTGTGGGCTCTCAAGCTCAAACGGGTCAAGTAAGTCAACCACTTTTACCATTTCAAGACCCGGGAAGACTACTGGTTGGTGTGCAACATGTTAGACCGCAAGGATTGCACTTGCAACGTCCCACACCACTTAACCAAATGCGGCCTCCAAACATGCAAGCTCAACATCAAAGGCCGATTCACCAACAACAACCACCTATGCATCAAAATCAGCATCAACAACAATTTGCACCACAAGGTGCAATGCAAGGTCCAATGGGTCAACCAAGAGCGCCATTAGGAGCACCTAGAAGACTCCACCGTGATGTTGTACGGGGAATTGAAGCACATTTTCGGCCTATTATCACTAATAATCCATCACCAATAGTGATTCCGCAAAATGCAAATGGAAGAACTTTTGAAGTTAGAACAACCGCACTCCAAAGTCTACCAAAATTCAAGGGGCTAGCAACGGAAGAGCCTTATTTTCATTTGGAGACATATGATTCTATTTGCAACACTATTGGGGGACAAGGTTTTTCTGCAGATGATGTGAAGTTGGTTCTCTTCCAATTTTCATTGGAAGACAAGGCAAAAAGATGGTTTCACACTTTACCATCCGCATCTATTTTTACATGGGCCGATATGCAACAAATATTTTTGGATGAATTCTATAGTTCTCAAAAGACCAATGATGCAAGGAGGGGGTTGAGAAGCTTTCAACAACAATCGGGTGAGATGTTTCATGAAGCGTTCGAGAGGTTCAATATGATGCTAAGAAATTATCCTCACCATGGGATTCAACTTTGGGAATTATTGAATGCTTTTCATGAAGGTTTGAGTTCGGAGGATGCTCGTGATTTAATGTCTATTACAAATAGTACTTTTGGTACAAATTATGAGCAAGATGATTGGGCATTTTTAGAGCAAATGGCGGTGACTTCCAAAAGAAAGGCTCAATCATCTAGACGAGCAAGGCATGTAATTCAAAGACCTCAAGTGCATGGGGTAGAAAGTGGTAATGTACAAAATTCAAATCAATTGTACAATGTTTGTAACAATTGTCAAGAAATAGGCCACACGGCGGAGGTTTGTCAAGTGGTGGTAAATGAAGGACAAACAGAGGAAGTGAATGCTATTCAAGGGGGTGGTAGAAATTATGACATGAATTCTAACACTTACCACCCCGGGTTACGAAATCATCCAAACTTTCGGTATGGAAATGCATCAAATCAAGCCAACCCGAATTTTCAAGCTGCTCAAGGTAATTATGTGCCTCGTCAACAATACAATCAAGGAAATTATAGAGGTGGATACAACAGTGGCTACCAAGGGCAAGCTCAAACTGGTCAAAGAAATTCGGGTCAAGATTCATCAAGCGGAAATGAAGTCATGGAGATGCTTAAAGCTATGCAACAAGACATGCAAAAGCGAAACCAACTTGATGAAGCTCGGATACAAAAGGATGAAGTTCGTGATAAAAGCATTCAAGCATTGACAACTCAAATGGGCCAACTAGCAACTGACGTGGCGGAATTGAAGAAAGGTAAAGGAAAGCTTCCTAGCGATACTCAGGTAAATCCGTCACATGGCTCTTCCCGAGGTAACAATGTTAATGTTAATTAAGTGAGTGTTTTAAGGAGCGGTAAAGAATTTAAAGCTGATTTGTCACCGGGTTTTGTCGAGGGGGTAGTTGAGGATGTTACGGGTGAAGAAAGTGAAAGTGATGAAGTTACACCGGTTTTACAAAAAGAATTAAATGTTAAAAAACCGGAAGAGAGTGAAAATGAGAAAAATAAAAAAGTTGAAAATGAGCCGAATCAAGTTCCATTTCCATCAGCTCTACTTGACCCGGGTAAGAAAAATTTTATTGCATCAAGAGGTCCCCAAAAAGAAGAAATGTGGGACATGTTTAAACAAGTAAAAATAAATCTTCCTTTACTTGATGCAATAAAACAAGTACCCGCCTATGCTAAATTTTTGAAAGAATTGTGTACGCAAAAGAGGCAACAAAAGAAAAAAAATGCCTAAGCGGGTAAATGTTACCGGTCAAGTGAGTGCAGTTTTAAATGGGGAGCTTCCTCCTAAGCTCCAAGATCCGGGCACGCCATTAATAAATATTCAAGTTGGTAATTTTCAAATGGCAAAGGCATTGCTAGATCTTGGAGCCGGGGTGAGTATTTTACCGGGTGGGTTGTATGATCAATATGACTTTGGTCCATTAGCTAGGGTGGAGACAACGGTTGTTTTAGCCGATTTGTCTCATAAGTTACCCCGGGGAATGGTTCAAAATGTCATTGTTAAAATTGATGAATTTTATTACCCGGTTGATTTTTTGGTATTGGATTACTCATCCGCAGATTCAAAACAGCAGCAAAATGTTATATTGGGTCGGCCATTTTTAAACACCGCACATGCGGTAATCGATTGTAGATTTGGCACGGTCGATATGACATTTGGAAATCGGAAAATGCGTTTAAATGTTTTTACTAACAATACTAATGATTCCGGTGTTGAAGAATGTTTTATGGCAGATATCATTGAGGGATGCAATCCATGTGAGTACGAGAAAGATGGAATGGAATTGTGTGCTTGTAATTTTTCTGAACAGGTACATGCTTTTGATTTGGAAATTGAAGAAGGAAAGCAAGATGTGTTAGCGTTGAAGGAGGGTCGACCACCATGGTCCCACCATTTTGATAGTTTGCCGTAAATTGATTCGGGCACCAAGCCCTCATTAGAAGTGGCACCAAAGTTGGAGCTCAAAGATTTGCCAAGCCACTTGAAGTATGTGTTTTTAGGGGATAATGACACATTACCAGTCATTATTGCCTCTAATTTGGAGATGGCCCAAGAGCTAGCGTTGTTGGAAGTCTTGAAGGAGAATAAAGAATCTATTGGATGGACGATTGCCGATCTTAAAGGAATTAGTCCATCCATTGTCATGCACAAGATTATCACAACCGAGGATGCAAAACCCACGAGAGAAGCGCAAAGAAGGTTGAACCCGAACCTTAGGGAAGTGGTAAAGAAAGAGGTAATTAAGTGGTTGGACTCGGGAATTATCTATCCCATTTCGGATAGTGCTTGGGTAAGTCCTACTCAAGTGGTCCCTAAGAAGTCCGGTATTCAAGTAATTAAAGATGACAATGGTGAACAAATTGCTACCCGACCCGTCAAACGGGTTTTTGTATATTTTGGTGGCGGTAGACTATGTCTCAAAGTGGATTGAAGCAATTGCTACAAGGACAAATGACCATTCGGTTGTTTGTAAATTTGTTCAATCTAACATTTTCGCCCGGTTTGGAATTCCAAGAGTAATCATAAGTGATGGTGGGTCACACTTCAAAAATTTTAATTTTGGGAAGCTATTGAAGAGATATAGTGTGAATCACCGGGTTGCCACACCGTACCACCCGCAAACGAGTGGACAAGTTGAAGTGTCCAACCGTCAAATCAAAGAAATTCTCATGAAGATGGTTCGCGTAGATAGAAAAGATTGGTCAAGCAAATTAGATGATGCTTTGTGGGCATACTGTACGGCCTACAAAACTCCAATTGGCACAACACCTTATCGGATGGTGTATGGAAAGGGTTGTCACTTGCCAATGAAGTTACCACATCGGGCATATTGAGCAATCAGGACGGTAAATGCGGATTACGATGAGGCAGGTAGAACAAGGAAGTTGCAATTAAGTGAGTTGGAGGAGATTAGAGATGAGGCATATGAATGTGCATCGGCTTATAAAGACAAATTAAAGAAGGTTCATGATGCCAAATTGAGAAAGAAAACCTTTGAAGTGGGTCAAAGGGTTTGGTTGTACAATTCGCGAATGAAGATGTTCGCGGGCAAGTTGAAGAGTAAATGGATGGGTCCGGACATCGTTTGCCGGGTTGGTAAGTTTGGTGAGGTTGAAATATTGGATGAAAACACCAACAAGCAACAAACGGTGAATGGACATCGCTTGAAGCCATACTTGGATGGCAACGACATCAACACTTTGGAGATGGATCAAGCGGGCTATCTTTTACGCCCGGTGGAAGAAGTGCAACAATGAGAGGCCCAGGTTTGGTAGTGTAAATAGTTAGATTTTTATTTTATTTTATTTTGTTTTATTGCCTAATTTTGTTTTTCATCGAAACTCGTGTTTGAAACAAGTGTGGGGACGTTCGGGTCGCGAAACGGTTCTAGCATTGTGTTGAGGACAACACGGGATTTTCGAGGGGGTAGGGTAATTTTAGTGTTTTAAAATTAGTTTTCTTGATTAAAAAAAAAAAAAGTTCCAGGGGCTACCGTAAGGGACGGTGGGTACCGTACCCTACGGTGGATCTGGTGAAAAAAACAAAACCAACGGTGGTTGGTGTCTGCCATACGGTGGAATTTTTGGTTTTTGGTTTACCGTATCATACGGTCCCCACCGTATGATACGGTGGGGTCTGGGAGCTCCGTTACGTATATAAAAAAAAGTTTTTTTTTCTAGAATCACGTGAGAAACTCCTGCCCATTTATCTCTCCCATCTAAATCCTTTTCACTTCTTCTTCTTTTCCACAACAACACAAGAACACCCATAGCCATTCAACCTTAAAATCTTCATAAATCTTTCAATCCTTCAGCAAATCTAGTGATTCTTGGGTCTATCTTGACTTAAATTTCATCTAGTTTCTGATTTTGGGAAGGAAATTGCAAGAACAACACTCGTTGGTGGTCGAATAGAAAACCCTAGATTTCGCAATTTTTGGGGTTTTTCAAGTTTTCTTGTTTTATTGTGTTGTAGCATCTTCTACATAAAGGTATGTGTCCTATTCTACTAATTTTGATGCTACATTATGAAGAATAGAGGTTTTGTTCTTACTAGTTCATACCCACTTGCTTGCTAGTTAATATTAGTATGTATATATTGTGTTTTGGTAATAATGTGGTAGTAGATGAAATATTGAGTTGGAAATTGTGAACTTTTGGTAATGATAAGATTGTAGAGGTATCATGCCCAA
The DNA here is from genome assembly GCA_028751855.1 of Ambrosia trifida. Taxonomy (NCBI): domain Eukaryota; kingdom Viridiplantae; phylum Streptophyta; class Magnoliopsida; order Asterales; family Asteraceae; genus Ambrosia; species Ambrosia trifida. Next base: position 1,559,526 of record CM054127.1, read on the forward strand.
TTTTTTGTCAAACCAAAGGCGGTATTTTTGTTCACAAACACCTACTACCATGATAGCAAGCAAGTGTGGGGATGTGTTTGTCACATTGGTCTGATTTGTTTTGTTTGTTTTGTTTTTGTGTTTGTTTGTTTGTACATTGTAGGAATATGGCACGAACTGGTGAAGCAGCAGGATCAAGTTCATCCGCCGCCAAGGCTAGAGGGAAGCAACCCGCGCAGCAATATAAACGAAGAAAGTATGTTGCATAGAATAACGAGTCCAATGGGGAAATGGAACAAGCACCTGAGGCACCAAGGTTAGACCCGGCTAATAAGCCGGAATGGAAGACGGGTCCTCTGAATGAAAAACCAAGGGATTGGCAACCGACATTGTTCCATGACCAAATTAAGGGGTTGTCAGATCGGGCTGGGGCATTTCTTTGTGAAAGAGAGGTGCGCGAAAGAGATTTTGGACCGTTCGGAGTGTTTGATAGATTCAAGGCTTTAGGTTGGGAAGCGGCGCTCCATTGTTATGACCAGGAAGATAAGTATTTGTTTATGGAAGAAATTGAGGAATGGATGGCGACATTGAGATGTCCTAGGTATGATTCTCCATCCAAGATGAAATTAATTGGTGAAGTGAATGGGGTGGAAGTGGAAATGTCCTATGAGACATTGCGCCGGTTGGCCAAGTATGATAGTCTACCGGCAAAGGAGTATAAAAACCCGAGCATTAATGATTTGTTAATTAGCCCGGAAAAGCATCCACGGTGGATGGAGATGTTGGATGCGTTATTTCTGCCGGGTACTTATCATCAAACACTGTACCGAAAGAATTTGAGGATTGAGCCGAAACTTCTATTGACGTTTATTATTGTGAATGTGTTACCGAGATGGGCTGATAAGGAGCAAGTGCGGTTCCCTGAGATTCCTATCTTATACTCCTTGATGCATGGTGGCCCGAAATTTGCCATTCAGTATTTGATTCTGAATCATGTGGATGTGTAGAAATTCGGTGGAAAGATCAATTATCCCATACTGTAGAATGATCATAGGTTTGTTGAAGCAGCAGGGTGCTATAACTGAAGAAGATGTGGGAAGAAAAAGAAAGAAATTCAAGCCTTTTGAGCTATCAACAATGGGGACCGGTTGGGTTTATTCTCAGTCTGAGAGGTACCATAAGCTTAAAAGCGGGGGTCAGAGATGGAGAGTGCTAAAGAGAGATGCGAGGGCACTCTTGCCCGGTGAGGTAGATGAAGTTGAGAGTGGGGGTGAATAGCCACCGAGTGACGATGAGGACTATGAAGAGAATCCAACTGGAGGACACATGGATATAGGACAGGGGAGTTCTAGTGGGACACATGGTGGAGGTTTCTATGACTTTACCGAGAGGGCTTATGCTGATGGTTGGGCTTTTGGGGGGAGTATGCAACAAGTGATTGAAAACCAACGCCCCCCAGCTTCGGTATTCGACACGTGGTCGGGGTCGGAACGCACTCTATTTGATCATCAGACGATGATGAGTGCCAGCATGGAGAGAACGATGAAGCAGGGCTTTGATCGTCAGGAGATGTGGAACAGGGGACATGCTTATGCTCAACAGGTGGAGATTAATCATAGATATATTGATGATCAAAATAGGCAAATGAACGATGACTGGCATGCGGGGAGACCCGTAGTGGCAAATCCACAACCGGTGGATTACGGGTCTCTACCGCCATTTGATGGAAGCATCTCATATCCGACCCCACCACTCCATCATTCTCAATGGGTCGATCCACAACAGCAACAACAAGCCTCGGATCAAGGAGGAAGCGGTGAAGGAGTGTTTGGTTTTGGCGAGTGGAATGACTTGTTCACCTCGGTGTTCGGGCCGCCTCAGCCTCGCTACTACTGACCAGGTCGTGCTCTTTTGTACATAGCTTTATTTTCTGTTTGTCTTTCCTTTATGTTTTTTTTGGAATCGGGTGGTTGGGTGGTGTTATGATAGATGATGATTGGTTCGGGTTGTGGTAGTAGGAAGTGTGTTGTTTAAAAATTAAAAATCTAAAAAAAAATATAAAAAGAAAATACCAAAAAGAAGTTTGTGGTTTGAGTATCGGAGCTTTTCCTTCCAAAACCGCACATTGGGGACAATGTATCCCAAGTGTGGGGATGGGGGAAATTTTTGAGGATTTTAAATTTTTTTGTAATCAAGCATAAACATTGTGAAAATTGGAACACCTTAAATTAACCCCAATAGACACACCGGCAACCCTTAACACTCACTTTTATTCTTGGTGAGAGTTTAAGCCACACTTGTACATAAATAATACCTTTCTTTGAGAGAGTGGCAACGGGTGGGGGTGCACTAGAACTTGTGTTTGAATGCAATTTGAGTCTTTAAGTTGGACATGAGTGTGAAAAGGATAAGGGCATTAGGTAGCCTCGTCTAGTTGAGCGAGAGTGTGGGTTTAGGGGGGGTGGACCTCATATATTACATACATGAGCATGGTAGCGAGAGGGGCGGGGGTTTGGACATTTAGTTGCCCATTTTTGTGCCTAAAAGCCTATCAATTGTTAACCCTCAAACTAGCTCCCTAAATTAATACCCAACTTGACCCGGTTTTGTGTGTTAAATAGAGTGTTAGTATGTTATGTTAGTATAAGTTTGAAGTTTAGTTGTATGCGTTTTGTTTGTTTATAGAGTTACTTGGTTCAAAAAAAGAAAAAAGAAAAAAAAAGAGAAAAAAAAGAGAGAAAATATATATATATGAAAAAAAAAGATATGAAAAAAAAGGAAAAGAAAAGAAAAAAAAGAGGAAGTTTATGTGTGATATTTATTATGTTCGTGTTCGTATGTATGTATGTTTGCGTGTGTTAGCTATGTGCGTGTGTGTCATTGTGTAATAAAAGACCGGGTAAAGTTTGCGCTACTCATATATATTCCATTCCCTACCTTTACACTTAGCCAAGTTACAACCTTGAAAGTCCCTTTGATTTGCATTCATGTTTAACACTCATAAGAGAAAGATTGATTTAGGTACAAGCCTATGGTTGTGCAACCGCCCGTTTGCCTTTTGTGTGTCTAGCTCATCCATGCTAGAGCTTACTTGTAACCGAGAGGAGAGACATTGTGAGGGGTGTGTTGATTTGGTGTTGAGGATGGGTTAATACAAGGATTGCACGTTGATGCTTGATTTTAAAATGATCGTTTTTGTGGGAAATAGATTTTTGGTGGATTGCTTGGGACAAGCAATAGTTAAGTGTGGGGATGTGATGGGTGGTTCAAGGAACAACCCTCTATATTCTTAAAACGCTTATATTAACCACATTTGATCATGATATTGCTTGGAATTGGGTGACTACGAGTACTTTGGTTGCAGGTGTGAAAAGGAGCGAAAAACGAAAAATTACGAGCTTTGGATTGGACCGGAACGGATCGGAACTAGGTGGAATGCAAGAAAGAAAGTTGAAGAGTTTTAAAGGGCTCCACCGTACCTTACGGTAGCCACCGTAAGGTACGGTGGCTTCAGGACACAAATTTCCCACCGTTTTTCAGTCTATACCTACCGTAACACTTTCATTTCCACCGTACCTTACGGTAGCCACCGTAAGGTACGGTGGCCTCTGCACCAACTTGTAACTCCTGCTATTAAACACGAATTTATGGTGTCTTTTGGGCATCTTCTCACTTGTGACGTTTCTAAGAACATTTTGGGGCGATTTTGGCTAGGTTTGATCATTGGAGAACAATTCTAAACATTGGGTTTATGTTTTTGATGCTTATGAACATTTCTTTGATTGTGATGATGATTCACCAAACCATGCTTGGCTAGAACTCTTGGTGATAATTCCTTGGTGAAGTTTTTCTTGTACTCTTATGTATGTTCCTATGAATTTCTAGAATGATAATCTAGTATGATTGCTTGATTATTGTGGTGTTTGAACAATTGTTTGTAGTTGTTAATTACTTTACCAATATTTAGTCTTAATCGTACGTTCTTGGTGTTGCTAACAATCGAGATATTGCGGGTAGGATTTGGTTTGGTTAATTGATTAATTGGTCATCGGGAAATAACCTCGCATTAATATAATCCGAGTACTTTGTTCCCTTTTATCACAACATCTGTTTATGCACGAGTTATGTCTATGTAACTCTTTCTAGTTGGAACTTTTGCATAAGTGTTTAGGGAAAACGGATCCTGGAATGGTCATTGCTTTTATAATCTTAAGAAACAAATTCGCTTTGATTAAGTAATTAGTTTATAATTTAGTTTAAATCTAAAACAATCAACAACTCTTGATCTTTATTTTTATTTAGTAGATTAATATTAGTTAATTCGCAAAATTATTAGTTTACACACATTCCACAAAATCCCTGTGTTCGATACCTTCTTGCCACTATCCGTTAGTTGTAATTGGGAAATTTTACGTGTACCACGACAAGCACGTCAAATTTTGGCGCCGTTGCCGGGGAGTAGTGCGCAACGTGTGTTAATCTTTTAGTTGTGTTTTGTTATTTTCGGGTTTACACGGGTTGTGTTTAGTGTGCAGGTACTTCAAGTGTATGCATACTAGGGGCTCTCACGAGTCATCACCACTTTTGTTTGATCCGGAGATTGAAAGAACATTGAGAAAGAACCGAGTTTTGATAAGAAGAAACAGAGTCATTGATTCACCTACTTCACCGTTCACACCAAGAAACATAATGCAAGACTCTCACATACCAACAACGGGTCAAACGACCTCATCATTCATGCCTACTTCTTCACAAATTTCACCCAACACCACATTGCCTAACCTTTCCACTAGTCCTGAAACACCAATCCATACCACCCAACCGAGTTTCACTCAAAGTGATCCAAATCTTACCTTTAATCCATCAAACACTATACCACCATTTTCCCATTTTTTCCCAACTACGGGTCAATCATCTTCTACTATCCCACAACAACAAGAACAAGGTTCCACAATTGTCCACACCACATCTACTTACCAACCACCTAACCAATCGGGTTTTTACTACTCATCTTTTCAAGGTTGCCAAAATTCTAGACTTCAAAGAGATGTGTATGATGATGGGTATGATGATGTAGAATTTAGTGGGTACAATGAAGAGGGTTATCATTATGAAGGTGAAGGTGCATTTGTGGGCTCTCAAGCTCAAACGGGTCAAGTAAGTCAACCACTTTTACCATTTCAAGACCCGGGAAGACTACTGGTTGGTGTGCAACACGTTAGACCACAAGGATTGCACTTGCAACGTCCCACACCACTTAACCAAATGCGGCCTCCAAACATGCAAGCTCAACATCAAAGGCCGATTCACCAACAACAACCACCTATGCATCAAAATCAGCATCAACAACAATTTGCACCACAAGGTGCAATGCAAGGTCCAATGGGTCAACCAAGAGCGCCATTAGGAGCAATACCGAAAGTCGAAAACGTCAAAAAGTGGGTACTGAGTTGGTACAGAAAATCATTCAGAACAGAAATTCGGTTACCGATACCATTTCCTCATCCTTAATTTTGACACAGTAGTTTTGTAAAATAATAAGATATTAAGGTACCCAAAAGTTAATATCGCATAACTTTACTAATAGTCTCATACTATTTGTGTAATCATTTTGCAAATTAAGACTTTTGTTCTAACGACCATTGATTTAGCTCACTAATTTGTAAAGATGTTTTTATAATTTTATTGGTTCTTGACTTCTCTCTTGTTACAAATCTCTCTATTTAGTATTTTGATTTGGCAAGGTGTTTATTTTTTTTTCCATGTTCGACCATATTTAAACCAATCCGATAAATCAATTAGGAAAATAAATATAGAAGAAAAAGAAAACAAAGTTTATGGATCATTAAGGATTGTAGAACCTTTATAACACAACACTGATACCACTTGATGCGTAAAGCCGTAAATCATAGTGGATTATAATAAATTTTGAAGTCTCAGATTGTCACACCCTCAAATTCCACTTGCGGGGTTTCACCGCGAGGCGCGTGACAAACCAGGATGCAAGTCAACAATCACAATAAACAAACACTAAATATATAGATTGAAACCAAAACATTATGCTTTGAGCCATAAACCAGCAGTGGAAGCATTTCTTGTTTACAACCAAAAGGCATATTATAGTTTACAAAAAATTGTTTAATATGCAACAAAACTCTAGACGCTGTGCAAGACTTCGTGCGCCTAGTCCATTAACTGCTACCTTAGCGGCCTGAGAAAACATGCCAAAAATGTCAACATATAATGCTGGTGAATTCACAGGTTTTCATAAAGAATTGTTATAAGTTTGAAAAGATCATATCCGTTACTACTAGGTTATGAGAACGTTAGCTAGACGTTAAGTGTTTTTACTACTACGGTTGGGAACCCATTACTAAACATGTACAATGTTGAATCCAGCCCAGATTGACTGGGTTACCGATGCCTCGATAACACGGAAGTTAGAGACAATATGCACCCGCCCGGCATCCCCGCCGTCGAGTGGGGTTTGTGAGGCCCAATAGATCTATCCACATTTCCCTCGTTGTGCCCCACACATTAATGGTTTCCCCCTGGGACTTTATATAAAAGCCGCATAGTAAGGTAAAGTAACCATAGTATAACATGACCTTTAGTAAGTAAGTATGTAGCATGTTTCCCTTCCGAAAGCAAAATAGTAAAAGCGGGGCTGTGACACTCACCTTAGATTGCGTTACTTGAAAACAGTTAAATCAGTATGCTATGATAGCCCCAAATAGCGGCGACCTATCATAAGATGTATATAAGTATCCAGACTAATAACCCACAGGTTAACTAGTCCCCGAATGTGAGCTGAAGAGTTCGAACACGACGAGGCTTAGCGGATTCCTTCCTGCTCAAAGCGTCTGCTACAACATTCGCCTTGCCAAGGTGGTATTTTATAGCACACTCATAATCATTAAGAAGCTCAACCCAGTGACGCTGTCACATGTTTAACTCCTTCTGATAAAAGATATGCTGGAGGCTCTTGTGATCGGTATAAATGGTGCATTTGGTACCATACAAGTAATGCCTCCAGATTTTCAAAGCAAAGACTACTGCACCCAATTCCAGATCGTGGGTGGTGTAGTTTTTCTCATGAACATTAAGATTACTGCACCTTCTTGCGCTGCATCAACACACAACCGAGACCCCGAATAGAAGCATCACAATAAACCACAAAATCGTCCGTGCCTTCAGGCAAGGATAGGATAGGAGCAGAATAGAGTTTAGCCTTTAGCATTTGAAAGGCTGACTCTTGCGAATCACCCCAGTCGAACTTCTTGTCCTTCTGGGTAAGCGAGGTGAGGGGTTGAGCGATCTTCGAAAATCCCTCGATAAATCGACGATAATAACCTGCAAGACCCAGGAATTGCCGCACCTCAGAGGACGTCTTCGGTGCTTCCCAGTCTTTGATAGCTTCTATCTTGGATGGATCAACATGAATTACTTTTTCATTAACCACATGACCAAGGAATTAGACTTCACGCAACCAGAAATTACATTTCGAGAACTTGACATACAACTGTTCCTGCCTCAAGAGTTCCAAGACAAGACGCCAGTGTTCCCGGTGGTCCACTTCGTTCTTGGAATATACTAGAATATCATCAATGAATACAATCACGAATTTATCAAGGTAGGGCTTACAAACGCGGTTCATCAAATCCATGAATACGGCGGGCGCGTTGGTGAGACCAAAAGGCATGACCAAGAATTCAAAATGGCCATAACGAGTTCGAAAAGCGGTCTTCGGAATATCGGCTTCTTGGACTCTCAATTGATGGTACCCCGATCTCAAGTCAATCTTCGAATAGAAACTAGAACCCTGGAGCTGATCAAATAAATCATTGATACGAGGAAGAGGATAACGATTCTTGATGGTAACCTTGTTCAATTCACGGTAGTCGATACACATACGCAGGCTTCAGTCTTTCTTCTTGACAAAGAGGATAGGGGCTCCCCACGGGGATGAACTAGGTCGAATGAAACCCTATTCCAATAACTCTTGTAATTGGTTAGACAACTCCTGCATCTCGGGAGGTGCAAGAGGATATGGGGCTCGGGAAATAGGGGCTGCACCCGGGGCAAGTTCAATACCGAATTCGACTTGACGATAAGGCGGAAGGCCAGGTAGATCTTCAGGAAACACATCGGGAAAATCACAGACGACAGGAATATCTTCAATCTTCTTCTCTTCCTCCGACGAAACCAAAACAAGGTCTGGAATGGCAGAATACCCCTTACGAAGATATTTATAGGCTTTCATACACGAAATGATACTCAAAGGGACGCCACTCTTCTCACCATGTACCAAAAGAATTTCTCCATCAGGGAGAGGGAGTCAAATAACTTTATCGAAACAGACGATCTCAGCACGATACAAAGATAACCAATCCATACCCACAAAAACATCGAAACTACCCAAGGACACCAGCATAAGGTCAATAGGAAAGGAATAACCCGACAATTCAAGGCGACACTCCCTAAGGACGTGTGTCGCTTCAACTTTCTTACCATCAGTCAATTCTATTAGGTACTTGGCCTCTAAAGGTGTTGGTACCCTATCAAGCAATTGACTAAATCCAAGTGATACAAAACTCTTGTCGGCACCAGAATCAAATAAAATCAAAGCATAGCGATTATCAAGAAGAAACGTACCGGTAACAGTGTCAGGATCCCGCCGGGCCTTGCCTGAACCAATCACGAAAGCACGAGCATTCCTGCCTCCGCTCCCGTTGTTCCCATTACCCGATCCATTCTTCCCAGCTTCGCCCTGCTTCAACTTGGGGCATTCACGCTTGTAGTATCCAAGCTCACCGCAGTTATAACACCCCCTGTTTTCCCTGGTTTCCCTGAGGGGCAGTAACCTGAAGAGCTGGGGCAGGTGTAGCAGGTTGGTTCTGATTACCCTGAGGATTAACCCTACAATCCTTAGCTTGGTGACCAGCCCTATGGCACCGACGACAACGGTTCCTCTCATCACAATGACCAGTATGATGATATCCACACCGATCACATTTCGGCAGTTTCCCAAAATAACCCCCCGGTTTCCGCTCAGACGACGATCCCCCAACATCAGACTTCTTTACCGGCTGGGGCTGAGCTGAACTCGAGCCCTTACCCACGCCTTCCCATTTCCGCTTGTTGTTCTCGGGAGCCTTCACAGTAGCGCCTCGGGGAGGCAAGACTCCTTCAGCTACTTTCATATTGGTCAACCTTTGAGCTGACCGAACAACCTCAGAATACATGGTAAGATTACCCGCCGCCACCAACCCCGCAACCTCCGGCACCAACCCAGAAATATAGTGCTCAGTCCTCCTGTACTCCGGTGAGTGCAAATCCGGGCACAACACCGCCAGCTCATTATGTCTAGCTGTATACGCTTCAATTTCAGACCCCACCATCTTGTGATTCCAGACCTCATGCTCGAGCTTCTGGATCTCATCCCTCGGGCAGTACTCGTTTTTCAGAAGCTGCACGAATTATGCTCAAGGCATAGCATGGGCTTCCCCAATACCCATGGTCTGGGTGGTGGAGTTCCACCAAGTTAGAGCTTGACCCTCAAGGGTCGCTGAAGCATACTTCATGCGGTCGCCCATCGGGCAACTGCACATGGAGAACACAGATTCGACTCTCTCTAGCCACCGAAGCAGTCCCACTGCCCTTTCAGTTCCATTAAAGTTGTGGGGCTTGCAATCCATAAACTTCTTGTAAGAGCACTGAGGTGGGGATGGATTGACAACACCACCTGGGACAAGACACAAAGATAAATAACAAGGGAGGAGATACAGTACCCCGGAACAAGATAGAGTAGGTGGAAATCAACTTACCACCCATAGCATTATGAGCAACTTGGAACGCAGCCAAGGCTGCATTCACCTGCTGCTGAAGAACATTGTTCAACTCCTCTTGGGTCATATTAACGTTACCGCGACCGCCGCCGCCACCACGGCCGCCAGCACGGCCACCCCTGCGACCTCCATGAGCTCCTGACATCTTTTGTCAAAACATTGAGCAAAAGACTTAGGCTTACCCGTGGTGTAACCCACTAGGAATTTCAAGAAACTAAACCGGGTCCAATTCGGGTCCATCCGTTCAAACGCGAAGTCCATTAGGGTTCCCATGCATTCCAGTTTATGATCTTGTGTGCACCCGACATGATAAACTGTTCTACATGGTCCTCCAGGTGTACTTTAAGCTTGAAGTTCCAGTCACCAGATTCTAGCACCCAAACATGGTATAAGTATAAGTGTAAGATAGTATGTGTGAGGACAAGCGTGTCTATTGGGGCATAGAGGGGAAATATCTGAATCCCTGGACAGATCTCGAGAGTATGCCGAAGCTACCCCAATGTACACCGTCGCCAAGAAAGTTCAATAATATGTTGTTCGCCGTCGAATCATGATAAGGATGAGTTAAGGGGTAGAATGATAAAAGAGTAAGCAGATGATGTAGCGTAGAAGATGATGACACCGACACCCCGACAAGTTTAAGATGTTACCCACATGTTAAGACTCGAGCATATGTGACCGTCTAGTGTGTGTCACTCGGCTATAGACTAGACTCTACATGCAGTCCTAGTTTACTATAACCGTTGGCTCTGATACCAATCTGTCACACCCTCAAATTCCACTTGCGGGGTTTTACCGCGAGGCGCGTGACATACCAGGATCCATGTCAACGATCACAATAAACAAACACTAAATATATAGATTGAAACCAAAACATTATGCTTTGAGCCATAAACCAGCAGCGGAAGCATTTCTTGTTTACGACCAAAAGGCATATTATAGTTTACAAAACATTGTTTAATATGCAACAAAACTCTAGACGCTGTGCAAGACTCCGTGCGCCTAGTCCATTAACTGCTACCTTAGCGACCTGAGAAAACATACCAAAAATGTCAACATATAATGCTGGTGAGTTCACAGGTTTTTATAAAGAGTTGTTATAAGTTTGAAAAGATCATATCCGTTACTACTAGGTTATGAGAACGTTAGCTAGACGTTAAGTGTTTTCACTACTACGGTTGGGAACCCATTACTAAACATGTACAATGTTGAATCCAGCCTAGATTGACTGGGTTACCGATGCCTCACAATAACCCGGAAGTTAGAGACAATATGCACCCACCCGGCATCCCCGCCGTCGAGTGGGGTTTGTGAGGCCCAATAGATCTATCCATATTTCCCTCATTGTGCCCGCACATTCATGGTTTCCCCCTGGGACTTTCCATAAAAGCCGTATAGTAAGGTAAAGTAACCATAGTATAACATGACCTTTAGTAAGTAAGTATGTAGCATGTTTCTCCCCCGAAATGAAAACAGTAAAAGCGGGGCTGTGACACTCACCTTAGATTGTGTTACTTGAAAACAGTTAAATCAGTATGCTATGATAGCCCCTAATAGCGGCGACCTATCATAAGATGTATATAAGTATCAGGACTAATAACCCGCAGGTTAACTAGTCCCCGAATGTCCAGACCATGACCATGTATGTTTGATAACACCTTTGACTGTTAAACCGACTGTACCAGACAAGACAAGACCCGACATCCCACTGGTGACCCGACATCCCACGTGTTAGCCAAATACAAGATATCATGCAACATATGTAGTTAAACACTTAGCACGCGCGAGAGTTCACTAAGTCTAGCATAACGCCCAATTAATGCATAAACGAGTCCGAACACGTGTTACTAAGTCATTGGACATGTCACGGGGTTCCTATCATGTTCCTAGGTGTCAAATCATGTTTCGGGATGTCAAAATACGCTTACAACAGCAGCGCACGCGATTAGGAAACTAACATGCAATTAGGAAAAGTCAACTGGGGATTGAGAGTGGTCAACAGGCGATTGGGAGTGTAATCGCCTGATGTTACATGCGAGTGGGGTCCTAATCGCCCTTAAAACATGCGATTGGGACTAATCACATGGTCTTCAGGCGATTAGACCTCTGTAGTCGCCCCCTGCAGTTGGTTTCCGCTTTTTCGCGCGTTTAACCCTTCAAATCAGATCCGAAACATGTAAAAACACCCAACATCAAACCTAAACTACTAACCAACCCATTTTAAGCAAAAACTCCCAAATTATCTCTGCTCTAACACCCTTGGTGCAATTATTTCCAAAAATGGCAAAGTACTATGTTTCATTAACTATGCATATCTTTCCTTAAATGGCAATAATCAGATTTCACGACCTACAACCTTGTAAATCATTATCCCTTTGTTATAATACCCTTCTAATGTGGATCCTAACAACTAACAATCATTGAATCATATCATAACATCCTAAATCTTCAAGAATCATTCAAATGGGTCAAAATGCATACTTTCATCAAAACACCATAATAATGGCTCAAATCCTTAGATAAACATCCTAATAACTCCTACACATCAGAAGTACATCACTTACATGGTAACATTTATGTTTTAACCATCAAAAATCATTTCTTGCATGAATACTTCACATTTAGCAAGTATAAAGGTTTAGACTTGTTTTAGAAACTCATTTCAAAGGTTTTTAAAGACACAAACTTAGTAAAACAAGGTCTGGACCTTTAGAAACCAAAACAATATCATTACAAAGGTTTAGGATGAAGAACACACCTTGGATTTTATCAAAGAAAGGTGTGTAAGCTTGGAAATGGTGAGTTTTGAAGCAAAACAAGTTCCAAAGGTGTTTTAAGGTGTGAGGGAGGCTTAGGATCAGTTAGGGTTGCACAAATGGTGTTTTGTGAGTCAAGAGTTGCATTTATAGGTGTTTCTAGTCGTCCAAGACAGAGCAGGCGATTAGGGCTCCCAATCGCCTGATGTTAATGGCGATTGGGGCCTAATCGCCCCTATCAACTGGCGATTGGGCTAATCGCCCTTCCCCAATCGCCTGGTCTGTTCCCAATCACCCTCAGCTTCCCAATTTGGGTTTTCGGCGCGTTAAACACTATTTTAACACATATAAGCACGTATTCACATACCGACAAGTCACGTAATGATCAAAAACACATAATGCATGATAACTAACACGTTTACATCCGTTCACCAATTCCCATGACTCGAGACTTGCGTGTGCGCGTTAAACCCGGTGATTCCACGAATCACCACTCCTTGTACACATGGTTATGGACCTACTCCCAATGATCCCGCGGATCATTGTAACGACTCCTGATGATTCCCAGAATCATCGTAACGACTCAACTGACCCAGTTAAGTATGTAATATGCATAACTCGCTAAGGTAGACTTACTAGTTTAGTCAGTGTTACTAACCTGAGTTTGCCGAGTGTCACACAGATAATAGAGAACCACAACAATTTATAAAGACAAAGTATCACAATTAAATGGGATGATTTTATTCATATTTCTTCATTGAAAACAAAGGTAGGAAATGGTGAGTCGATCTCGTTTTGAAATGATATTTGGAAGGGCAAAGCCCCCCACCCTTGTGGTGAAATGGTAGAGTCTCTTAAGGGAGATTGAGAGTTTAAGTCCAAAAGGGTGCAAAAATAGGGGTGTAATAAAAAGGGTGTAAATCGGATGTAAAAAGGGGAGAAAATTAGTCGTTCAAAAAAAGTTTGGATGGGCAAAGACGCTTTTAGATCACAATTTTCGATATTGTATATGGTGGAAATGGATAAAAATGTTATTTTTTTATTACTTGAATCCTTATGAGTGGAGAGGGAATTGGCAGCGTAGTATAAGGGGAGGAGTACTTGAACTATGTCAGTTTAATGAGCGTGTTCCTAAGGCCGTTGGGTGTGGAGGAGACTCATCTTCTATGATGGTCCTCCACCTCACATGCCACGTCATTATGGGGATGATACTCTAAATATTTGGAGGAGGCCCATCCTCATTTAATGCATTTTTTTTGTTTTTAATTAAATAATATTCTAACATTAATATTAAAAGTAAAAACGTATTAAAAAAACAATACTCCGAATTATATTAAAAAACGTACACTTAAATAAAAATAAAAAAAACGTACACCAAAAAATAAAACAAACACTTAAATAAAAATAAAAAACAAAACGAACACTTAAATTAAAAAAAATACTACAAATTATATTTTTTTTGCGATGTTCTCCTTCATCTTGAGCAACACGGGACAGTCTTCTTCGGGGTAGTCGTTGATGTTTGCTGTCATTATTCGCCATTCTTCTAGTTGCCTATCTTCATTCTTTTGGCGAACGCCTTCCTCCACCTTCTTTTGCTTTAAGCGAAGCTTTTCTTCAACTTCGCGTTCCTTCAATTTAACCTTCTCTGCTTCACTTTGACTAAAGGTATTTTTGAAGGATGCCAATTCAGCAACCAAACCGTCCAGCTTTGACCCGCTCCCACTCCCTGACGCGGCTTGTTTTTTTGCAGCCGCTTGCTTTTTAGCTTTGTCCCTCCCTATGGGTCGTTCCTCCTCTTGAACGGTATTATCCTCGAACTCTGGGTCTGGGTCGTCGTTTATATTTATTTGACAACGACCGGTCGACCCGCCTCCCATGCTGAAATCGCTCGACTCCGAAGTTTTGGTTCGTTTGGCGCTTGCAACCTCGTTTGGAACCGGTTCCCATTTAGCACTTGTCTTCAAAACCATCCATGCACGAACGTGGGGAAAACTTGGCGATACTTGTCTTCATATTTACGCATCACCTCTTTGAAAATCATATCCTCGTTCCACCCACTTGGAGGATTCACAAACAACGGATTATAAAACTTGATGAACCTCCCAATTGTAGTATTCATTTTCATCGGCCACTTGGAACTTAAAGACTCGAACTTGCGATATTTTGGTTGCTCCATTATTTTGTGAAATTTCTTTCCTACTTCGATGTATAAACTATCTCCCATTTGATTAGTCCCTACATTTTTAAATAAAACGTATATTAGAGCACCAAAAATAAATGTAACAAGTATATTTGAGCACCAAAAAAAACGTAACAAGTATATTATAGCACTAAAAAATAAAATGTAACAAGTATTGTAAGAATTTTTTTTTACCAACTATGGGATCTTTTGAAGTAGCAAAATACGTCTTTGCTAACGCTTTTTCTTCTATTTTCGTCCATGGGACTTTTTTGAACGACGGCGCTTCTTCTTTATCTTGACTTTTCTTTTTTTTCCCCTTCCCCTTCGAAGGTTTGACTTGTGTTTCGGGCACAAACTCCTCCACCTCATCCTCTTCTTTGAGAGATGAGGATACCTAGGAATGGGATTTTGATTGCCAAATTGAATTTTCTGTTAAAGTCAACAGATTAGCTATAGATCGGGTGATTCTTCATGATGGTTACTAGTTGGAATAAGTATGTCCCTAGGATGGTATATATCAATGTTCGGAGAGTTTTACTAAGACCGCTTGCCTACCAGATTGAATCTTAGTAAAAAAGGGTTTTAAAATTCAACGTATCTATTGCGCTTTTTCTCGACTTATGTGGAGACTTTTGATCACATTTATGGGTCTTGCAACTTTTCGTCTAAGATGTTGGTTGTTTTGAGGTGAATTAATGTTGTTTTTCTGGTTAATTAATATGAGTCTGAGTTCAGTGCTTCATTGGCTAGATTCTTATAAGAACAAAGTTATCGAGGTGGTTATGATTGTGACTTGGTGGATTATTTGGCGAGCTAGAAATGAAGAAATCTTTGGCGCATAAAGAAAATCTATAAGTATTTGTTTTTCTATGACGTTTCATTTCGTTATTATGGTTTTCTAGTCGTGTGAGTAAGTTGGGTTGGGCTCATTGGATTAAAAGCCTAGTGCTTTTCATGTAATTTTCTTCCTCCTAGTTAGCGGTTTAGCGGTGTATTAACCGGATAGTGCTATATAGTTGCTATTTTTCCAAAAACAAAAGAAAATTAGCACCCAAATCATTTAAATTTTAATTTGCAAGCTTAAACAACAATAAAGATCCTCATAATTCTTGAAATATGAATCAGGGTTAGATCATACATTGAAAGAAAAATGGAAAGTTATAGAAAGGGTATCAAACGGACTCTGATTGAACTCATTCAAGCGGCACTGGAACCGTCTCATTGAACCCTACAATCATAGTTTTTAGTTTGGATTTTACGTTATTTTCATCATTGTGTCATTTTTTGCGATGCATTGTGTCTTTTTTCTTCACCATTTTGTTATATTTTTCGGCATTGTGTTATATTTTGTGGCTCGTTGTATCATATTTCGTGATCTATTGTGTTTTTTGTATCTTTCTCGCCCTTCTCATTTTTGTTACGATGTATAGAATAATTTGACCCAAACTATGAAACTAAATAAAACCAAATAAGCAAACTAAATCAAATCAAATCAAATCTTCTCCTCAAGGCATGTCTGGAACTTGTTCTTGGCCAATATACATCCAAATCATATAAATTTTGATTTGCACGCTTATCATCGTGTTTTCATGGGGACGTAAAAAGGAAAGAAAGGGATGGGGTTTCTCTGTCTTTTGGCATAGTGGCCCCTCACGACTAAAATACCTTTCATAGAGATATCGATACCAAAAGAACAAGCCGTAAAAAATCCAAGGTCCCCCATTGTTCGATACAAAAACGGAAGAAACAGAAAATAAGTAATATCTAGTTAAAAGGGTTCGTTAAATGGATATGAGAAGCTCTCAAGCGACAGAGACCAATAATTATTAAAAAAACAAAAGGATAATTTAAATGGTGATGACAAGAGCTACTGCCACAACACAATTTTAGTGTAGGAAAACACAAATAAAGTTCTAATATGTGTCAAGTAGGGGAAAAGCTAGAAAAAAGAGGATCGTCAAACAAGAGGGACGAAGGATTAGAAAACCTTTCGGTTCTAAATCTCATATACAAGTTATCATAATAAAAATAAATCAAAATAATCTGTTTACTTTATCTAACACTCCTAGTCTCCTACCTTATATAAAGTGCAGGCAAACTTTTATAACGTGCGAGTGAGTAAAGTAAGTGTTTGAAAAGGAAAGGTTTAGTTGAGAAGCACTGACCAAAACAGAAAACAACAAAAAGATGGGGTGAGAGAGGCTCGAACTCTCGACCTCAGGATTACTCAGAAGCTATGAGACCTACGCGCTAGCCAACTGCGCCACCACCCCTATGTGTGAGTGTTTCATTTATACTCTTCTTATTTGCTACAAGCTAGACCACTTGTTTAAATAAACAGCTTTACTTGTAATGGTTCTTTTGTTAAACTCGCATACAGCTTACAAAGAACGCAGCGGATGGATTACAAAAGCCAGCCTGTTGTGTTCGTAGGTAGTTTTAAAGTTGTCTATGGCTACGACCGGTTGGGGTTTATTTTTTTTATTTTATATGTTTTATGGAAAAGATGGTAGGACGGAATCATTGCTTTACAACTTTTTTTGTTGGTGCCTATGATGTATCATATGTCACAAAGGTTTTAACGAAACATTGAATAATTAGTTAACAGAGAAATAATTAAAGCAAAGAACACGTTACAAACTTTAGGGTGATTTAAGTACTTAAAGAGTCATACCAACAATAGCATCCATATGGTAACACATATTGAATTCACACTCTCACATACACACATAAGAGAGACAAAGTAGCCACCTTCTTGCATCACTACTTTAAATGTCTTCCATCCCCTTTCTTGTTCTTCATATCTTTTGGGTTCATCCACAATCAGAATTTAATCAACTTCTTGCAATTGTTGATAATAATGTTCCATCTTTTTCAAGATCTTATTGATCCTTGATAAGGTAAGTCTTTTTCAAGATCTTTGAACATGATTTAGTTAATCTCAAAAGGGGTAGAGGCGCAACTTGTTGCCCGTCTACCTGTCATTCTCCTGTAAATATTTGTTATGGTTCCCTGTTATTGAAAATCCTTTATATTCCTAAAATCTCAAAAAGGATATTCTGATTACAATTAAATGATTCCAGTTTATAACTTTTAAAGCAGAATAAAGAGTTATATATGTATATATATGGAGACATCATCTATATCTTCCAATAGTGTGAGTTCTAACAAGGAGATCATGCAAGATAGCAAGAGCACAAAATGGACTAAGGAACAAAACACATGGTTTGAAGGTGCTCTTGCAATATTCGACACCGAAACACCAGAGAGATGGTCAAATGTAGCTGCTTTGGTCCCTGGGAAAACCGAAAGCGATGTGATCAAACAGTATGAAAAACTGAAAGCTGATATTAATGATATTGAGGCTGGGTTAGTTCCTGATGATCATAACTTCAGTAACTTCAGAAAAAGGTCTTCAAAGTTTAGATCTTCTGATCACGTGCGACGTAAAGGCGTGCCATGGACAGAAGAGGAACATAGGTAACAATATATATAGTTTCTACTTTCTTGATTATGCTCATGAACATAAAAAGACATGGTAACTTTCAAGTTATTAGAAAAATATTATTCATTAATATTGTTTAGTTCTTCTAAATTCTTTTATTTAGCATTAATAAAGATTCGATGTTGGTTAAATTTGGTAACTTTTAATTAGGCGATTTTTGATGGGTCTTCAAGTTCATGGAAAAGGAGATTGGAGAAGCATTTCTCAAAACTTTGTGATTACAAAAACATCCACTCAAGTAGCAAGTCATGCTCAAAAGTATTATGCAAGACAACATTCAGATGATAAAGAGAAAAGGAGACCAAGCATCCATGATATGACAATGGTTAATCCCCCATACAATCCTAACTCTCCAGAGAGATCTTCTTCGATCACCGAAAGAACTGCAATCAAGTATCCACTTGAGATAGCTAACTTGACTTGCCACCAACGAGTTTTGGGCATAAAGGTTGTGGATGAGAGGAGAATTCCACAGTTAAACGTGCGCGGGTGTTGGCATCCCTAACATGGTTGGATATTATAGATTACGTGTGTGTAATAGCGCGATCCAGGTTTCTAGAACTGATTAAGAAAATCCCGAGACCACCATTCATGATCACTTTCACACTTTAGGTGCCTTTCTTTATCAAAGTTAAAGTAAAGTTGGCAAGTTCTATAGGTAAAGAGAATCAAGTTGAGTCCCATCTTTATGTGTTGGCTAGACTGTTAATAGCTGATGTCAGCATCCACTCTTAACAACATCTAATTTCTGAGTTTGGTTTCCATTGGCATCACAAGGCATATATATATAGTATATATGTAAAGGAATACAAGCATGTTGACCGTTAGAACTTAGAATTATGCTTTGGAATAAAAATGTCATTTAGATAATATTCATTTTCTAACCTACCAAAAGCTTTATATTTCCATTCGAGAATCCTTTTGAGAAAGCACTTGCCTCCATCACTTTATTCTATTTTGGAACATGTTTTCTTAGTGTGGATGTCCCACATATGTTACAACTTGATGACACAAATCTTTCTTTCATTTATTTCATCTTAACTATACTAAATGTTTGTGTCAATTAAGATGTATAGTTGTATACATAAAGGTCTCATTTCTTTCTTGTGTGCAATGAAAGGAAATATGAATATTTAAGCGTTTTGACAATTTGTTATACGTCTTAAAAGGTTGAATTCTGAGAATCCTTGGATCTTTTGCCCATCGCGTAGAGGTAAATTAAGCAGATTGACGGTATGGTGATCTTACCAAACTCATCCGTGGAAATTTTCGACAATAAATAGTCTTCTATTAGAGTGCAATTGGACGCCACGCCTCAAAACTTGTCTCCATAACTAACTCGACTACACATTCTCAAAATTTCTTGTATTCATGATTGATGAATTCGTAATGACAATTTCAATTATGTCCAAAAGAGAGATCTTCACTATCTATATATAAAGATAAAGAATGCCTTCTTTATTTGTTTGTCCTATACTAAATGTCACTTTAAGTTCCATTCAAGAAAACATGTGGCTTTATTGGATCCTTATCCTTGTCAAACTACAAGTACCTAAAAGTTCAGAAAAAAAATATATAGTTTTATCAAAACAAAGAAACATGTGCAGTTTGGTTATTATTATTATAATAATATCATTGATGATAACTTTCGGTTTGTAGACAGAAAGAAAAATCACGAAATGTAAACTTTGCATCATTAACCATGAAACTATCAATTGAGTCCAATGATGTATGATAAGACCTTTTGTTATTGAAGTTTGGTTTAATGATCATAATTCACATGTTAACTCACCTAAGGCAGTTTGTAATGGGCTCATGCCCCTGATCAAGGGGTCGTGATCAACCGCTAATCACCGCCTGACAGGGCATTAGCCTCACCGCCCAAAGGGCAGCCCATGAGCGTGAAGATATGTTGTCTCGATCACGGTGCCAAACAGTAATAATCTGAAACCTTGGAAATAATTGTGCAGGTGCTGCTGTTAAAACCCACCGTAGTGGCCGCATTATTGAGCGTTATTTTTTAATATAGCGCCGGGAACACCGTAACAGGGGGCGTGAGAGGGCTTTTTGGTGTCAGGCGTGATTATCTCAACGCACGTTACAAATTCTGAGGACCAATACAATTTTGCCACTTGGAAGAGGGGGGGGGGGGGGGAAGAAACGGTCAAAAAAATTTGACGGTTGGCCATTATATATTTTTGAACGGTAACTTAATTTTTTTTTATAGATTATATATGTACACACAATATACACATAAAACACAAACTAAAAAAAAACACACTACAACACAAACAAACCTAATTACAGTTAGTTTTTTATTACAATCAGTTTTACAGTCTGTATGTTATGTGTGAGTGTGTCTGTATTTTTTTGTTTGAGTGCGTTTGTATGTTTAGTTTTATTTAGGTTTGATGAGTGAGTCTGTTTGTTTAGTATGAGTGCGTCTGTATGTTTAGTTTTAAAAACATGAGTGCGTCTTAATTAGGATATGAATGCGTCTGTATGTTTAGTATGAGTTCATCTGTATGTTTAGTTTTATTTAGTTTTGATGAGTGCGTCTGTATGTTTAGTTTTAAAAACATGAGTGCGCATCAATTAGGATATGAATGCGTCTGTATGTTTAGTTTTATTTAGGTTTGATGAATGCGCCTGTTTGTTTAGTATGAGTGCGTCTGTATGTTTAGTCTTAAAAAACATGAGTGCGTATCAATTAGGATATGAATGCGTATGTATGTTTAGTATGAGTTCATCTGTATGTTTAGTTTTATTTAGGTTTGATGAGTGCGTCTGTATGTTTAGAAAGTTTTAATAGGTGCGTCTGTATTATTTCATTAGTGCGTTTAAATAAATGATATGTTCATTGTTTATGCAGGACCAAATGTAACATCAGATAATGATGATTTCAAATATCAACCATGGAAAAATTCAATTAAAATTAAAAAAAAAAAGGGTTGAAAAGGTAACAAAGAAGCTGCTAAGAATTTGGAAGTTGATATTGAAAAGATGAGATAGCAGTTGAAGAAACAGAAACAAACTGTCGAACGAAAAACAAAAAAAAAACAAGCCGTTGAAGAAACTTCAGAATCATCTGATGAAGATGTCCAGAGGCTACAGAAAAAGGTGAAAATAGATGAACCTAAGAAGAAGGTGAAGAAATATCCAGGAGTACACTGATGAACAAAAGGAAGAAGTTAGAAAGATGGGGTTTGGATCTGTGTTGGACATTAAGATTGAACATATATCAACAGCCTTAGGTTACTGGTTGTTAGTCAATTATGACGAGGGAAGTAACGAACTAAATGTAGGAAATTGGAAAATCAAGATCACAGAAGCGCATCATAAGGGAGGTTCAATTTTGGAAAATGAGCTGTAAAACGCGGTTAATTGCTTGTTTTTGTCGATGGGTCGAGTACCGGGTCGGGTTCAGGTCCTTTGTGGCTGACTTGTGAAGAAGAAGGGAAGGAAAGGAGGTTTTGGGCCAGACTTGTGTGAATGGGCTTGATATTTGGGCTGGTTGTGGTTAAGGGTATGATTATTGGGTTGAGTTATAGTTGTTTGTTGTTGGGTGATTGGAGTGTTATTAAAACTTTTATAAGTGTTCAAAGAAAAACATGAACATATTGATGATTATTATCAATATTATTTTCATTAGAGAAAAAAATGAAATAATTGATTAAGATAAAATTATTCATAAAAAAATTTAGACCAATCTTTAGAATGCTAAACGTTCTAGAACAACTAAGAATGTTGTCATTCGTACAAAATAAATGTGAATAGGATAAAAGCGAAAAAACTAAAAAAAAAAAATGGAACTTTATTTTTTTTATTAACTAAAAATTGATGAAATTACATGATGTTACAATGGGTGTGTCAGGGTGTGAGCAGGGGCGTGCTTGAGCTGATTTGCCTATAAATAGAGGCCTCCACCCCACATTCTCTTCCCATTCGAAAACCAACACTTCTCTAGGAAGTTTCAGCCACCTTTGGGCTCTTGCAAGTGACCTTTGGAGCTTGGAATCACTCTATAAACACTTGGTGATTGAGAGATGAGAGAGAGAGAGAGAGAGAGAGAGAGAGAGAGATCACTAAAACTCACCAAAACCACACTCTTTAATCCCAAATACACTCACAACTATGTGTTCTTCTAACACCCAATATATTGTGCAAGATATAAAACCAATGTTTGGCTAGATTAGTTGAGTGTTGCTAGGGTGAAGACTTATCTCGGTATGGATTATATAGTTTTTATTTGTTAAGGGGTGTTGTGTTCTTGTTAAATTCCTTTCACTTAAAACTTTGTTTGATGAATTAAGTAACTAATTAACTAGTCTTTGGTCTTGTGGGTGTCTTGATAGGAAGTGGGAGGACTTAAGAGTGTACCCATGGTGTGTAACAACCCATGCACTCTTAAGCTAACTTAATCCCGCGAGTAGTGATTAGCCCATTTGTGAGTAGAAATACACACACTTAGTGGCTTAATCCTCTACTATCAAAGATCTCACTTAGAGTCGGTACGGTCTTTATACTCAGTCCTAGTGATAAGTCAAGTCTTAATTTTGCGATTTAGCTTCATCGTCTATGTGAATGCTTTGGCGCAATTTAAGGTTTGATGAATCCGTGTTGAGAGAAAACAATCTTTATTTTCTCTCATCATTATACTGCCGCACAGTTAATGATAGACCACTCACTTTTTAAAAGGTTAATTGGTTCAAGTAAAGGATGCACGTGTGCTGGTTAGTCACGAATCTTTTATGATATCAAGTGGTTTCTAGTTCGGTCATGCTCCGGCCACCGACAAGTTTTCCACAAAGGTTTTGAGTGATTAGATGTCCTTATTGCAACACTGGGAGGTCGATCATTCGGGGTTGGGCATGCATAGTCTTGCATAGTCCGTCTGTCATTGTTGAGAGGTGAGCTTACCGATTCAGGAGACCCTCACATTAAAACAAGAACACGGCTCATCTTGCGATAATAGTCACCTCTGGAGAATGCTCACTTGTTTACACCACTTAACTGAATAACTACTATTAATCCGTCCCAAGAATAAGTTGGATCCAGAAGCAACACTTTGTATTGATTTTTACTCTGGTCGCTCTCATTCTCTCTTTCTTTATTTTATCTTTTCTTTTATTAAAAAGCAACTTAAGGCTGAGTTGGGGAAGTCGTGTCTTCGGGTTCGATACTTGGTACCTGCTCGAAGTCTATACTACACCCGATAGGTACACTTGCCTATTGTGTGGGTTTGGAATAATTCGTAACTATCGTTTTATTTTATAAATTTAAAGCTTGAAAAGCGTTTTAACTTAAAGTTTTGACTTAAACTCTTTTGATCAAGTTTTTGGCGCATCCGCCGGGGACTTGTTACCTTTAAAATAAAAGTTAATTTAAGTCATAAAAACCTTTAATCCACACGGCACCAGTCCCCTCGCCAGAGGGAAGTTATTGAATGCTTGTAATGCCCCCATGCCCAAGATTTCCAAACTGTTATCCCGATCGAAGGTCTAGGCCAGAGCATGTCCGCTACTGAATACATATCCATTCTTAAATATCGTTTGATGATCCCCATGTAGCAGGAGGATGAAATCTGTCCGAATTGCCGTAAGGCCTGTCTAGATGAATACGGGGAATATGCGGTTCATTGCAAGGAGTTACCCGGGTTCAAATATCGGCACGATTGGGTTCGAGACGTTCCGTGGGACATTTTAAGACGTGCTGGGATCTCAACAAAGAAAGAGGCCCATATGAACTTCCTCTCGGATCCCACAAAAGGGAGATCAACCCTACGTCCAACAGATCTCCTTGTCTTTGGGTGGGCTGGGGAAAGCATGCTTGTGTTGACCTGACAGGCGTATCTCATCTAGTTGGGTTGAGGGATAGTGGGTTTGTAGCAGGGCAAGTAGTGTGGAAAGCAGCGACGAAAAAGGTAGAAAAGCATGCTAAAGCCTACGACGAGAACCAACATGTTTTCGTACCCCTGCCTTTTTATACCTTTGGCTCATTGGCACCGGAAGCTACCCGTTTCCTGACCAGGGTCCAACGAGTTATTCATGGTAGTGTCTCGGCTCTGAGTGGGAAAGGTTACGTTTTTAGTAGATTAGGGTTTGCCATTTAGAAAGGGGTGACGACGCAGCTTGTTGCCCGCCTTCCCGCTATCTTGATGTGATTTTTTCAGTCATATTATGTACGTGTTTAAAATAAAAAAAATATATTTTTTTCTATTTTATAAATTTAACTAAAAGTTACATAATCATAATAGAAAATGATTAAAATAAAAAGACATAATTTTTACATAATTAAAATTAAATTTATACGATTAAAATAAAAGTACATTGCTGGTTTTTATTTCACTAGACATAGTTTCTCAAAATTCGCCATGCTGAAACTTAAGTAAATTGCTGGTTGTTGCGGCGTTTGTACTATTGAGGGACCATGTTAATTACTTTGTCCTGCGTTAGGACCTCCTCGTTTTTCATCGTCTGGTTGAAGAGTGCCTCAAACTTTATAGATGTTAGCGACACTAAACCTTGAATGAAGTAGTTGTAAGTGGTTGTGAATGAATGAGAGAAAATGTTACTGTTCATGAGTAAATTTGGAGGACACAGTGTTCACCTTTATAATTTTTAATATATTATTTTAAAGTAGTTGTGAGTGGGGGAGGGGAAAAGTAACGATAAAAGTATAAAAAGATATTATTTAATTACGAAAAGGGAGAACATGTAGTTATTTTTAGTTATGCACATCTGATTTCCATATAGTAATGTATGAAACTTGATTATTATTATTTTTTTGCTACACTAAATAACATCAAATATTAAAAACATCAATCACCATCATCATTATACCTAGTTAATCCTACAAATATTAAAAACATCAATATAAAAATCATATAAACCCAAATAACAAAGTAAAGGCAAAGGTGATAGCAAGATTATGTATTGTATGCTAGTTTAATTTCATTTACAATGTAGCAAGGGCCCATTTTTTCTACTCGCTCCAGACCTGTAAGCTTTTAAGGATTTTTAAAGACAACACTATTAAAACCCAAATATGTGTTTTGAAAATGGGTATGGGTAGGTATGTGGATTCCTTGCATTATTTTAAAACCCAAATATGACTAATAGTAATGCTCGCGCGTTGTCGCGGGTGTTTATGTTTAAAAGTAACATTCTTTATAATTGTAAAGTTTCAGCCTCCAGGACATCAACATAAAAAGATCCAACAGTTTCATATGAATTAGAGGTAAATTTAATATATTATCACAACTAATATATTTGCGTAGTAATCATTTTAAAATTTTGCAAGTGTTAGTAAAAAAAACCTTATATTAAATTTTTCACTTGCAATAAAAAAATTAAAAAACTAATTTACTCACATGCCAGAACATGCGAATAGTCCAATTTCAAATATGTAGGCTTCCCTAATTTGATCAAAGATGAGCTCGCCTACGAAGGTTAAAGATTACGATCGAATAAGTTAAATAAAGCATAAAATATAATAAAGAAATAAATTATAATTAAAATTATTCAATAAATATGCTGATGAAAAAGAAGAACAAATGCACCTCAACACGATGTGGTTAATAAGATCAGAATGTAAAACCCAAGTTAGAATCACCTAAAACGAAACTCAAACGAAACTCAAATCAGAAAACCTAATGTTCATTCAACCTAACTAAAGGTCCGAATGAAGACTAGATGGTTCGAATGAAAACATAACAAACAAACTCTCTCTTTCAACCTCATACTAAGGTTCGAATCCACCCACAGAAGCCTCATTCGACCTAACAAAAGGTCGAATAAGAATCTGGAAAAATGAAATTTTTATCAAATGTCCGATTCGAATCCCATTTTATCATTTTAAACCTTGAAAACCGTCAAAGATGCAAAATTTTCATTTAAATGATACAAAACTTAGATTGGTTCGTCAAATTTCAGAAAATGACTATCATCCAACATCAGTTATCAAAAATAACACAGAAATGTAAAAATTTTGGATTTTCTAAAAGTTATGCTAAAACACACCAAAAATATTTTCGAGATTTTGTATATATGAAGAAAATGAAAAATTTAAAGCAGTAAACATTTTGTGATTTCCGGTAAGAGGATCATACCAGTTTATGAGAAATCTGATCACACTGTTGATCTTTAATATATTATCATTAAAGACAATATGTGATATGGCAACTGCTAATATTGTGATCCACATAAACTCACATGCAAACTGTTATGCAGTGCTTTAAAATGATACGCATTAAGTGTATTAGAAACTAACTAGCGTATGGTTCCCACGCACACGACATACTCCCGTATCAAGGAATTTGCACAAAGCTTCGTCGTAACGCATGATTATGCCAATGTTATCCGTTATTTAGAGGATATGAAGCACAGAGGTGTACAGGTCAGCAAATCAATGCTACAGAGTAACATGTGCAGACGTACCAGGTTGAGGCTGATATCAATCATGATTTTCATCATAGATTGGATACGATGCATTAAATGATCTGTGATCATTGTTATACATGTAGGTGCATATGTGCGACTAATGCTTTGGATTGGATAAATCATATGTTTTTGTTTACTGTCGTTGGTGCGAAGGAAGGTTTTTGATGGTGCGAAGGAGAGTTTTCAAGGGTGCGAAGGAAGCATTTTGGGCGAATGAAGAATGTTTATTATGGAGTTTGGTTCGACCGTTCAAAGTGGGCGAACCTGCACATTCGCACGAACAAAGTGGGCGAATGTGCAGTCTATAAATAGGCAAACTCAGTTTTTGTAGCCAACTTTGAGTCATTTATTTCCCGCCACTTTCTGAATTCTCTCTGTAACTTTTTATAAACTTGTTTTGCGTCGAGTCCTTGATTGTAATTACTTTTCTACATGTATTCAAGTTTGATTATTAATGAAAACGTTTGAAAATGATGATTTGTGTGTGTTTATCT
Organism: Ambrosia trifida; assembly: GCA_028751855.1. Classification (NCBI taxonomy): domain Eukaryota; kingdom Viridiplantae; phylum Streptophyta; class Magnoliopsida; order Asterales; family Asteraceae; genus Ambrosia; species Ambrosia trifida. The sequence goes on from CM054127.1 coordinate 1,586,734, forward strand.
GATTAGTTATCATTTTGTGCTGGTTTTGGGGATTCCGCACCCAAAACTAAATTGTTTGATTGTCTTTGTAGCTTATCGATCCTTTCACGCGCATACAAAGTGGTATCAGAGCCATTCTGAATCAAACAACCACAAATTGATAGTTTCTCAGTTGATTTTGACCCAAAATTGATCAAAAATTTTCTGTTTTAAGTGAACAAACTGAAATGATGTGTTTTTGATTGATTTCACCTTGATTTTGAGTTTGAATTGGATAATTCACTTTATTAAAGTTGTTCCAAATTTCATCCGATTCAAAACCTGATAAAGATCATCAAAATCCATCAACTTTTGATAAACATGATCAAATCTAACTGATTTTCAAAGAATAACCGTTTTTGAAATCACAGGGGTCGAACGAGAGAATTCGGTCGAAAGTGGGAGTGTATTAGGTCGAAAGAGTGTTTTTGTGGTCGAAAGAGTGATTTTAGTGGTCGAAACTGAACTTTGATTGCTTATATTTTTCATTCGTACTACTGTGTCTCATTCGTATAATCGTTCGGTCGAAGGAGAAAAGTAGAACGGTCGAAGGAAGACTTAAGCGGTCGAAGGAGATTTGATATTTGTTTTCCACATTCGTATCAGATTATTTGGTCGAAAGAGAAGATTTTTCTCATTCGCACCTCCGTTCATACGAAGGAGTTTTCTGTTTTTGGAAAATTTTTAATCGTTTCGTGTTTGTTTGTTTGATTGTTTGCAGGATACAATGTGGAACTTTCCAACAACCCCTAGACCAACTCAAGCACCACAACAACAACAGATTCAAGATCCGTGGACAGTAGCGGCACAAAAGACTAGTCAACCATCACAGCCGATCAATTATATGGCTATGACTAGTTCGGCACCACAACAAGTTGTTCAATCAGTACCACAGCCGATTGATAACTATTGGGGAGTCGCAGCAGCAGCAGTCCATTCCCAGACGACCAACGCTATTTCTACTCTTATTCATGATCTATCTTCTGGAAGCGGCAATCGTCCACCGAAGTTAATGGACATGAAGGAGTATAACACTTGGAAGACGAAGTTTAAGATTCACGTTGAGGGACAAGGACTTGAAGGAGCAGAAGCATGGCAAATGATTGTGAAGGGTTACGTTGCTCCTATTCTAGAGAATACTGGAGAACCAATCCCTTTGGAGAATTTGGCGGATGACGAGAAGAAAAGGTTTGCTATAGAGAAGAAAGCATTTTCTCAGCTATCTCAGGCGATCAACACTGATCTATTACATCAGTTTGGATCGTGCACTACTTCTAAACAACTTTGGGATGTGCTGAGAAATCGTCATGATGGAAATGAGAAGACCAGGAAGCTTAGGATGGAGGAGCTTCGAAAGGAGTTTGAAAACTTCAGTTATATGGGTAATGAGACCCTAAAAGAGTTGGTTCCAAGGTACTGCCATTTGCTCACTGAATTGTCGAGCTATGAAATCAGCATTCCAATGACGGAATTAGTTGATAAATTTGCTGATGCATTACCACCCTATTGGAATCAACACATTGAAGTGTTAAAGGAGAAGGATGCTTACCAGTATTGGACCATTAATGAGTTCATCCAAAAGCTGGAAAACAAAGAGATGGAGGAAAAGAGAAAAGCTAAGAGAGCTCAGATTCCACAGAATCCTGATTTATATGTGAGTGGAACATCTAACTCTCTTTCTGCTTCAAGCACCACATCTACTGTTGCACCTCACATAGCATGTGTGTCTAACATTGTTGAACCAACAAAAGCACCCATTAACTACCTTGCTCAAACTTCATCTTACACACCATCATACACACAACAACCATATCAAACACAAAACTTTATTCCACCATTCTCACCATTACAACAAGCTGCATGCTATACTTCAAGTCAACAGCAACAACAACAACAATATCCTCAAGTGAACCAGATGCAGATTACTCAAGCACAATCAAGTCAAAACCCGATTGTGTTAGAGACATCAAACCTTAACAATGTGACTGTTGAAGTTGCTCAACAGCATGTTGCTCTAGTATCTGCCATGGTTGCTTCTTACAACGGTTTGGTAGCAAGTCAAATTGGTAACAATAATCTTACCAATGAGGACTATGCTCAAATCGATAAAGAGGAAATGGAGTTGATGGACATTCAGTGGGCTTTTGCAAGCATTATGAGAAGAGCCACTGATTTCATTCAGAAGACTGGCAGGACTGATCTCTCAACCTCTCCCAATACCACATATGGATTCAACAAAGCAAAGGTTACTTGCTTTAACTGTGGTGAAAAGGGACATTTTAAAAGGGAGTGCACACAACCAGCACAACAAGGTAACCGAAATCCTTTCAATTCTTCATACCAAAACCGACAAAACCAAAACCAGAATCAAGTGTCTTACAACAGTCCAAACATATCAAGCTTTCAACCACAAAATCAAAACACTTACCAGAACCGTCAACAAAACAACAACACCAGACAATCCACAACACAAAACGAACCTCAACAAAACCCAAACCGAACTATTGTTCCTATTTCTACACCTAACACACAAAACCAAAACCAAACTGATACTCAAAACCAAGCACTTGTTATTCAAAAGGATGAAGGTTTTGACTGGACTGGTATGCAATTGGGGGTAGAGGAAATCACTTATGGGAATGTTGCATGTGTGGCACAGCAGATGAAGTTGGATGAGAATGAGGAAGTTGATGAAGAGGTTGTGATTGAAAAGGTGTCAGAGTTGAAGATTGAAGAAGTGAATGATGATGTGATTGCTGAAGGTGAAGACAAGAGATCGGGGATGATTCTTGATTCTGTCACCGATGTTGGAGATCAATATGACTCAGCGTACTCGGATATGGAGAGCGAATCTGATTCAGAGACTAGTGTGAATTCACTAGATGATGATATTGACCAATTGCTAGCTGAATGTCACGACCCGCTCAAAATTCAGCTCAAACAGCACCAAATTCTGATCATAAGGCAATGTTTTGGGCTACACCAAGGTGCAACATTCTAGAACATTCTAGGTTGCACTAGACCAGCCTAGAATCATGGAAAAGATCAAGAATGGCCTTGAAGACTCCGACAAAATATCCAAGATATTAAGAGTTAGGATTCTAGAAAGTTCTATGATAGGATTCTAGAATGTTCTATGATAAATATCATAGATATTATGTATAGAAAACTCTAGAATAATCTAGATCATGAGGGACTACTATAAATAGGTGACCATGTCACATTTGCAAATCACCTCCAAAACACTAAGGCATTCACCTTGTAAAAGCATTGTAAAGCTCTTGTATTACTCTTCCTTGTAATCAATAAAGGTTTATTTGATTACCAATCTTGTTACTCTTACATCTATCGCTTCCGAATCGCATCATAGTCGGGTCAAAGGCTGATCTTAGAAGGAGTCTAAGAGCCGCACGTGAGTCAAGAGAGTTACTCCGTGACAAGTGGTATCAGAGCAAGTCGATTCGTTGGGATGGCGACAGATCCAAACAAGGTTGATGTTGCGACGATTGACAACGTTGCACAGGAAGAAGGAAGACGTGGTCGGGAAAGAACACGACAAGGAGCTGGGAAAATGGGCAGAAGCGTGTCCAAGGAGAGGGCCTTGGAAACACGATTTGGGGACATAGAAAAAAGCATAACCGGAATGGGTTTGCAGGTCAACGACACACTCGAGCAGCTCGATTCGTTAGGCAACGATTTTCTTGAGCTCCGAGAAGACTTGAAGTTGGCTGTCCAAGTGTTCCGCAATGAGGTGATGGCGATAGTTAAGGAGGAGATCGCTAAGCTGCGTCGAGACATGGACGAGTTGTCCCAAGACTGCCATAGAAGCTTGATTGGGTTAGAGGCCAAGGTGAATGAATGCGGCAAGGCCTTGGTTAGCATGAGTGGGGATGCTAACCCTTTCGCTCCGAAGGTCAAAGTCCCTAAACCAAGTCCGTTTGAAGGCAAACGTGAGGCAAGGGCTGTTGACGACTTCGTTTGGGAGATAGAGCGATACTTGGAGGGGGTCGGCATTGTGGACGACGCGACTAAGATCAAGACGGCCACAATGTACCTGAAGGATACCGCGGCTTTATGGTGGCGTCGTAGACACGCGGATGTCGAGCGAGGTACGTGCACTATCAATACTTGGGCTGAATTTATTCGGGACCTTAAAAGACAATTCTATCCAGTAAATGCTAAACACGAAGCAAAGAGTCGGCTTCGTAAGCTCAAGCATGAAGGGTCAATTCAAGAGTATGTAACCGAATTCACTACTCTAACTTTGGCGATTTCGGACCTTTCGGATGAGGATGCCCTGTTTTACTTCCTGGATGGGTTACAACCCTGGGCAAAGACCGAGTTAGAGCGCCGCAAGGTTGAAGATCTAGCTTCAGCCATTGCCGCTGCTGAAAGTCTACACGACCTAAGGGAGGTTCGACCATCTAAACCAACAAATGAAAGGAATAATCATGAGCATGGTGGGGGAGTTAAGCGGGATCAAAACCAAAAGAAAGATGCACGTAGCGCCACTAATCAAGATGATGGGTGTTTCATTTGTGGGAAACAAGGACACATTGCCCGGTTTTGTCCGAAGAAGGCCAGCATGCACGCGATGATTGCACAGGAAAAAGAGGAGGATCAAGAGGCACGACTTGGGGTGATACAACTCCTTAACTCTATGGGAAAATTGGGGCTAGGAGTGGCACATGGGCAAGCCACAAACCCAAAGAGAAAGCCTAAGGGACGCAAGAGGAGGACTAAAAAGCGTACCAAAGGCAAGGCGGTCAGAGAACCACAAGGAGCTAAGTGCAATAGAGGCACTAGCAAGTCGGGGCCAGGAGTGGCAAAGGTGGATGCTACGAACCCGACTATAGAGCCAAAAGCCACCGGGCTTCATTTCGTACGCCTGGAAATAAATGGGGTGCCAACACGAGCAATGGTCGATACAGGAGCAAGTCACAATTATGTTGCAAAAGATGAGGCAGCAAGATTGGGGCTCAAAGCGACTAAGGAGTTGGCATGGATCAAGGCTGCATACGGGGACCCCAAACTAATTGACGGTATGGTGGAAGGGGTCAAAGCCAAGATCGGGGACTGGGAAGGCACAATGGACTTATCAGTTGTTCCCATGGACGATTATAAGTTGGTACTCGGGATGGACTTTCTCTCGCAGGTACAAGCCTTTCCAATACCGTTTATGGATACTCTATGCATAATGGATAGTGGCCAAATGCGCATGGTAAAAATGGAGCGTGACACTAAGCGTCAAGGTAAAACAGTGTCAGCCATGCGACTTGTGTTTGGGACCAACAATAGACATGAGTGTGACGTGACTAAGGAGAGTGGGTCAAACACCACTAATGATGCACGACGGGGGCGTCGTGAGTTTAGGTGGGGGAGAATGTCACGACCCGCTCAAAATTCAGCTCAAACAGCACCAAATTCTGATCATAAGGCAATGTTTTGGGCTACACCAAGGTGCAACATTCTAGAACATTCTAGGTTGCACTAGACCAGCCTAGAATCATGGAAAAGATCAAGAATGGCCTTGAAGACTCCGACAAAATATCCAAGATATTAAGAGTTAGGATTCTAGAAAGTTCTATGATAGGATTCTAGAATGTTCTATGATAAATATCATAGATATTATGTATAGAAAACTCTAGAATAATCTAGATCATGAGGGACTACTATAAATAGGTGACCATGTCACATTTGCAAATCACCTCCAAAACACTAAGGCATTCACCTTGTAAAAGCATTGTAAAGCTCTTGTATTACTCTTCCTTGTAATCAATAAAGGTTTATTTGATTACCAATCTTGTTACTCTTACATCTATCGCTTCCGAATCGCATCATAGTCGGGTCAAAGGCTGATCTTAGAAGGAGTCTAAGAGCCGCACGTGAGTCAAGAGAGTTACTCCGTGACATGAAGCTGACTTCCTGATGACTCGCAAGTCATGTATGGTGGATGATGCTTGCACCAAGATTGACTACTCCAATTTTTTTGCAGGAAAGGAAGCTCACTTTGCTTTAATGGCCATGACAGAACCTCCTAAGCCGGTAAGTTCTGAAACTCAATCTTGTGTTAAATGTGAAAAGTGTGCTGATTTTGAAAAACTGACTGATGAAAATAAGCTTCTCAAGGTTCAACTTGAGAGTGCTAAACTCAACTATCAGATTTATCAAAAGGACTTAAAAGATTTCAACAAAGTTCTTGATGGTTATAAAATGGATGTGTCAGAATTGAAAAAGACATTATCTATTAAACAATTTGCCATTAATAATTACATTAATGAAATGGAAAACACTAAATTAGAAATGGCAACCATCAAGTGCTTTGCGGAAAAAGTTAACAAGAAACTAGAAAGTTACAAGCACATTGCATACGTAGTTGATCATATCATTGAAGAACCCTCCCAGACAAATAGTGCAAACTATAAGTCAGTTCCATCTCCGGTGTTGTTTGAGAATCACACTTTACATGCAATACCACCGGAGACTTTAATTCATCCTGATCCCACACCAGAAAATGAACCTAACACTTCCAGTGTCGGGGATCCATATTCTGATGTGAGACCAGTATTGGGAAATACAGAGGGTGTGGTCGCTACTGATGATTCAGATGAAGAAGATGAATCATCTGAGACGGTTGAAAGTGATAATGATATCCCTGATGAAAATCATATAATCACTACTGAGCCAGTCTCACCGTCTCAGATAATTCATCCAATGGCAAATGCTCATCGCAAATATGAGAGTAAGAAAAATGATAAGTTTGTTGGTAAAAGTTTTGAAAAGGAAAAGGTTAAAAAAGTTGAGAAAAATGAGAGAAAACCGGTTGAAAAGAAAGTTGAAATTAAAACTGAGAAAAATGTGGTAAAACCGGTTGAAAAGAAAAATGAATTAAAATCTGAGAAAAACAATGATGTGAGCAATGAAGTGTGTGATAAACCTGTCAAAATCTTCTATCGGATGCAAGGCTCCGATAAGATTTTGTCTGATGATGAGTTTCCGATTAAGTTTGTCAATTCCACAAAAATCGAAAAGATCTGGCAGGAAAGTACGATTTGGTTCCCAAAATTTGAAAGGACCAACGACATTCCTCAAGAGATTTTAGACAAAATTTACTCGGAAAAGGAAGCAAAGGTCAATGTCACACAGTTTGTTTTGCCTGTGCATAAAGAAAATAGTTTTATTGAACCGACTTACTCGAAGGACCCAGCTCCTGAGAGTTTAAGGAAACAATGCATGGTCGATCGATATCCCATTGCTAGTTTTTCCAAGTCGCCGATCAAGGAAAACTACGAGGAATACCGTGCGTGTTATAAGTGTGGGGAACGGGGACATTTACTTGCCGCCTGCCCATACGTACGACACAAAAGGCACGAGGTGGAAATGAGGCAATATCATGAGTATCCGGTTGACAATTATGGCTATCAACAGAGGCGGCATTTTCCCCAACAACATTTTTATAATCAAAACAATTTTTACAACAAGGGGGAAAATCGACCGATGACGTATGATAAGCACAACCGGATGATCACTGATAAATCTGGTAAGAAACCTCAGATGAACTCAACTGCTGATACCAAAAAGGTTACTTCTAAACCTAATGGTAAACAATCAGTTGGACCTGTCTCTGTTAAATCAGAGAAGGTAACTAAGAAGGTTGCTTTTAAGGAAGAAGTAAAGAAACCGACTGAGACTTCAAAATCTCAGATTCGGATCTTGAAAAGATCTGAGCAATCTTGGTCATCTAAGGAATCTGAAGGAGCCTCTACTTCACAGAGCAAGAAGAATGAGAAAGAGAAAGTTGTTAGTAAGGAGAAAGGGGTTGAAGTAACCCAAGTTGTTTGTGATTCAAAAGACTCTTTGAAACAACCTGTTCAAAGACCCAAGACCAAACAGGCTTGGGTCCCCCGAAAGAACTAATTGATCTACTTTAAATGTGCAGGGAGCTCCAGCTGGCCCTGTTAGCAGTCTATGGATTGTTGACAGTGGAGCTTCTGGTCACATGACAGGGGACCTCGCGCTACTCTTTGACATCAAAAACATTAACGGAGGTTATGTGGCATTTGCTGGAAATAAGGGAGGCTACATTACTATGGAGGGTAGTGTAAGCAATGGGGTCGTAACATTTGAGCGGATTTCTTATGTGAAACAAATAGACTATAATTTGCTCAGTGTTAGTCAGATTTGTGATAAACAATTTTCAGTGTATTTTGATGACAAATCCTGTTATATCTTGAAACCTGGGTTTGAGTTACCAAAAGAGTGGGTGATGCTGAAGGCACCGAGAGTTAACAACTTGTATATTCTCGACATGTCTAAAGCAATGACCACCCATGGCCAAGTCACGTGTTTCCTCTCCAAGGCTACAGAAAAAGAATCCATTATGTGGCATAGGAGAATGGGACACATCCATTTGATAAAGATGAATCAGCTTGTGAAGAATGAACTTGTCACGGGAGTTAATGTCAAACACTTCCATCTGAATGACAAGTGTATCAGTTGCAAGAAGGGCAAGCAGCACAAACAATCCCATAGACCAAAGAAAGTTAATTCTGTTGAGCTGCCACTTGAACGTTTGCATATGGATTTATTCGGTCCAGTCAGACGTAAAAGTCATGCCGGAGAGTTATACTGTCTTGTGGTGACTGATGATTATTCTAGATTTTCATGGGTAATGTGTTTGCATCAGAAAAGCGACACTTTTGACAACTTGAAGGTTCTGTTTACACGTCTGGAGAATTTATATGGTCTAAAGATCAAAAGAATCCGGAGTGACAATGGGACGGAGTTTAAAAATGCTCAGATGGAGGATCTTTGTGCAAACAAAGGAATTCATCATGAATATAGTGCTCCGTACACACCCCAGCAGAACGGTGTCGCAGAGAGAAAGAACAGGACTCTTATAGAGACGGCGAGAACTATGCTTGCGGATTCAAATCTTCCAGTCATGTTCTGGAACGAAGCTATTTACGCGGCATGCTATACTCTTAACCGTGTTTTGACAGTGAAGAAGTTTGGCAAGACTTCTTATGAGCTGTTGAACCGTCGCAAGCCGAATCTTGAGTATCTAGAACCATTTGGTGCCCCATGTACAATGCTGAATCCTTCGGAAAAGTTTGCACCAAAGGCTGAAGAAGGTTATTTTGTTGGATATGCAACTCCATTAAAACGGGTATTCAACAAAAGAACTAGAAAAGTCGAGGAGTGGGCTAATGTCGAAGTTCAAAGATATACACAAAATGTACAGGGTGGAGGACCAGATTGGATGTTTGATTACAAAGATTTCTTTGAATCATTCAATCTAGATAGCATGGTTGAAGAAGCTGTACTTCGATTATACTACGAGGTCGAAAATGCCGTAACTTCACCGTTAGTGCGTCCGATCACGGTAAACCCCTAAGCAGCTTCTAATGATGCCACTGCTCCTGTATTGGAAGAAGAGGTGTTCCAAGAAGCTTCTACATTGCTTAATTCATCCGAATCAGAATACGAAGACGATGATGCAACAAGTGAAGCTATTTTGGATAATGCTACAGTGACACCACCAGTGAACCCATCTACTACTGATGCTTCAACATCGAATGTGGGTAATGATCTGGAGTCTACAGAGAATTTGACAACTCAGACGGGAGTACAAGTACCTGACTATCCGGAATCTCGGATACATCGGATACACCCGCTTGAACAAGTTATTGGTGATCCTGGTAGCAGTGTGATGACAAGAGGACAGCTGAAGAATGCTCAAGCACCCGAAAACATTGGCAATCTTGCTTTATATGCCAAAATTCAGAAATCAGGTATTCAGAATGACTGGTCATTTGCTTGTTATGTTTCGCAGGTCGAGCCGCGAACATACAAGGATGCTCTTTTGGATGACGCCTGGGTGGAAGCAATGCAGGAAGAGTTATTACAATTCCAGAAACTTGGTGTATGGACCCTGACTGATTTACCTCCTGGAAGAAAGAAGATAGGCACTAAATGGGTGTTTAAGTGCAAGAAAGATGATAGAGGAGTCATTGTGCGAAACAAAGCTCGTTTGGTGGTTCAAGGTTTCCATCAGGTTGAAGGAATCGACTATAATGAAATCTATGCACCGGTTGCACGCTTAGAGGCTATTCGCATGTTTCTAGCGTTTGCATCATGGAAGAAGTTTAAGGTGTATCAGATGGATGTAAAGAGCGCTTTTCTTTACGGTGTGGTCAAAGAGGAAGTTTACGTTGGTCAACCACCGGGCTTTGAAGACCCAATCCACCGGGATAAGGTTTACGTTTTAAACAAAGCACTGTATGGTTTGCACCAAGCTCCGAGGCAATGGTATGAGGAGCTGAGCACGTATCTTCTCTCGAAAGGATTCAAACGCGGATTGGTTGACTGCACCCTGTTTACGAAAAGATCAGGAGATGACTTGCTTCTAGTACAAATTTATGTTGATGACATTATTTTCGGGTCTACTAACGAACTTCTGTGCAGGGAATTTGAACAAGTTATGCAGGAGAAGTTCGAGATGAGCGCTATGGGAGAAATGCAGTTTTTCCTCGGCTTGCAGGTGGAGCAAAGACCAACGGGGATCTTTATTCACCAAACCAAATACGTATCTGAAGTCTTGAGCCGGTTCCAGACGGACGATTCCAAGCCGATGGATACCCCGATACAACCTAATCACGGGATTGGAGTTGACCTTAAGGGGGAGCTGACAGATCCATTTACATTCAGAGCAATCATCGGATCTCTGATGTACCTAACAGCGTCTAGGCCTGATATAATGTTCGCGACATGTTTTTGTGCTCGTTACCAATCGAAGCCGAAACAAAGTCATTTAGCAGCTGTGAAGCGTATCCTTAGATATCTGAAGGGTTGTCCATCAAAAGGACTATGGTACCCTCATGATGATAATTTTGACCTAATCGCTTTTAGTGATGCAGATTGGGGCGGCTGTGACAAAGACAGCAAATCCACAACGGCTGGATGTCAGTTTATGGGGAGCAGGCTCGTGACCTGGCAATGCAAGAAACAAACCGCAGTTGCACTATCCACATGTGAAGCAGAATACGTTTCAGCATCGAGCTGCTGCTCACAGGTTCTTTGGATCCAACAGCAGATGGTGGATTACGGTTTGCAATTTCTTAAAACCCCTATTTACTGTGATAATGAGGCCGCAATCGCATTAACAAAAGACTTAGTAAATCACTCAAAGGCTAAACATATCCAGATTAAATATCATTTTATCCGTGATTGTTATGCTAAAGAGTTGATCGATATGGTCAAAATCCACACTGATTACCAACGCGCAGATCTTTTTACCAAAGCTTTTGACAAATCCAGATTTGATTATCTTTTAAAAGCTAATGGTATTAAAGAAAAACAGGACTAATCACCACCTCAGTCTATCATTTTTTAGTTTAAATTTTTACTGCTTTTCAGAAAAATTTTGAAAATCCAAAAACATTCAAAATTTTAAAATCCATAAATATTAGAAAATTTCTTTGCTGACTGCTATATCTTCTTCCCTTAGATTAATGTCGTCAGATTTCTGTGAACAAACGATATCTGGGCAGTCACATATTTGAAATGCTCCAGCTTATCCTTGGGAACAGTAAATTCGAAAATCTATAAAAATCAGAAAATTCTAAAATGATTTCCTGGAGTATAAAGGGAAATGATAGTACATCAGTGGGGATCTGACACATTCTAAATAATGTAATGCTATATAGGGCGTGTGTCTGAGTCTGTGCGATGTGTTGATAGGCTTCGTAGACCTATTACTGCGTGCCTGATACATACATATCAAACGATTTGTTGTGTGGATGAACTCCTCATGGGCATATGGTCTTAGTACCGTAATTTCGTTTGATAGGGTATTTGTACAAAACTCGGAGGTTTAGGGTCTTTATGTTATTAGTTGTCTGGAGATAGCCTCTCTGATCTTCTGCTGTAAGTCATTACGGACCTAGATCAGACAGGGTGTCTTTATAAAAGAGCTATATGCCAAATCCTAAAGTTACCGAATTGAGGAACTTTTCATGTTATATGATAATCAAAGATTATCTATTACATCGTATTGATCATTGATGCAAATCATGATTAATATCAGTCCTCAACCTGGTATAGTGCATATGTTACTCTGCTGCATTAATTTGCTGACCTGTATACCTCTATGCATTATATCTTGTACAATTACAGACAACGAAAGCATAATCACGCTTTACAATGAGTCTTTGTGCATTTACTTCTTGATACGGGAGTATGTCGTGTGCGTGGGAACCACAGACAATTGAGTTTATACTATAACTATCTGTATCAGTATAAAGCACTGCACAAAAGTCTGCATGTGAGTTTATGTGGATCACAATATCAGCAATTGCCAGATCACACATTGTCTTTAATGATAATAATTTCAAAAAGATCAACGGTGTGATCAGATTTCTCATAAACTGATATGATCCCTTTACCGGAATCACAAAAACATTTACAGTTTTTCATTTACATTTTTGCATTTTACTTTTCTGTCAAAAATTACAAAACTCAAAAAGATTTTAGGTGTGTTTTAGCATAAACTTTATAAAATCCAAAAAGATTTTTCTTTTTCATCTTATTTTTGATAACTGATGGTGGTTGATGTCGATTTTCTAAAACCTGGTACACCAATTGAGTTTTGTGATCTTTAAAATGTGAAAATATGATGATTGGATGCTTAAAAATTGAGAAATAATTGAACTGGGATTCGTTTTTGAGATTTGGAGAATATTCAAAAATTTCATTTTACATTCGTCCATTCGTTTGGTCGAATGAGGAATTTTTTCCAGTTCTTTCGAACGAATTGAACGGGCGAAGGAGAGAGTTCTTGAACTGATGTTCATTCGAACCTTTTTGCCTCATTCGAACCCTTTCATTAGGGTCGAAGGAGCCAAAAGTTTCTCCTTCGCATGAACAAAACGGGCGAAGGAGACTGTCTATATAAGTCTTTCCAGCTCATTCGACCCTCATTTATTTTCTCACAGATTTTTCATATAAAGTCACCTTGTTGCCTGATTGTTTTGCAATATACCATTGTGTTCGCATTCATCTACTGATCATTTTGCTATATTTGTTTCAGGTTAACATCCATTTTTAAAGGATTAATCGCTGTTTTTCAACTCGAGCCCTAAATTTCTAAAATCTGTTTTACACATCTTTATTGTTTCAATTGTTGATATAGATTCATAATATGTGTGTTTTAGGGGGAGAAGAACTGAAAATCTAGGCTTAACAAACATCAGATTGATGTCTATGATCATTACCCAGTTCGAACCCTAGTTTTCAAATAAAAACACACATATAATGAACTTAGAATGATAATTGTTAGTGTAAAAGCTTAATCGGCATTGTTAGGACATTGTGCAATCAAATGATCATGCTTAGAATCTGTTAATTGCATTATTGAAATTTTGAATTAAACAGACTGATTCGCCCCTTGTCGTTTGGGCGAAGGAAATAAAAATGGTCGAATGTAGGTTTAGAAACGGTCGAATGAAGGAAAATTGGTCGAATGAAAACTATGTGTCAAAACTTTTACATTCGAACCCAAAAATATCACATTCGAACCAAAATTATACATTCGAACCTTATGAAAATCTCATTCGCACCCCCGACTGGGCGAATGAGAATATAAATATCAAAATTTTCAATTTTTGAAATTTTATGATTTCTAACATGTGTTTTTGATTTGTTTTGCAGATTTTAAACATGTCCGAGCCAGAGAAAACTACCGAACAAGCAGGATCGTCTTCACAACCTGCTAAGACTGTACCACCAAAGCAGCTAGATTTCGAGAACGCACACAACTGTTGTGCTTATTTGGGAGATGTCAAGAAGCACACCGAATTTGTTGAGATTATAGGGTTTTTGAAGAGATGTAGAGTAATTGACGCGATTGCTACACCAACCGTCATTTACCGTGACATTATGCAGGAGTTTTGGTCAAACGCGAAGCTGGATTTTTGGAATTGTGTGTCCTATTTGACAAGCAAGGTTCAAGGACAGAGAATAATAGTTTGTGAACAAGATTTACGAGAGGCGTTGAATTTGAATGATGAGAAGACGGACCCTAAAGAGTTGGGATTCATGGAACAACGCAAGTGTTTCTTGAGGATGAAATATAATGGTCCTATCACCGATGGTTCTCTACATAAAGGAAAACTGTGCCCTCAGTTTAAATATTTGGCACATGTATTAATTCATGTATTTGGATCGGCTGCGGGTGGATATGACTTGATGAGGAAAAGCATAAGCTCTATGATGGTTGCATTAATATTGAACAAACCGTTCAATGTTTCTGGCATGCTTATGGATCATTTACTTGAGCCGGTTAATGGCACGAGAACACTGAAGTTTTTGCTATATCCTCGCTTTTTACAGATGGTGTTTGACAATAAAAATAAAGACTTGAAAAAGGATCCCAAACATATTGTTGTTCAAGAACACATGACATTGAACACACTTGCCAGAATGAAAGCTTACAAAGGCTTATCAGCTAATGAACGTCCTCCTGTTAGGCGTTTATTTGGACACTTAGCAAGACTTGATTATGAAGATCCAGGAGAAGAGTTAGTGAGACATGATGATAGCAATTCTGATACTGATGATCCTTTACATCATATTGATCCTGATGCAAAGCGAAAGAGACAGATAGTGAATGTGGGTGCAAAAGGTGGTAAAATGAAGAAGAAAGAGGTGGTATTGAATGTTGTTGAACCTGAAAAAGAGAAACCGAAGTCTGTACCGAGGAGGCAGAAGAGTAAAGCTCAGAAAGGTTTACATTTGGTTGATGAGGTGTCTATTGATTCTGAAGAGACACAAGAAGATGAAAGATGGAATTCTGAAGCTGAAACCGTTGAGACCACCTTGCCCAAGGCCACTGAGGCTGGTGCGTCTGTTGATGCTGAAGTACAAGGAGATAAGAGTCCAATTCAGGACGAGGTAATTGAAGTTATTTTGAATATGGATGATATTGAAGCTGGTTCTCCTGTTCAAGCAAAGAAAAAGAAGAAACAGGAGAAACCAAGTTTGAAGAGAAAGAAAGAGCTAGAAATGTTGATGGCTGGCAAGAATTTACCACCAGCTACTAGTTCAAAGTCACCGGTTGCTGAGCAGGTACAGAAGAAACAGAAAACCACAACAACTTCAAGCACACCACAAACAAAAGGAATTCCAATGGATGATGTGAATGAAGCATTGGATAATGTGCTGAAGAAAATGAGAAAAGGCAAAATGCAAGAAGTTGTTGAACAACCTGCTAAGAAAAAGGTTTCTGTTGATAGTGATGTTATGGATGCTGTTAATCAAAGACTGACTAAAATGATGAATATCATTAACAAACATCAGAGTGAGATTGAACAGTTGAAATCGACTGACAAAAAGATGTTAGAGGTTGTAGTCACATCAGCGGATGATAGTGCATTGATGAAGAAAATCATCAAGAGGTTGAAGAGGGAAAACAGAAAGTTGCTAAAGCATGAGCAACGAAATACTAGAAGGATAATAGCTTTGAAGGAGGAGAACAAAGAACTGAAGAAGAATAACAAGAAAATGGATAATCTGATTCAAGATTTGTACAATCGAGCTCCTCAACTTCAAGCTGGTGAGGAAGACAAAGAGTTAGATGAACAACAGGTTGATTATGAACCATCAGATGAAGATGAAGATGATGAGTTAGATGAAGATGCTGGTAATGATACTAAGAAGAAGAAGAAAGATGATAATGATGGTGATGATGGTTCGAGTGATGGTTCAGGTGAAAGCGGCTCTGCTTCTGATGATAGTGATGATGATAATGATGACGCTGAACAGTTTTCATATGAAAAGCGTGAAACAGGTAAGGGTAGAGAATCAAGTTCGAAAGCTCCGGGTGAGAATGTAGATGATGATGATATTTTCTGGAACGAAAGATTAAAGTCATTGTCTGAAGAAGATAAGACTAAGTATCGTCAGATGTTAACCGATCGAGTCTGGACGATAGACATGACTAGCGGGTTTCCTGAAATATTTGAATCTGATAATAAACTCTTCGAATTGGAATATGATGACCCTGATCTTGAAGATGGGGAAGTGTCTGCAGCTATTTCAAAAGAAATTTTGGAAGGTTTAGCAAAGCAAGTGGGTAAGACGTTAGAAGAATTACTTGCTGATAATTTTATTCCTAAGATTCCTGAGAAAGAAGCTGGAAATCACTCAGATGATCGTGATGTTCCTGCATTCGAGGAAGTCGAGATGGAAGATATTACGAGCGATGAATATCCACAATATTTCAGAACAAATCAAGAATGTGGATTTTCTTTCTCAGACGAATTGCTAAACCATGCTGAGAAAATAGCCAAAGAGAAGAGTAAGATATTTGAAGATCACATCTTTGAAGGTCATGAAAAGCCTCGGTTCGAACAAACAGACAGTTTGAAGGAGTTGTTGAGGAAGCTAAAGGAGAAGGAGAATAACCGCCCTAAAGCTGATATTCAAGGAAGCTTCTATAAACTTCATAGCAGTATGTTCAAAGGCCGTGCCTTGGCCTGGAAGTTTGTCAAAGAGCTTAGGTGTTTTGCGGTGAAATGGGAGAAAGGTATTCTATACTTTGAAAAGTTTCATCACTTAAAGACTCTTCCTTACTGGGCAATCAGGGATATTTGTCGTCACCGTCTAACGGGAGCGCCAAATAGCCAGATTGATTATTTTGCTGAAAAGATGACCCGTGAGAGTCGAACCGAGTTGAATCTGTTTAGACCCCAGTATCCAAAGAGGATTGAACACAAGAAGGAAATTAACGAGATAACTGGGTTGCCCAAGGTTACTTTGAAGTATAAACCACCGCGGGTGCTGAAGAAAATTCCGTTGTTGCATATTCCTCAGCATTTCGCTAAAGACTTTATATGGTGGTACTATGATTGGAAGAGAGCAGAGGCCGTGATTGTGTTAAAAGATGGTGAGAAGGATTATAAGAAGGTGCTTATTTTTGATCCTATGTGGCTAATCAATTGCTCACATGAGGATATCATTATGTTATTCTATAATCCTATCTACTCAGACGCAAAAGATGCTGAACAAGCAGGAAAATACCAACGTGTGGTATTTCTGTGCTTTGCATATGACATCAACGCTGGATGTGATTATGAACAGAAGTTGGGAAAAACTGTTGAGAAGGTTGTGCCTGTGAAGAAATCAAAGAAGAAGACATTTCAGGAACCGGAACTGACTAGAGAACAAAAGATTATACGACACATCAGAATAATGAACAAGCACATGGATGAACAGAGAAGACTACAATCCAAGCAATAGTCGAGGGGGAGTTTGTAGGTGCATATGTGCGACTAATGCTTTGGATTGGATAAATCATATGTTTTTGTTTACTGTCGTTGGTGCGAAGGAAGGTTTTTGATGGTGCGAAGGAGAGTTTTCAAGGGTGCGAAGGAAGCATTTTGGGCGAATGAAGAATGTTTATTATGGAGTTTGGTTCGACCGTTCAAAGTGGGCGAACCTGCACATTCGCATGAACAAAGTGGGCGAATGTGCAGTCTATAAATAGGCAAACTCAGTTTTTGTAGCCAACTTTGAGTCATTTATTTCCCGCCACTTTCTGAATTCTCTCTGTAACTTTTTATAAACTTGTTTTGCGTCGAGTCCTTGATTGTAATTACTTTTCTACGTGTATTCAAGTTTGATTATTAATGAAAACGTTTGAAAATGATGATTTGTGTGTGTTTATCTGATTAGTTATCATTTTGTGCTGGTTTTGGGGATTCCGCACCCAAAACTAAATTGTTTGATTGTCTTTGTAGCTTATCGATCCTTTCACGCGCATACAATACATTAAGTTCCTCAATTCAGTAACTTTTAGGTTTTGGCATATAAGCTCTTTTTTGCAAATATCTTGATTGAATCTAGGTCTGTAAATCAATACAACAAAAGATCAATCAAGATACCCCTGATAGCAATTAACATAACGACCATAATCCTTAGATTTTGGCAACCATATCAAATGAAATTACGGTACCAAGACCATATGCCCATGAGGTGTTCAGCCACATAGCAAGTAGTTCGTTATGTGTAACACCCCAACCGATGGCGGAAACATCGAGGTGTCACGTAAGAATGAGTATACAGTAGCAGATGGTAATCAAATTTTAATTGAAATTAATTTAAAGTGCAAATATCCAAAAATGAAAATACATAATGAGTTTTAAGTGGAAATCTAATACATCACAAAAAACAAACAAGCATAGACTTCAGTTTGCCTTCTCATGAAAATACTCTAGTCTTCATGCATCATTATTTCCTGTTGAGTTGTAAAAATGGGGGGTCAACTAGAAGTTGGTGAGAATACATAAGCCATGTCAAGCAAATAGTTTTAGCATAAAAGTTTAGCAATTCATATGTCTATCGTAAGTTTAGGTCTACATGAATAGTTTAGGTCCATCCCGTCATCCACGGTTCACCTTAATAATATGTTGGAACGATAACAATCACCCACGCTACCTATGTAGGAGGTACACGTATCCGGGTGGGATTGTCAATCCAATAGATCTATTATTGAGTATCGCCGGCTTGGCCATAGCTAATGATTATGTAATGTTGAAACTCGTTGAAACTGTTGTTGTTGTCTAATTCATGAGGCATTAAAGTTTACAACTAGACATGCATGTAGAATTGCTTAAGTATAATGTTGCAAGTATGAAGAATTGCATAAACATGGTTACGTAAACTCACCTTAGCAAAGTATTAAGTCTCGCGAAATAGAATATGTGTAGCCCTAAAGTTGCCAATTACAAGAGCTTATAATCAAAGCTTCAATTGTAGAAGTAATAGACTATAGAAGAAAGGTATGAGGGAAAGTTTAATCGGATTGAAACAATCGATTTAGAGGTGCAAAGTATAATGGGTCATAGGTGGGTTTTTATACTAGTTTTGGATTCAATTAGCCAATAAAATTGGTCAACACCATAAAGTAAGGTTTTATGATGAATTGACTATTTGACTAAGACTTTGACTGTTTGACTAAGACTTTGACTAGGACTTTGACAATTTGACTCAAGGCTTTATTTAAAAAAAAAAATCTTGTATGTGAAAAAAAAAAAGAATCTAGAATCATATTATTATTATTATTATTTATATACATTTATGTATGTATATAAGTTGTGAGTTAGGATAAATAAAGACTTAGGCACATTTGTATACTATTAATGATAAAGGTGTAATAAAATATATATATATATATATATATATATATATATATATATATATATATATATATATATATATAAGGGCTTTTTATGTATTAAAATTTTGGGGAAAATTTTGCGATGTTACAGTCTCCCATACTTTTGGAAACTTCGTCCCGAAGTTTATTGAAAACATAGGGTTGAAGGTGATTGGGTAGAAATTAGGACAAGGGTGGTTTGGGAAGTTTCGAGTTAAGGCATGACATAAATTTATAGGTAACAGAATAAACTGTTTCGAATAATTTGGGTAAGAGTTTTGATATGTGTGAGTTTTAAGGGTTGGATCAGGTTCATCTGAAATAGCAAGGAGAATAAGAATCTTAAGTTTTAGGAGTCCTAAAAGGAATGAGTTGATGGACTATTGAAAGACTAAATGAACTACCAGATAACTAAGGTTTATAATTGGTCAACTACCGAAAACCTTGATAGAATTTCACACTACCTTAACGTACCTGTAAATTCATGATTACGTTCCGGACCGCAATCACCAATTTACCTTACATTAGGGTTTTGTGTCCTTCTATAACTCTAGACATACATGTAAAATAATATGATTAACCATGTATCCAAAAATGAGTCCAACTGTTGAGCAGGAAAAAGTCTTCTACCAGTCAGTGAGTAGGAACCTCTACCGATTGTTGAGCAGGTATGATAGCCTCTACCGGTCATTGAGCAGGTTGTAGGGCCTCTACCGACTGTTGAGCAGGCATGATGACCTCTACCAATCGTTGAGTAGGTTATTTTGTACTCTACTAACTGTTGAGCAAGTACTTCATCCTCTATCAGTTGTTTGATTAAGTGTACCAATTATTACACACATGAATTGCAAATTGATAATATGTACATGTAAGCAATCAAGTATCAAGTATAGCATACGAGTTGTAATAGAGTTGCCTTAGATAAGGTTAATGACTCTAGGTGTGTCTATAGTAAATAGCTTATATTCCATGAATTCTAGTTTCAAATGTTCAAATAAGGCAAATAGTCGAATCCTCATGTATAACTAAGGATTATGTTTGATGCAACACACAATCAAGTTTCAATAGTTTGGTTATCATGGGTAACTAGCTCATGTGTGAGAAGGTGAAGGATATGAATTTAGTTCTTGAGAGGATGATGAAAAATTCTTGAAGCAGAATCAAAGTTGTGAGAGATAGTGAATGTGAAGATAGTTGATAAAGAGTTTATTTTATAGTATGGAGATTATATGATTTGGGTAGGGTGTTGAATATTTAAAAAGTGGCTAAGATGGTAAGGTGAAGTGTGATTGTGAAATCCATGGATGGTTATGAAATGAGATTGATTTAAGCTGTAAAATTTTGAGATTTTTGAGCTTAGTTTAAGGAAGGTGAGTGTAATCATTTATTCATTAATTAAAACGAATAAATGAAAACGTTGACTTATCAAAACTTCTAGATTCTAATAACATAGTGAAGACATGCTTTAGCCTATAAGTGAACACTCATCCCGAGAATTCCCAGGTAGGCATCCGGGTCCCTCGTCTGATTGGGATATATGCGCAATGCCAGTCCTAGACAGAAAACTCAGAATACAGGCGTTCACCCTTCCAGATTGCACGTGTTCGTTATTAAAATCTAGAACTTCGACGAGATCTCAAGGTGGTTCAGGCTAAACCTGAGGATTGTCCTATTAGTCTGAGAGTAGATCTTGTGATGGAGAGCAATCTTCTTGTAGGGGTTGAAGTAGGGATAAGAAGTAGGAGTGAGATAGAGAATAGCAAGTAAAATGTAACATCGCGAAAATTTTCCCCAAATTTTAATATAAAACGCCCTTATTTTCGTTACATTTTATATAAACGTCATTAAGTCTCCATTACCCTAACTCATAATATATATAGATATATATACATATATATAATAATAATAATAATAATAATAAAAAATTCAGATTTTATTACATATATATATATATATATGTAACATCGCAAAAATTTTTCCCCCAAATTCTTATTTCATACACTACCCCTTACACACAATTTATATATATGTATATATATATATATATAATAATAATAATAATAATAATAATAATAATAATAATAATAATGATAATACATAATAATAATATGTTGATTCAAACTAACAAGCAGCCCAAAAAAAAAAATAATTATTAACGGTCCATCTCCTTTCATCCTTGTCAGGCCCACCCAGACCCATTAAGACCCACCGGCCCATTAGCCCACTGCCCCCCCCTCCACTCTTAATTCTGTTTAAAAAAAAATAATGGTCCCCGCGAGGTTCGAACCCGGGCAGTAGCCCGCCTCAAACACAACCACACACACACAGCACCACTTGATCTACACGTTTCTTTTGAACTTATCCCAACACAAATTATATTTAACCCTTGTTTCATCTGTGTTCCTCCTTCCCTTCCTTAACAGCGTGCAGCAGCAGCAAGTATAATTATATTTTTTTTTTTTTTTCTTTTCTTCTTCAAACATTTGATTTAGCAATTAATTATACAAACTTGGTAAACTTACATAATTACCGGCCTATTACAACTCGTTTATACAATCAATCACGATTAATCATTGACTAATTTTGAGATTATACACGTTGATAATAAATCGTGGTCAAACCTTCCAATTAACATTAACCCTAATCCTCAGTATAAATTGAGGCATTCCGAACCTTGACAAATCGCTCACAACTCTCTCTAAATCTCTATTTCTCTCTGTCTCACTCTGATCGTTGCAATTTTACTCGTAGTTTGACTTTAGCCTTGACCCGTCTATTATCATCAATTCTTCACAGTGGGTATGATTTCTTGTGTGGGTTATAGTCATCGGCATTCAAGCAACCATAGCCCTAACATTAATCGGGCTATAGTTGCCTGAATCATTCAATTGTAATTCTAGGGTTCATATTTATAAATTGGGGATAAACTAGTTTTGTACAGAATATTTATATAATTTTAATCAGGATTAATCACAACCACTGGCCTAGGCCAAGTGGTTGTGACCATGACCTGCAACTGAAAGGGCCTGGGTTCGAGTCCCTCTGGCCGTTTTTTTTTGGCATTCTTTTCTTTTCTTTTCTTTTTTAGCAAACAATTAAATATATATATATATTAAATCCTTTAATCTTTTAAATTCCTTTTAAAATACCTAAACTATTTTATAAATTCTAAAAAAATTATATTTATTAAATCTGAGATAAAAGTTTTATTTACAATTTTTATTTTTCAAAAAATTCATTTATTTAGTATTTATAATAATTAAATCATTTTTATACTATTATAATTATAAAAATCCATTATTATATCAAAACAGTATTATTAAATTTCCCAAAAATTATCCTAACTTTTTATAAAGTTGAACTTTACTGAAATAATTTTTAATTCAGTAAAATCATTTATTTAATATTTTTAATCAATTTTTGTTAGTTTTAATCATAATTAAATCATAATAAATCCAATTTTCATCATTTTTGCACCAAAATTTTATACAAATTATTTTTAATCATTTAGAACAGAATTATGATTTTTAAAATAGATTTCTTTAATTTTAGTATTTTTGAATATTAAAGTTAATAATTGGCTATTTATAAATAAATAGATTTAAAAATCTATTTTAAATGAAATAATTTTATAAAAATTATTTTATTGCTTCAAACACTTTATTGTACTCATTCAAAATTCAAACTTTATAAATAGACTATTTTTCATTTATTATCCAACTTTCTTTATTTAATTAACATTTTTAAATTAAAATTTAACAATTGATTATCCCCAAATCGAAACCCTAGGATACACATATTAGTTACATAGACTTAGACTTATTATATATTACCTCATTATAGGGTAATATTTGGAATCACTTTGGTCAACACAATTATCATATCTTTTCAACAAGTTAACATTTGCTAAGGTGAGTTTTACATAGCCCTTTTATTTATCACCATTTTTGGGGTGAAACATGTTATAACATCATTATTGCAATTCAATCATCAATGTGTCTATGTGTTTTCTATGTTGCATTATGTCTTGAGCATGATTAGAGTAAGCACCATTCTAGCATAATCATTAACATTGATCAGCCGGCGGTATACATTGATAGATCTATTGGACTGACAATCCCACCCGGATACGTGCCTCCTACAAAGGTTACGTGGGTGTTTGTTATCGTATAACATTATTGGACCATGAGCGTATGGTATGTATCATTTTATAACAGTCATCAGGGTTGATTATGCACTCGATTTATTTCTAGTATGTTCTCACATATGGACTAGATTGACATGACACATGAATTGCACAACATTTTATTCAATCATCAAAAACCTATGTAATTCTCACCAACTTTTGTTGACCCAAAACATTTTCAACTTAACATGTTTCAGGTTCTATTTGCTTGAAGATTTGTATTGATGCTTGAAGATATGTGTATAGTTTCAATCAATTTGATGTACAAAATCTAGAACAATTGTATGTAATTCATTTAAATCATATAAATGAAATATATTATTTACCATGAGCTACTGAGCAATCATTCAATACGTGGCACCCCGATGTTTCCGCCATCGGTTGGGGTGTTACAGATTGGTATCAGAGCCATGGTTATAGGGAATTAGGTTATTAGAATAATAATCTAGTCTATAACCATAGGATTTAACAAGTACTTGTTTCTTTTACTTGCTATTCTCTATTTCCCTCCTACTTCATATCCCTACTTTCATTCCTACAAGAAGATTTCTCTCCATTAGTGGATCTACTCTTAGACTAATAGGGCAAAATCCTCAGGTTTAACCTGAAACACCTTGAGATCTCGTCGAAGTTCTAGATTTTAATAACGAACACGTGCAATCTGGAAGGGTGAACGCCTGTATTCTGAGTCTTCTGTCTAGGCTGGCATTGCGCATATATCCCAATCAGACGAGGGACC
The DNA here is from genome assembly GCA_028751855.1 of Ambrosia trifida. NCBI lineage: Eukaryota > Viridiplantae > Streptophyta > Magnoliopsida > Asterales > Asteraceae > Ambrosia > Ambrosia trifida. Next base: position 1,610,893 of record CM054127.1, read on the forward strand.
CGGATGCCTACCTGGGAATTCTCGGGATGAGTGTTCACTTATAGGCTAAAGCATGTCTTCATATGTTATTAGAATTTAGAATCTTTGATAAGTCAACGTTTTCGTTTATTCGTTTTAATTAAATGAATAAATGATTACATTCCTTATATTACCTCATTGTCCTTCATTCAACCCATATCTTACTGAACATTCATTACCCAAATCACTACCGTAGCCGATGCCCTAAACTAAACCGAGATCAAGACCCTCCAGCTACACAACAGCAAGTCCCACCATTTAAATGTGGTTTGCTTATAATTCTATGTAATGACGCTTTTGATTCAAGTAATAAATTCTAGCATTATCATAACATCTGTGTGCATGCTTGTTTTAATATGAACTAATTGTTATATCTATGATCATACTTGCTTACTTGTACAACAATTAGTTGACTACCAAACAACCTACTTAACGATTGGCAGAGGTCATCATGTCTTTCCAACAGTCGGGAGAGGCCCTACCACCTGCTCAACGACTGGTGGAGACTATCAGACCTGCTCAATAGTCGGAAAGTCATAAAAGGACGCAAAACCCTAATGTAAGGTAAATTGGTTATTACGGTCCGGAACGTAATCGTGAATTTACAGGTACATTAAGGTAGTGTGAAACTTTATCAAGAGTGTCGGTAGTCGATCAATTGCTAACCTAGTGTTTCTCTTAACTTCGGGACGAAGTTCCTAAAAGTAGGGGAGACTGTAACATCGCAAAAATTTTTCCCCCAAATTCTTATTTCATACACTACCCCTTACACACAATTTATATATATGTATATATATATATATATAATAATAATAATAATAATAATAATAATAATAATAATAATAATGATAATACATAATAATAATATGTTGATTCAAACTAACAAGCAGCCCAAAAAAAAAAATAATTATTAACGGTCCATCTCCTTTCATCCTTGTCAGGCCCACCCAGACCCATTAAGACCCACCGGCCCATTAGCCCACTGCCCCCCCCTCCACTCTTAATTCTGTTTAAAAAAAAATAATGGTCCCCGCGAGGTTCGAACCCGGGCAGTAGCCCGCCTCAAACACAACCACACACACACAGCACCACTTGATCTACACGTTTCTTTTGAACTTATCCCAACACAAATTATATTTAACCCTTGTTTCATCTGTGTTCCTCCTTCCCTTCCTTAACAGCGTGCAGCAGCAGCAAGTATAATTATATTTTTTTTTTTTTTTCTTTTCTTCTTCAAACATTTGATTTAGCAATTAATTATACAAACTTGGTAAACTTACATAATTACCGGCCTATTACAACTCGTTTATACAATCAATCACGATTAATCATTGACTAATTTTGAGATTATACACGTTGATAATAAATCGTGGTCAAACCTTCCAATTAACATTAACCCTAATCCTCAGTATAAATTGAGGCATTCCGAACCTTGACAAATCGCTCACAACTCTCTCTAAATCTCTATTTCTCTCTGTCTCACTCTGATCGTTGCAATTTTACTCGTAGTTTGACTTTAGCCTTGACCCGTCTATTATCATCAATTCTTCACAGTGGGTATGATTTCTTGTGTGGGTTATAGTCATCGGCATTCAAGCAACCATAGCCCTAACATTAATCGGGCTATAGTTGCCTGAATCATTCAATTGTAATTCTAGGGTTCATATTTATAAATTGGGGATAAACTAGTTTTGTACAGAATATTTATATAATTTTAATCAGGATTAATCACAACCACTGGCCTAGGCCAAGTGGTTGTGACCATGACCTGCAACTGAAAGGGCCTGGGTTCGAGTCCCTCTGGCCGTTTTTTTTGGCATTCTTTTCTTTTCTTTTCTTTTTTAGCAAACAATTAAATATATATATATATTAAATCCTTTAATCTTTTAAATTCCTTTTAAAATACCTAAACTATTTTATAAATTCTAAAAAAATTATATTTATTAAATCTGAGATAAAAGTTTTATTTACAATTTTTATTTTTCAAAAAATTCATTTATTTAGTATTTATAATAATTAAATCATTTTTATACTATTATAATTATAAAAATCCATTATTATATCAAAACAGTATTATTAAATTTCCCAAAAATTATCCTAACTTTTTATAAAGTTGAACTTTACTGAAATAATTTTTAATTCAGTAAAATCATTTATTTAATATTTTTAATCAATTTTTGTTAGTTTTAATCATAATTAAATCATAATAAATCCAATTTTCATCATTTTTGCACCAAAATTTTATACAAATTATTTTTAATCATTTAGAACAGAATTATGATTTTTAAAATAGATTTCTTTAATTTTAGTATTTTTGAATATTAAAGTTAATAATTGGCTATTTATAAATAAATAGATTTAAAAATCTATTTTAAATGAAATAATTTTATAAAAATTATTTTATTGCTTCAAACACTTTATTGTACTCATTCAAAATTCAAACTTTATAAATAGACTATTTTTCATTTATTATCCAACTTTCTTTATTTAATTAACATTTTTAAATTAAAATTTAACAATTGATTATCCCCAAATCGAAACCCTAGGATACACATATTAGTTACATAGACTTAGACTTATTATATATTACCTCATTATAGGGTAATATTTGGAATCACTTTGGTCAACACAATTATCATATCTTTTCAACAAGTTAACATTTGCTAAGGTGAGTTTTACATAGCCCTTTTATTTATCACCATTTTTGGGGTGAAACATGTTATAACATCATTATTGCAATTCAATCATCAATGTGTCTATGTGTTTTCTATGTTGCATTATGTCTTGAGCATGATTAGAGTAAGCACCATTCTAGCATAATCATTAACATTGATCAGCCGGCGGTATACATTGATAGATCTATTGGACTGACAATCCCACCCGGATACGTGCCTCCTACAAAGGTTACGTGGGTGTTTGTTATCGTATAACATTATTGGACCATGAGCGTATGGTATGTATCATTTTATAACAGTCATCAGGGTTGATTATGCACTCGATTTATTTCTAGTATGTTCTCACATATGGACTAGATTGACATGACACATGAATTGCACAACATTTTATTCAATCATCAAAAACCTATGTAATTCTCACCAACTTTTGTTGACCCAAAACATTTTCAACTTAACATGTTTCAGGTTCTATTTGCTTGAAGATTTGTATTGATGCTTGAAGATATGTGTATAGTTTCAATCAATTTGATGTACAAAATCTAGAACAATTGTATGTAATTCATTTAAATCATATAAATGAAATATATTATTTACCATGAGCTACTGAGCAATCATTCAATACGTGGCACCCCGATGTTTCCGCCATCGGTTGGGGTGTTACAATATACACTTTTGATTCTATTTTAACCCATTACCAAACCCAATACCCATATCCCTAATATTGCTAAAACCCAATGATCTGAGCCCAAGCCCAAGAAACGTGGCCCAGACAACTAGACCCAATCCATTTCACCCTTAACTGTTTTAAAAAAAAAAACAAAAATGCTTTGGCCGGGGTTCGAACCCGCGCCAAAGCCACACATACACACATACACAACCATCTGGGCTGGACCTTCTGTTTTGAAATAACCCGGACGCGTATTATATAAATACACACATTAAAACCTCACAGTTGACAAGGAAAGTCAACTGTGGGTTGCCTTGTTGATCAATCCATCAAATTAACTCGTAATTGATCTATCTTTGGTAAATTTATTTGATTGCCGGCCTATTACAACACGATTACACGTCATATACACATCAATCGTTGACCCATTTGATCAATTATACGCGTATGCATTCAATAAGCGGTCAACTTTCCAATTAACCTTAATCATCAACCCTCAGTATAAATAGATGGTTTGCGAACCTTGTTTACTCGCTCACAACTCTCTCTCAACCTCCCAATCTCTCTAATTCACTCTGAATATTATTATTTTGCTCGTTGGTTGACTTTTGCTTTGACCCGACGTTTGCAATCAAATCATCACTGTGAGTACGATTAATTTTGTGGGTTTTAAAAGATTTTTAGTTATTTATTTACTAAATTTCTCTCAATTGGCGAATATTTTTAATAATAATCAAACGAGCTATTATCCCCAAATTCGAAGCCCTAGAACTTATACATTTGTAGACTTGATAGACTTAGACATATTTATTACCTCATTTTAGGGTGATACTTGATACATTTGGTCAACACATTTCTCAACAGATATAACATTTTACCAAGGTGAGTTTTACATAGCCCCTTTTCTATTTATCACCGTTTTTGGGGTGAAACATGTTACAACATCATTTATGCAATTCAATCATCAATGTGTCTATGTGTTTTCTATGTTGCATTATGTCTTGAGCATGATTAGAGTAAGCACCATTCTAGCATAATCATTAACATTGATCAGCCGGCGGTATACATTGATAGATCTATTGGACTGACAATCCCACCCGGATACGTGCCTCCTACAAAGGTTACGTGGGTGTTTGTTATCGTATAACATATTGGACCATGAGCGTATGGTATGTATCATTTTATAACAGTCATCAGGGTTGATTATGCACTCGATTTATTTCTAGTATGTTCTCACATATGGACTAGATTGACATGACACATGAATTGCACATCATTTTTACTCAATTATCAAAAACCTATGTAATTCTCACCAACTTTTATTGACCCAAAACATTTTCAACTTAACATGTTTCAGGTTCTATTTGCTTGAAGATTTGTATTGATGCTTGAAGATATGTGTATAGTTTCAATCAATTTGATGTACAAAATCTAGAACAAATGTATGTAATTCATTTAAATCATATAATGAAAGTTATTATTTACCGTGAGCTACTGAACAATCATCATTACGTGACATCCCGATGTTTCCGCCATCGGTTGGGGTGTTACCGATTGGTATCAGAGCCATGGTTATAGGGAATTAGGTTATTAGAAAAATAATCTAGTCTATAACCATAGGATTTAACAAGTACTTGCTTCTTTTGCTTGCTATTCTCTATCTCCTACTTCTTATCCCTACTATCATCCCTACAAGAAAGTTACTCTCCATCACTGGATCTACTCCTAGACTAATAGGACAAATTCCTCAGGTTTAACCTGAACCACCTTGAGATCTCGTCGAAGTTCTAGATTTTAATAACGAACACGTGCAATCTGGAAGGGTGAACGCCTGTATTCTGAGTCTTCTGTCTAGGCTGGCATTGCGCATATATCCCAATCAGACGAGGGACCCGGATGCCTACCTGGGAATTCTCGGGATGAGTGTTCACTTATAGGCTAAAGCATGTCTTCATATGTTATTAGAATTTAGAATCTTTGATAAGTCAACGTTTTCGTTTATTCGTTTTAATTAAATGAATAAATGATTACATTCCTTATATTACCTCATTGTCCTTCATTCAACCCATATCTTATTGAACATTCATTACCCAAATCACTTCCGTAACCGATGCCCTAAACTAAACCGAGATCAAGACCCTCCAGTTACTTAACAGCAAGTCCAACTATTTAAACGTTGTTTGCTTTCAATTCTATGTAATGGCGCTTTTGATTCAAGTAATAAATTCGAGTATTATCATAACATTTGTGTGCATGCTTGTTTGAATGTGAACTGATTGATATATCTATGATCATACGTGCTTACTTGTACAACAAATGGTTGACTACCAAACAATCTACTTAACGATTGGTAGAGGTCATCATGTCTTTCCAACAGTCGGGAGAGGCCATACCACCTACTCAACGACTGGTGGGGACTATCAGACCTGCTCAACAATCGGAAGAGTCATAGAAGGACACAAAACCCTAATGTAAGGTAAATTGGTGATTATGGTCCGGAACGTAATCATGAATTTACAAGTACGTTAAGGTAGTGTGAAATTTTATCAAGGTTTCAGGTAGTTGACCAATTGTAACCCTGGTTTTCTCTTAACTTCGGGACGAAGTTCCTAAAAGTAGGGGAGACTGTAACATCGCGAAAATTTTCCCCAAATTTTAATATAAAACGCCCTTATTTTCGTTACATTTTATATAAACGTCATTAAGTCTCCATTACCCTAACTCATAATATATATAGATATATATACATATATATAATAATAATAATAATAATAATAAAAAATTCAGATTTTATTACATATATATATATATACACTTTTGATTCTATTTTAACCCATTACCAAACCCAATACCCATATCCCTAATATTGCTAAAACCCAATGATCTGAGCCCAAGCCCAAGAAACGTGGCCCAGACAACTAGACCCAATCCATTTCACCCTTAACTGTTTTAAAAAAAAAACAAAAATGCTTTGGCCGGGGTTCGAACCCGCGCCAAAGCCACACATACACACATACACAACCATCTGGGCTGGACCTTCTGTTTTGAAATAACCCGGACGCGTATTATATAAATACACACATTAAAACCTCACAGTTGACAAGGAAAGTCAACTGTGGGTTGCCTTGTTGATCAATCCATCAAATTAACTCGTAATTGATCTATCTTTGGTAAATTTATTTGATTGCCGGCCTATTACAACACGATTACACGTCATATACACATCAATCGTTGACCCATTTGATCAATTATACGCGTATGCATTCAATAAGCGGTCAACTTTCCAATTAACCTTAATCATCAACCCTCAGTATAAATAGATGGTTTGCGAACCTTGTTTACTCGCTCACAACTCTCTCTCAACCTCCCAATCTCTCTAATTCACTCTAAATATTATTATTTTGCTCGTTGGTTGACTTTTGCTTTGACCCGACGTTTGCAATCAAATCATCACTGTGAGTACGATTAATTTTGTGGGTTTTAAAAGATTTTTAGTTATTTATTTACTAAATTTCTCTCAATTGGCGAATATTTTTAATAATAATCAAACGAGCTATTATCCCCAAATTCGAAGCCCTAGAACTTATACATTTGTAGACTTGATAGACTTAGACATATTTATTACCTCATTTTAGGGTGATACTTGATACATTTGGTCAACACATTTCTCAACAAATATAACATTTTACCAAGGTGAGTTTTACATAGCCCCTTTTCTATTTATCACCGTTTTTGGGGTGAAACATGTTACAACATCATTTATGCAATTCAATCATCAATGTGTCTATGTGTTTTCTATGTTGCATTATGTCTTGAGCATGATTAGAGTAAGCACCATTCTAGCATAATCATTAACATTGATCAGCCGGCGGTATACATTGATAGATCTATTGGACTGACAATCCCACCCGGATACGTGCCTCCTACAAAGGTTACGTGGGTGTTTGTTATCGTATAACATATTGGACCATGAGCGTATGGTATGTATCATTTTATAACAGTCATCAGGGTTGATTATGCACTCGATTTATTTCTAGTATGTTCTCACATATGGACTAGATTGACATGACACATGAATTGCACATCATTTTTACTCAATTATCAAAAACCTATGTAATTCTCACCAACTTTTATTGACCCAAAACATTTTCAACTTAACATGTTTCAGGTTCTATTTGCTTGAAGATTTGTATTGATGCTTGAAGATATGTGTATAGTTTCAATCAATTTGATGTACAAAATCTAGAACAAATGTATGTAATTCATTTAAATCATATAATGAAAGTTATTATTTACCGTGAGCTACTGAACAATCATCATTACGTGACATCCCGATGTTTCCGCCATCGGTTGGGGTGTTACATAAAAGGAGCAAATACTGGTTATATTCCTATGCTTATAGACTAGATTATTTTTTTTTCTAATAACCTAATTCCCTATAACCAAGGCTCTGATACCAATCTGTAACACCCCAACCGATGGCGGAAACATCGAGGTGTCACGTAAGAATGAGTATACAGTAACAGATGGTAATCAAATTTTAATTGAAATTAATTTAAAGTGCAAATATCCAAAAATGAAAATACATAATGAGTTTTAAGTGGAAATCTAATACATCACAAAAAACAAACAAGCATAGACTTCAGTTTGCCTTCTCATGAAAATACTCTAGTCTTCATGCATCATTATTTCCTGTTGAGTTGTAAAAATGGGGGGTCAACTAGAAGTTGGTGAGAATACATAAGCCATGTCAAGCAAATAGTTTTAGTATAAAAGTTTAGCAATTCATATGTCTATCGTAAGTTTAAGTCTACATGAATAAACATGATATGTTGAATCGACATAATCAATCCTCCGACTAGTTTAGGTCCATCCCGTCATCCACGGTTCACCTTAATAATATGTTGGAACGATAACAATCACCCACGCTACCTATGTAGGAGGTACACGTATCCGGGTGGGATTGTCAATCCAATAGATCTATTATTGAGTATCGCCGGCTTGGCCATATCTAATGATTATGTAATGTTGAAACTCGTTGAAACTCGTTGAAACTGTTGTTGTTGTCTAATTCATGAGGCATTAAAGTTTACAACTAGACATGCATGTAGAATTGCTTAAGTATAATGTTGCAAGTATGAAGAATTGCATAAACATGGTTACGTAAACTCACCTTAACAAAGTATTAAGTCTCGAGAAATAGAATATGTGTAACCCCAAAGTTGCCAATTACAAGAGCTTATAATCAAAGCTTCAATTGTAGAAGTAATAGACTATAGAAGAAAGGTATGAGGGAAAGTTTAATCGGATTGAAACAATCGATTTAGAGGTGCAAAGTATAATGGGTCATAGGTGGGTTTTTATACTAGTTTTGGATTCAATTAGCCATTAAAATTGGTCAACACCATAAAGTAAGGTTTTATGATGAATTGACTATTTGACTAAGACTTTGACTGTTTGACTAAGACTTTGACTAGGACTTTGACAATTTGACTCAAGGCTTTATTTAAAAAAAAAAAAATCTTGTATGTGAAAAAAAAGAATCTAGAATCATATTATTATTATTATTATTATTTATATACATTTATGTATGTATATAAGTTGTGAGTTAGGATAAATAAAGACTTAGGCACATTTGTATACTATTAATGATAAAGGTGTAATAAAATATATATATATATATATATATATATATATATATATAAGGGCTTTTTATGTATTAAAATTTTGGGGAAAATTTTGCGATGTTACATTATGTTTGTATCACTAAGGCACGCAATAATAGGTCTGCGAAGCCTATCAGCACATCACACAAAATCATCACACGCCTTATTAATCATTTCAAATCTTTAGCATGTGTCAAATCCTCACTGATGTACTATCATTTCCTCTTTTATTCCTGGAAAATCAATTTTTAAATTTTCTTGTAATTTTTTTAATGTTTTTGGTTTTTCTGAATAGAAAACTCCCCCTAAAAGTAAGAACATATTTTTGGATTTTTGATTTTTTAAAAATAAAAACAAAAATAAAAACAAAAATTGATAATCTGATGAGGAGTTTAATCTTGCTTTTTTGTTATACCATTAGCTTGTAATAAAAATTCAAAGCGTGATTTATCAAAAGCTTTGGTAAACAAATCAACTCTTTGAAATGTAGTGTGGATTTTGACCATGTCAATCAAATCTTTAGCATAGCAATCCCGAATAAAATGATATCTAACTCGGATATGCTTAGCTTTGGAGTGATTGACAGTGTCTTTAGTGAGTGTGATGGCTGCTTCATTATCGCAATGAATGGGGTTTCTAAGAAATTGCAAACCGTAGTCGCGCATCTGTTGTTGTATCCAAAGCACTTGTGAGCAGCAACTTGAGGCTGACACGTATTCTGCTTCATATGTAGACAAAGCAACCGGCGTCTGCTTCTTACATTGCCAGGTCACGAGCTGGCTCCCCAGAAATTGACATCCATCCATTGTGGATTTTGCGTCAATATCGCAACCTGCAAAATCTGCATCACTAAAGGCAATAAGGTCAAAGTTATCATCATTAGGATACCATAACCCGCTTGATGGAGTACCCTTCAGATAACGAAGGATTCGTTTCACTACAATAAGATGACTTTGTTTCGGCTTCGATTGGAATCATGCACAAAGACATGTGGCAAACATTATATCCGGCCGGGATGCAGTTAAGTACATAAGAGATCCAACGATGCCACGATAAGTAAAAGGATCGGTAAGCTCCCCCTTAGCGTCAACTCCAATCCCGTGATTGAGTTGTATGGGAGTATCCATAGGCTTTAAATCATCCATCTGGAATCGGCTCGACACTTCAGAAACATATTTTGCCTGGTGAATAAAGATGCCCGTCGAGAATTGATCCACCTGCAAACCTAAAAAGAAGTGCATTTCTCCCATAACACTCATCTCGAACTTCTCCTGCATAACTCGTTCAAATTCCCTGCACAAAAGTTCATTAGTAGAACCAAATATAATGTCGTCAACATATATTTGCACAAGAAGCAAGTCACCCTCCGTTCTTTTCGTGAACAGGGTACAGTCAACTAAACCTTTCTTGAATCCTTTAGAAAGAAGATGCGTGCTCAGCTCTTCGTACCACTATCTCGGGGCTTGGTGTAAACCATACAATGCTTTATTTAGTTTATAGACCTTATCCAAGTGGATAGGATCCTCAAAACCCGGTGGTTGGCCGACATACACTTCTTCCTTCACCACACAATATAGAAAAGCACTTTTAACATCCATCTGATACACGTAGAATTTCATATAAGATGCATACGCAAGAAACATTAGAATTGCTGCAATGCGTGCAAACGGTGCATAGACTTCGTTATAGTCAATTCCTTCCTGTTGACGAAATCCTTGAACGACCAATCGAGCTTTGTTCCTGAAAATAACCCCTCTATCATCTTTCTTGCATTTGAATACCAATCTTCTTCCTGTCTGGTGGTAGATCAGTCAACGTCCAGACTCCATGTTTATGAAATTGTTGAAATTCTTGCTGCATTGCATCCACCCAAGATTTGTCTTGTAAAGCATCCTTGTACGTCTACAGCTCCACCTACGAAACATAACAAGCAAACAACCAGACATTTTGATCACCTGACTTTTGAATCTAAGTATATAGGGTAAGGGCTCCAATATTCTCTGTTGATGATGCACGCCTTAGTTGTCCTCGCGTCATCACACGGCTACCAGGATCTCTAATGATTTGTCCTATCGGATGAATCTGATGAATCCGAGATTCCGGATGTTCAGGCATAGGAATCACCCCTGGGACATTCACATTTTCTGCTGTATCCAGATCATTACCCGTATTTGATGAAGATGCAACATCTGGGTTTGGGTTCACTGGAGGTGATACTGTAGCATGATCTAAGATAGCTTCACTGAAAACTTCATCATCGTCTTCTGACTCAGATGAATCTAATGTTGTAGAAGCTTCTTGATAAATTTCTTCTTCTATCACAGGATCATTGGTATCATTAGAAGCTGTTGGAGGAGTTACGGTGATCGGGCACACTAACGGTGAAGTCACTGCATTCTCACACTCGTAGTATAATCGTAATATAGCCTCTTCAACCAAGCTTTCTAGATTGAATGACTCAAAGAGTTCTTTATAGTCAAACATCCAATTGGGCCCATTTCCTGGAGCATTCTGAGTGTAGCGTTGAACATCCACATTAGCCCACTCTTCAACTTGTCGAGTTCTTTTGTTAAACACGTGTTTAAGTGGTGTCGCGTATCCAACAAAATATCCCTCTTCTGATTTAGCTCCAAACTTTTCTGTAGGATTCAGCATCGTGCATGGTGCGCCGAATGGTTCTAGAAACTCTAAATTCGACTTTCACTGTCAACACATGATTCAGAGTGTAACAAGCTGCATGAATAGCCTCGTTTCAGAAAATCACCGGAAGATTAGAATCTGCAAGCATTGTTCTAGCCGCTTCTATTAGAATCCTGTTCTTGAGCTCTGCAACACCGTTCTGTTGAGGAGTATAAGGTGCACTATATTCATGATGAATTCCTTTTTCTTCACATAATGCATCCATCATCGAATTCTTGAACTCCGTCCCGTTGTCACTTCTGATTCGTTTTATCTTCAAACCATAGATGTTTTCCAAACGAGTAAACATAACTTTCAGATTGTTGAATGTTTCACTTTTCTGTTGCATGCACATTACCCACGAAAATCTTGAATAGTCATCAGTCACCACAAGGCAGTAAAGATCTCCATTAAGACTTTTACGTTTCACAGGTCCAAAGAGGTCCATATGAAGACGTTCAAGTGGAATGATTAGAGAGTTTACTTTCTTGGTTTTGTGGGAATGTTTGTGTTGTTTTCCCTTTTTGCAACTGACACACTTATCATTCAAATGAAAGTGTTTGATGAATATGCCCCATCCGTCGACTAGCCCATTTTTTCACCAAATTGTTTATTTTTCGAAGATGAATATGCCCCATCCGTCGATGCCACATAATAGACTCTTTCTCGGTGGCCTTTGACGGAAAACATGTAACTTGACCTTGAGTTGTAGTTGCTTTGCTCATGTCAAGAATGTACAAGTTGTTCACTCTTGGAGCTTTAAGCATCATCCATTCCTTAGGAATTTCAAATCCGGGTTTCAGAATATAGCAAGACTTCACATCAAAATGCACAAAAAACTTTTTGTCACAAATCTGAGATACACTAAGCAAATTATAGTCAATCTGCTTCACGTATGAAATCTTCTCAAAACTCACTATCCCATTGCTAACACTCCCTTCCATAGTGATTCCCATTGCTTTGATACCACTTTGTAAAGGATCGTTTTGTTAGAAATCAATGAATTTATCACACAAGTAGAGCAATTTAGGTGCGGAAACCTTAAATCACATGCAATATGATAATCAAACAATCAAAACAAGATAATCTCCATTTTAATAAACATTTCATTAATAATAGCTCAATGTTTTAACATTAAATACACATGATTACGATGAAAAACCTATCACGGAAAGTTCTAGACATTTCTCAGAGAAACACACAGTTACACACACCAAAATGAATCAAACTCTAACTTGCAAAACAAACTTAAACTATTTATAGACCTGCACATTCGACCTCTGCATTGGTCAAATGAGCTCCTTTGACCTGTCTTGATTCACATTCGACCCCACGATGGGTCGAATGGACTTCAAAATATACCATTCTTTATTATTTGACGTCGTTTATTGTAGAATCCAAAGTGATAGCCACACTAATGTACCAACAAAAAGCATGACAGATAAGGGATCTGGGCGCACAATGGCGTAAAAGCAGATCACATGTTGACGCGCATAGACAGATTATAAGCATGATGGTGCGCCATAGATGCTCTAAGTAGGGGTGTGCATGGGTCGGTTTGGTTTAGTTTTTACCATTAACCTTAACCATAACCGCTTGTTTGATTATGGAATTTCCTTAACCATAACCATAACTAAACTTTGGTTATGGTTACTCGGTTATGGTTATTTTGGTTACTAACCGAAAATACGACAAAAACTAACTTTCGGCTAAAGTATAAAATTAAAATCCATTGAATGGTCTGGTTTTACAAATAATGAATGGTCTGGTTTTACAAACATTGAATGGTCTGGTTTAACAAACATTGATTGGTCTGGACTTACAAACATTACTTACTTTTTCAAACTTAAAACTCTGTGACTCACCAGCATTATGTGCTGACGTTTTTAGCATGTTTTCTCAGGCCACTAAGGTAGTAGGAGTTGAGAAGTGCACGGTGTCGCATGACGTCTAGGGTTCATTTGCATGGTTTCAAACGTTGTCAAACTTATGTCACTTACTTTATGAGATGTAAAGACGTTTTATGCTTCCGTTGTAGTTGTTAACACTTTTAAACTTCATGAATAGTTTACGTATCCTTACATTTAGTTTTTGTTTATTGTTACCGTTGACTTGGACCCTGGTGTGTCACGCGCCTCGTGGTAAAACCCCGCACGTGGATTTTGAGGGTGTGACAGATTGATATCAGACCCAATGGTTATATTGAACTAGGACTGCATGTAGAGTCTGGTCTATACCCGAGTCTCCCACACGAGATGGTCATACGCTTATGAGTTGTTATAAGTGGGAAGTAAACTAGCCTTGTCGGGGTGTCGATATCATCATTATACTTATGTGTTGCATCATGTGTTCTCTCCTTGGTTTTATCTATCTTCTATCTTATCTTCTTCTTTCGGGATTTAAAGACGAAGAGGCTAGCTTGTTGGTGTTGTACATTGGAGTGGCTTCAGAATACCTTTGAGATCTGTCCAGGATTAGGACATCTCCCTTCGATAATCTAATGAACATACTCACCTACACACACTATATTGCACTTGTACTTGTAGTGGTACATCACTAGGTGTTAGTGTCCGGTTACTTGAGCTTCAAACTAGGAGTACATTTGGAGGACCATGTAGAACAGTTTATCATTTTGGATGCACAAGAAATCATAAGCTGAGATGCATGAAAATCCTGGTGAACTCTGTGTTTGGACTGATGTCCTGGACGGGACCTAGGTCTTAATTCATGTTGTTACTAGTGGGTTATACTAGTAATGAATCCGTGTATCTTGTTCTTATGTTTGGCAGAAGATGTCTGGTGTTCGTGGTAGTCGTTTTGGTGGTCGGACCGACGATGGTCGGGGTGGTGGTAACATCACCTTGACATAAGATGAGCTGAATAACCTGCTGCGGCAGTAAGTGAACGTTGCAATAGCTGCCTTCGAGGCTGCACAACAGACTCTTGGTGCTAACGTTGTCAATCGGTCTCATCCGGTGCAGCCTGAGTGTACCTTTGAGATGTTTATAAACTGCAGGCCTTACAGCTTCATTGGTACCCAGGGAGCAGTGGGTCTGCTCAGGTGGCTTGGGAAGATCAAGTCGGGTTTTGCTATGTGTAACTGTCCATCTGCAGGTCGTGTGAATTTTTCTATGGGAACTTTTGCAGGTCCCGCTTCATGTTGGTGGCACTCCACTACACAGACTCTTGGCTTGGGGGAAACCAATGTCGTGTCATGGATTGAGTTCGTTCTGAGGTTGCAAGCAGAGTATTACCCATGGGATGAGGTGAAGAAGTTGGAGCACGAGTTCTGGAATCATAGGATGGTGGGTTCTGAGATCGAGAAGTACACTGCTAGGCATAATGAGTTTGCTTTGATGTCTCCCGGGTTGGCTACGCCAGAGTGCAGGAGGATCGAGAACTACATTGCTGGGTTAGCGCCAGAGATTGTTGGGTGGGTAGCTGCGGTAGAAACTACTACACTGTTGAGTACTTTTCGGACAACTCACATGATGACTGACTTGAAGGTTCGTGAAGGTGTTTTGCCTCCCAAGGGTGCTACTGTAAAAGCCAAAGGGAATAACAAGAGGAAGTTCGAAGCAGTGGGTTCATCATCTGATCAGGAACAAAGATGGTATGCTGGGAAGCTCCCGAAGTGTAACCAGTGTGGGTTTCATCATTATGGTGGTTGTGACGGGTTTCGTTGTAACAGATGCAAGCGGACATGTCATGTTGCTGAGGACTGTAGGGTCAATCTTCAGCAGGGGCAGGTTCGGGCTGTTGTTTAGGGGAATTAGGGGTGTTTCAATTGTGGTGCATCGGGGCATTTCAAGCGTGCCTGCCCTAAGTCTCTTACCCCGGGGTGAGCGGCGGTACTTTCTTTGCGGTCTATTGGGGCATCACAGGAAGAACTGCCCAAGGCGAAAACAAGGTGTGGCTGGTAAGGAGAGAAACGATCAAGGCAACGAGGGTGACGACCTAAGTGCGAACGTCCTCGTCATTGGTTTGGGTGAAGCTCGACAGGATCCTGATACTGTAATCGGTACGTTTTCTCTTATTGATCGCTCTGCTTCGGTTTTATGTTGATTTTATTGTACTGTTTAGAGTTCCATTTCTGTTGAGTTTTGTCTGTTGCTAGACATAGTACCTACACCGTGAGGGGCTAGGTGCTTAGTTATCGTGTGTCATGCTGTGACTATGTTCTTTTCAAACTCGTTATGGCCATTTTGAATTCTTGGTCATGCCTTTTTATCTCACTTGTGTTCCTATGGGGGTTCACGGGTTCGATGAACCGCATTTGCAAACCTTATCCTATTATTGCTTGTGGGTGCAAGCGATTTCGTTATTTATCGTAGCGCTTCTATTCTGGGTCTTGGTATTGTGATTCGCTACGCGAGAAGGTTATCATTTACGTTTTTCGTCAACCTAGAGTCCGCGAGGAGGACTACATTGCCCATGTTTTGGAACCGGGTGCGTTTTGGGTTGTTCTGAAGATCCAAAGACACTACTTGTATGATACCAGGTGTATCGTTTATACCAATTACAAGAGTCTTCAATGTATCTTCGACCAGGAGGAGTGGACCATGTGGTGGTCAGGAGCAGTTATCTTGTATTTATTTTGAGGTGCTTGTTCCTATCATTTTTGAATTGCGATTCTCGTATCGTTTCGCGTTTCTGGGAAGCGTTGCGTTGGGCATTGGGTGCTCGGTTGGTTATGTGTGCGGTCTTCTTGTTGTTAGAATTCTTTTGGTTCATTTTGTGGACCATTGTTCTCGTGGGAACGAGGAAACTAGATTGAATCTATGTAGCCTCATTCATTACCTAAGCGCGTACTTAGGTCGATACCTGTTACCGTTGAAGCTGAATGAATCTCAGGGCGAGAGTCCTTTCAACAAGGGGATGATGTAGCAACCGGAAATTTTTTCTTTCTTTTTGTCTCTTTCCTTCTGCCTCGGGCAATTTTCGGGAGGAAAATTCTTTCAACGGGGGGGATGATGTGACACCCAGCAAACTCAGGGTAATATTTTTCAAACATATAAGTCTACCTTAGCGAAAACAATTATCTAGCATACTTGACTAGGTCAGTTGAGTCGGTTTACATTTACGTATTGTCCAGGGTTCAATGATTCAGAGTATCATTGGGGGTAACATACGCACACACGAGTCTTGAGTCCCGTTGTTGGTGAATTACATGAATTGGATTAAGTGATAAACATGAGTTGTTCCATATATGATGTGTAATGTGTAAATACGTGTTTATATGGTGGTTATATGATTAGGAATACTTAACATATGTTAAAATTGCATGTTCATGTGTTAGAATGTGTTAACATGTGTTAAAACAGGTTTAAACGACAAAAATCATAGAAAATTGGATTGCTGGAACTTGGTTCGACCTCATGGTCACTCATTCGACCCATGATGAACTCTAATGGACCTTGGTTCGACCCTGCGAGGGTGCGAACCAACACTGACTATAAATACCATCATACAAAAATCCATGTGTTAATGATGTTAAATGAGATGATATGTGTTATGTGATATTTGAATGATGAATAGATGATAGAATAATGATCTATGACTGTTTTAGATGATGGCTTATGATTATTATAGGGTGTAATTGATGATTGATGATGTTTTACCCATTTTGGGGGTTTATGTGTTAGATCCAGGGTTTGTTTTTCATGGTATTGTTGATGATATGATTAGGGGTTTTCATAACATGATAATCTGTGCTTAATAATCTGATTATGAGGTGATTTTGATAAGTTTCCATTTTTGGCAAGTTGCGATTTCTTCATGAAACAGACGGATTCGGGACATAATTGGTAGGGTTTTGTGGGGATAGATTAGATGTAATCAACTGCTGTGATTTTGTGATGTTTCGTGATGTTTTCGGACTGTTTTGATGCAATTTGGTGTGTTTTATAAGTTTATGCAGCATTTGGGTCGAACGGGAACTTAGTTCGACCTTTCGAAGGGTCGAAACAAGCATCAAGAGGTCGAACCAACACATGTACACAGGGTCAAACCAACTGACATTAACCTTATTCGACCTTGGTTAAGGTCGAACCAACAGGGATTTATTCCGGTTCGACCCCACGACTTCATAAATGTGATTTTTGATGCAAACTAAGTGTTTAACGCATGATTCTTATGTGTAAACTATATGTACTTGATTTATTTGTGTAACGGGTCACCAACGGGATGTCGGGTCTGCCGGGTGTGTCGGGTTAACGTTCAAACACATTTTCAAACATACTTAGTCATGATCTGGACAATTGGGGACTAGTTAATCTATGGGTTATTAGTCAAAACACTTATACAAACTTTATGATAGGTCACCGATATTTGGGACTATCTAGTCGTGTCGGTAATTCTTTTCTAGAAGACGCAAGCTAAGGTGAGTTCATTGCCCCACATTTTACTATTTTCATTTTCGGGGGAGAAACATGCGGTACGAACTTACAAACATACAAACTTATAGACTTACGAACTTACAAACTTACGAACATTTAGACCAACATATTACATTCTATCATATGGGTACTAATTGACATTACATTATTAAAGTCCTCCTAACTTTTAGTGAACCATTAATATGTGGGTACATAGCGGGGAAAATGCGAATAGATCCATTGGGCCTAGCAAGCCCCACTCGGGTTGACTAGCGGTCGGCGGCGGGTGCATATTTGTCCTATCTAACATTACGACACCGAGTGATGTCCGGTGGCGGGTATTGAGGCATTTCTGACGTTCAGCAGTGGTTCACAACACTTTAGTATCATGTAACGATGTCTAGCTAGTATCAGATATAATTGTAAGGATTGAATGGTCTGGGTCTACAAACAATGAATGGTCTGGGTTTACAAACATTGATTAGACTGGTTTTACAAACATTGAATGGTCTGGGTTTACAAACATTGAATGGTCTGGTTTTACAAACATTGATTGGTCAGGACTTATAAACATTACTTACTTTTGCAAACTTAAAACTTTGTGACTCACCAGCATTATGTGCTGACGTTTTTAGCATGTTTTCTCAGGTCGCTAAGGTAGCAGCAGTTGATAGGCGCACGGTGTCGCACGATATCTAGGGTTCATTTGCATGATTTCAAACGTTGTCAAACTTATGTCACTTACTTTATGAGATGTAAAGACGTTTTATGCTTCCGCTGTAGTTGTTAACACTTTTAAAATTCATGAATTGTTTACGCATCCTTACGTTTAGTTGTCATTTATTGTGACCGTTGACTTGGACCCTGGTGTGTCACGCGCCTTGCGATAAAATCCTACACGTGGAATTTTAGGGTGTGACACACACTCTCACCACTTTATCAATTCCAGTTATGCATTAGGCATTTTATTACAATACATGTGTTACCCCGAGTTTAGTAAGGCCCATGATGGTTCAGGAATCCATTTCAATGACCCATTTACCCTTGCAAACACGGACATTCATGAAACATTTTGTGAATTCTTAGCACATAAAATCATAAGAATTTCACCATCCATTAATGGAAATATCAAAACATATGTACCGTGAGTTAACAAATCAATTCAACATATGTTTAAAGGTTAATTAACACATGACATGTTATGTGCATAACACAATATCAATAATATTTCAAAAATCACACATATGTTATCCATGCCAAAACACAAGAACACATGCACACAAACACATCTGGGTCCTTTTGTTTTACATTTTTTTTTGCCAAAATCGCCCTTGACCCTAACCCAGTTAAATATTATTGTTAACTTTGGGGTAGTTTTGACTTTTTACATAGAAAATTGAGGGCATTTTGGATATTTTGTATTCTTTATTTTTTTAAAAAATTTATTTCTTTTTTTTAGCCTTTAAAAAACCCTCTACTCTCTCCCCTACATCTCTTTAGACCACCACCACAAAACACCAAGTTCAAACCACCACCTCCATAATCAACATCATCTTCATCACCTGGTCCCTATATCCTCGGTTTCTGTCCATCGTGTGCAACCACAATCATACCCGTCGTCTACCACCACTAGCACCCAAGACCGCACTACAATAATCCACCATTAATTTCTCCTCCTCCGTGACCGATGTACATCACCACCGTAACCACCACCAGACAAACTCCACTGCCGCCGTCGTCTTCAATAAGAATCCATCATCATGACCATCATCAGTTTTTATCAAGGAAGAAAATGGGTTTACCTTCTTATTGGAGATTTGAAGTGAAACCCGTACCATCGGCTTCTGGTTGTTTGAAGCTCAATCGGAAGCCACCACCGTCGCTCGTCTTCTCTCCTCGTCATTTGAATAAGACGGCTGGCCGGAGACCACAGCCGATAACCCTCATCTCCCTACTCTCGGTTCTCTCTCTTGGTGTTCTTTCTATCTAATTCTTTCTCTCTCTAAGATAGCAGTGTGTGTGTTCTGTGTGTTTATGTGTGTGGGGAAGATTTTTATAAAGAGGCAGGGTAAGTGTGTGTGTAAAAGAGAGATGAGACGAATTGTGAATGTGGTTGGGGTTGTGGCTGGTGGTGGTGTTTCATTGATGTGTGTAAGTGCATTATTCATGTATGTCCCCAGCTAGTGATCCAGTACTGAATGTCGAAGGTTCAGATAATCAGAAAAACGACCAAGGTTTTAGCTTAAAGTTACATTCGACCAGTCGTATGGTCGAATGTAATTATCTTTGGTCGAATGAAGATTGAATGTAGAAGAAGGATTCATTCGAACCCTTAAAAGGGTCGAATGAACACCTTCGACCTCCTTAAAGGGGCGAAGGTGGAATCCTATATAAAGGGAAATATTTGTAATTTTTAAGTAGAGTTATTATTTTGAGCCTTTTCCCTAGAGTGTGTATGTGTGTTTTTCTCTGTATTAGATCTAAGATTTCATTTGTAAACATCTTGATTTGATCTAATACAAAGATTAAAGTTATGGAAATTGCTCGGTGATTCATTATCTGTTTTCATCACGATCTTTATCATTTATTTCTGAATCATTTTGCACGATCGTTGGGGATTCCGCACCCTACGGTTGATATTCGTGAGATCACGTTTCTTGATTACGATCCTAAATCGGATTCACAAGAGACGTTAAGGTAAGGGGGAGTTCTAAGGCTAAGCCTAAGAATAACTCTAAACCTGGATCTTTATCAGTTAAGTCTGAGAAGGTTCCAAACAAAGTTCAGAAGCAGGTTTCAAATGAGAAATCTGAAAAGTCAACAATCAAAACGATTTCAACAAAATCAAAAATAAACTCTGAACGCGTTTGGAAACCCAAATCACTTTCTAAATCAATAGCAATTTCAACATCAAATCAATCCATTGAAAAACCAATTGATTTTTCAAAAGGAGAATGGATTGATGTTCCGAGGATTGATGACCTTGGACGACCCATCATTGTGAAAGGATGGGTGCCTCTCTTGTGCTAATTGTTTAACAAGTGTGTAGATTGTTCCAGACAGACCTATTAGCTATTTTTAATAGTTGATAAGTGGAGCATCTGTATACATGCTATTTATTGGAGAGGTGAAGGTGAAGGAAAAGATTTTGAGAAAGAAAGAATGATGTCAATAGAGAGGAGAGTGTTTGTCGTCTGTTTTCTACCCGTGAAGTCGGAAAAAGTTGCAATTTCATGCAATTGCTTTCAGGTTTTGGATTTCTACAACAGATGCGACGAAACGATTTATTCTAAACTCTCTTATCTTTGTTAATGATTTTACTAGTTGAAAGAACAAAGTGAGTCAAGTAATCTGAGTGGAAAATGGTTTTTGAAACTCAATGAGTAAACCGCATCGGATATCATTTTATTTTGTTTTTCTTCAAAAGTTTAAAAATCCAAAAATATGCTTATTTTTAGATTTTTAGGGGGAGAAAATTTCAAAAAAAAAATATATAAAAAAAATAAAAAAAATAAAAAAGAGTTTTCCTGGAGAAAAAGAGGAGATGATAGTACATCAGTGGACTGTCAGACTACTCTGAAAACAAAATGTATGAACAAACATTGAGTAGCCACTACAATTATATATTGGTAGGCTTGAAATCAAAGTTTAAAGTTCAACATGGTGATATAAACTTAAAAACATTAACTGATAATCATGTGGATCAAAGTCTCGTTGACATATGGTCTTAGTACCGAAATTTCGTTTGATAGATTGCCAAAATCGGAGGTTTCGGGTCGTTATATTGAAAGTTATCTAGGGATAGCTAACTGATCTTTTGTCGTATTGATTTACGGACCTAGATCAGTCAGGGTATCTCAATAAAAGATCTTTAATGACAAATCCTTAAGTTACCGAATGAGGAACTTAACATGTGTGATGATAGTCAAAGATTATCTAATGCATCGTATCAGTACTATGATGAAAATCATGTATGATATTAGTCCTCACCCTGGTTGAGTGCATAAGTCGCTTTGAAGCATTAATTTGCTGACCTGTCACCGCTGTGCCTCATACCTTGTAACTAACGGATAACTACAGTCTAATCACGCGTTACAATGAAACTTTGCGCAATTCTTGATACGGGAATGTGTCGCGTGTGCGGGGACCATAGATTTTTCAGTATCTAATATTACCTTAACATATCTAAAGTGCTGAATAATAAATGATGATTTTGAGTTTAAGTGGACAAACATACTGGTAATGGTTGTAGGATGCTCAATGTCAAAAACAGAAAATTGATCAAAAAGAGTTTTGACTGACTGTTTAAATACTGATATGATCCTCTTACCGGAAAATTCACAAAAATATGTTTAGTTTACTTTTGTACAATTCCATTTTAAAAACTCAAAAAGATTTTTGGTGTGTTTTAGCATAAACTTTGAAAAACCAAAATGTTTTGTTTCTACTTTATTTTCGATAACCGATGATGGGATACTTAATGTGAATGCTCAGATACATAAAAGTTGAAAAAGATTTCAAATTTTCAAGTTTCTGGTGCATACTAAAAATGTTTAATAGTTCAGGGGAAGAACTATTGAGGGTCAAAAGGAATGTGAAGAGTACTTCCGAGATTTTTGTCGTGTCTAACGCTGGTTGTAGTTTGTGCAGTTTTTAGTAAATTTTTCTGCAGAATCAAACACAACAGGTGCACTTTTCAAGATTCATCGACAAAGTTTGTAACTGAAAAAGACCCAAACCTAAACATCTAGAACCAGAACAACAGAAACTAGTCAGAGATTATTATAGAAAAGATTGAAGATCGAAGAATTCAAGATTTGATGTCTGTCTTCATCTCTGGACCAACAAAAGACAAAGCCAAGATTTCTTGAGTCTGTCTGAGATTTCAAAGCTTACTGCAGAGATAGACAAGAACTTCGACATAAACGTGCATGAAAATGGAAAGTTTTCATTTCGTTCAAGATGATGATTGCAAGACTTGAAGAATTGATAGTTTTCTGATTTGGTACATCACTAGCTAGGTCCAAGGGGGGATTGTTGATGCACTATTATGTGGACGTCACTGTCGAATAGACTAGGGTTGAGTCTTTGTATTGTATTACATGAGATTGTGGTGATCCATAAGGGCATTTTATGGATCTGATGCATTTGTGAATATAGACCAAAACCTAAGTCTAGGTTCGACCGTTTGAGATGGTGCGAATGTGGAAGAATTCCACATTCGACCTCCTTAAATGGGTAAAGGTGACTTATGGTTTTGGACTATAAATAGCAATCTCATGTGTTGGTTTTCATTTGTAGATTTGAGTTTATGCTTTGAATGTTCTCAAGGGGGAGGTCATGCCCGACCTCCCCCGGCCCCGAGATAGATGTTTATCCTACTGATGACAGTGTCTGTAACCGTTTCTGAAGTAATACGAATCTGTGATGACTTTGTTATCGTATGTTTCTGTCTCGTCTCGAATCTCCCGTCTGAAACCGAGTTGTTTTCGCGTAATCGATCCATGAATTCGGTTTCTAACCGGATTCTCAACTGGTATCAGAGCTATGGTACCGATTTGAACGATCTAACAGTCGTTTGAATCAATCACAACTCGTTTTCCTGTTTTCAGACGTTAAAATCAGATTTTTGTTGCTTCATGATTAGGTTTACAACCAATTGACATGTCCAATAGTTGCTGTAGTCACTTTCATATCCAAGCCTCATGCTAATTTAAGGAAATGTTTGAAGGTTTAGTTAGGCAGCTGATTTTAGGTTATCTTGGACAATATATCAAAGATATACACAGGGAGCAACTCAAGATTACACTCTGGAATGAGGAAGTATTGTTGGAAAATGTGGAGTTGATTCTAGAGGCTTTTGATTACCTTGAACTTCCATTCGCTTTAAAGCAAGGTCGAGTTGGGAGACTAAGCATTAGAATTCCCTGGAAAAAGCTTGGCTGGGACCCAATTATTAGAATTTTGGAGGATATATTGGTTTGTGCCTCCCAACGTGAGGATGGAGAGTTGGGCGCTGATGATGTTGAACGAAGAGAATTTGCTGGAAAAAAGGCCAAACTTGCTACAGCAGAATTGGCAAAGTTATCACAACGTGTATGTGATAATCAGACTGGGAAATCATTTATATCGTACATTACTGCAAAGATTATTGATGGCATCCAAGTCACCATCAGGAATGTTCATGTGGTATATGGAGATATGTCAAATGACAAGGCACAAACTATATTTGGTTTGAAGTTGACTAGTTTGACTGCAATGAAGCAAAATTTTGCAGGATTATCAGGTGGAAAGGTGAGGATTGGGCAAGTGAACAAACTTATTGAGATTCAAGGTTTGGAAATATACTGTATAACCTTTCATGGATGTGCAAACGATCTATATACCGACAATGGTGGACACTCCTTGTCAATGGTTCCTGCAAGTTCTCAAAGTGACGAACATATTCACTTGTTGGCACCGGTCAATGTGTCTGCTTCTCTCTCGGTGAATAGGTCTGGACGGCTTGAAAATAATGCAGCACAATACTCTGTTGATGTTGAGTTATCCGGCCTGGTCTTATCCCTGAACGAAGATCAATTGCAGCAAATACTGTATCTTTATGATTATCTTTGCATCTGCCGGCTAAGAGAAAAATATGGTCGTTTTCGCCCTTGGGAGAGTCCTTTATCAGAGAGACCTATGGGATGGCAGATAAAGTGGTGGCAGTATGCGCAACACTCTGTGCTATCTGATGTTCGTAAAAGACTAAAAAAGACTTCATGGAAATACCTAGGAAAACGAGCTGTGATTGATTCAAACGACTGTTAGATCGTTCAAATCGGTACCATAGCTCTGATACCAGTTTAGAATCCGGTTTAGGATCGTAATCAAGAAACGTGATCTCACGAATATCAACCGTAGGGTGCGGAATCCCCAACGATCGTGCAAAATGATTCAGAAATAAACGATAAAGATCGTGATGAAAACAGATAATGAATCACCGAGCAATTTCCATAAGTTTAATCTTTGTATTAGATCAAATCAAGATGTTTACAAATGAAATCTTAGATCTAATACAGAGAAAAACACACATACACACTCTAGGGAAAAGGCTCAAAATGATAACTCTACTTAAAAATTACAAACATTTCCCTTTATATAGGATTCCACCTTCGCCCCTTTAAGGAGGTCGAAGGTGTTCATTCGACCCTTTTAAGGGTTCGAATGAATCCTTCTTCTACATTCAATCTTCATTCGACCAAAGATAATTACATTCGACCATACGACTGGTCGAATGTAACTTTAAGCTAAAACCTTGGTCGTTTTTCTGATTATCTGAACCTTCGACATTCAGTACTGGATCACTAGCTGGGGACATACATGAATAATGCACTTACAATGTGGCCGGTGGTGGTATAGTTGGTGGCTGGTGGTAACAGTGGCCGATGGTGGTTTAGGGCTCACAGGTCTAGAAGTAGAAGAAGGTGGGGAGGTGGGTTCCACTTATTAAATAAAAATGTTAAAAAAGAAAGGGTCAGGCAAAAAAACATAAATATCCCTCAAATTAATGAGATAATTTGACTGGGTTAGTGTTAGGGATGATTTTCGCAAAAAAAAAATGTAAAACAAAAGGACCCAGATGTAAAAAGTTTTCGATTTTGGACTGATGTAGCAAAACTGGTCAAACCTCAGGGATGTTTTGGCCATTAACTCTAATTTGAAATGTTGGTGACAACTTTTCCACATGATCCCCTACACTTTCATCATATTATAACTTTAGTCCCTTGGAAGTTGGAAGAGGACAAAACTACAATAGTACAATCTCTTCTTCTCCACCCATTTCAACTTTCTCTCTCTCTCTCTCTCTTTGACACTAGGCTTCACCTTCATCCTCCACTAGAATATTTTCACCGGCGGCCTCCTCACCCACCCATCCTCCGACATCTACAGCTTCCCTATCTCTCTCTGTCACTCCCCATGACCATCTTCCTTCGTACCTCCTCCACCACCATCACAGCCAACATACTAGACTTTCAAACCGGAAATTGGTCAAAATGAGTATGTTTACTAACAAATTGTCCGTGATTTCATTGAAAGAAACATTTCACTTGGAATGGTTTTCGTTTGAATTGAGGGGGAATGGTGGTGGGTGAAATGGGTTTTGAGGGGGAGAAGGAGATATAAGTTGTAACAGAGTTTGAGATTAGTTGAAGAAATGTTTCATCTGACTAGTACCGCCACTGCCGAAGGCTGAGACATGTTGACTGTAGAGTTATAGCATATAACGTTAGGAATTTTTTTCTTTTTAAATGAACTTCAATTTTGAGACAGAAGAAGTATAACTATATATGATTGAGTTTAATACTTTAAAGAAATATAGTAATAATAATATCTTTTTTTAACCTATGTCTAAAATTATTCGTGTAGTCCACAATTTTAAAAGGCAAATCCATTGATCAAATTAACATCTTGATTGAGATAAATGCTATTCTTTATTCTCATACTAACAAAGAACATAAACCAAACACTATTATACTATGCTGATTTGATATTATCTGTTTGGCCGTATTTTGAAAACTATGTTCAGCTTCGGATGCTATTTGCTTTTCATTTTGATTGTTGGGATTATATAAACAAATAAAGGGTCTAATAAACAAATGCAGCCTTTTGCACCGTAAAAAAATAATCAATTTTCATTTTTATTCTGAACACAATATAATAATTTCTCAATCGATAGCATAAATTCAAGTAATTCTATGTCTCGACCCTACCGCAACGTGCTAGGGTAAAATTTTAACCTTTGATTATGTTTTCTCTGTACATATACTATGTGTGAGTCGGGTACATATAAACACGTTATGATTGTTCAGCATAAATTCATTTACTTTACATTTTGATCTAGCAACGATGTTAGTGAGTCATGTTGGATACACGTGTTTTTTCATATGGTTAACGCATCACATAATGCTTGGACTAATCCGTTCAATATATGTAATGTACTCGTGCCGCAACGCGCGCGAGTGTATTTATTAGTTTCTTCTCAAACTTTAAAGTTAAAAATTTCATATTCACTTCAACTTGGTTTTTTTTCTTGTTACATATTTTCTCTTATTTGCGGTTTCTACTGTTATTTTCTTTCCCCTTTTTACCGATAGCTATTTTGGCCTTTCTTTATATAGTTTCACTGTCTTATTCGCGGTTTTTACGGTTTCGGTGCATCACCATTTTAGGCATTTGAATTGTCTTTTCTTTTCAAAATGGCCAAGCTGTTTTCTCATTGTTAGGAGAATATTTGAAGTTATCAAGATTATGGTAGTGTGGCCTAATCATAAAATATGTCAGGAGAAATAGGAATATAATGTTGGTCCCATTCACTTTAGAGTGTTGTCAAATATAATGATTTTTATGGCTTTAAATATGTAGGATTGAAGTCAAAGCTTGCCTTTTGTCTTTGTGGGAAAAGCCCATCCAACATGATTGCTTTTGAGATTGATAACGACCTTCCATAGTTTATGTTTTGTTCAAAGCTCAAAACTTGAACACTTGCTCTTGATACAAAATTTTATTAAGTCTACTAGAGACTTCTTTATGTGGATTGATACTTGCTCCAATCTAGAGTACCAAACAATCCAAGAACCAAAATTGCCTAGAAAGATTCGACAACTGAACCCACGTTGAAACCCAATGGAAGAAGCCCCTCTGAATAATCAATTGGTATTAAACCAAATGGAAGGAGGTAAAAATTCCAAAAGACTAAACTGCTGAAATAATTAAGAACACGCAATTGGTTTGAAAAACAATTGCTTAGCCATTTAAAGATCACTATCGTCGAGAATTGAACAAATGAGTGGACCAATTGAAGAAATACAATAGTGAAACGGAGCAATTTTATTATATAAGGAGATATATGTAGTTTTGATTTTAGATTGTTTATACATTAAAATTAATTAAGTTTGTGGTTTAGGTTCCTGTGCAAAGGACATTTTTCGTACAAAATATGAGAAGTCTATGTAGTCATTGTGTTTTAACTTTTGATTATGATGTTTTTTATTTCTTTTGCGTTGTATTATATAGAAAAACACCAAAAGTACAATTTAAAACACAATCAAATGTATTCTAGACATGACATTTAAAACACACTGATTACTTTCTTCGTATGGTGTTTTAGATTGCATGCCGAGAATACATTAATTAGTGTTTTAAATTGTTAAGTTTTGTGTTTTTCTATATAATCCTATGTCAAAAAAATATAAAACATCATGCCTAAAATTTAAAACATAATGCCTATATATAGACTTTTCACACTTTGTACAAAAAAGACCATTTGTACAGGAACCTCACCCTATAAGGTAAACTTATAAAAATAAGTAATGCACTTTTTCCTCCTTGAGCAATAACATGTATATTTTTTTATAAAATACACAGAAAAATTAAATGCCAAATAATAAAAATGAAGAAAGTTACTATTGGTGGTGAAATCCTCAAGATAGTTTTACCTCATACTTTCGATGTGACATCCTCAGGATACTGAAGGACTAAGCAGGGTTCAGGATGTAATAGTGTTTTACCTTATGTGCATTCTAAGGATAGACTAACGAATTATCTTATTATGTTATTATTGCAGGTATACTTAATCAATATTAAGCTTTGTAACTGTTCTCTAACGGCTATATTGTCTCACTCAAGTCAAAGAAGTTGATCATTGAAGAGCTATATGTGTGAAGCTTGTCCAATGCTAAAGACTAGGTCAACGGTGTAACCGAGGAGCATTAAAACTAGGAGAAAATCATGGAAACTGTTATACCAACGTCTAGCTTGGTTAATGCTGCCCCAACATTCACCCAAAACAGTCAAGGAGCATAACTAAGCAGCGGATATCATGGGATCTCTAATTTATTTCATGTGTAATTATAAAAAGGGGATGGATGAACGAAATATGACACTTAACTATTTCCAACTCGCTTGCTACTAGCTTGCTCGTGACTGAACACCTGATACTCACACACATAACACAACATTGTAATCTTAGTACTTCGTTCATCACTCTTCCAAAGTTGTAAAACATTTTTCTTATTAATATTAACAACAAGGCAGAGGCTTAGACTCCTCCCGAGGTTTTGTGCCGGCGATCATCAAGTGATCAAGGGCTTTCCTCGTATATCGAGTGTTGTTGGCTTGCTTTCTTTCATTTACATTCACTTACAATATTTCTGTGTAAGACAGTTACATCCTCAAGATGTAACTGTCCATCCTGAACACTTTCTTTGCCATCCTGAGCATAGTTGTCGAAACTGTCATTTCTTTGTTATCTTATACCGTCATCTTGAAAATAACACTAAGCTTTTGTCATATTTCACACATTTAGCATTCTTCCTCACATTTACTAATTTGGAATACAAGATTATTTTTAACAAGTAATTTGTTACCATAACAGTTACAATCTACTATGTCGGTATTTTCAACGTGTGAACATCTTGTAAAACATATAAAATATTAGTGGGAACGTTTAAATTTAATAAAAACTTTAATTAATAATTTATAAAGAGTTAGAAATTTATCTATATCTATACTATATTATAATGCATTCATAATTATAACATATAATGCTTATGTATCACACCTCATGAAGGCGGAAACACGAGGCATGACACAAAAGGTTTTCATGCATCCAATTAAGCAAACATCAATATGAAATGAAAATTCATTTGATAACAAAGTTTACAAAAAGTTACAAAACAATGTAACCATAGCCCAAGTTTAAACAAACCATATGACAACTCGTTCAATTTTTGATAACCAAAAAGACAAGTTTTTAAAATCCCGGGATTTGACAAATATATCTTGTGTGAGAATGGGAAATATAATGAAACTCCCTATAAAAGTGGTATCGATGTGATGGATGCTTCAACTTCTAGACTTCGTGAACCTCATTCACTCCTCTGAAAACATGCTTAAAAACATCAACATAATGCTGATGAGTTCACATGTTTTAATTGCATCAAATTAAATTAAACCATAACATTTGAAAAACCATATACATAGTTAGTGAAATGCATGATGATCAAATCAATGTTTAATTACAACACATGTATGTGTGCCCGCATAAGCCTAAAACTAAACCCATGATGTTCTATTATGTATTGCAGGTTGAGAATTGACAAAGGAGGATTTATGGGTTGTCAAAAATATGATATCAAAACACATAAAGAAACGATTTATAACCAAAACCAAAAGCGTGTAATCCCAAAACATACAAAGATTCTTAAGATACAAAGAAATAACCCTAACACCTAGACACACCAGACTCAACGACTCAAACCCGATCTATATAAGATATCGCACCTTAAAGATTATACAAACTCAAGTAGAAAACTTTATGTGTCAATCAAATCTTAACTCTAGACGAAACCCTATATAAATGGGAAGAAGAACCTAGAAGGTGTGAAGAATAATATCTTAATGGTTTTGTTAGAATTTCTTGACAAAAAACCCTAAGAGAGATATGAATAGATGCGTGTAAAAGTTTCTGATGCTTTGATATGAAGACTTATGAGAGTTTCAATAGGGTGAGTCTTAATCCACCCTAATTGTGAAAATGGGCTGGCCAATGTGCATAAACACGCCCAATATATTTAGCTCAGTATTTAACTTCCTAGGCCCATATCTTGATACCCCCTTAACATCTTGTGGACTTCGTTAAATATAAAAAGAGCCCATAGTAAATCTTCTATGAGTCAAGTCCAACAGCCACAAGCATCCATCCAACCATAAGCTTACTAGCCACCGATCTTCTTATCTGGTCCACTTTAAGTCAGCTACAAACTAGAACAATATCCTACACAAACACTTATGTAACATGATGAAAACAAGTAATAAAATTGAATAAGGAGAAGACTTAGACTTTTCAATATGGGTCAATCTTCTTATCATATTTTAACAATGTAATCTTCATGTTTTCTTAGTTTTAAGTTATTCATCTTTCATATAATTTCATCTTTCATAAATATAGTCTTCTTCCTCCTTTTTTTTCCCCAAAATTTCTTGATTTATAGGATGAAGAGGACTGGTGTTGTTGATGATAAAGACTAAAGAGGTAAACAATAATTAGACTGACATTGTCAGATGGAATGGGTTACTCTCTAAAATGTATAATTTTTGGCATACACCAATTCAAGTCGGGACAATCCGAACATGCTTGTCTAGATATGATTTAAAAAGTCGAAAACTCTTACCATTATGCGAATGATGTATTTCATTGTGGCTTTAGATAGATATGATAAAGTTTATGTATAAAACATCAAAAATGTTGTATACAAGGAAATATTTAGAGATTTATGAATTAGATATAGCTTTTGTGACTTTTAATATGTAATTTCTATTATTTCTATTGTTATGCTTAATATAATTTAAATTGTTTAACATGTGCATCATAAGGACATATAACTTAAGAAACATAATAAAATTATATATAATAAAATTCACGTGAGAAGTGATTAATACACGGTTATCTAATTGATAAAATTTTCCTTTTTAGGTCTTCAATTACGATGTCCAAATACGAATGTCAATAATGATGTTTAAATGGTTGGGAATTGTTCAGGAAGACTATATATGAAACTAGCTGATTACCCCGGGAGTGTCCCGGGGTTGAAAAATTTAACATGACTTAATAAAAATAATAAAAGTAGAGAACATACCAATCGTAAACTCAGTCATACAGATCATTAATTCCCATTTGCGTTCACTGACCTGAACCTTGAAACAAATGTGGCGATTCATAGCTCACTTAAGCAGTAGCTTCGGCTTTCTCTTCATAGTCTTGTGGTAGCTAAAGAGTACAGATGGTGGTGGATAATAAATACCATTAAACCATTCCAAACCCATGACCTTATAAGCAATAACAAAGCCGGAAAAAACAGAAATAGATACGCAGTCCTATCCTGCTCACAGCCATACAAACCAAAAAGATGGTCACAAGACGATTCATGTGCATAATAAATACCAAATATAACAATCATAAAACGTGGCCACTAATTGTAATATCATAATCATATATAGGACAAAATTCATGTGCATAAAGAATACCATATATAACTAACACTCATAGGAACAAATTATAAAAATGTACCCTGAATTTATTGTATTCCTCTTTCACTTTCAATTGAACATCTTTTCTTGTAGCATGTACATTTATTGGACCAAGAAAAGCCCTCATAAATCTTCCTGTAACCTAACAATCCCAATTTAAACTAAACTTTTCTAAAAACCATAAACAAAAACATTAAAAAAACCAATAAAATAAAATTATACCCTAAGATTTACTATGAAGAAATGTAGCTGCATCTCCTTCACTTAATGTATATTATTCTCTACTTAACTCTTCAACTAACTGTACACAAATAAAACAAAACATACAATTAACAATATTCAAACAATAATAAACCAAACAAACAAACAAAAAAAGGTTTACTTTTTCAGGATCTTTTGGATCCAAATCTCCTTTCTTGAGAGAAGAAGCAATAAAAGATTGAACCCTTTCAATATTGGAATCTAAAGCAAGTGCTCGTTGCCTTAAAGATGCTTCCTCTTATGAGTTTCTTGAAATTAAAGCTGCGGCTGATTCTTGCAACTCTTTAATTTGTTCCAAGATTCTTGAAACTTCGTCTGCAACGGTTCTTTCAGATGAGTTTCCATCAACCATCTTAATTAGATCGACCCTTAGATCTAATAATATTATTATTAATACACAATTCAATGAAGTAATTGAATTTGAGATTATGTAATCAATGAATTGAACTATTATAATAATAAAAATATAGATCTGAAATTAAAATAACAACTAAATAATCGACAATTAATGTTGCATGTTAATTAAAACTACAATAAAACATACTTACAATCTCTCAAATCTGAAGATGACACCGATTGAAGATGATGATATTAAGACGGCGCTCGAAACACAGAGGAGAATAAAGAAGAAGAATAATAAAGAGGGGTTATGTAAAAAAGATGGAAGATAGATCGGCAAAGAGATGAGGATAAAGAAATAGAGAGGCGTTATGGAAGAAAGATGGAAGAGATAGCAATAAAGAAGAAGAAGAATAGAGAAGATAGGAATAGGGTTTTAATTTTTTTTATTAGATTTAATATAAAAAAAACAAAAAAAAATAGAGAAGATAGGAATAGGGTTTTATTTTTTATTAGATTTAATATATTAAAAACAAAAAATTTAAAACAAATTTACCTCATTATGCCATGTGGCACATTCAAGGGAGGGTTGAGCCCACCATTGAATGCCACATCAGCAAACATCAATTTTTTTATATATACTAGGCGAGATCCCATGTGGAAACACACGGGACGATTAAGCCAAGCCTTATCCGCTGTACGGTAACCACCGACACGTCAACAGACCAAACATCTATTGAGAGGAACCGCTATTTCGCAACGTCTGTTTATATCTGTTATAATAATCATTATTATATTATATACATAAAAAAGTATAAGCAGACCCACTGTTAACTGCTGTTCCTTGCACGATAACAGTTAATAACATGAATCATATGTTTAATAACTGAAATGTTACAACCAAAGGAATAAAAAGTCTACAATCAGATTAAAATGTTGTAGTCAATATGTAGCGATATATAAAAAACAATATATAATCAATGTTAAACAAAACAAACATAATCAATTTTGAACATCAATATACATAGCTAGTTAAAGGAATTAATAAACTTAAGCTTCAATTCCATTGAAGCTTCAACTTGTGCATGCAGATCTTTCAATCTTGCCAAAAATTCTACGTCCTTAATCCTGGACTCTGAATTGCACAGCACGGACAGGTCACGAACAGCGGTCGAAGGCATTGACTTCAAAGTACGTTGCACATCGTCTCGGTCAAAGGTGCCCAAGTGCAAACGGTCAAAACAAATCTTCAAGTCTCTTGTAGTCTTCAGATCTTGATAGTATCGTGCTGTAATTTGATTAAGAACAAATTCGTTCATTTCATCTTAACGGTTATCACTTGGGGCTGCCATTGATGCAATTGGTGAAGAATGAAATTCAAATGTTAATATTAAAATGGTTTATGATGAACTTCCGGATGTCTTTACTATTTTATACATTGATAACTGTTGATGAATATTATGCGACTAATGCTATTGGATTGCACATTCATTATGTTTTGTCACATTCGGGAGGTCAAAGGTGGAAAATTGTATGGTCGAATGTATATAAATATGGTCGAAGGAAGATAACAGGTCGAAGGAGAAGTTTTTGTAGAACATAGTGTTGATTCGCCCTTTAGTTTGGTCGAACCTGCACATTCGTCCATACGTTTGGTCGAATGTGCAGGTCTATATAAAGGCTGAATCAGATTTTTAAGTTAATAGTGGTCATTTTTGTTTCCCTCCTTCGAGTGTGTTTTCTCCCTAGGGTTTCTTTGAGTCTGAATTTAGTTTATTTCATTGCAAACAATCCTTTTTAAGATTAAACTACATGTTTATAAATGAAATGGAAACTTTGAAAGTGATTTGTGTGTTTTGCTAGTATTATTATCATTTCGTAATCGATTCTGGTATTCCGCACCTAAATTGATATACTTGTTTGATCAACGTCTTTGTTTTAGACAATTCGATCATCCTACAAAGTGGTATCAGAGCTATAAGGATCAAACAACTATGATTTGATAATATTTGAACTGATTTGGACTCAATTTTGATCAAAACTTTTCTGTTTTCAAAGAACAATTGAAATTGATGAACATTGATTGATTCGGGCTAGTTTTCATGGATAAAATCTAAAATTCTCTTTATTAAACTTGTTCAAAATCAATTCCGAAGCAAAACCTGCAAAACATCATCAAATTTCATCAACTTTTGAAAATTTTGGATCAAAATAACTGATTTTCAAAGAATAACCGTTTTTCAAAATGCAAGGGTCGAACCTAGGGAGAAACGGTCGAGAGTGTGTGTTTTAGGTCGAACTAGGAGATTTTAGGTCGAAAGTGGACTTTATTCCGGTCGAACCTAGGAGTTCTTAGTGTATTGTTGTTCATTCGACCAGTTGGTGTACATTCGACCCATCGCGAGGTCGAAAGTGGATTACTTTGGTCGAAAGTGAGAGAGTTTGTTATATTCTACCTTCGAGTCTTCAGAAAGGGTCGAACCTGGACAGAATTTCACATTCGACCCCACGATTACTTGTAAAAGGTCGAAAGTAGAATCTGTTTAAAAAAAATTTCTAATCGTTTCGTGCTTTATACTTTGTAGACGACATGTGGAACTTTCCAACAACACCAAGACCTACTACTACACCACAACAGCAAGTGACAATGGATCCTTGGTCTGTAGCTGCTCAGAAGACGACTAGTCAATCATCTCAACCAATCAACTACTTGGCGATGACTAGTTCGATTCCAGAACAAGTTGCACAACCACCACAACAACCCATGGCTGATTATTGGGGAGTTGCTGCAGCTGTGGTACACTCTCAAACTACCAATGCTATTTCTACGCTAATTCATGACTTATCTTCAAGTAGTGAGAGCCGTCCACCAAAG
Source organism: Ambrosia trifida (assembly GCA_028751855.1). Lineage (NCBI taxonomy): Eukaryota > Viridiplantae > Streptophyta > Magnoliopsida > Asterales > Asteraceae > Ambrosia > Ambrosia trifida. The sequence goes on from CM054127.1 coordinate 1,646,520, forward strand.
CTGATGGAAATGGTGGATTATAATCAATGGAAGACCAAGTTCAAGATTCATTTGGAGGGAATGGGAATGGAAGGCACCGAGGCATGGCAAATGATTGCTAAGGGGTATGTAGCACCAGTTTTGGAGAACAATGGTGAACCGATTCCATTGGAGAGCTTAGCTGAGGATGAGAAGAAAAAGTTTGCGATGGAGAAAAAGGCGTTCTCACAACTATCCCTGGCTATTAACACTGATCTTCTACATCAGTTCGGGTCTTGCACAACCTCAAAGCAGCTGTGGGATATGTTAAAGAATCGTCATGATGGGAATGAGAAAACAAGGAAGTTGAGAATGGAGGAGTTGAGAAAAGAGTTCGAGAATTTTAGTTATATGGGAAATGAGACATTGAAGGAGTTGATTCCGAGGTATTGTCATTTGTTGACTGAACTGTCAAGTTAGGAGATCAACATACCTATTCAGCTAGCTTGAATCAACCCCAACAACAACCATACATTCCTCAAATGAACCCAAGTCAACCAAATCAAAGCCCAATTGTGATAGAGACATCAAATTTGAACAATGTCACTGTTGAAATTGCTCAGCAACATGTAGCTTTGGTATCTGCTATGGTCGCCTCGTATAATGGTTTGGTAGCTAGTCAAATTGGTAACAACAACCTAACCAGTGAAGACTATGCTCAAATTGACAAGGAGGAGATAGAGCTCATTGACATTCAGTGGGCATTTGCTAGTGTCATGAGACGAGCGACTGAGTTTATTGAAAAGACTGCTAGAACTGATCTTTCTACATCTGCCAACACCACATATGGCTTCAACAAAGCCAAAGTCACATGTTTTAACTATGGTGGGAAAGGTCACTTCAAGAGAGAATGTACGCAGCCAGCACAACAGGGAAACAGGAATCCTTTCAACACTAATTACCAGAACCGTCAATCTCAAAATCAGGTATCTTATCAAAGCCAAAACAACACCAACTACCAACCAGAAAATAATTACCAAAACTGACAAAACGCCTCACCAAACAATTCTGTTAGACAAACCACTACACCAAACCAGAACCAGATTCAAACACCACATAATCCAACCAGAACAATCATTCCAATTTCTACACCAAATAGCCAAACCCAACCAGATAACCAGAACCAGGCATTGGTTATTTAGAAGGATGAAGGATTTGATTTGACTGGTATGCAACTCGGTGTTGAGGAGATTACCACTCTTAATGTGGCGTGTGTTGCTCAGAAGATACATTTGGAGGAGCCAGTGTTAGTTGAAGAAGATTTGGAGATTGAGAAGAAATCTGAGGTGAAGATTGAGGAATTGGTGGAAGAAACTGATGTTTGTGTTGAAAAGAAGTCAGGATTGATTCTTGACTCGGTCACTAATATTCCTGAACAGTATGACTCAGTTTATTCCGACTGAAAAGAAGCGAGTCTGATTCTGAAGCTAGTGCTAACTCACTAGATGATGACATTGATCAACTTCTAGCCGAAGCTGGTTTTTTATGACCTGCAAATCTTGCATAGTGGATGATGCTTTTACCAGAGTTGATTATTCTATATTCATTGTTGGAAAGGAAGCACACTTTGCTTTAATGGCGATGACAGAGCCTCCGAAACAGGTAAGTTCTGACTCCACTTTAGACATGAATAGTGACAAATATTGTGGTACATGTGATAGATTGATAGAAGAGAACAAGCAATTCAGGGTTCAACTTGAGAGTGCTAGAATCAACTATCAATCGTATCGAAAAGAAGCACATGATTCAATAAGGTGCTTGATGGTTATAAGAAAGAAATTTCTGATCTTAAGAAAACACTATCTTTAAAACAATTGGCCATTAACAATTACATCAATGAATTGGAAGAAACTAATCTTGAAATGACAACCATCAAGTGCTTTGCTGAAAAAGTCAACAAGAAGCTTGAAAGCTACAAACATATTGCATATGTTGTTGACCATATTATTGAGGAACCCTCACAATCGAGTAGTGCAAACTACAAGGCTGTCCCATCTCCAGTGTTGTTTGAAAATCACACTTTACATTCAATAACACCGGAGAGTTCAATTAAGTCTGATTCTGCATCGGATGATAAATTCTGATGTTAGACCAATTTTGGGACTGAATGATGAGGGGGGTAACAGCTGTAACTGATGATTCTGACTCTGAGGATGATAAAACTGAGAAAGTGAGTGATATTCCAATTGAAAATCACATTATCACCAATGAACCGGTATCACCTTCTCAGATTATTCATCTAATGGCTAACGCTCATCGAGTAAATCAGTCAGTTAAGAATGAACCGAGTGACAAACCCGTCAAAGTGTTTTATCGGATAAAAGGATCCGATAAGATTGTTTCTGACGAGGAATATCCAATTAAGTTTGCCAATTTCCCCAAGATTGAGAAGATTTGGCAGGAGAGTACTATTTGGTTCCCAAAACACGAGAGACCCAATGATGTACCTCCAGAGATCTTGAAGAAAATTTATATGGATGTTCCAAAAGAAATAAAGGTTCATGTCACCGAGTTTATTAAGCCGAAGGAAAAGGCGAATAGTTTTCTTGAGCCGACTTACTCAAAGGACCCAGCTCCTGAGAGTTTAAGACGAAGGTGTGTGGATAACCAATATCCTATCACTACTTATGCAAAGTCGAACGCCAAGAATAACTTTGAAGAGTACCGTGCGTGCTTTAAGTGCGGGGAGAGATGTCATTTACTTGCTCACTGCCCGTACGTGAGGCACAAGAGGCACGAGGTTGAAGTGAAGCAAAAATCTCAGAGAAGGTAACCAAGAAAGTTTCCTTCAAGAATGAAGAAAAGAAACTGACTAAGACTCCAAAATCTCAGATTCGGATCTTGAAACGTTCGGAACAATTCTGGTCACCGGTGGGATCTCAAGGTGCTTCGACTTCAAAAGCAAATGAAAAGTCTGAGAGTGAAAAGAATTTAATTGATCAGAAAAAGATCAATTCTAATTCAAAAGATTGTGAAAAAGATTCTTTGAAACAAAATGTTCAAGGACCCAAGACCAAGCAGGCTTGGGTCCCCCGAAAGAACTAATCTCTTTACTTGATATGGGCAGGGAGCTTCAGTTGGCCCTATGAGCAGTCTTTGGATTGTTGACAGTGGAGCTTCTGGTCACATGATGGGAGATTTATCACTGCTGTTCGACATTAGAAACATTAATGGTGGATATGTAGCATTTGCTGGGAACAAAGGAGGATATATTACTATGGATGGTAGTGTGAGTAATGGTATCGTGAGTTTGGAGAAGATATCTTATATGAAATAGATAGACTATAATCTGCTTAGTGTCAGTCAAATCTGCGATAAACAGTTCTCTGTATTCTTTGACGACAAATCTTGCTACATTCTCAAGCTAGGTTTCGTACTTCCAAAAGAGTGGATAATGCTGAAAGCACCGAGAGTGAATAACCTGTACATTCTCGACAAGTCAAATGCAATGACAACCCAGGGCCAAGTAACGTGTTTCCTCTCCAATGCTACTGAAAAAGAATCTATAACGTGGCATTGGAGGATGGGACACATTCACCTTAGAAAAATGAACCATCCGGTGAAGAATGGACTTGTCGAAGGCGTAAATGTTAAACATTTCCATTTGAACGACAAATGTGTGAGTTGTAAGAAAGGAAAGCAGCATAAGCAATCGCACAAACCAAAGAAAGTAAATTCAGTTGAGATGCCACTTGAGCGTTTGCACATGGACTTATTTGGTCCGGTCAAGCGTAAAAGTCATGCTGGTGAATTATACTGTCTTGTGGTTACTGATGACTATTCCAAATTCTCGTGGGTAATGTGCTTGCATCATAAGAGCGACACGTTTAACAATCTGAAGGTTCTGTTCACTCGTTTAGAAAATGTCTATGGTCTGAAGATCAAGAGAATTCGGAGTGATAATGGGACGAAGTTCAAAAATGCACAGATGGATGCTCTTTGTGAAGATAAAGGAATTCATCATGAATATAGTGCTCCGTATACCCCTCAACAGAATGGTGTCGCAGAACGTAAAAACAGGACTCTAATTGAAGCGGCTAAAACAATGCTTGCAGACTCTAACCTTCCAGTAATGTTCTAGAATGAAGCCATTTATGCAGCTTGTTATACTCTGAATCGTGTGCTAACAGTGAAGAAGTTTGGCAAAACTTCTTATGAACTGTTGAACAGACAAAAGCCGAACTTAGAGTATCTAGAACCATTTGGAGCACCGTGTACTATGCTTAATCCATCTGAGAAGTTTGCACCGAAAGCTGAAGAAGGATTCTTTGTTGGATATGCAACCCCGCTCAAACGGGTATTCAACAAACGAACTCGTCAGGTAGAGGAGTGGACTAACGTTGAAGTTCAGCGGTATACTCAGAATGTACAGGGTAGCGGTCCAGATTGGATATTTGATTACAAAGATTTCTTTGAATCATTCAATCTAGATAGCTTGGTTGAAGAGGCTGTATTAAGACTATATTACAAGTGTGAAAATGCAGTGACTTCACCGTTGCTACGTCGGATCACCGTAAATCCTCCAACAACTACTAATGATGCCAATGCTCCTGCAACTAAAGAAGAAGTGTTCCAAGAAGCTTCCACAACTCTTAATTCATCAGAATCGGAAGATGATGATGATGATGTTACAAGTGAAGCTATTCTAGATTTTGCTACAGAGACACCTCTAGTGAACCCAAATCCTAATGTTGCTTCATCATCTAATTTGGGTAATGATCTGGATTCTACAGAGAATTTGACTACTCAAATGGGAGTGCAAGTACCTGATCATCCGGAATCTCGGATTCATCGTATTCACCCGCTCGAGCAAGTTATTGGTGATCCTGGTAGCAGTTTTATGACTAGAGGACAACTTCGGAAAGCAAACTCACAAGAAAATCCTGGCGCTCTAGCTTTATATGCTAAAATTTAGAATTCAGGTTGTCAGAATGACTGGTCTTTTGCTTGTTATGTTTTGCAGGTTGAGCCGCGGACATACAAAGATGCTCTTTTGGATGACGCTTGGGTAGAGGCAATGCAAGAAGAGTTATTGCAATTTCAGAAACTGGGAGTGTAGACACTAATAGATTTACCTCCATGAAGGAAAAAGATTGGAACCAAATGGGTGTTCAAGTGCAAAAAGGATGACAGAGGCGTGATCGTTAGAAACAAAGCTCGACTGGTTGTACAAGGCTTTCATCAAGTGGAAGGAATCGACTATAACAAGATTTATGCACCTGTTGCATGCTTAGAAGGTATTCGCATGTTTCTAGCGTTTGCATCATATAAGAAATTCAAGGTGTATCAAATGGACGTTAAAAGCGCGTTTCTTTATGGTGTGGTCAAGGAAGAAGTTTACATAGGTCAACCACCAGGCTTTGAGGATCCTATCCACCGGGATAAGGTCTACATTCTTAACAAAGCTCTCAATGGGTTGCACCAGACTCCACGGCAATGGTATGAGGAGCTGAGAACGTACCTTCTATCCAAAGGATTCAAACGAGGTTTGGTATATTGCCCACTGTTCACAAAACGAACATGGGATGACTTGCTTCTAGTGCAGATTTATGTTGATGACATTATTTTTGGATCTACTAATGAACTTTTGTGCAGAGAATTTGAAAAGGTTATGCAGGAAAAGTTTGAAATGAGTGCGATGGGAGAGATGCAGTTTTTCCTAGGCTTGCAGGTGGACCAAAGACCAACGGGGATCTTTATTCACCAAACCAAATACGTATCTGAAGTCTTGAGCCGACTCCAGATGGAAGATTTGAAGCCGATGGATACCCCGATACAACCTAATCATGGGATTGGAGTTGACGCTAAGGGGGAGCTGACTGATCCTTTTACATACAGAGCAATCGTCGGATCTCTGATGTACCTCACCGCATCTAGACCAGACATAATGTTTTCCACATGTCTCTGTGCACGTTATCAATCGAAGCCGAAACAAAGTCATCTAACAGCTGTCAAACGAATCCTAAGATATTTGAAGGGTTGTCCGTGGTACCCTAATGATGATAATTTTGACCTAATTGCTTTTAATGATGCAGATTGGGGAGACTGTGACAAAGACAGCAAGTCCCCAACGGCTGGATGTCAGTTTATGGGGAGCAGGCTCGTGACCTGGCAATGCAAGAAACAAACTACAGTCGCCTTATCAACATGTGAAGTAGAATATGTCTCAGCTTCAAGCTGCAGCTCAAAAGTTCTGTGGATTCAGCAACAGATGTTTGATTAGGGTTTGCAATTTCTTAAAACCCCTATTTACTGTGATAATGAGGCCGCCATTGCATTAACTAAAGACTTAGTCAATCACTCGAAAGCTAAGCATATCCGGATTAAATATCATTTTATCCGTGATTGTTATGCAAAAGAGTTGATTGATATGGTCAAAATCCACACTGATTTTCAACGTGCAGATCTTTTTACCAAAGCTTTTGATAAATCAAGATTTGAATATCTTTTAAAAGCTAATTGTATAAAAGAAAAACAGGACTGATCATCACCTCGGTTTATCATCTTTTAGTTTTAGTTTTTACTGTTTTTCAGAAAAAGTTTATTTTTAGAAAAACCAAAAACATTGAAAAAGTAAAAAAAAAACTATAAATTTTAGAAAAACCCAAAATGATTTCCAGGAGAAAAAGAGGAAATGATAGTATATCAGTGGGGATCTGACACATGCTAAAGAAGTGTAATGCAATATAAGGCGTGTGTTTGAGTCCGTGTGATGTGTTGATAGGCTTCGTAGACCTATTATTGCGTGCCTGATACATACATATCAAACGAATTGTTATGTGGATGAACTCCTCATTGGCATTTGGTCTTAGTACCGTAATTTCGTTTGATAGGGTATTTGTACAAAATTCGGAGGTTTCGGGTCGTTATGTTATTAGTTATCTGGGGATAGCCTCTCTGAACATCTGTCGTAAGTTATTACGGACCTAGATCAGACAGGATATCTTTATAAAAGAGCTTTAATGCCAAATCCTAAGTTACCGAATTGAGGAACTTTCAATGTATGACGATAATCAAAGATTATCTAATGCATCGTATCCAATCATTAATGCAAATCATGATTGATTCAAGCCCTCAACCTGGTAGAGTGCACAAGTTACTTTGTAGCATTGAGTTGCTGACCTGTACACCTCTGTGCCTCATACCCTGTAAATTACAGATGATGAAAGCATAATCACGCATTACAATGGATCTTTGTGCAATTATTCCTTGATACGGGAGTATGTCGTGTGTGTGTGGGAACCACAGACAATTGTGTTTATACTATAAATAGCCGTATCAGTCTAAAGCACTACTTAACAGTCTGCATGTAAGCTTATATGGACAATAATATCAGCAGTTGCCGGATCACACATTGTCTTTAATGATAATATAAATCAAAAGATCAACGGTGTGATCAGAGTTCTCAATAACTGATATGATCCTCTTACCGGAAATCACAAAACATTTACTGCTTTATCTTTACATTTCTACATTTTACATTTTTTCCGCCAAAAATACAAAAACTCAAAAAGATTTTAGGTGTGTTTTAACAAAAACTTTCAGAAAATCCAAAAGATTTTACATTTCTATCTTATTTTTGATAACCGATGGTGGTTGATGGTGATTTTCTGAAACTTGATGGACCATTTGAGTTTTGTGATCTTTAAATGAGAAATGATGAATGTCGGATGCTTAAAATTTGAGAAATATATTTAACGGGATTCGATTTTGAGATTTGGAAAAAAGTTCAAAAATTCCAATCTTCATTCGCCCCTTCGATGGGTCGAATGTGGAACTTTTCCCTTTACATTCGAACTTTTTAAACGGTTGAATGTGAGTGTTCTAATGTCTGATGCACATTCGAACCATATTTCTTCCTTCGAACCTTTAAATAGGGTCGAAAGTGGATATATCTTCACATTCTCCCAAGCAAAACGGTCGAATGTGGAGCCTATATAACCTCATCTGCACGTTCGAACCTTCATTCGAAATTTTTTTCAAAATTCTGTGATACCAACACCTTGTTGCTCGTTTGTTTTACACCGTATCATTGTGATCCTTGCCATTGTCTGATCATTTCTATCTAAGATTTGCAGGTAATCAACACGTTTTGAAGGCAAAATCGATGGTTTTATGTCCGAACCCTAACTGTTAATCAATTGTGGTTTTAGAGGATATTTTAGACTCAAATTTTGATTAGGATTCAATAATTAAGTGTTTTAGGGAGAGAAGATAACAAAATCAAGGGTCATAACCTATCAGATTGTTGATTTGATTATTAAAACCTATCGAACCCTAGATTTTTGGGAAAAACACTTAATCATTGAATAATAATAACAATTGATGATTGATAAAGCTTAATCGGACCTATTAGCAACTAAACAAACCAAAATGGCATGTTATAATGGTCAAAATCAAAATTTGAATTTTTAGAAGATGAACAGCCTGATTCGACCGTTCCAAAAGGGTCGAAAGTGACTTTTTGGTCAAAGGAGGCTTGTTCAAACGGTCGAAAGTGAAACAAAGGTCGAATGTACAATTTTAAAACAACTTTTTCACATTCGAACCTTATTTCCACATTCGAACCCACGTTCGGTCGGAGGTGAAATTCCAAAAACCAAATTTTCAATTTTGTACATTTTTTTCTGATTCTAATGTGTTTTCGTGTTTTGTTTTTGCAGATTCTCAATGGCTGAACCTTAGAATACTAACATTCCAGCAGGTTCATCTGAAAAGGCTGCCGGGAAGAAGCCAGAGGAGGAATGACCGTTTGAAGAAGCTCAAAACTGTTGCGTGTTTCTTGGAGATTTGAAGAAACATATCGAATTCACTGGTATTGTTGAGTTCATGAAGCGGAGCAGAGTTGTAGACGCTATTGCCACACCCGCTATCATTTACAGAGATCATCAGAGGGAGTTCTGGAAGAATGCACGGATCGATTTTTGGGATAATGAAACAGCAATTATCAGCAAGATTCAGGGGGAGATGGTAATTGTGTCTGAAGGTGATATTAGGAAAGCTTTAAAACTGAAAGACAAGAAGACTGATCCGAGATGCCTATCATGGATAGTACAGAGGAAGTGCTTTCTGAGGATGAAATATAATGGACCTATCATAGATGGAGCCCTAGATAAAGGTAAACTGTGCCCACAGTTTAAATACCTGGATCATGTGATGCTGCATGTATTTGGGTCTATTAGTGGAGGATATGACGTTATGAGAAAGAGTATTAGCTCTTTGATGGTGGCACTAATTCTGAACAAGCCGTTCAACGTATCAGGGATGATAATTGATCACATGCTTGTACCGTTGAGAGGTCTAAAGAGTTAGAAGTTTTTGCTTTATCCTAGATTCCTACAGATGATTTTCGATCAGAAATACAAGAAGTTGAGGAAAGATCCAACTCAGATTGTGGTTCAGGATCATATGAGTCTGAGTACATTAGTGAGAATGAAGGGTTATAAAGGTGTTCCTGTAAACGAAAGACCACCTTTGAAGAACTTGTTTGGACACTTGATCAATCCAGATGATCAAGATCCAGGTGCTGATAAGTCAAGGAATGCAAATAGTGAATCTGATAATGATGATCCATTATGTCCTATTGATCCTGAAGCCAAAAGAAAGTGACAAGTTGTTAATGTTGGTGCCAAGAGTGGTAAAGGTAAAGGTAAGGAGACAGAAGTTGAAGCGGAACCGCTAAAGAAAACATCTTGAAGAAAGAAGAGTGTTGCAAAGATAGGAACACATTTGGTGGATGAGGAATCTATAGATTCTGACGAGACTCAGGAGGAAGAGAGATGGGATTCTACTGATGAGACTATTAAGACCACCATGCCCAAGGCCACTATGGCTGGTGAATCTGAGAATCTTAATCAAACTTTGGAAGAACAGAGGATGAAGAGTCCAGTTGTGATGGATGATATTGATAGACGTCTTGGATTGGGTTCTGAAGATTTTGGTGGATCACCGAAGGCTGGTGAAAAGCAAAAGAATCCAATTTACAAAAAGAAAGCTAAGGCTGTTGAAATTGAAAAGCCTAAGAGGAGGAGAGCTAAGGAAATTGAAAGTCTGATTGCAGGAATGAAAGTTCCTGAAGTATCTAGCTCGAAGTCTCCCGTGACATCCCCAGCAGCTAAGAAACAGAAAGCATCTGTTGCTGAGAAAAGTGATATTCCAACTGATGATTTTAAGGCTGCTTTGGATAGAGTCTTAAACAAGTTTAAGAAAAAGACTCCAGTTGTTGAGTCTTCAACTCCTAAGGTTACTGTATCAGGAGATGTGATGGATGCAGTTAATCAGAAGCTGACTGAAATGATGAAGATCATAAACCAGCAACAAGAAGAGATTGATCAGTTGAGAAAGAATGATAGAAAAATGTTGGATGTGGTTGAATCTTCACAGGAGAGCCAGGAAGAGTTAGCAGCAAAGATTAAACTACTCCAGAAAGAGAATCAAAAGTTGTTAAAGCATGAGCAGAGAAATACTAGAAGATACATGGCTTTAAGACTTGGAAACAAGCAGGTAAAGAAAGATAACAAAGGGCTTAGGAAGCTGATTGATGATCTGTATGAAAGAGCTCCTCAGTTACAGGAAGGAGAGGAGGATAAAGAAAGAGAAGAAGAGCTTGTTGATTTTGAACCATCTGAGTCTGATAAAGATGAAGAAGATGATGAAGATCTTGAACAGGATGCCGGTGATGCTCCTGAGAAGAAGAAGAAGGATGGTGATGATAATGATGGTTCAGGTGATGATTCTGGAGATGATAATAGCTCTGCGAATGATGATGATGATGACGATGATGATGACACTGATAAGTATAAGTGTGAAAAAAGAGAATCAGGAAAAGATGCAGGAGAATCGAGTTCAAAGCTCCTGGTGGCAATACTAATGATGATGATATATTCTGGAATGAGAAGATCAGATCTTTATCTGAGGAGGATAAGAAGCTATATCGTCAGATGTTAACAAATAGAGTCTGGACAATTGAGATGACAGGAAGATTTCCAGAAATATTTGAATCAGATGACATGAGATTCGAACTTGAGTACAACGATCCTGATCTTGAAGACGGTGAAGTTTCTGCTGCAGTTTCAAAAGAAATACTTGAAGGCCTGGCTAAACAGGTTGGGAAATCTCTGGAAGAGTTAATGAGTGAGAATTACATTCCGAATATTCCTGAGAAAGAAGCAGGAAATCACTCTGATGATAGAGATACTCTGGTTTTTGAAGATGTTGAGATAGGGGATATTACAAGTGAGGAATATCCAGAATACTTTAAAGATGATAAGGATTCTGGATTTCCTGAATTTTCTGAAGAACTGTTAAGCCAAGCTGAGAAACTTGCACGTGAGAAAAGCAAGAAGTTCGTTGATGAAGTTTTCAAGAACTCGGATTGTCAGAAACCGACTGTTGAACAATCTGACGATCTGAAGAACTTGTTAAGGAAGCTGAAAGAGAAAGAGGCCAACCGACCAAAGACTGAGATTCAGGGTGGTTTCTATAAATTCCATAACGAACTGTTTAAAGGTAAAGCTCTCGGGTGGAAATATTTGAGACAGCTGAGGTGTGTTGCACTGAAGTGGGAGAAAGGAATTTTGTATTTCCACAAATTCCATGACATTAAAACACTACCTTACTGGGCTGTACGCGATGTCTGCAGACATACGTTGTCAGGTGCTACCGTGAACAACGATGCTGTTGGGTATTTTGCAGATCGCATGGCAAGAGAGAGTAGGATGAAATGGGATGTGTTCACCCCACAGTATCCAAGGAGGATTGTTCATAAGAAGAATAAAGATCAGATAACGGGGATGAACAAGGTTACTTTGAAATATGATCTGCCGACAGTTTTGAAACATATACCTTTGATGACTATTCCACAACATTTCTCGAAAAACTTCATGTGGTGGTATTATGATTGGAAGACGGCAGAGGCTATTATCTTGTTGAAAGATGGGAAGAATGATTTCAAGAAGATACATATTTTTAATCCAATGTGGTTGATAAATTGCTCTCATGAAGATACTATCATGCTGTATTACAACCTGATATACTGTGAAGAAAAAGACAGTGAACAGGCTGCAAAATACCAACGTGTGGTATTTTTGTGTTTTGCATGGGATGTTAACGCGAGGTGTGACTATTATAAGAAACTGGGGAAGTTTGTTCAAGTTCAGAAAGAAAAGAAGAAACCGAAGCAAACTCATAAACCAGTAATAACGAAAGAGCAGAAGACCTTACTGCAGATCAAGCTGATGAACAAGAGAATGGACGAAGAGCAAAGGCTTAAGCAATCCAAGCAATAGACGAGGGGGAGTTTGTTGATGCATATTATGTGACTAATTCTATTGGATTGCACATTCATTATGTTTTGTCACATTCGGGAGGTTGAAGGTGGAAAATAGTATGGTCGAATGTAGATAAATATGGTCGAAGGAAGATAACAGGTCGAAGGAGAAGTTTTTGTAGAACATAGTGTTGATTCGCCCTTTAGTTTGGTCGAACCTGCACATTCGCCCATACGTTTGGTCGAATGTGCAGGTCTATATAAAGGCTGAATCAGATTTTAAAGTTAATAGTGGTCATTTTTGTTTCCCTCCTTCAAGTGTGTTTTCTCCCTAGGGTTTCTTTGAGTCTGAATTTAGTTTATTTCATTGTAAACAATCCTTTGTAAGATTAAACTACATGTTTATGAATGAAATGGAAACTTTGAAAGTGATTTGTGTGTTTTGCTAGTAATATTATCATTTCGTAATCGATTCAGGGATTCTGCACCCGAATTGATATACTTGTTTGATCAACGTCTTTGTTTTTGACAATTCGATCCCCCTACAATAACGCGTGAAAAATGAAAGGTCATACGGTACAATAGTTATTATACTTAGGTTAACGTGTTAAACAAAAGGTTTTCTTATAATAATTATTTAATTTCAAATGGTTTATAGTATCTAAAAATTCGTTTCAAGTTGTGAAACATAAATGAACGAATGCTTTGGAAAACGAATAGACGAAATAATCAAGTATGAATTTAACAAATGAACCTGCTTAAGTAATTACACCAAATATCGCGTGAAATTAATTATATTTTGAAATTATTACTATAAATATGTTAACATCCAACCTAAAATTTATCTATAAATTACACACAGTACATATTCTAAACTTCATCTACAAAAATGGCAAACAGTTCATACTATCATTTTGATATACATCAGATGTTAAGTCTTTATCCAGCGCTTGGTCGCTAAAAGAAAACAGAAAAGATGAAGATAATAGCAATGAAGTTGAGAGGATCGAAGAAACAGTCAAGGAATAATCATGCCCTGCTAGATATGGTGTTGCATCAACCAGCAAGTGGTTTAAGAGACAAGATAGAAGACTATTTGGCTCAACAACTACAAATCGACAACAACGTCCATGAAGGATTGACGGAATTAAAAAGGGATATTTCAAGGGAGATTCTGAAAAAGATACAAAGGATTTTTGAAATTTTAATTAAGTAGTTTGTAAAGTAGATATGATTTTTATTATGTACGGTTTAATTTTAAATGTCAAGCTCTGTTTAGTAAAAACAACATTATGAACCCCATCGTCTGTTGTATGACAACATCTGTTTATTACCATCTGTTTGATTCTTTAAAGCAATCTGTTTACTTATACCAACATTATGAAGCCAATCGCCTGCTGTAAAGTAAATCTGTTTAGTAACATCTGTTTCTTTCTTTAAAACAATTACTAACAAATATATAATAAAATAGACACACCAACTGTTATGCTCTGTTTGGTAAAAACCAAATGAAGGGATATGGTATTAAAACATTACAAATACCATACCATCGCCCACTTAGAACAGGCTTCACCAGACGCTCATCCGCCCGTTCTACGTCAGCGGATCGTCTCGCGCCCATCTGCCCGTTTTACGTCAGCGGAACGTCTGGCGTCCACAAACCCGTTCTACGTCAGCGATGCTTCTGCCGTCCGACGCGAGCATTAATATTCTCGTTCTACGTCGACGGAACACCTGGCGTCCACCCGCCCGTTTTACGTCAACGGTACATTCGACGCCAGGCGCATAAACACCCGCCCCTTTCACATAGGCGGACCAAATATACATCAAGGCTTCGTTGACAAGCTTCACCACAAGTGGAAGATACTTTTTGGGGCATCTTTGGAACTCACCCCTGCCCCAACCAAATATCTCTGACATGACAGGCAGCCCGTCAGAGTTCCCCTCCAATCAAAGACTCTTTCCAGTCTGACGAGCAGAAAGAACGACGACGTGGCAGCCTCCCAGCCAAGATATCTTCCTGACGAAGCAGACTTTCTCTGCCCACCTCGAAATCCTGGAAAGCATAAACTATCCACCGCCTGGATCCACCAATGGGCAAGCACCACGTGTCCACCGCCCATCAGCGTCCACTTACTGGGCGCCACGTATACATGCGTCAGGAAGGTAACATCCCCCCTAGCATTCTACTTTTTCCTACTTTACTTAAACCCACTTGCACCAAATGGGCTTGAAGGCTTGGGCCGGATTATGGAGACTCCTCTACCTGGGCCGGGCCCCATTAAGGGTAGAGGATGGGCTGAGAAAGTAGGACATCTTGATACTATAAAAGGAGGACGCCCTCCTCCTTTATTGGCATCTGATATCCAATACACTTTCACTCAAGAAGAATACGAACTTTCATACCTTCTTCAACCCCTTGTTTATTATACTAACGATTAGAGGCTCGGCTCTTCTAGTTGATAGTCTCGTAAATCCTTGGTCTTGCTTTTAGACCCACACGTATTTTATAATCACACTCTCTTTATAAAATACAGTAGAATCACTACACGGATTGCCCTTCGTTGGATGATCCCTGAACCCGTGTTTCTTCATTGGCGCCATCCGTGGCCTTACCACAACAACTCTAAACCCAACAAGCTTTTACAGCCAAATCTTAAAAATGACCTCACCTCCACGAGTGTACACTCCGTCTGGGGTCGTCGAAGTCATCACTGACGCCACCCCAGGATCCCACCCAACATCAGGGGACCACAACAACCAACAACCCCCCTTGTAACCCCCAGAAATTTGGAGGCCCAGCTCACAGACCCAACTCCTCCAACTGAGGAGGAAATCGAGGCACTAAACAATGACTGGTACGAACGTCAGAGACAAATCCTCGACGCACAGCTGGAACGACGCCGACTCACTGGCAAAGCACTCATGGGCTCCTCCTCAAGGCAGCCCGCAAGAACACCGGCGCCCGCCCGTCACGGGGAAGGTCCAGGGCAAATCCCTGAGGACCAGGCCCGTGCAGAGCGCAACCGGTTTGATGCCGAAGACTACGACGAAAGTTCGTGGGAGGACGATGCCTCCAGGGACTATCGTCATAGCCCATATTACAGGCGGGAACGACTCAACCGCTACAACGACGACGCTACCACCAACCTATCGTTCCCTTACAGACCAACCGCATTTGCGGACAAGTCGAAATTTACTCGGCGCATCTCTCAGGCACCAATCCCATCAAGACAACGCTTACCGGCCAACGTCAAAATCTACGATGGCCTATCCGACCCAGATGACCACCTCGGCATATTCAACCAAGCCGGGGCCGTCATCGGTTGGACCCTACCCGTTTGGTGCCACATGTTCGCCCAGACACTCACCGGAGCCGCTAGGGTCTGGTTTGACAACCTCCCCATTGGAAGCATCGCCAGCTACGAACAACTGATCGAAAAATTTTCACTACATTTCAGCCAACAGCGTCGCCACAAGCGCGACAAAAGCCAAATCTCCTTCTGCAAACGCAGAGACACAGAACCTCTCGAGGACTTCATCGTGCGGTTCAACAAAGAGGCCCTCCAGTTGGGAACCGGGGACGAGGCAACCCGAACCTCCTTCTTATCCAACGTCAACGATGACGGCCTACAACACACCCTACAAGGGAAAGACGGCGTCCCAGACGCCTGGGAAGAAGTTGTCCGCATCTCAAAACTCTATGCGGGCAACCAGAAAACGATGCGCCAAAACCAGAGAGGGAGTTCCAGCAACAACCGTAGCCGCGGCAACAACCGAGCATCCGTCTGGAACCGCATCTCTGGTTCCACCGATGAAGGACGATACTCAACTTCCGGCGACGCCAGAAACATCATCGGCAACAAACAAAGCCGCGACCAACGCAACAGCGGATGCCGGAACCAGGATTGGACCACTCTCACCAAAACGCCGTCCCAAGTACTATCACAAGTCCTCTTCACCGGAGAGGTAACCTTCAAAATCCCGAAACCTATGGGGACAAAACGAAAAAATGTCGACACCACCAGGTTTTGTGACTTCCACAAAGACGTGGGCCACGATACCGACAATTGCTACAGCCTCAAAATGGAAATTGAGGTGGCCCTACGCTCCGGGAAACTTGCCAACCTGGTCAAAAATGTGCGCGCAGGCGGACGCAGGCAAGACGAGCCCGATAAACCCATCAAAGACATTAGAACACACTACATCCGCGACGCACACAACAGACAGTGCAACATGACGCACAGCACCAAGCGGAAAACAAACTTCCCCAACATAGCAACCACATCTGAAACCACAAGCTGGCGGGAGGCCCAAGTCCTCCTCCCTATAATCCCATGGGGCGCTCACTCAACGACCCCCCCCTCACTATCACAGCACTGTTCGGACACTACCGAACTTACAAAATGATGTGCAACGGCGGCAGCAGCTTCGACATCATGTACCAACAGTGCGTCGACCAGCTAGACGAAGAAGACAAGGCACGCCTACAACCAGATACACCTATTGCCGGCTTCTTCAACGAGGTATTTCACCCCATCGGCAAGTTTGACTTTACAGTCACACTTGACGACGGCATACACAGCCGCTCAGAGGTATGCACCTTCCACGTCATCCCAGCCATTTCCTCATACGATATATTGCTAGGCAGACAGGGTTTGGCAAACTTCAATTCCACCGCATCAACTCCTCATCAAACCACGGGTTTCCCAACACCCACCGGGATCGCATACATCCGAGGCAATCAAGAATGCCTCATGACAACTCACCCGGTAGACGACACAGCAATGCTTCCACCAACCACACCAACCGACGAAAACTGGGTCCTTAACCCAGCCTTCCCCGAACAAACCATTACTCTGGGTCGGACCCTTCCCCCCAAGTAAGGGTACACCTAAAGCAGCTACTGGTCGCGAACAAAGACATCTTTGCATGCCAATCATCAGACATGATCGGCGTCCCAAGACACATTGCCGAACACCGCCTCAACACATACAAAGACGCGCGCCCAGTGGCCCAGAAAAAGCGGCCACTCGGCCCCGACAGAGTCAAAGCCATGAACGAACAAGTCGACGATCTGCTAGACGCGGGCATTATCAGAAAATGTAACCACCAAACCTGGGTGGCCAACCCAGTAATGGTACTAAAAAAGAATGGGTCCTGGCGCATGTGCGTCGACTACAAGGACCTAAACAAAGCATGCCCCAAAGATCACTACCCTCTCCCAGAGATCGATTTAAAGGTTGACTCACTCGCGCCATTCAAATACAAGTGCTTCCTCGATGCATATCGAGGATATCATCAAATCCAAATGGCTTACGAAGATGAGGATCGAACGGCGTTCAGAACAGACCGAGGGGTGTACTGCTACACCAAAATGCCCTTCGGACTCAAAAACGCCGACGCAACCTACCAACGCCTCATGGACCAGGCGTTCATTAACCAGATAGGCGTCAACCTTGAAGTCTACGTTGACGACCTGGTCATCGAAAGCACCCAGGAGGATACAATGCTTATGGACATCCAGCGCACCTTTGAACAGTTGCGCAGCATCAAAATGAAATTAAATCCGGGCAAATGCTCCTTCGGAGCATAAGAAGGGAAATTCTTAGGCGTCATTGTCACCAATGGCGGCTTCAAACCAAACCCGGAAAAAGTCCAAGCAATCCAACGCATGCCATCACCAAACTCGATAAAAGACGTACAGACACTGATGGGACGTCTAGTTGCTCTCAACCGCTACCTGTCAAACTACGCCTCTAAGTCTTTTCCTTTTGTTCATACTTTACGGAATGTACTCAAGAAAACACAGTTCCGCTGGACACCTGAAGCAGAGGTAGCCTTCCGTGAAATGAAGCAATGTTTAACCTACTTGCCAACTTTAACAGCACCCTTTCCGAAGGAACCCCTTACATTATATCTATCTGCGTCAGAAACAGCAATAGGAGCCGTACCATTAGTAGAACGCAACAAAGTACAAACACCAATCTACTATATCAGTCGCACCCTAGCAGACGCAGAAACCAGATATTCAACAATGGAAAAACTCGTCCTAGCACTAGTCCACGCGTCAAGACGCCTGCGAAGATACTTCCAAGGACATCCAATCAATGTCCTTACAGACTACAGGATCAACACCGTACTGTCCAAACCAGAACTCTCCGGCCGCTTCGCCAAATGGGCGATTGAGCTGGGTGCACACACCATTGTTTACAAACCAAGACCCACGATAAAAGGGCAAGTCCTGGCAGACTTCATCGCAGAAATCCCGATTGACAAAATCCAAGACTGCAAAGACGAACAAGACCCCAAGCCCATTCCCGACGATCGAGTAACCTGGTCATTATACACTGACGGAGCTTCCAATGACCAGGGCTCGGGCGCCGGGCTTCGCCTCGTCAGTACCGACAAAACGGAATTCACATACGCCGTGCGCCTTGAATTCCCAAGCACAAACAACGAGGTAGAATACGAAGCATTCTTGGCAGGCCTGCGCCTGGCACACAAAATGGGTGCAAGGCACCTCAACGCCCATGTGGACTCAATGCTAATCGCGGGCCACATGAACGGCGTTTACGACGCCAAAGATCCAGTCATGGCCCAATACGTCGACCAGGCCAAGCTCCTCACCAAGAAATTCGTTACCTGCACCATCCTCCACATAAATCGCAGCGGCAACAAGGAAGCCGACACACTCAGCAAAATGGCCTCCACAGCTTGGCCGCATATGGCCAAAGAGGTACGCATTGAAACCCTACCTCAACCTTCAGTACCGCTTAGACAGGTCAATATAACACAGACAGGCGCCGGGTCATGGATGACCCCTATTCAAGCCTATCTAGCAACAGGCACACTGCCACCTCAAAAAGCGGAAGCTCGAAAAATCCAATACAAATCCCAACATTACCAACTAATGAATGGGATCCTGTATCGACGCTCATACTTGGGTCCATTACTAAAATGCATAGATACTGCAACAGCCACCTTACTAATAAGAGAAATTCACGAAGGCATATGCGGGATCCATGCGGGGCCAAGAATGGTCGTCGCCAAAATCATGAACGCAGGATATTATTGGCCAGGTATGCATCAAGACGCCGTTAAAATCCTACGCACCTGTTTCAACTGCCAACAACATGCGCCAAATACCCTGCGCCCCAAAAACGATTTGGTACCAGTCACAGCCGCCTGGCCATTTCAAAAGTGGGCTATGGACCTGGTCGGCCCATTCCCAATGGCCCCTGGAAAGGTACAATACCTCATCGTCGCCGTCGACTACTTCACAAAATGGGTAGAGGCCAAGCCACTCGCTTCAATAAGCGCTGAACAAACAAAAAAATTCATCTGGGAATTTATCATTTGCCGCTTTGGCTTACCCATGGAAATCGTCACGGACAACGGCACACAATTCACCGACAAAAAACTCCAAACATGGCTAACACAACTAGGCGTTAGCCAAATTTTCTCATCCGTGGCCCATCCTCAAGGTAATGGCCAAGTAGAACGCATCAACAGATCCTTGGTCGAAGGCATTAAGACTCGCCTAGGATCAAAGCGCACAGGCTGGGTAGACGAGCTCCCACACGTGCTATGGGCACACCGCACCCTCATGAAGACCAGTACCGGCGAAACTCCGTTCAGCCTAACCTATGGTTCTGAAGCCGTAATACCCGCGGAGATCACATTTCCATCACCACGGGTCCTCAACACAGCCAACACAGACAATGACAAAGAACTACGCCTCAATCTAGATCTCCTAGACGAAAGGCGTGACATCGCCGCCATACGCGAAGCAAACTATAAAAAGCAATTGGAGCGCTACTATAACTCCAAAGTCAAAGCTTGCGAATTCGACATCGGCGACTATGTCCTTAGAGACAACTATGCCTCCCACGCAGAACGCCCTGGAAAGCTCGCGCCAAACTGGGAAGGGCCTTACAAAGTCCAGCAAGTACTAGGAAAAGGGGCATATGCGCTAGAAAAACTTGATGGAACACCCATACCTAGATCATGGAATGTAGCGCAATTGCGCAAATGCTACTTGTAAAAATACTTCGGTTTTACACTCATTCTTCTAACTTATGAAGTTAATTCACTCTTCATAACTGATTCGGCGCACTCCTCACTTATGAAGTTAATTCACTCTTCATAACTGATTAGGCGCACTCCTCACTTATGAAGTTAATTCACTCTTCACAACTGATTCTGCACACTCATCATTCATGAAGACAATTCATTCTTCATAAATGACCCTGCGCAATCCTCACTTATGAAGATTAATCTACTCATCAACAGACGACGCGCAAACACATCAGACGGATCAAACAAGATAGAAGAAAAAATGATTCATTTCATATTGTCAAAAATATTTACAAGGAAAGGAAATTACAAACAACCTACTAGGGAGGCTCATGGGCCGTCCCCGAGCTACCCGCACCAGGCCGCTCCTTCTCCGCCCGTTCCTTCTCCGCTCGCTCCCGCCCAACACGGTCGGACTCCTCCACCCAACGCCTAAACTTCGTGATAGGGTCAGGATCGGCCAGACATTGCCGCACAACCTACAGCACGGGAAACTCAATCCCCTCCAGCTTCCGAAGTTGCTCCATCAGCAGCTCATCAGTGTTCACATCACCGAAGGGCTGCTCTTCAACTAGCGCGCCATCCTTGCAGGCCAAATACCCCTCCAGCCAGCCGCTATGAACGCCCGTCGTGCGAGCAGCATCAACGACCTCGGCAATCTGCTCACCCATCTTGGGCGCATTCCAGCAGCGCTCAAACACCTGCACATCAAACAAAGGTTAAACTAAATAAGAAACAAAGGACGAAGGAAAAAGATAGCAAAACAAAAAGGAAAACACTTACTGCGGATATCCCATCAGACATCACCCAGAGCGATTTCTCGCAATAGCCCCTCTGAGCGTCCAACAGAAGCGCCTTCTCCAGCTCCCACGCTTCCCGCTCCTTGGCAAGCGTCTCGATCTGACCCTCCAGCTCGGACACTGACTGGTCATCTTGACCACATCGGCGTCCTTCGCCTTCAGATCACCAATTGCAGTGGCATATTTGGAGGAAAGCTCCTCCAACTCCTTTACCTTAGCCGCCGAGACCTTTTTCTCCTCAGCCAAGGCAAGCTCAGCCTTCTGGACAAGCTGACGACGGCGATCTAACTCGGTATTCACCACCGCCGTAGACTTCCCCCAGGACTTCTGCTTTTCAGCAGCATCAGCGTCCTTCTGGCGCAGTTCGGACTCCAACTTCCGAACCTGCTCCAGAAGGCATATACGAGCCGACTCGTACACCTCCTTCTCCCTCGCAAGCCGCTCGGTCTCACCGGCGACCGACGCCCGCTCATCCAAGAAATCACCCTCTCCTCTGTGCAGGGCATAAAGGTTGCCCAGGGTCTGCGTTAGGTTCATGCACATTTTGGAGAAGAGGGAGCTACGATCTTGAGCCCGAT
Organism: Ambrosia trifida; assembly: GCA_028751855.1. NCBI lineage: Eukaryota > Viridiplantae > Streptophyta > Magnoliopsida > Asterales > Asteraceae > Ambrosia > Ambrosia trifida. Next base: position 1,668,263 of record CM054127.1, read on the forward strand.
GATACGCGCGCTCAGCCGGCGGCAACGCGTAGCTTACAAATTCCTCAGCCACAAAGGGATTGGGGAACCTGCAGCTTTCGGTTATACGCCACCCAGGCGTATAAACCGGAGCGTCCAGGCGGAAGGCCGGGCCGCTCGAAGACGCCATCGTGCCTTCAGCCCTTTGAGATTGCTGGACTTCAGGCCCACCACCAGGAAAGGATGCCTCCGCGACGTCCTTCTCGCTCAAGTCAACAAAAACGGGCCCGCCCCGCGGTCCCTCCCCACCCTGAGCACCCATCCCTTGGGCCTGCTCCTTCTTCACATGCACCAGGTCCTCGTGCTGTTTCAACAGCACGAGGCGGCGCTCCTCCTCCTCCTTGGCGGCCACCTCAGCCAAGCGAGCATCCTCAGCTCGTTTGCGCTCTAACTCAGCCAACCGAGCATCTTCTGCTCGCTTGCGTTCTAGCTCGGCCTGACGAGTGGCCGCCTCCTCTTCCTGTCTCTTCTTCAAAGCGGCCTCAGCAGCGCGCCTATCCTCCTCTTCCTTCCGTACAACCTCATCCTGGCGCGCCGCTTCAGCCTGGGCACGCTCCTCCTCAAGCTTCTTCTTTCGTTCCTCCTGATATTGTTTGACAGAAGGAGGGATAGAGCCTACAAACAAAACACATGCGGATAAATAACTTACAAGAAAAGAAAGAAAAAACAAAAGCTCGAAAGCTGCTTACTGCTCAGCTTCTTCAGCGCCTTCTTATAAAAGGGCTCACGAACAGGCGGCGGCTCAAGCACCAAATCATCTGGCTTATCACCACCATGAGCCGCCCGCTTCGGCGACGAGCCACCGGTTAAGCCTTCGACAACCGCTTCCGGCTGCTTCCGCTTGCGACCTACAAACAAAGGAAAAATTCTTTTAAGAAAAAACAGACAAGAAAACAAAAAAAAAGATAGATAAGAGACACTTACTATCGGTCGGCGCATCCTCAGCCTCGCGACCCTCGGTCGTCGCATCCCCACCTTGCGCCCCGACCGATGATGATCCGCCCACTGCGCCACCTGTAGACCGACGCGTACGATGTATTAAATCAGACGACGGGTCACTCGACTCATCATCAGATAGAAACACATAATCAACCCCCTCCGCCGTCTTGACAGACAGCGGGTCAGGGTTGATCAAAAAACCTACTTCAAGGTTAGAGGGTGCACCTTGAATAGGGCCGGGGAACAGGAAGTTCTCCACCATCTGCTCCATCTCCGAAACCCCACCCCCCCCCCCCTCAGGCACCGCCACGTACATAGTCTTCACAGACCGGGAGGCAAAGTAGTCAAACAAAAAATCCCCTGCGATAAAAAACAAAGGCATAAGATATAAGGGGAAACAAATATATTGGACGCAATAGTAGACACTTACCCTCCACAGAAAGTGGCCCACCATCACCCGCAGGCGCCACATTGTACCCTTCCCTCACGCCCAGACGGCTCAAACCCAGCAACCGAAGAATCCCCTCATCCAACTTATCCAAGTCATCTAAGCGACTTGGGTGCGCGGAGAGATCCTTAAACCATTCCTCCTCCTGAAAATCCTTCACCACCTCGAAGGATGGCACCTTCTGCCCAGGACGAAGCTCCAGCTTCGCCATCTCCACAGGAATAACCTCCTTCTTCACGAAGAAGAAACACCTCTTCCACTCCCGAAGAGTTTTTGGAGAACTCTTCGGCACTACCAGACTTACACTCTTGGATCTCTCTACGAAAGAGACCCAGCCTGTTTCCTTCACCTCCAGCTTGTAGAACACGTTGAAGTGTTCAAACATCGGCTACCTCCTCGACGACCGGCAAGTGGCCTCAAAGTGCATCACCCTCATCACCCCAAAAGGGCTCATTTGAGAGACATGCACTCCATATCTCTGAAGGACAAAGATGAAGAAACGGGTCACCGGCAGCCGGAAAAGACCCTTCTGAAAATATGCCTCGTACAGACATATTTTCCCCTCCGGGCAGTCAACCGGAGTCTGCCCTTTCTCCGGCAGCTCCGGGTCCCATTCACGGGAAATCCCAAATTTATTAACCAAGGACCTGAACTTGTCCTTGGACCAGGAGATCTGGGCATCCTTCATCGACAACTCAACCTTCTTGTCCTCAGACGACATCTTCAAAGGGATTGAAACAAAGAAAAACTAGAAATTTTTTGATCAGAATAAAGGAAATCGCCGGAGAAAGTTTTAAGGAAAATTCGAAGAATAGAAGAGCATGAAAGAATTCCAAGGGTGGAGACGTCTATTTATACCCATCGCATTTAATGCAGGTAATGATGATAAGCAGGCTTCTCGCAAAAGGCCCAATCACAGGCAGACACGTCGCACAGCCCACGTGCCAAAACGACTCACGCGCCGCGCGTGTCTCACTCGCGAGACGGTTGTTCTACCCCAGCTGGCAGTTGATGCCGATGATCGACACGTGTACGCCCACGTTCAAAACCACCATCAACAGCTGTCCTCACTCACCAGATGTACGACACGTGGTGGCCTAGCAACTCAACAGTCGTACTAACTGTCAGACACGATCTCCAAAGCAGGTGTACCAACCGTCAGGCACGTCTTTTCAAATTCGAAACATTCCCGCCTTTAATTCACACAAATTCCAAAGAGACAAATTCAATACGGAGTAAATGCAGGCGCAGACAGCGACAAAAAACTGCTTTTCACAACTTCTGGCCGCGCAAACAGGCCCAACGCCTATCTTGGCTCAACGCCTGCACGCCAGAATGAAAATTTTGAAAAAACTGATTTTCACACCTTCTGGCCGTGCAAACAGGCCCAACGCCTATCTTGGCTCAACGCCTGCGCGCCAAGGCGCATCCCGTCATACGCCCACAGCTTGATCTCTGTGCGCGCACCAGTTGACGAAGAATAAACAAAAACACACGTCCACTTTGGTACATGAAAACCCAGTGACGACTGGATGTTACTCAAAGTACACATGTGAAATCAAGTCCAGCACTCCCCAAAGATACAGGTCAGCACTGGACTGGGGGGACTTGAAGGGATATGGTATTAAAACATTACAAATACCATACCATCGCCCACTTAGAACAGGCTTCGCCAGACGCTCATCTGCCCGTCTACGTCAGCGGATCGTCTCGCGCCCATCCGCCCGTTTTACGTCAGCGGAACGTCTGGCGTCCACAAACCCGTTCTACGTCAGCGATGCTTCTGCCGTCCGACGCGAGCATTAATATTCTCGTTCTACGTCGACGGAACACCTGGCGTCCACCCGCCCGTTTTACGTCAGCGGTACATTCGACGCCAGGCACATAAACACCCGCCCCTTTCACATAGGCGGGCCAAATATACATCAAGGCTTCCTTGGCAAGCTTCACCACAAGTGGAAGATACCTTTTGGGGCAGCTTTGGAACTCACCCCTGCCCCAACCAAATATCTCTGACATGACAGGCGGCCCGTCAGAGTTCCCCTCCAATCAAAGACTCTTTCCAGTCTGACGAGCAGAAAGAACGACGACGTGGCAGCCTCCCAGCCAAGATATCTTCCTGACGAAGCAGACTTTCTCTGCCCACCTCGAAATCCTGGAAAGCATAAACTATCCACCGCCTGGATCCACCAATGGGCAAGCACCACGTGTCCACCGCCCATCAGCGTCCACTTACTAGGCGCCACGTATACATGCGTCAGGACGGTAACATCCCCCCTAGCATTCTACTTTTTCCTACTTTACTAAAACCCACTTGCACCAAATGGGCTTGAAGGCTTGGGCCGGATTATGGAGACTCCTCTACCTGGGCCGGGCCCCATTAAGGGTAGAGGATGGGCTGAGAAAGTAGGACATCTTGATACTATAAAAGGAGGACGCCCTCCTCCTTTTATTGGCATCTGATATCCAATACACTTTCACTCAAGAAGAATACGAACTTTCGTACCTTCTTCAACCCCTTGTTTATTATACTAACGATTAGAGGCTCGGCTCTTCTAGTTGATAGTCTCGTAAATCCTTGGTCTTGCTTTTAGACCCACACGTATTTTATAATCACACTCTCTTTATAAAATATAGTAGAATCACTACACGGATTGCCCTTCGTTGGACGATCCCTGAACCCGTGTTTCTTCACCAAATTAGAGAGTCAACCTACTGTTAAAATAAAAACTGTATTTTGTAAGTTCTGTTAAATTCACAATACCAGTTAAATGTACAGACAAATTAAAGCTCTGTTGAAATAACACATATCAAAACAAAAAAGAGGATGATCAAATTAAAAAGTAAATGTAAAGTTGAAAGAAAAACTTTATTTGGTAACATCTTTAAAAGCAAGCCATCAATATAGAAGATTTTTTTAAAGACTGTGTTTAAAAGACTGTTGATTAAAACAGATGTAAATTCAACTATTTGGTCCAAACAGTTTAATTTTTAATGTTTGTTTACTAAAGATCAATCATCTGTTGAGAATTTGTCCCCTTTTGGGACTTTTTATTTACTTTTTATATAATGAAAGACAATTGCTTCACAACAATAAAGAATAAAATAATAATCTTAATAAAGTAACTTCAAAGTCGTAATCATTATTTAGGGCTTTTTTATAACATCTATTGATAGTAAAAACAGCTGTTGTCACAACAAAGTTAAACATTATTTTTGCAAACAGATTGCGTAACCCGTGGAAGGAAAAACACTGGTAAACCACTGATTGTAACACATAATTTATTAGACGATTACTATTAAACTCGTTATTCAACTATCACGATAAAGTTAAATTTCATAAACCTTTACAAATTACAACTTCATAAATAAAAAGTTTATAAATGATGAAGCAAAAGTTTTACATATAATAAAATTTAACATTAAAATAATATTCATATTTGAAAATGCAAATTTATAAAAACTCTTAAATTTGAAATGAACATAAAAAGTTAGTTGATCATACAAGTCTACCAATTTAGGTGCAGAATCCCTAAATCAGTTACGAAATGATAGTAATCGAGTCAAACACGCAAATTCACCTTTTCAATATCCATTTCATTAATAAATACTTGATAAAAACTTACAATTGATGTTTACAATGAATTAATAACGTTTCAGACACTTTAAGATAACCTATAGAGAATTCAGATCGAACTAGACACACAAATGACAAAAAGTTTAGTTTAAAATGAAATTCTAAGTATATATAGGCCTGCACAATGTGCAGGTTCGACCCATAAAAGGTTCGAACAAACACAATAGCTTCTGTCTTCCACGTTCGTCTGAATTCCTCCACGTTCGACCTTCACAATCCACCTTCGACCAACTAATTTCCACCTTCGACCCCACGATATTGACAAAACAACTTTTAATGTACAATCCAATAGCATTAGTCGCAAAACGTGCATCAACAAACTCCCCCTCGACTATTGCTTGGATTGTTGTCGCTGGTAATCGAGCATCTTGTTCATTAGCTTGATACGCAAATTCGTCTTCTGCTCTTTAGTCATAACTGGTTCGAAAGTTGGTTTAGATTTCTTCTTTTCTTTTGATATCTTCACAAACTTTCCCAGCTTCTTATCGTAGTCACATCCCGCATTGACATCCCAAACAAAACACAAGCATACCACAGGTTGGTGTTTCAGAGCTTGTTCGCTATCCTTCTCTTCACAGTAAAATGGGTTGTAATACAATATACTGATATCTTCATGTGGGCAATTGATCAACCACATTGGATCAAAAATATGAATCTTCTTGAACTCATCTCTTCTATCCTTCAGCAAGATAACAGCTTTTGCAGTTTTCTAATCATAGTACCACTACATGAATTCTTTGGAAAAGTGTTGTGGAATCGGCATCAAAGGAATATGTTTCAGAACGGTCGGTGGTTTATACTTCAAAATCACCTTGTTCATCCCAGTAATCAGATCAATAATCTTTTTGTGAACAATCCTTTTAGGATACTGCGGAGTGAACACATCCCATTTTGTTCTGCCCTCTCTTGCCATGCAATCTGCAAAATAGCCAACTGCATCGTTGTTCAAAGTTGCTCCAGATATAGTATGTCGGCAGACGTCACGTACAACCCAGTAAGGTAGTGTTTTTATATCATGGAATCTGTTTAAATATAGAATTCCATTCTCCCATTTAACAGCATCACACCTTAGCTGTCTAAAATATTTCCAACCGAAAGCTCTACCTTTAAACAATTCGTTGTGAAACTTGTAGAAACCTCCCCAAATTTCAGTCTTTGGTCGGTTGGCTTCTTTTTCTTTCAATTTCCTCAACAAGCTTTTCAGATCATCAGATTGTTCAACATTTGGTTTCTGATTCCCTGCATTCTCGAATACTTCACCAACGAATGTCTTACTCTTCTCCCGTGCAAGTTTCTCAGCCTGATTCAACATTTCTTCAGAAAATTCAAGAAATGCTTCATCCTGTTTGTCTTTAAAGTACTCTGGATATTCCTCACTGGTAATATCCTCAATCTCAACATCTTCAAATACTGGTGCATCTCTATCATCAGAGTGATTTCCTGCTTCTTTCTCAGGAATATTAGGAATCTGATTGTCACTCATCAACTCTTCAAGAGATTTACCGACTTGTTTCGCCAATCCTTCAAGTATCTCTTTAGATATGGCTGCAGAAACTTCACCATCTTCAAGATCAGGATCATTATATTCAAGCTCATATCTCATATCTTCAGATTCAAAAATCTCTGGAAACTTTCCAGTAAGCTCAATCGTCCAGACTTTCTTAGTCAACATCTGACGATATAACTTCTTATCTTCATCTGATAAAGATCTAATCTTTTCATTCCAGAAAATGTTGTCATCATCAGTGTTACCACCAGGAGCTTTCGAGCTTGATTCTCCTGCATCTTTAACAGAATCTTTATTTTCACACTTATACTTCTCTGTATCATCAACGTCGTCGTCATCATCATCATCTGCAGAACTGTTATCTCCAAAATCATTTCCAGAACCATCTTTATCATCATCATCCTTCTTTTCAGGAGCATCACCGGCATCCTGTTCCAATTCCTCATCTTCTTCTTCTTCTTCAGACTCGGATGGTTCAAAATCAACCTGTTCTTCTTCACGTTCTTTATCTTCATCTCCAGCTTTCAGTTGTGGAGCTTTTTCATAAAGATCATCAATAAGCTTCCTTAAACTCTTATTGTCTTTCTTCACCTGTTTGTTCTCAAGTCTCAAAGTGATGTATCTTCTTGTATTTCTCTGTTTGTGTGTTAACAACTTCTGACTTTCTTCCTGAAGTTGTTTAATCTTCACTTCTAATTCTTCTTGACTCTCTTGTGAAGATTCAACAATATCCAACATCTTCTTATCGTTCTTTCTCAATTGTTCAATCTCTTGTTGTTGCTGATTAATAACTTTCATCATTTCTGCAAGCTTCTGGTTAACTGCATTCATCACATCACTCGATACAGTAACCTGTGGTGTTGAAGCCTCAGCAACAGGGGTCTTTTTCTTGAATTTATTCAATACTCTTTCCATAGCAGCATCAAAATCAGCAGAATGATCAACATTCTTTTCAGCTGCTGATTTCTTCATCTTCTTAGCAATTGGGGATGTCACGGGTGTAGCAGATTTTGAACTAGAAACTTCAGGAACTTTCATTCCTGCAAGTAAGATCTCAACTTCTTTCACCCATCTCTTCTTTGGATTCTCTTTATTATCTTTCTTTGACATGGTTTTGTATTTGGGCTTCTTCTGTTTTTCACCAACCATTGGAGATCCACTGAAATCTTGTTCACCAATACCAAGACCCAGATCAATCTCGTCAATTGCAATTGGACTCTTCAGTCTCTGCTCCTCTATGGTTTTATTAAGACTTTCAGACTCACCAGCCACAGTGGCCTTGGGCTTGGTTTGCTTTACAGTCTCTGCACCCAAATCCCATCTCTCATCTATTTGAGTCTCCTCAGAATCGGCAGACTATTCATCAACTAGCATAGTACCTTTTCTCGCTACGCTTTTCTTTCTCCTAGATGTTTTCTTTGGCAGTTCATCTTCAACCTCCTTTTCTTTACCTTTCTCTTTTCCACTCTTAGCACCAACATTAACAACTTATCTCTTCCTCTTTGCTTCTATATTGACGTGAAACAAAGGATCATCATTATCTAATTCACTGTTAGCATTTCTAGCCTTGTCCTCACCCGGATCCTCATAATCTGGGTTAATCAAGTGTCCAAACAGATTTTTGTGAGGTGGTCTTTCGTTCTCAGAAACCCCTTTGTATCCTTTCATCCTGATCAAAGTGTTCAGATTCATGTGATCTTGGACTAGGATCTGTGTAGGATCTTTTCTCAGCTTTTTATACTTCTGATCAAAAATCATCTGTAGGAATCTGGGATATAACAAGAACTTCTTGTGCTTCAAACCTTTCAGAGGTTCAAGCATGTGATCCAAGATCATTCCCGACACATTAAACGGCTTGTTCAGCACTAGAGCAACCATCAACGAACTGATGCTCTTCCTCATCACATCATAACCACCACTATTGAATCTAAAAACGTGTATCATCACATGAGCTAGATACTTAAACTGTGGACACAGTTTTCCTTTGTGTAAGGCTCCATCTGTAATCGGTTTGTTATACTTCATACGGAGAAAGCATTTTCTCTATTCAATCCAAGACAAACTTCTAGGATCTGTCGGCTCATCTTTCAGTCTCAAAGATTTCCGAATATCACTCTCAGTAACGATAGCAAGCTGTCCCTGAATGTTGCTTACTATGGCAGTTTGATTATCCCAATAATCCATCTTTGCATTCTTCCAGAAGTCCAACTGATTATCATTATAGATAATAGCTGGTGTAGCTAATGCATCAACGACTCTACTTCGTTTCAGAAAATCTACAATGCCAGAGAATTCTGTGTCTTTCTTGACCTCGCCAAGAAATGCACAGCAGTTATGGGCTTCCTCAAACGGAAATTCCTCTTCTGTTTTCTTTCCAGTAGCTTTTCCTAATGATCCAGCCGGTATATCCGTGTTTTGTGGTTCTGCCATTTGATATTCTGCAAAAACAAAACATGAAAATACATTTGAAATGGAAAAGATTTGCAAAATTGAAATTTGGTTTTTGAAAATCCGCATTCGACACATCGGGAGTTCGAATGAAGAAATTCCAAGGTTAGAATGTGAAAATAAGGTTCGAATGTGAAAAATTTGTTTAAAATTGTTTATTCGACCTTAAATCCACATTCGACCCTATGAACAAGTCACATTCGACCACAAAAGCCACATTCGACCCTTCTTGAATGGTCGAACCAAACTGTTCATATGACCAAATGTTCAAAATTCAATTCAGACCATCTAAACATGTAATTTTCATTTGTTTATCATCTAATATGACCGATTAAGCATTTTCAACAATCAATTGTTTCAATTATTTAGTTTTAGATTGTTTTTATTAAAATCTAGGGTTCTACCAGTTTCAAACAATCAATCATGTAATCTGGCATGTTATTAACCTAGATTTTGTTATACTCTCCCCCTAAAACAATCTACAACTAAATCCTTATCATCAATTTCATCTATAACAGCCTATAATTGATCCAACAGTCCAGTCAAGGGTTCGAACACAAAATTAAGCAATCGGCCTTCGTTACTAGATGAATACCTGTAAGTATGGTATCAAAATGATCAGAATCGAGCAAGGATCAAAGTTATAAGGTCTAGAATTCAAGAGCAATAAGGTTTGGTTATCTTAGAATTTTGAAAAATTTTTGAATGAGGGATTCGAATGTGCAGAAGGGTATATATAGGCTCCCACATTCGACCATTTGATGAGGGCGAATGTGAAACTAAGTCTACATTCGACCCTACTGAAAGGCTCGAAAGTAGAGATAGGGTTCGAATGTACAAAATACACTTGAACACTCACATTCGACCAAACTAAAAAGCTCGAATGTAAGAAAAATTCCACATTCGACCCATCGAAGGGGCGAATGAAGATTGGAATTTTTGAATATTTTACCAAATCTCGTTCAATCTTTTTCACACCTTTTAAGCTTCAAACATTCATCATTTCACATTTAAAAGTTACAAAACTCAAATTGGTTCATCAAGGTTTCAGAAAACGACCATCAATCACCATTTGTTATCAGGTCCCTTATTAATATACTTAAACAAATATTTAATAGAACCTGACTGATTACACCATTCAAGATTCACGTGACATTGGTATCTTAGGAACAAAACAGGATTGTAAGGAACTACATACCTATTATCAAGTTGGACGCCCTTCTTTTCAACTCTACTACTTGTTTCACGACGACAGTAGACTGGATAACCATCAGAATCAACATAAGTCTCATCCGCATATTTTTTAGGGAACTTTTTAGAACATTTAAAGTTAACCAAGCATGGACATTTCGGGTTGTCTCTACCTCAAGGTCCATGAATCATAAATTGCTTGACAAGTTCATACAACTCAGGATCATTAACTTTATCGGGGATCTCTGCACTAATCACACGATCGATATCAGATGCAATTGGAAATTTGCTTTCAGCATTCAGGAACAAACATGTATGGGCATGTGGCAGTCCACGTTTCTAAAATTCAATCGTATAAAGAACTGAAAAATTGATAACAGTAACATTAGTTGCAGTTAAATAAGAATATCTTTATTCATAAACAATTAAGTATATTTATTAAAAGATACCTGCTTGTGTCTCACCAAACAGTTTATACTTGTGCAAATCTTTGATTAAATTATCCAATTTAATCTTAAATATTCTAGATATAATATATGGTCTATCTTCTTCTTTAAGATCTTTAGCAGACAAACACCTGACAATCTCAGGCCACTTTGGATTACAAGTAACTGTTATGAATAAATCTGGATATCCAACTGCCTTGCAAATTGTCATAGCATCCATGTACTTTTGCATCATATATCTAGAACCACCAGTAAATCATGAAGGCATAACTATACGTTTACCACAATTTGATGCATTATTCTCTCCACCTTCGACAGTAGCACTCAAATTCTTGAAAGTTTGGCTTCTAAGTCTTGGTTGTTGACATTTTATATAATATAGCCGAGCAGACTCTAGCATTGTGTACGCATCAACTAAAAACTGTTGATACAGTTTTTCGCATGAACTATTAATGAAAACTGATTATGCCTATCTTGTATCCTATAAGAAAAAAATTCCCTCATTGAAACATTGCTTCTAACTTTGTCATTATTAATTGCAATATCATTATGCTTAATACCACGTCTGTAACCATCTTCAACATATGGGAAAATAAGTGGATACTGCATGGCAAGATAAGAAGGATGAAGTTCACTAATTCTTTGAAGTCCCTTAGTCTTTGATTGTACAATGATATCTCTTGTGTCGAATGATGCATCAAAATCACCAATTATTAATGCGGCAACTTCTGACACAGTTGGGAGGTTATAAACTCTTCCATCCTTATCTCTTGTTCCAATAATTTTTAGTGATACTTTTTCAAAGTCATTTTCTTTAAAACAATCTCTTACCATTCTGAAGGATTTCACAAGAGGATTGCAGGAATCCAACATATCTTTAAGAATCCTGATGGTGTCAACATCAAGGGCATTTTTTTTTAGTAGAATTAGATTCTAATTCAGATCTGAATAAAAATAAAGAATTTGACCATTAATTAAAATGAAAAACGTATGAAAATCTGAATTGAGAAATAAGTAAAACAAAAATTGTAACACATTAAGTATAAAAATTACCTAACTGCCTTTTGACGATTTAAAACTTCATTTTCTGAATCGAATATGTAAAGTTGTGAAAATTTAGGTTGTTCTCCATCATTCGGAAGAAGACTACCCATTCGATGATAATTCTGATCCTGAAGCCTAAATACGTAAGAACATTTACCTCTGTGAGAACTTCTGTCAACCTTGCTACCAAGGAACGTAAAAGAAAACATCATATTATATGCTATAATGTAATGCATGAAGTTTTGGCTTTTTAGAGTATGTCCTTTATACAAATTCTGTAATAATGCAGGTGAACAGAGTGAAAATGTTGTTTTCTGACTATATTTATTTCCTCTAAGTGTTTCGTCTTTACACAATAATGCTTGACATTTAGAGCAGACAAAAACAGCATCTCCATGATCTACATAATCTAGAAAATGAACAAAAATTATAAAATGCAAATTTAATAACATAAAAACAAATAGAATCTTGTACCTGTTGAAATTCCAAAAACCTTTCGAACATTAGAATCTGCAAATACATCATTAGCCATATTTAAATCAAATTTAGGTATCTGACTTGTATAGAAATTTTGTTTTCCTTTTCTGAATTTATAACCAATACGATTATCATTTGAACATTCACCTACAACAATAATACATATAAATTTTGTTTTCCTTTTCTAAATTTCGGCATTGTGTTATATTTTGTGGCTTATTGTGTCATATTTCATGATTTATTGTGTGTTTTATCATTCTCACCCTTCTCATTTTTATTACACTGTGTAGGATAACTTGACCCGGTAAAATAAATACATAGCATAAAATCTAATATCAAGCAGGTGAGAATTTTTTTAAAACTAAATCACATATTCAATTACAAACCAGAATAACCACACCATATATTTTAGATTTCAAATTCATTTTCCATCAACAAAAGTTCAAATACAAAGAAGTTATTTTTAAATTTTTTCAATGATTTTCTTTTAGTTTATTCTTGAAGAAGAATCATCTTTCATCACTTAAGGAGCAAATTTTACATTAGAATGACAGGTAAACGGATAATAAGTTATGCATGTTGTCACCTCGTTCTAAATTGCAAAACCTGACCTGTTAAAAACAAACCCTTGGCCCCCAAGTGTCGAAATGTTGCTGTGAACGACACGTTGAAGGAACCTAATAGCTTTTGAAACCAACAATTCAAAAGTATCAAAAGCTAAGGAAACGAAAACATGTAGATTTATATATTATATTATATTATATTATATTATATTATATTATATTATATTATATTATATTATATTATATTATATTATATTATATTATATTATATTATATTAATATAATATAATATAATATAATATAATATAATATAATATAATATAATATAATATAATATAATATAATATAATATAATATTGTGTTAGTTGCATAGTCCAAACATAGTCTAAATGAGAAGCTAGAGGGTTGGCGTGCAGCTTTAGAGGGTAATGGCTTAAGGATTAGCCGTTCTAAGACTGAGTACATGTATTGCGGTTTCAGTGGTGCAAGTAACGATAAAAATACCCAAGTCACGATTGAAGGTCAACTTGTCCCGCAGGCAACTAAGTTCAAGTACTTAGGATCATTTGTTCAGAGGGATGGGGAGCTTGATAGTGATGTCACCCATCGCATACAAGCTGATTAAGGTTAAGGATTATTAGGGAATGTTTGGTTGTATCATAGCCTGGTATAGGCAGTGGCGGATCCAGAAATTTTTTCAATGATGTCACTATTTTAGACATTCTAATTTTGTAGAACTGGACATAAATATTTTCGGGTGGATCGGTTTAACGGTTCGGATCAAGTAAGGTTGATCACATAATAAAAATATTATACAATAATAAAAAAAACATCGTCGTTAAAAATAAAAAAACACATAATATAAATTCGATGGTCTTATGAGCCCCTACGGGGTTGACGTTGCAAAGGTTGGTCGTTTTGTGCGTCTTTAACGCACACGACCAGAGCCATTTCTTCATTTTCGGTCCAGCGAGTCATTTTGAAGGTGCGAGTTTTGTTGATGTTGAACTGTGTTTTCACCACCGTGGTATAATGGTTTATATACAAAAAAATCTCAAACGTATTGCATGTAAAATTCAATATTACGGTTAGATGAAACCGATTTTAATGCACATAATTATTTTTGACCGTGTTGGTAGGACGGTTTATGAGAAATCTAACCGTTTGATGGTAAAACCGTGTGAATTAAAAAAATAAAGATTAAGATTTGAATTTAAATTTAAATAAAAATAAATAGAAAAATGAGTAGAGTGTTGTCTTCAAAAAAGTGTATCGGTAAAGTGACGTGACAGTGCATGATTGGTTGAAATCAGTTAAGTGAAAAGTGAATCCTATAAGCGTCTCTTCCCCCCTAATGAGCTAAATAGTGAAGTGCGCTTGCAACAGGTTATATTTTTATCTACTAAAAAATTAGAGTTTAGCTTATTTAACTGAGATTGGGTTGGGTCTAATGTAGTCACCTTAAAAAAACATTGATGTCACTCGAAAAACTATGTATACATATATATATACAACTGAAAAAAGACTGTTGTCCCGGGACTACGTCCCAAATGATATACCTCCGCCACTGGGTATAGGAGTCCCGACTTTTTCTTAAGTTGGTCGGAGGTCGGTTAGGGTGACTTGTATTTGGGTGTTTTATTTGGTTGTTTTTTGATAACATATGTACCTTTGTTTTACTACGTGACTCTTCCAATGTTTCTCTAAATTTAGCCCTTTAAATTTTTTTTAGTGTTGTTTGCTTTTCGATTATGTGTTGTCGAGCCAGGGGTCTCTCTGGAAGCAATCTCCCTAACTGCAAGGATATGAGTAAGGTTTGCCTACATCTCACCCTCCTCAGACCCTACTTTTAGCTTTGCTAATTATAGGATTTATCGGGTAAGATAGATAGATATTATATTATATTATATTATATTATATTATATTATATTATATTATATTATATTATATTATATTATATTATATTATATTATAACGGTATGTTATTATTACCCATTTATTACAAAACCATATAAAGACAAAAATAAAATTGTAATACAATAGGCATGTAAGAAGTAGATACGAAGCATGTTATTATTGTTATTCAAATATATAAAGACATAACAGCCTTTCTCTTTTTCCTGCAAAAAAGCCACTCACATTTTCCCTCATCAATGGCTGCTCCCCAAACCCCCATAACTCATTGATTCCTCAACAATTCTCTCTTTTCAGAACATAAAGCTAAAAAGAATCAAAATCTTACCTGGGTATGTTCCTGTTTATGCATTTTCATCATCAAAATTTCTGTTTCAGTCAATTTTCCCATGAAAAAGATAATATTTTTAGACTTTTTTTTTTTTTTTGAAGATTTTATGGCTGTTTGTTGAAAGTTAAAATGGTGTCAAGAGAATTATCTAGAATTCTTTTTTATTTTTGGTTACATATTACATATACATACACATACATGTGTAAATATATAAGTTATGTTATACATATGTCTTGTATTATATTGATTTCATAATTTAACAAATACTAGTGCAAATGTGGTTTGAGTTTCAGATATTATTAGCAAAATGGTGCCTAGCAACAATAATATTATTCATGGTGAAGAGGACAGTGTGCCACTGGAAATGAGTGGTGGAGATGATCAAGATGTGGGAGAGGGAGTATTAGGGGCAGATCAGTCAATTTCTGGCTTCAAGCACTTTCTTTGGCATGGTGGGTCTGTTTATGATGCTTGGTTTAGCTGTGCTTCAAATCAGGTTATTTACCTAAATACCCTTTTAATCCCATCAACTATAATTTTTTATTTATTATTTAACTATTTTTGAGAATTTTTTGGTTGAATGACCAATTAAAATCATTTTTTATTTATTATTTAACTATTTTTGAGAATTTTCAATAACAGGAGACTAGACTGGAATAAACTATAAATATTTTTCGTTCAATTGAATTGTTTTTTAATTTTATTTTTTTCAGGTGGCACAAGTGTTGTTGACATTGCCATACTCTTTCTCTCAATTGGGAATGGTTTCAGGAATAATGCTACAAGTGTTCTATGGTCTGCTTGGGAGTTGGACTGCTTATCTCATCAGTGTTTTGTATGTTGAGTATAGAACTAGGAAGGAGAAAGAGAATGTCAGCTTCAAGAATCATGTCATACAGGTTTGACTTTCAATAATAGAAACTTACAAAAAAGAAAAATATAAAAAAATAAAAGAAGAATTTAATGTTGAGTTATCTTTTACTAAAGACTTATATGTACAGTTGTCGGTAGTGACAAGTGAGTGCATTTATCTATGGTGAATATACCAACTAAGAGCATACTATACACTTAATGATAGAAATTGTTAGCAAGCTGTATATTCGAAACCCTGAACCATCTTCTCCTATGTGATTATGATTTATGATAGATTGATATTTGATAGACGTCTTTTCAAAAAGTTATATATTTTACATGATTTTGATAATTCACTATTCATGATATTTCCGACATATTTTCAACTTTCACTTATTTACACTAATCCTGCACTACCACATCACTTCACTTATTTACATCACTGAAACACAGTTTTGAAGACAACACTATCATGAACCATCCAACCCATAAAAAATAAAAAATACCAGCACCGTGGTATAACACCCGTGAAACCTACCAGCAAACCAATACCCGTGTCACCCGAGACAATGTTACCGTGCTGGTAGAGGATCACCGTTTGATGGTAGTGCCCCACCCTTTCTGATAATTAAATGCTTTGCTCACTTTTATCTTCATTGAGAATAATTTTTGTAATTTTAATGGCAAGAATTTGTACAAGTCGATTTAATGCGAACGAATTCTATGTATAATTCATTCACGTAATAATATAATAGTGACTCATGTAACATGACTCGTGCCTAGGTTTTTTCTCTCTTAATCTTGTTTTTTAGAATTTCATATTATTAGGAGAAATAAATTAAAAAAATTAGTAAGAAATAAATAAGTTATTTTTGTCCTTGAAATTAAGAGAGTTAATGATTAGGAACATGCATTTCTTGAATACTTTGTAATCTTGTTGTTTTTTTGTCTAGTCTTGATGCAAAACAAAAGCTTTAATGATCATGTTTGAAAAATGTACCCTTCAAATATAAATACTTACCAACATTACTTTAATATTGATGTTGGAATTTGAAATCATGACACTTTCTTTTGCTTATTTTTTTTATCGGCAAACAAACTTCATTCATTTCACCCAATGTTAAATACAATTGATAGCCTAGCAAGACACTAGACAGAACGATACATCACCAAACTATCACCCAAGTATCAACTATTAGCTATGTTACAGGAACATTAAAAGTACTCCAATTCTCCCAAACTTTCTTTTGCTTATAAATCATGTGAACACATTATGAATATTTAAATGACATGTACATACATACATGCATGATACGCTTATGACCTATGTACATGATATGCATGCATAATGCAATGCAGTGGTTTGAGGTGTTGGATGGTCTATTGGGCCCAAATTGGAAGGCTATTGGGCTTGTCTTCAATTGTACCTTCTTGCTCTTTGGTTCTGTTATACAACTTATAGCTTGTGCAAGGTTAGCATAGTTCCATATTACTAAATTACTCCTCACACTCTACTCATTAAATTATTAATTGGAGCTCTAAAAAGGGGCATTTCTGACTTTTCACAATGTGTGATATGTACAGCAATATTTACTATATAAATGATCATTTGGATAAAAGGACATGGACATACATATTTGGAGCTTGTTGTGCTACAACTGTTTTCATACCTTCATTTCATAACTATAGAATTTGGTCTTTTCTTGGTCTTGCCATGACTACTTACACTGCTTGGTACATTGCCATTGCAGCCTTGATTCATGGCCAGGTACTCGCGAATTCCTTATTGATGTATACATGTAAAGGCGGGTGAGTGGGCAGTTTTGGTAAAACATAAAAACGGGTTTGGATCAAACATGTAATATCTGATACGTATCAAAATGGGTCAGGGTCGTTTCGATCAAAACATGTACTTTTTAATACATATCAAAACGGGTCAGGGCGGGTTGACCCAAAACACTTTTTGTCCATTTCTTTCGTCCTTAGTAAATTTTCAACGTGTCGCATGATTAGAATACTTATATTATTTACATAAAAATTTAGTTTTTAAATAAAAATGATATGAGGTTTTATGCATTAAAGTTACACATAATTTGAAGTTTCAGTTCATTTGACGCGTTTCCTTTTAAGCTATTATGAACAACTTACAAGTTTTACCCGTCATATTTGAAAATCGAAGTCAACCAGTTCGTAAGTAAACGAGTCGAAAATGTGCAAGAAAGGTACATATCTTTTGTGGTTGTGGCTATTATTCTCTTTTGTGTTGTGTAGGATGAAGGAGTGGTTCACTCAGGCCCTAAAAAGATGGTTTTATATTTCACTGGAGCCACAAATATACTATATACTTTTGGTGGACATGCAGTCACAGTGTTAGTACTATATATTCTGATATAAACATCCATTTGAGACATTCATAATGTTAGTCAAGAATAATGATTTTAAGTACATTTGTTTGTTACAGAGAGATAATGCATGCTATGTGGAAGCCTCAAAAGTTCAAATACATTTACTTGTTTGCCACACTTTATGTATTCACTCTAACGATTCCATCGGCTGTTGCAATGTATTGGGCCTTTGGCGATAAACTTCTTAACTACTCAAACGCGTTCTCACTCCTTCCCCGGTCTGGTTTCCGTGATGCAGCAGTTATCCTTATGCTCATACACCAGGTAAACAGTCTTGAGCTCATTTCAATTAGTTTCAAGATTTAACGACTTTATTAACACTTTTTTTTTCCTTGCAGTTTATAACTTTTGGGTTTGCGTGTACCCCGTTGTACTTTGTGTGGGAGAAAGTGGTGGGAATGCATGATACTACGAGCATATATGTAAGGGCCTTGGCACGACTGCCGGTTGTTATACCCATATGGTTCTTGGCCATTATCTTTCCTTTCTTCGGTCCAATCAATTCGGCTGTTGGGGCACTTTTGGTTAGCTTCACTGTCTACATCATTCCTGCTCTTGCCCATATGCTCACTTATTGGAAACCTTCTGCTCGCCAGGTATTCCATCAATATACATTTATGAAGGTGTCGGTTTCAACCCATTCATGGGTAAACGGGTTGATTTGTGAAAACGGGTCAAAGAGGTAACCAGTCAAAAGTTAACTATTAAGGGAATGGATTGAACGGGTCAAAGATGTTGGAAGTCCCGTATATATTCCCTTTATAGTTAAACTTTGGCTCATCTATTTGACCAGTAGTCGTGAATGGTTAAAAATATGTTGAAAGTTTAACTATTGAGACACAAAACTTGTTTTTTGTGTTTAAGAACTCGTTGGTTGGTTGCAGAACGCGGCAGAGAAACCTCCATTTTTCATCCCGAGCTGGACGGCTATGTACATGGTGAACATCTTCATTGTGGTGTGGGTTATGGTGGTGGGATTTGGATTTGGAGGGTGGGCAAGCATGAAAAACTTCATCAAACAAGTCGATACCTTCGGACTCTTTGCCAAATGTTACCAGTGCAAGCCTGCATCGCCACCATCATCGTCACTGCTGCATCACTAAGGTCCGATCAGTTGCAAAAGTATACCGTTTCAAAATAAAAGAGTATGATCTAGTTTAGGTTTTTTATGGATTTTGGCATGATAAGTGATGTTAATCAACTCAAGTCATGATGAAAAAGATATCATAAAGTTTTTTTTTTTTCTTGTCACATTTTATGGATATGTGGCAACATATTTTCAAGATCAAGTGATCTTTAGGAAGAGATATAAAAAGTGACATACATGTAATAAGCACATACGTAGTGGGGCGTGTAAAATGGCCATTTCATGCCCACATTTCACCCGCACATCGCCACCACCTCGTGATCAGGCATGTGAAACGGGACAACATGATTTGCTTCCTGCGATGCAATTGTAGAAATATAGGTAAAGCAGCCGTTAGGCTACCGTTGCCCCCAACCCCCCCCCCCCCCCCCCATTTTTTTTTATTTTCCTCCTATATATAACTCACTCTTTCAACCAAATAATCCACAACTCTCATCATCACATCATACACAAAACCATACAAAAATTCAACTACACTATCTCAAAAAATATATAGATTATAGAATATTATTAATCATTTTCTAGTAGTGACGATAGAACGTCTTTGGTTCGTATGAGATCGCCGATACCATTATATTTGAATTACAACTCATGGTCCAATTTATGCATCCGGTTAGTCAACCTTCACATCCTATCCTGAAAAGAAAACAAGTTAAAAGGGACGGTGAGGCTGCCAACGAGTTGTTAATTCATGATTATTTTTGTGATGAGCGACTCTAAGGTCCTTGTGATTTTAAACATCGCTTTATGATGAGTTAACATTTAGTTTTACGTATAACTAACAATTTGGAACGAGAGTACGATCACTTCAAACAAAGACCCGACGCAAGAGGAAAGGAGGGATTCACGACAATACAAAAGTGTATATATGCGAAGAGTGTTCTAGCATACGGTGTTGCAACCGACGCACGAGATAAGTACCTAAAAATGGCGGAAAAAATAATGACAGACGCCGTGGGCCATTTTGCTAGACGTATTGTTTTCTAGTAACTTATATTTTTTTTGAAACATGTATCTTTTAAAAGTATAATTGAGCTATATATTTTTTGAAACATGTATTTTTTAAAAAAGTTATATTTTTGGAACCATGTATTTTTTCTACATGTATGATTAAGCTATACAACGAACCCTATTTAAGAAAGTAGACATGGAAATATCTACAACGAGTATATGATGGTCAGATTGTCCGATAACTTGGAGAGGTGCACACACTCGCGGGGACCATAAGTGTCCATCACTTGTCCTCCAAGCCGTTGCATTGTACGATTTGTGGATTCGACATTCTTTTTTTTTTCTTTTTTTTTTGTATTTCCGGATCAAACAATGAGCTCAATGTTTTTGAGCAGTCGCCTATCACTGAGGATTGCGTAGTCGGTAATGTTCCAAATAATTATTTTTTTGCTAATTGAAATGAGTACACGCGTGGTTATTTTTTGGCTGACAGTATTTATCTACAATATACGATTGTGGCAAAAAAAAATTTAGTGACCCACTTGACGATAGAATACATCATTTTAAAAAAGTTCAAGAATCGTCTAGAAAAGATATCGAAAAGATTTTCGCTGTTCTCCAACAATGTTAACAGTTTGTAAGCTACCCGTATGGACTGTGGGCAAAGGATAAAATAAGAAATGTTATGCATGGTTGTATCATCTTACATAGTATGATTATGGAAAACGGGGGCAAGGTCATTTGTCAGGATTATATTCCATCGTTAGTGGATGAACAACCACCGCAAGAAAATATGACGCACAATTGATAAAGATAGCGAAGAAGTTGAATATATATATATATATATATATATATATATATATATATATATATATATTGAATTTTAGCGTTGTTCATTTTTTTATATTTTAGGTTTATTATGTAAACCACCTGCTGCAATGTTAAATCAACTTGAGGCATGATGAAAAAGTGTTAACATTTTATGGATATGTTACAACATGTTTTAAGGATCTCATCAGGATTTAAATATTTAATTGAACAATAAATAAAATTTTAAAGATATGGTATAAATTTAATCAAAATGGTGATATGTTAACTTAGATGATAGATGGACGATCATTATTAGCATTATTTTGTCCATTTGTGACATTTGTTGATATTAGACTAAGGGTGGGGATGGGGAAAGAGATATGGAAAGGTGACATGAAGGTTTTCCTCAAGGGGAACACCGCCTCCCTCATTCCCCCTTTGGTGTAAACGGGGAAATCTTCCCCTTCTCCCCGATCATTTTGTCTTTCAAATTAACTTTTTACACATGTGTAAATGAAACAATTTACACATGCATAAACAGTAAATTTACACATGTGTAAAAACAATTTATTTTCGTATACGTTTGAATTTTTATGCCTAAATTGTGTTTTTGAGATTGTATTTTAGTAATAAAGATAAGTGTAAAAAGAAATTTTGAATTTTAATGGTTTTAGATGCCGTTCTCACGGTTCGCACGAAATATAGGTGTTCTCAAATTAACTTTCCCCTATATATATATATATATATATATATATATATATATATATATATATATATATATATATATATATATATATATATATAGGGGAAGGTTCAATTGAGAACTCATAGTTAGGGAGAGAACTCGAGAACTCCTACTTAAATTAAAAAAAAATCATAACTCAAAATTTAAGTCAAAAACCAAAAATCTGGTTCGGAGCTTCTCTTTCCCACGTCATCCCGGTTCAGAAAAAAAAATAAAAAAAATAAAAAATAGGCGACTTCTAATGCACCTGTGTAGTAAATGTCCGGTTAGCTTTAGGGTTTAGTTTTTGGGTTTAGTTTAGCTTTTAGGGTTAGTTTTTTTTAGTTTAGTTTGTAAGGTTTAGGTTTTTGGGGGTGGGGTGGGTAGGGTGGGTTTAGGTTTTTGGGTAGGGGGTTAGGTTTTTTGGTGGGGGTTAGGTTTTTGGTTGTGACGGGTGGGGCTTAGGTTTTTGGTAGGCGGTGGGTGGGGTGGGTTTAGGTTTTTGGGTGGGGGGTGGATGGGTGGTTTAGGTTTTTGGGTAAGCGATTTAGGTTTTTTAGTGAGGGTGGGGGTGGGTGGGGTGGAATTAGGTTTTTGGGTGGGGGTAAGTTGGGGGTAGGTGGTTTAGGCTTTTGGGTTATACTACACATGTGCAGTAGCATTTTTTAGGTGTGTTTTTTTTATTATTTTTATTTTTTTTTATTTTTTTTCCGAACGGGTATGACGTGAGAAAGAGAAGCTCCGAACTAGTTTTCTATTTTTTTACTTAAATTTTGAGTTATGATTTTTTTATTATATTTTTTTGTATTTAATTAGGAGTTCTCGAGTTCTCTCAATAAAATGAGTTCTCTATTGAACCATCCCCTATATATAAACACACGTTTAGTTTGGTGTAAAACCGAGATATTTCATGAAACGTGTGAGAGGAGTTAAGAAATCACATTAGACATCATGTTCGCTTATCTCTTGATAGGACTACAAACGTTTGTGTGACGAGGCTAGAGAAACTCTTGGATTTGAAGGTTATATGTGGTCTCTCTTTGTTATGTATTTCTTATTAGCATTTTTAGATATGAAGTTATGGTAAAAAAGATTCCAAGATGCTACACTGATCATCCATGTTTATTAATGTGTGGTGATGTGAAATTCTTTGTGTGGTGTGTCATTGGAAAACAAAGTAAATGTCATTTATTTGATCATATGTTGACTATAAGTAATTTGATCTTTTTTTAACGAGCAACAAAATTTTATTCAATCACCCAAGCTAGCGGGGTACTAGCAAAACACTCAGTACAATAACATACATTATAAGCCACCAAGAACTAAACTACAAAACGTACAGTAACAAACATTTACCACCCAACACTTCATAAATAAAAACCGCCCCATTTATTCCAGTCCAGACCACTTTGCTTCGCTCTCGCCTTGACCCAAAAAATAACTTCTAGCTTTGATTTCACCCATCAAATTGAGTACAGAGCACTGTTTTTGGCTGAAAACGACTTCGTTTCGGCTTCTCCAAATACACCAAATGGTTGTTAAGCACACCGCATAAAACGCCATTTTTCTTTCTTTAGCCCTCCCAATATAGTTGTGTAATAATAATAGATCCCGGAACTGAAACGCATATACTTTGCTCACCTTGCACCATTTGAGAAACTTGGTTCCAAAACGATTGCTCCATATGACACGACACAAACAAGTGTTTGATAGATTCCGGTTGTTCACCACACATCGGACATAAGTTGGATCCAACATTAATATTGCGCCGAATAAGGGCTGTTTTTGTAGGCAGTCTTCCCAGATTTGCTCTCCAGGCCAATATCCAAACTTTCCTGGGGATCCACGCATTCTTTTGAACCACAAACCCAGCAACAGATAAGCGGCTCTCCTGCAGCTTCCTTTTTACCTCTGTTGTGCTGAAGTCGACAGTTTCACCCAACCCAATAACCCACCTGTCCCTCCCATTTTGCAGCAACGGAACAATATCCAACCCAATTAATTCGCCCAATTCATTTGCAGCAGCGTTTCCTAACACCAAAGATAACCAATCCCAAGCCCAACCCGACCCCATTGTGTTCACCCGGTCCGCCACAGAAGCGAACTTATTACGTTCAGCAGCGAATAAATCTGGAAACCGAGCAGCCAGAGGAACCTCCAGCGCCCAAGCATCCAACCAAAACAGAGTGCCCAACACATTCCCCACCATCCCTTTTATTGCACGCTCAACGTCAACCCCGCTTTCTTTAATCTTTTGCATCGCCCCTACAATATTCTTCCAAGGTCCCGGAGCCGACAACCTCATTGGAATCGAGTTCCAATCTCTAGACGTATGATGTATAGCCCAAATCATTTTCCTCCATAGCCCGTCCTGATCTGTAACATTACGCATTCATACTTGTACGTTACGCTTTCTATGAATAAAACGTCAAGTTTTCATCATTATTCGTCTTTTAAAAATATTATTGCGACGCATTTGGAACCCTAATACTATATTACTTATATATAATATACATATATATATATATATATATATATAGATTAATTGTCAAAAAATAAAGGGCTTGGGCCGGGAATCGAACCTGCGCCCAAGCCGGGTCAACCAACACAGCAGCTCTACCAGCTGATCTACTCAACATCTTTGTTAAAACTCCTGCACGTTTAAACTTTATAATGACGCGATATATCAACAGTTGACTTAGAAAGTCAACTGTGACACCAATCTTCCATAATTAACCAATTCAGACGCGTATAAATCCAGATTTGGAATGATTGGTGATTAATTTGTTGATTACGCGTCCCTTATACGCTGTTTAATGGTCAAACATGCCAAATTTTTATGATTTACGCGTCATCACCATGATTGCAAGTCAACTTACCCAATTCGTCAATCCAAACCCTCACCCTATAAATTGAACCTCCCACAGCACTCTACACTCGCCGATAATCCTCTCTACACCTTCAATTTCTGCTTCAAATCTTTCTTTCTAAGTTTCTTGATCGAGTTGACTTTTTCTGTTGACCGAAGCAATTCACACGATTCGTGTTTGTAAGTTACCTTTTTCTTGTGGGTTTTATTCATCGGCATACACAAAACAATAACCCTTTGATTAATTGGGTTATTGTTGTGTAAATCAAACTATTGTAAATACTAGGGCACGATCGTATGAATTGGGGAAGAACACGTTTCAGAACAAGGTTATTTATTTTAAACAAACACAAACCCAACACAACCACTGATCTAGATCAAGTGGTTGTGTCTGGTACTTGTTAATCAAGAACACGCGGGTTCGAGTCCCATATAAAACGTTTTTTTTATCATTTCTTTTAAAAAGAATATAAATCAGATTTCCCTTATATTATATAATTAAATTAATCAAAGATTAATCGTTCTTAGGGTCCAAACCAGTTGGTCTGGGCTTGTGATTTAAAACACACGAACCGGCCAAGGGTCCGGGTTCGATCCATGGCATCAACAAACATTTTTTTTATTTAATTATATATATATATATATATATATATATTCCTTTGTATTTTTAAAATTCATTTTAAAATACTAAAACTCTTTTATAAATTCTACAAAAATTATTTTATGTTATTCTAGTAGAAAAGTTTAACATACAATTTTTAGTTTTCCAAAAATTATTTATTTAATATATATAATAAATAATTCAAGTTTATTCTATTTTATTTATAAAATTCTATAAAAATATCAAAACAATTATATAAATTTCCACAAAAATTATTCTGAGTTTATATAACATTAAACTTTTCTGAAATGATTTTTATTTCTGAAAAATCATTTATTTAATATTTTTAATCAATTTTTGTTAGTTTTAATAATAAATAAATCATAATAAATTCATTTTTCAATATTTTTGCACCAAAATTTTAAATAAATTATTTCTATTTATTTGGAACAGAAATACAATTTTTAATTTAATAATTCTTTAATTTTAGTATTTTTAAATATTAAAGTTATATTTTGACAATTGGAAATAAATAGATTTAATATTCTATTTTTAAGAAAATAATTTTATAAAAATTATTTTTATACTTAAAACTTTATATTGTGACCATCCTTAATTTAAAATTTACAAAAAGAATCTTGTTCATTTATTTATCAAATTTCCCTTATTTATTAAATATTTTATTTATTAATCAAACGAGCACTTATCCCCAATTCGAAACCCTAGAAAATATTTGTAGACTAGAAAGACTTAGACATATTTATTACCTTAATTATAGGGTAATACTTGGCATCGTTGGGCAACACATATTCTATTTTTCATGAGACATAACATTTTGCTAAGGTGAGTTTTACATAGCCCCTTTTCTATTTCACTATTTTTGGGGTGAAACATGTTACAACATTCTATATACAATTCAATCATAAAGTGTCTATGTGTTTTTCTATGTTGCAATATGTCTTAAACATGACTAGGGTAAGCACAATATTCTAGCATAATCATTAACATTGATCAGCCGACGGTATACAATGATAGATCTATTGGACTGACAATCCCACCCGGATACGTGCCTCCTACATAGGTAGCGTGGGTGATTGTTATCGCATAACATAATCGAGTGAACCATGAGCGTATGGGATGGACGACAATATTCTAGTCACAAGGGTTGATTATGCACTCGATTTACTTCTAGTATGTTTTCACATATGGACTAGACTTGCCATGACACTTGAATTGTACAAGCTTTATTCGATTATCAAAACCTATGTAATTCTCACCAACTTTTGTTGACCCAAAAATATTTTCAAAATTAACATGTTTCAGGTAACAACGAAGCTGAGACTTAGAGTATACATGAGGAATACTATGAAGTTTATTTTGAAGTTATTTGAAGTTATTGCTTTATTTGATATCATGTATTTGGGATTCTAGACATCATTTCAGTTTTTATATTCATGTTATGAATAAATTATATAAAATTTCAATTTATACCATGTGCTACTGAAACAATCATCAATACGTGACATCCCGATGTTTCCGCCATCGGTTGGGGTGTTACATGATCCACCTTGAATCGCCACCACCACTTCGCTAGCATAGACAAGTTCGCATCCCTTAATGACCCAAAGCCGAGGCCACCCGCATCCGTAGCACTAATAACATTATCCCAAGCAACCCAATTCATCCGTGCCTTACCTTCCGACCCGCCCCAAAAGAAAACCATCCTCAACCTATCCAGATCTTCCAATACTTTAACCGGCGCCTTGTATAATGAAAAGAAGTACGTTGGAAGTGAGTTAAGTACCGATTTAATAAGGATCACCCGACCACTGAATGAAAAATTTTTAGCCATCCATATCGAGAGTCTATTACGAAAAGCTTCCACTACCGGTTCCCAATGTTTTACAAGGTTCATGATTTCTCCTACAACCAAACCTAAATACTTTAATGGAAGTTTTCCCAGGGTGCACTTAAGTACTTCAGCCATGTTCTGACCCACCGCATCATCCACACCTACCCCTATAATGCTACATTTTCCTAAGTTAACTTTCAGCCCGGATACTAGGTTGAAACACCTATGTATTCTCTTTAGATTCATCGCATTTTCTACGGACCATTCGCGGACGAAAACGACGTCATCCGCATATAACAAGTGAGATAACATCAAATTCCCATTCTCACATACCAATCCCCTAAACAAACCCACCTAACAATTGTTTATTCAAATATATATTAAGGTGCTAAGAAGTGTCAATTTAACAACTATATATCGTATGATTTCATATGCATACGATGAACAATTTAATAAAAATGATTCTGGATCAAACAATAACCTCAATGTTTTTGAGCAGTCGCCTACAATTGAGGATTGCATAGTCGGTAACGTACCAAACACTTCCTTTTTTTGCTAATTGAAATGAGTACCCGCATGGTAATTTTTTTTTTCTGACGGTATTTATCCACAATATACGATTGTGGCAAAAAAAAAATTTAGAGAACCGCTTGACAATAGAAGAGATCATTTTAAAGAAGTTCAAGTATCATCTAGAAAAGACATCGAAATGATTTCCGCTATTCTCCAACAACGATAACAGTTTGTATGCTACCCGTATAGACTCTGGGCAAAGGATAAAATAAGAAATGTTATGCATGGTTGTATCATCTTACATAGTATGATTATGGAGAACAGGGGCAAGGTCATTTGTCAGGATTATAGTCCATCGTTAGTGGATGAACAACAACCTCAAGAAACTATAACGCACAATTAATAAACATGGCGAAGACGTTGAATATATATATATATATATATATATATATATATATGGTAAGGATAATGTGGAAACCCACTCTTATAGTGAAAACTCTGAAAACTCTGACTTCCCAATTTTTTTATTTTTTTTTTGAAAAAATTAGGGCATGTAATATACATGATTTTAAGCATTTTGGGCCAAAAAATCAAAAAAGGGTCGAGCACTTTTTTTAAAAAATAAATAAATAAAATTTCGAATAACACATGTTAAGCCAAACTAACACGTGTTGCCCATTTTTTTACCCGAATACGGTTTTTATTTTTTTTTAAAAGATGGCTCGGCGCTTTTTCATTTTTTTTTTGGTCCAAAATGCTTAAAATCATGTATGTTACATACCCTAAAATTTTCATAAAAAAAAGTCGGGAAGTTAGAGTTTGATAGAGTTTCTAAGGTTTTCACTATAACAAGGGTTATGAAAAGAAAACTTCGTCCTTAAACTATGTTTGAAAACCAAATTAGTTTTAATTTATAATTATTTGGCCCACTATGATAACACCACATGCACTTATATCTTAAATTCTATTATCATTTGTTATTTACATGACTTCTGATTAAATTTTAGTTATGTTGCTTCTCTTCTTCGACCTTTTGCATTTGGGACCCATGAATAGTAATAAGAAGTCCACTAAGAATCTTATACGTGAGAACAAAAGTTGTTTTTTTTCCTTTTTAACAGTAAATGACTCATTCAATTTAAATAATTAATCTTGCATTCTTTAACTTTATTAAATAATAAACACGGTTTATGCAGGAGTTATATATTTTGGCGGTACTCGCGCGTTGCGGTGGGACGTGATTTATACATGCATGTTGCCATGGATACACTATCACTATACTGGTACAGAAACGGTACAATTACCGAAAGTACCAGCCCTGAAACGACAAGAATTGGTAATAGGTAACGATACCAAAAATGATCGGTACAATAGCGCTTTGGTGTGGATATTAAGACAGTGATGGTTCGGTTCTCGACAATAAAGAAAAATATCACTTAAACCGGTACGAAAGTACCGGTTTAGTACGAGTACTCAGTAGTCCGGTACCAAATGCTCATCCCTAAAAAGAAAAAAAAAACGGTACCAAACACTAAATAAAAAATGGTTTGCCAAAAAAAGGTTTTTAAAATATCGGTGCATATTAGCAAATACAGGGCGTTGCACAATGGTAGAGAAGGGTGGTGCACGTTAGAAGGTTGACAATATCAAAATGAAGTTCACGTGAATAGATAAGGGTAGGTCAAGTTATCATGATTTGTGTAACTTTTATATATATATATATATATATACACACACACACATGTTTTGTTTGGTGTAAAAACGAGATATTTTGTGAAAAGTGTGAGAAGGGTTAAGAAATGACATGTAAACATTATGTTCGTTTATCTCTTGATAGGACTACAAACGTTTGGATAGCGAGGCTAGAGAAACTCTTGGATTTGAGGGTTATATGTGGTCTCTCTTTGTTATGTATTTCTTATTAGCATTTTTAGGTATGAAGTTATGTAAAAAGAGATTCCAAGATGCTACACTAGATCAACAATGTTATTTATGTGTGGTGATGTGAAATTCTTGATCATATGTGTGTTGCATAATAGGAAAACAAAGTAAATGTAATTTATTTGATCATATGTTAGACTATAAGTAATTTAATCTAACAATTGTTTATTCAATTTCAAATATATTTTAAGGTGTCAAAAAGTGTCAATTTAAGAACTATATATCGTAGGATTCCATAAGCGTATGATGAATAATTTAATAAAAATGATTCTAGATCAAACAATAACATCAATGTTTTTGAGCAGTCGCCTATCACTGAGGATTGCATAGTCGGTAACATACCAAACACTACTTTTTTTTTCCTAATTGAAATGAGTATCCGCATGGTTATCTTTTGGCTGATGGTATTTATCCACAATATACGATTGTGGCAAAAAAATTTAGAGACCAGCTTGACGATAGAAGGGATCATTTTAAAAGAGTTCAAGAATCGTCTAGAAAAGACATCGAAAAGGTTTACACTATTCTCCTACAACGTTAACAGTTTGTATGCTACCCGTATGGACTCTGGGCAAATGCTAAAATAAGAAATGTTATGCATGGTTGTATCATCTTACATAGTATGATTATGGAGAACGGGAGCAAGGTCATTTGTTAGGATTATAGTCCAGCGTTAGTGGATGAACAACAACCGCAAGAAACTATGATGCAAAATTGATAAAGACGGCGAATACGTTGAATAATTTGTTTTTTTTTTTTTTTTTTTTGAATTTTAGAGTTGTTCATTTTTTTAAATTTTCGGTTAATTACGCAAACCATCAGCTTAAATGTTAAATCAACTTGAGGCATGATGATAAAGTGTTATAGACACATTTTATGGATATGATACAACATGTTTTTAAGGATCTCATCAGGATTTAAATATTTAATCAAATAAAAATAAATAAAATCTTAAAGATATGGTATAGATTTAATTAAAATGGTGACATGTTAACTTAGATGTTAGATGGGCGGTCATTTACTAGCATTATTTTGTCCTTTTGTGACATTTGTTGATATTATATTTGATGGTAGTGTAAGAAGTAATTTTCATGGTTATACAAAAAGCAAGTGGCCTAGTGGTAAAAGAGCCGGTTCTCTCTTTGGGGGAGCCGGGTTCGATTCTCACGGGAGGCATGTGATGGATACCCCCACCCTTGTGGTGGGGTAGGTGGTTGGGAAGTGATGGAGAGACCCTTGACCCTTGTGGTCATGGGTTCGACTCCTGATCCCTCCAGGTTTTACCGGTTCACTACCGTCGTGCCTTCGGGCGGGTTTGTGGGCCGGGTTTTCCCTGGAACAGGAGACGGGTGGGCCGAAGGGCTCTGTCCGTACGGACTAGAGGCCGTCTGGGGCCCCTTTCGGCTATTGGAGGCCGCGTACAGAGTACTCGGCAATACTTTAGTTGATCGTTCAAAAAAAAATACAAAAAGCAAACTTCGTCCTTAAACTATGTTTGAAAACCAGATTAGTTTTAATTTATAATGATTTGGCCCACTATGATAACACCACATGCACTTACATCTTAAATTCTATCATCATTTGCTATTTACATGACTTCTAATTAAATTTTGGTTATGTTGCTTCTCTTCTTCGACCTTTTGCAATTGTGACCCGTGAATAGTAATAACAAGTCCACTAAGAATCTTATACGTGAGAACAAAAGTTCTTTTTCTTTTTTAACATTTCATGACCCCTTCAATTTAAATTATTTAAATAATAACTTGCATTCTTTAACTTTATAAAAATAATAAACACGGTTTGTGCAGGAATTACATATTTTGGCGGCACATCAAGGACAAAAAATAATATCTAAACGATGGAATCCAAGACTAATATTAGTCGCAAAATCCGTCGCTAATTTACGACGTCCTTTTTCTATTGCAAATGATAGTCTCTTTTGGCCCTATTTTTTGTAGTATTTAAACCCATTGCCTTTACTTTTAAGAGGATTCAAGTGACAAGTTGTAACATATTAGTGAGCTGCCCGAGCGTTGCAGCATGTCACACCCTCAAAATCCACTTGCGGAGTTTTACCGCGAGGCGCATGACAAACCAGGATCCAAACCAACGATCACAATAAACAAGTCTAAATGTAATTAATGCAATACCAAAACATAATTTTAAAATCCCGTTTACAGCGGAAGCTTATTCAAAATAAAGTTCAACATAATTAACCAAAGTTCAATGTTTATGAAATCATGCAACTCTATCTAGACGCCGTGCAGACGCGTGCGCCCTAGTTCCATGTGCTACCTTAGCGACCTGAGAAAACATGTAAAAGTTTACGTCAGCACAAAAATGCTGGTGAGTTTACAGGTTTGCAGTTCAAGTACCAAGTCCACCTGTCCATACTATAATAAATAGAAAACCAGTATACGCTAGCTAGGCGTACGTTTTGTTACTACCACGATTGGAAAACCATTACTAACACGTATACCAGTTTTGTGCCCGAATAGTTCCAAATGTTCCTGTTGTTCCTGTTTGAGACAATATGCACTCGCCCGGCCCTCCAAGCCGACGAGCGGGGTTGGTCACTCCCAATAGCGCTATTCACATTTCCCCGTTGTGCAAACCCGCACATTCATGGTTCCCCCCGGGACTTCCAAAGATCGTGTAGTATACGTTAGAACCCATAGTATGACAGAATTTACCAAACAGTTTTAACACATGTTTTCTCCCCCGAAAGTATAAAACCAGTTTAAAAGAGGGGCCGTAAACTCACCTTAAGTTCCTTTACTCCTAATCCCGAGTAAAATCAGCTGCTATGTTAGTCCCGTACAGTGGCGACCTAACATATGACAGTTACAAGTACTTAGACTAATAACCCGCAGGTTAACTAGTCCCTAGATGTCCAGACCATAACCAAGTTCGTTTGAAAACACCGTGACTGTTTAACTGACCCAATTGACAAGACTCGACATCCCATTGGTGACCCGAGACTCCCGTGTTATGTTTACGCTCCAAAACATACATTAACGCATCTACACTTAACATACGTTAACACACTCAACAAGTTATAGCACATAGTTCACGTATCACCGAATTACATCCAAATATATGTTACCAAGTTATTAGACATGTTACTGGGTTCCTAGCATGTTTCTACATGTGAAATCGGGTCTCGGAATGCTAATTTATACTTACAGCAGCAGTACACGCGATTAGGAAAAGTCAACTAGCATTTAGGTTGGTCAACTAGCAATTAGGAATCCTAATCGCCTCTATTATAGGCGATTGGGGCTATACCATATGTTATTATTAGCAATTAGGGCTAATCACGTGAACTTACATGCAATTGGGGCTAATCACGTGAACTTACATGCAATTGGGGCTAATCACGTGACATTATATGCGATTGGGGCTAATCACGTGACATTATATGCGATTGGGGCTAATCACATGCCATTATTGGCGATTAGCTCCCCAATCTCATGAATTATAGGCGATTAGCCTTGCTAATCGCCTGTAACCATGCTGTTCCGGTTTTTCGCGCGTTTAACACCCCAGATCAGATCCAGAACGTGTGTAACTACCCAATATCATCCCAAACACTATCCTAAACATGTTTAACCCAAAACCCTTCGTTCAACCTCGTATTATCAGTCCCGCATGCAACCAAATCAATCCAAACACTATACACATAGCATGCAACATCAATTAACGCATGTAAGCATAACCCTATTATCCGATTACTGAGGTTCCTATCATCATACTAACAATATTACCTCTGACCTAGCATGATAACACATCAAAACATCATCAAGATCCATAAAAATCCTATCTTTCTAATCATACATACCCATAACGCATGTTAATTAGTTATAATCCGATTAACAACCTTTATTGACGATTTTCAGAAAGCCTTTTTGTTTATGAACAGGTCTGGACCATTAGGGATTGATTAAAAACATTTACAAAGTGTTATGGATAAGAATCAAACCTTAGAATTGTAAAAGATTGATGGTTAGACCTTGAAACCTTGTGTTTTTGATCAAAATCGCCTTCCAGAGGTTGTTTAGGTGTGTGGGGCGGTTATGGGACGACTAGGGTTGATATTAGGGAGTTTAGGAGGTTAAGTGTTCTATTTATAGGCGTTTCTAGTCGTTCCAGCACGTTACACGCGATTGTGCAGCAGTTCATGCGATTAGGGCTGCTAATCGCATGAAGTACATGTGATTGGGCCTAATCGCCCAAACTAACACACGATTGGGGGCCTAATCGCCCCTAATGATGCCCACTCGCCTCCCTTATAGGCGATTAGGCCTCCCTAATCGCCTATAGGGGCTGGTTTGGTGCGTTTTGCGCGTTAAACCCCGTTTTAACGTATGTTAACACATATTAACATACCGACAAGTCATATAATGATTGTAAACACATAACACAAGTAAATACACATATTTACACTCGTTCACCAATTCCCGGGACTCGAGACTCGTACGTTCCGTATGCTCTGACGATCCTACAAATCGTCACCGTTTGGACACTTGGTTAAGGACTGACATCTAACGAACCTCTAGACCAACATCCAATGATCTTCTAGACTAACCAGTAGTTCCCGAACCATAACCCGACCTAACTAACCCAGTTAAGTACCGTATACGCGTGACTCGCTAAGGTAGACTTTCATCTAGACCATGTTGTTAACCCGAATTTGCCG
This sequence comes from Ambrosia trifida, assembly GCA_028751855.1. Taxonomy (NCBI): domain Eukaryota; kingdom Viridiplantae; phylum Streptophyta; class Magnoliopsida; order Asterales; family Asteraceae; genus Ambrosia; species Ambrosia trifida. The sequence goes on from CM054127.1 coordinate 1,702,590, forward strand.
GGTGTCACACAGCATGAGCACAACATTTACTAAAAACGAAGCAACAACAAAAATAAATATGTGATGATAAATGCAAACAAGGGCAGGGCACATATCATATGGTCTTGTTGCCTCTTACATGAGACAAAGAATGACATCATTAGACTCATGATGAAGTGTTGGCATGATAACCAAGCTTTGATATGAGTGTAAGTTTTGATTAACATATAGCAGTGTAAGGTTGGAAAAAGAGAAGTTTTGCCATCCCATATTATTGTTTTTTTAAATTTTGTGGGTATCCCTAAATGATTTATAATATAGTATAGATATAGATATAGATGAAAGGATATAAGGAATTCTCTGTCTAAATGTACAAGTATTATCCACGTCGGTTGAAGAGAAAATTTTAACAATTGTATATTCCACAAGTAAGGGGAAATTTAAACTATTGTATCTTCCTCATCTTTAGTTACTATTAAAGATTTATTCTTTTTTGTTTTGAATTTTATTGTTTAAGTTTAAAATTATTCAACTTAAACTACTGACTCATTTATTACGAATTTATTTTTTATTTAATTTTTGCACTTTTTACTTTAACTCTCATGTTTATAAAAAATAAACATAGTTTATTCATTGTTTTACTCTATAAATACGTAGTAAGCTTCCATCATTCCATGCTATATTTATGTCTCAATTTATAGAAATTTTTTAGGTTCAAAATTATTCAACTTAAACTACCGGCTCGATTGTTACGAATTATTTTCATTATATTTTTACATTTTTTATTTTAACTCTCATGTTTACAAAATATAAACATAGTTCATTCATTGTTTTACTCTACAAGTACGTAATAAGCTTCCATCATTTCATGCCATGTTTATTTCTCATTTTATTATAAAAAGTCAAATGGCATCGCCGGTTTAAATAATTAAAAATAAATGACATTGATTAATCGGTCCATATGTAAGTCGTTGTCCACAATATATGACATGTAATTAATGAGTATCTTCTGTAAACCAACAACCAGTTGTGTATATCACTATATAATCGTAAGATGTTATATATTGTATTCAGATCATACGAATACTTTGTGGTTTTTAATTGCAATTTTTTTTTTCATAACCCTTAAGAGTTTTCTATACATTAACCCATGAGTAAGGCCATAATATGGTCATGTTTGTAAAGGATCGTTTTTATGAAAAACATACAATGTATCACACGAGTAGAACAATTCAGGTGCGGAATCCCTAAATTGTATGCAATATGATACTCAATCAATCAGGCACAAAGAAATCCATGTTAATCATCATTATCATTAATGATCAAAGTTGTTTATACGTTAAAGACCTGATTACAATGATAAAACACACACTCTAGACGTTCTTGACATTTCCTGGAAACACACACTAAACTCACAAACAGATGACACAACTGATAATCTCTCAAACAAACATAAACTATATATAGACCTACACGTTCGACCCATATATAGGTCGAATGAACACGTTCGACCCATATATAGGTCGAATGAACACGTTCGACCTCTACAGAGCTCGAACCAATCATATATAAACTACAAAACTTCATTCGACCTTCTGTAAACCTCATTCGACCTCTCGACAAGTCGAATGTATCTTCATTCTTCAATCTTCAATGCAAAAACGCCTAATATTATTGAATCCAAATTGATAGCCACACATAGTGTATCAACAAACTCCCCCTTGGCTATTGCTTGGATTGTTGTCTTTCATAATCGAGCGTCTTGTTCATCAACTTGATTCTCAAGGTCTTCTTTTGCTTTTTAGTCATTTCCGGTTCAAGTTGTCGTTTCTGCGAACCTTCTTTTGTCACTTCTTTAATCTTCACATACTTGCCAAGAAACTTGTTGTATTTATATCTAGCATTTACATCATAAGAAATACAAAAACATATCACTCTGTAGAACTTCATTGCTTGTTCTACATCATGAACTTCAAAATGGATTGGGTTGAAATATAGCATGCTAATGTCATCAGCTGAACAGTTAATTAACCACATCGGGTCAAAAACTCTTATCTTCTTGAACATCATCTTTGGATCTTTATCTCTCAGCACGATTACTGCTTTTGTTGTCTTCCAATCATAGTACCAGAAATGAAAATCTTTATGAAAATTCTGTTGGATCGGCATCGAAGGAATTCTTTTCATCACAACTGGAGGTTTATATTTCAGAGTCACTTTGTTTAGGATATTGAGGCCTAAACAAATTCCATTTCGTTCTGCTCTCCCAACTCATCTTATCAGCAAAATAACCTACTACATCGTTATTCACAGAAGCTCCACCCATAGTGTGTCTACAAACATCCCTCACAGCCCAATATGGAAGTGTTTTAATATCATGGAATCTGTAAAAGTACAGAATTCCCTTTTCCCATTTTGCCCCTATACATCTCAGTTGTGAAAAATATTTCCAACCTAAAGCTCTTCCTTTAAAAACTTGATTGTGGAGTTTGTAGAAAGCACCCTGAACTCCTGCTACTGGTCTGTTTGCTTCTTTTTCTTTCAACTTTCTCAGTAACTCTTTCAGTTTTCAGACTGTTTGTAAGGTTGTTTCTTATAATCATCCTTACCAAACACTTCTTCCAACACTTTCTTTCCTTTCTCTTTTTCCAATTTCTCAGCTTCATTCAAGCTCTCTTCATTTATCTCAGGAATCACCACATTCTTCGTCTTCATTGGATAATATTCTGGATATTCTTCATGAGAAATATCCTCCATCTCAATATCTTCAAATACTGGCAAATCTTGATCATCCGAATGTGTTCCAACTTCCTTCCATAACTGGTATGTCTGGAATCCGTTGATCATTCATTATGTCTTCCAGAGATTTCCCAATCTGCTTTGCTAGTCTTTCAAGTACTTTATTTGACATAGCAGCAGATAATTGACCATCCTCAAGATCAGGATCTTGATAATCTATCAAATACTTCATATCTTCACCTTCAAAAATCTCAGGAAATCTACCCGTTAACTCTATTGTCCAGACATTTCTTTCAAGCATTTGTCTGTACAAGCTCTTGTCTTCATCAATCAAAGCACGAATCTTTTAAGTCCAGAAGATAGAATGATCTTCATCAACTGTTTCTCCACTTTTCTTTTGTTTAGAACTAGATTCGCCTTTGCTTTTCTATGATTCTCTTTTCTTGAATCTGAATTGACTTGTATCATCATCATCATTGTCATCAAAATCTTTATCATTTGAATTTTTATCTTTCTTTGAACTCTTACCTCCTGCATTATCATCATCATCACCTGAATCATCACTTTCATCATCATCATTAGAAACCTCATCATCTGAATCATCATAATCAACCTGTTCTTCTTCTTTCTCTTCATCTTCTTTGTAACATCACACAATTTTTATATATATATATATATATATATATATATAGAACTCCCTCGTTTATTTATCCGATTCATGTTTACATTATCTTTCCTAACACTTAAGTTTAGTGTTTTGCTAGATTCTTATTCTCCTTGCTATTTCAGTCGAATCTAATCCAACCCTTAAAACTCACACATATCAAACCTTTTATCCAAATTATTCGAAACAGATTATTCTATTACCTATAAATTCATGTCGTGCCTTAACCCAAATTTTCCAAACCCCAGTTGACTTAATTTCTACCTAATCATCCTCAACCTTGTGTTTTTAATAAACTTCTAGACGAAGTTCCTAAAAGTAGGGAAGACTGTAACATCACACAATTATATATATATATATAGAACTCTCTCGTTTATTCATCCGATTCATGTTTACATTATCTTTCCCATCCATTTTATTAATTTTTTTGTTTAAATAATGACTTATAATCAATATTAAATTGGATTTTATTAAAAATTCTAATTTAAAAACGTTAAAAAAATGTTTGCCTGAGCCAGGATTCGAACCCGAGTCCCTGGCTGGCTAAACCTTAACCACACCACACAAACCACTACACCATTTGTGTTTTGTGATGTTAATTAAAACCAATTAAACTTAAACCCTTTCAAGGTCCCTTAGTCAAACTTGAAAAGTCAAACGTAGTCTCTTAGTCAAGTCAAGTCAAAGTGTTAGTAAATATGGTCTCCTAGTCAAGTCAAAGTGTTAGTAAATATGGTCTTCTAGTCAAGTCAAAGTTATTCCTAAATTCTAGCCTAGTCAAAGTAGTCCCTAATTACAAGTACAATTTCTACACTATAAATACAATAGCCTACCATTCAACTCTTTATAACATTTAATAAAAAAAAAACATTATTATCCCATCTCCCACATACTAAAGTTTTCATCCATCATTATCTCCTCTAGCTAGTTCTGAGTTTTCCAAGGCATTATTACTAAGTGTTTGCACGCTCAAAAAAACTGATATATCTGGAATCCGTTGATAGTGTTCCAGCTTCCTTCCTTAACTGGTATGTCTGGAATCCGTTGATCATTCATTATGTCTTCCAGAGATTTCCCAATATGCTTTGCTAGTCTTTCAAGTACTTTATTTGACATAGCAGCAGATAATTGACCATCCTCAAGATCAGGATCTTGATAATCTATCAAATACTTCATATCTTCACCTTCAAAAATCTCAGGAAATCTACCCGTTAACTCTATTGTCCAGACATTTCTTTCAAGCATTTGTCTGTACAAGCTCTTGTCTTCATCAGTCAAAGCACGAATCTTTTAAGTCCAGAAGATAGAATGATCTTCATCAAATGTTTCTCCACTTTTCTTTTGTTTAGAACTAGATTCGCCTTTGCTTTTCTCTGATTCTCTTTTCTTGAATCTGAATTGACTTGTATCATCATCATCATTGTCATCAAAATCCTTATCATTTGAATTTTTATCTTTCTTGGAACTCTTACCTCCTGCATTATCATCATCATCACCTGAATCATCACTTTCATCATCATCATTAGAACCCTCATCATCTGAATCATCATAATCAACCTGTTCTTCTTCTTTCTCTTCATCTTCTTTGTAACATCACACAATTTATATATATATATATATATATATATATATAGAACTCCCTCGTTTATTTATCCGATTCATGTTTACATTATCTTTCCTAACACTTAAGTTTAGTGTTTTGCTAGATTCTTATTCTCCTTGCTATTTCAGTCGAACCTAATCCAACCCTTAAAACTCACACATATCAAACCTTTTATCCAAATTATTCGAAACAGATTATTCTATTACCTATAAATTCATGTCGTGCCTTAACCCAAATTTTCCAAACCCCAGTTGACTTAATTTCTACCTAATCATCCTCAACCTTGTGTTTTTAATAAACTTCGAGACGAAGTTCCTAAAAGTAGGGAAGACTGTAACATCACACAATTTTATATATATATATATATATATATAGAACTCCCTCGTTTATTCATCCGATTCATGTTTACATTATCATTCCCATCCATTTTATTAATTTTTTTGTTTAAATAATGACTTATAATCAATATTAAATTGGATTTTATTAAAAATTCTAATTTAAAAACGTTAAAAAAATGTTTGCCTGAGCCAGGATTCGAACCCGAGTCCCTGGCGGGCTAAACCTTAACCACACCACACAAACCACTACACCATTTGGTGTTTTGTGATGTTAATTAAAACCAATTAAACTTAAACCCTTTCAAGGTCCCTTAGTCAAACCTGAAAAGTCAAACGTAGTCTCTTAGTCAAGTCAAGTCAAAGTGTTAATAAATATGGTCTCATAGTCAAGTCATAGTGCTAGTAAATATGGTCTTCTAGTCAAGTCAAAGTTATTCCTAAATTCTAGCCTAGTGAAAGTAGTCCCTAATTACAAGTACAATTTCTACACTATAAATACAATAGCCTACCATTCAACTCTTTATAACATTTAATAAAAAAAAAACATTATTATCCCATCTCCCACATACTAAAGTTTTCATCCATCATTATCTCCTCTAGCTAGTTCTGAGTTTTCCAAGGCATTATTACTAAGTGTTTGCACGCTAAAAAAAACTTATATGTCTGGAATCCGTTGATAGTGTTCCAGCTTCCTTCCTTAACTGGTATGTATGGAATCCGTTGATCATTCATTATGTCTTCCAGAGATTTCCCAATATGCTTTTCTAGTCTTTCAAGTACTTTATTTGACATAGCAGCAGATAATTGACCACCCTCAAGATCAGGATCTTGATAATCTATCAAATACTTCATATCTTCACCTTCAAAAATCTCAGGAAATCTACCCGTTAACTCTATTGTCCAGACATTTCTTTCAAGCATTTGTCTGTACAAGCTCTTGTCTTCATCAGTCAAAGCACGAATCTTTTAAGTCCAGAAGATAGAATGATCTTCATCAACTGTTTCTCCACTTTTCTTTTGTTTAGAACTAGATTCGCCTTTGCTTTTCTCTGATTCTCTTTTCTTGAATCTGAATTGACTTGTATCATCATCATCATTGTCATCAAAATCTTTATCATTTGAATTTTTATCTTTCTTTGAACTCTTACCTCCTGCATTATCATCATCATCACCTGAATCATCACCTGAATCATCACTTTCATCATCATCATTAGAACCCTCATCATCTGAATCATCATAATCAACCTGTTCTTCTTCTTTCTCTTCATCTTCTTTGTAACATCACACAATTTATATATATATATATATATAAATATATATATATATATATATATATATATATATATATAGAACTCCCTCGTTTATTTATCCGATTTTTGTTTACATTATCTTTCCTAACACTTAAGTTTAGTGTTTTGCTAGATTCTTATTCTCCTTGCTATTTCAGTCGAACATAATCCAACCCTTAAAACTCACACATATCAAACCTTTTATCCAAATTATTCGAAACAGATTATTCTATTACCTATAAATTCATGTCGTGCCTTAACCCAAATTTTCCAAACCCCAGTTGACTTAATTTCTACCTAATCATCCTCAACCTTGTGTTTTTAATAAACTTCGAGACGAAGTTCCTAAAAGTAGGGAAGACTGTAACATCACACAATTTTATATATATATATATATATATATATATATATATATATATAGAACTCCCTCGTTTATTCATCCGATTCATGTTTACATTATCTTTCCCATCCATTTTATTAATTTTTTTGTTTAAATAATGACTTATAATCAATATTAAATTGGATTTTATTAAAAATTCTAATTTAAAAACGTTAAAAAAATGTTTGCCTGAGCCAGGATTCGAACCCGAGTCCCTGGCGGGCTAAACCTTAACCACACCACACAAACCACTACACCATTTGGTGTTTTGTGATGTTAATTAAAACCAATTAAACTTAAACCCTTTCAAGGTCCCTTAGTCAAACCTGAAAAGTCAAACGTAGTCTCTTAGTCAAGTCAAGTCAAAGTGTTAGTAAATATGGTCTCATAGTCAAGTCAAAGTGTTAGTAAATATGGTCTTCTAGTCAAGTCAAAGTTATTCCTAAATTCTAGCCTAGTCAAAGTAGTCCCTAATTACAAGTACAATTTCTACACTATAAATACAATAGCCTACCATTCAACTCTTTATAACATTTAATAAAAAAAAAACATTATTATCCCATCTCCCACATACTAAAGTTTTCATCCATCATTATCTCCTCTAGCTAGTTCTGAGTTTTCCAAGGCATTATTACTAAGTGTTTGCACGCTAAAAAAACCTTATATGTCTGGAATCCGTTGATAGTGTTCCAGCTTCCTTCCTTAACTGGTATGTCTGGAATCCGTTGATCATTCATTATGTCTTCCAGAGATTTCCCAATATGCTTTTCTAGTCTTTCAAGTACTTTATTTGACATAGCAGCAGATAATTGACCACCCTCAAGATCAGGATCTTGATAATCTATCAAATACTTCATATCTTCACCTTCAAAAATCTCAGGAAATCTACCCGTTAACTCTATTGTCCAGACATTTCTTTCAAGCATTTGTCTGTACAAGCTCTTGTCTTCATCAGTCAAAGCACGAATCTTTTAAGTCCAGAAGATAGAATGATCTTCATCAACTGTTTCTCCACTTTTCTTTTGTTTAGAAATAGATTCGCCTTTGCTTTTCTCTGATTGTCTTTTCTTGAATCTGAATTGACTTGTATCATCATCATCATTGTCATCAAAATCTTTATCATTTGAATTTTTATCTTTCTTTGAACTCTTACCTCCTGCATTATCATCATCATCACCTGAATCATCACTTTCATCATCATCATTAGAACCCTCATCATCTGAATCATCATAATCAACCTGTTCTTCTTCTTTCTCTTCATCTTCTTTGTAACATCACAAAATTTATATATATATATATATATATATATATAGAACTCCCTCGTTTATTTATTCGATTCATGTTTACATTATCTTTCCTAACACTTAAGTTTAGTGTTTTGCTAGATTCTTATTCTCCTTGCTATTTCAGTCGAACCTAATCCAACCCTTAAAACTCACACATATCAAACCTTTTATCCAAATTATTCGAAACAGATTATTCTATTACCTATAAATTCATGTCGTGCCTTAACCCAAATTTTCCAAACCCCAGTTGACTTAATTTCTACCTAATCATCCTCAACCTTGTGTTTTTAATAAACTTCGAGACGAAGTTCCTAAAAGTAGGGAAGACTGTAACATCACACAATTTTATATATATATATATATATATAGAATTCCCTCGTTTATTCATCCGATTCATGTTTACATTATCTTTCCCATCCATTTTATTAATTTTTTTGTTTAAATAATGACTTATAATCAATATTAAATTGGATTTTATTAAAAATTCTAATTTAAAAACGTTAAAAAAATGTTTGCCTGAGCCAGGATTCGAACCCGAGTCCCTGGCGGGCTAAACCTTAACCACACCACACAAACCACTACACCATTTGGTGTTTTGTGATGTTAATTAAAACCAATTAAACTTAAACCCTTTCAAGGTCCCTTAGTCAAACCTGAAAAGTTAAACGTAGTCTCTTAGTCAAGTCAAGTCAAAGTGTTAGTAAATATGGTCTCCTAGTCAAGTCAAAGTGTTAGTAAATATGGTCTTCTAGTCAAGTCAAAGTTATTCCTAAATTCTAGCCTAGTCAAAGTAGTCCCTAATTACAAGTACAATTTCTACACTATAAATACAATAGCCTACCATTCAACTCTTTATAACATTTAATAAAAAAAAAACATTATTATCCCATCTCCCACATACTAAAGTTTTCATCCATCATTATCTCCTCTAGCTAGTTCTGAGTTTTCCAAGGCATTATTACTAAGTGTTTGCACGCTCAAAAAAACTTATATGTCTGGAATCCGTTGATAGTGTTCCAGCTTCCTTCCTTAACTGGTATGTCTGGAATCCGTTGATCATTCATTATGTCTTCCAGAGATTTCCCAATCTGCTTTGCTAGTCTTTCAAGTACTTTATTTGACATAGCAGCAGATAATTGACCATCCTCAAGATCAGGATCTTGATAATCTATCAAATACTTCATATCTTCACCTTCAAAAATCTCAGGAAATCTACCCGTTAACTCTATTGTCCAGACATTTCTTTCAAGCATTTGTCTGTACAAGCTCTTGTCTTCATCAGTCAAAGCACAAATCTTTTAAGTCCAGAAGATAGAATGATCTTCATCAACTGTTTCTCCACTTTTCTTTTGTTTAGAACTAGATTCGCCTTTGCTTTTCTCTGATTCTCTTTTCTTGAATCTGAATTGACTTGTATCATCATCATCATTGTCATCAAAATCTTTATCATTTGAATTTTTCTCTTTCTTTGAACTCTTACCTCCTGCATTATCATCATCATCAACTGAATCATCACTTTCATCATCATCATTAGAACCCTCATCATCTGAATCATCATAATCAACCTGTTCTTCTTCTTTCTCTTCATCTTCTTTATAACATCACACAATTTATATATATATATATATATATATATATATATATATATATATATAGAACTCCCTCGTTTATTTATCCGATTCATGTTTACATTATCTTTCCTAACACTTAAGTTTAGTGTTTTGCTAGATTCTTATTCTCTTTGCTATTTCAGTCGAACCTAATCCAACCCTTAAAACTCACACATATCAAACCTTTTATCCAAATTATTCGAAACAGATTATTCTATTACCTATAAATTCATGTCGTGCCTTAACCCAAATTTTCCAAACCCCAGTTGACTTAATTTCTACCTAATCATCCTCAACCTTGTGTTTTTAATAAACTTCGAGACGAAGTTCCTAAAAGTAGGGAAGATTTTAACATCACACAATTTTATATATATATATATATATATATAGAACTCCCTCGTTTATTCATCCGATTCATGTTTACATTATCTTTCCCATCCATTTTATTATTTTTTTTGTTTAAATAATGACTTATAATCAATATTAAATTGGATTTTATTAAAAATTCTAATTTAAAAACGTTAAAAAAATGTTTGCCTGAGCCAGGATTCGAACCCGAGTCCCTGGCGGTCTAAACCTTAACCACACCACACAAACCACTACACCATTTGGTGTTTTGTGATGTTAATTAAAACCAATTAAACTTAAACCCTTTCAAGGTCCGTTAGTCAAACCTGAAAAGTCAAACGTAGTCTCTTAGTCAAGTCAAGTCAAAGTGTTAGTAAATATGGTCTCCTAGTCAAGTCAAAGTGTTAGTAAATATGGTCTTCTAGTCAAGTCAAAGTTATTCCTAAATTCTAGCCTAGTCAAAGTAGTCCCTAATTACAAGTACAATTTCTACACTATAAATACAATAGCCTACCATTCAACTCTTTATAACATTTAATAAAAAAAAAAACATTATTATCCCATCTCCCACATACTAAAGTTTTCATCCATCATTATCTCCTCTAGCTAGTTCTGAGTTTTCCAAGGCATTGTTACTAAGTGTTTGTACGCTCAAAAAAACTTATATGTCTGGAATCCGTTGATAGTGTTCCAGCTTCCTTCCTTAACTGGTATGTCTGGAATCCGTTGATCATTCATTATGTCTTCCAGAGATTTCCCAATCTGCTTTGCTAGTCTTTCAAGTACTTTATTTGACATAGCAGCAGATAATTGACCATCATCAAGATCAGGATCTTGATAATCTATCAAATACTTCATATCTTCACCTTCAAAAATCTCAGGAAATCTACTCGTTAACTCTATTGTCCAGACATTTCTTTCAAGCATTTGTCTGTACAAGCTCTTGTCTTCATCAGTCAAAGCACGAATCTTTTAAGTCCAGAAGATAGAATGATCTTCATCAACTGTTTCTCCACTTTTCTTTTGTTTAGAACTAGATTCGCCTTTGCTTTTCTCTGATTCTCTTTTCTTGAATCTGAATTGACTTGTATCATCATCATCATTGTCATCAAAATCTTTATCATTTGAATTTTTATCTTTCTTTGAACTCTTACCTCCTGCATTATCATCATCATCACCTGAATCATCACTTTCATCATCATCATTAGAACCCTCATCATCTGAATCATCATAATCAACCTGTTCTTCTTCTTTCTCTTCATCTTCTTTATAACATCACACAGTTTATATATATATATATATAGAACTCCCTCGTTTATTTATCCGATTCATGTTTACATTATCTTTCCTAACACTTAAGTTTAGTGTTTTGCTAGATTCTTATTCTCCTTGCTATTTCAGTCGAACCTAATCCAACCCTTAAAACTCACACATATCAAACCTTTTATCCAAATTATTCGAAACAGATTATTCTATTACCTATAAATTCATGTCGTGCCTTAACCCAAATTTTCCAAACCCCAGTTGACTTAATTTCTACCTAATCATCCTCAACCTTGTGTTTTTAATAAACTTCGAGACGAAGTTCCTAAAAGTAGGGAAGATTGTAACATCACACAATTATATATATATATATATATATATATATAGAACTCCCTCGTTTATTCATCCGATTCATGTTTACATTATCTTTCCCATCCATTTTATTATTTTTTTTGTTTAAATAATGACTTATAATCAATATTAAATTGGATTTTATTAAAAATTCTAATTTAAAAACGTTAAAAAAATGTTTGCCTGAGCCAGGATTCGAACCCGAGTCCCTGGCGGGCTAAACCTTAACCACACCACACAAACCACTACACCATTTGGTGTTTTGTGATGTTAATTAAAACCAATTAAACTTAAACCCTTTCAAGGTCCCTTAGTCAAACCTGAAAAGTCAAACGTAGTCTCTTAGTCAAGTCAAGTCAAAGTGTTAGTAAATATGGTCTCCTAGTCAAGTCAAAGTGTTAGTAAATATGGTCTTCTAGTCAAGTCAAAGTTATTCCTAAATTCTAGCCTAGTCAAAGTAGTCCCTAATTACAAGTACAATTTCTACACTATAAATACAATAGCCTACCATTCAACTCTTTATAACATTTAATAAAAAAAAAAACATTATTATCCCATCTCCCACATACTAAAGTTTTCATCCATCATTATCTCCTCTAGCTAGTTCTGAGTTTTCCAAGGCATTATTACTAAGTGTTTGCACGCTAAAAAAAACTTATATGTCTGGAATCCGTTGATAGTGTTCCAGCTTCCTTCCTTAACTGGTATGTCTGGAATCCGTTGATCATTCATTATGTCTTCCAGAGATTTCCCAATATGCTTTTCTAGTCTTTCAAGTACTTTATTTGACATAGCAGCAGATAATTGACCACCCTCAAGATCAGGATCTTGATAATCTATCAAATACTTCATATCTTCACCTTCAAAAATCTCAGGAAATCTACCCGTTAACTCTATTGTCCAGACATTTCTTTCAAGCATTTGTCTGTACAAGCTCTTGTCTTCATCAGTCAAAGCACGAATCTTTTAAGTCCAGAAGATAGAATGATCTTCATCAACTGCTTCTCCACTTTTCTTTTGTTTAGAACTAGATTCGCCTTTGCTTTTCTTTGATTCTATTTTCTTGAATCTGAATTGACTTGTATCATCATCATCATTGTCATCAAAATCTTTATCATTTGAATTTTTATCTTTCTTTGAACTCTTACCTCCTGCATTATCATCATCATCACCTGAATCATCACTTTCATCATCATCATTAGAACCCTCATCATCTGAATCATCATAATCCACCTGTTCTTCTTCTTTCTCTTCATCTTCTTTGTAACATCACACAATTTTTTTTATATATATAGAACTCCCTTGTTTATTCATCCGATTCATGTTTACATTATCTTTCCTAACACTTAAGTTTAGTGTTTTGCTAGATTCTTATTCTCCTTGCTATTTCAGTCGAACCTAATCCAACCCTTAAAACTCACACATATCAAACATTTTATCCAAATTATTCGAAACAGATTATTCTATTACCTATAAATTCATGTCGTGCCTTAACCCAAATTTTCCAAACCCCAGTTGACTTAATTTCTACCTAATCATCCTCAACCTTGTGTTTTTAATAAACTTCGAGACGAAGTTCCTAAAAGTAGGGAAGACTGTAACATCACACAATTATATATATATATATATATATATATATATAGAACTCCCTCGTTTATTCATCCGATTCATGTTTACATTATCTTTCCCATCCATTTTATTAATTTTTTTGTTTAAATAATGACTTATAATCAATATTAAATTGGATTTTATTAAAAATTCTGATTTAAAAACGTTAAATAAATGTTTGCCTGAGCCAGGATTCGAACCCGAGTCCCTGGCGGGCTAAACCTTAACCACACCACACAAACCACTACACCATTTGGTGTTTTGTTATGTTAATTAAAACCAATTAAACTTAAACCCTTTCAAGGTCCCTTAGTCAAACCTGAAAAGTCAAACGTAGTCTCTTAGTCAAGTCAAGTCAAAGTGTTAGTAAATATGGTCTCCTAGTCAAGTCAAATTGTTAGTAAATATGGTCTTCTAGTCAAGTCAAAGTTATTCCTAAATTCTAGCCTAGTCAAAGTAGTCCCTAATTACAAGTACAATTTCTACACTATAAATACAATAGCCTAGCATTCAACTCTTTATAACATTTAATAAAAAAAAATTATTATCCCATCTCCCACATACTAAATTTTCATCCATCATTATCTCCTCTAGCTAGTTCTGAGTTTTCCAAGGCATTATTACTAAGTGTTTGCACGCTCAAGAAAACTCACGAACTCATTAAGCACCTAAGTTGAGTTTACATAGCCCCTTTTACCATTTCACTATTTTGGGGTGAAACATGTTACAACCTCAATTTACAATTCAACATAAGTGTCTATGTGTTATTCTATGTTGCATTATGTCTTAAACATTACTATGGTAAGCACAATTATTCTAGCATAATCATTAACTCCGTACAAGCCAACGATACACAATGATAGATCTATTGGACTGACAAGCCCCCCCGGATACGTTACCTCCTACATAGGTAGCGTGGGTGATTGTTATCGCAACATAAACGAGTGAACCATATGCGTATGGGATGGACCACAATATTCTAGTCACAAGGTTTGATTATGCACACGATTTACCGGGTAGTATTGTTTTCACATATGGACTAGACTTGCCATGACACTCGAATTGTACAAATTTTATTCAACATTCAAACCTATGTAATTCTCACCCACTTTTGTTGACCCAAAATATTTTCAAACTTAACATGTTTCAGGATATAGCTTGCTTGAAGATTAGAGTTAATGCTTGAAGATGTGTATCTAGTATTTTTCATTTTGATGTACAAATTCTTTTAGAAAAATTGTATGTAATTTATGTAATCAATTAATGAAATTTATTATTTACCATGAGCTACTGAACAATCGTCAATACGTGACATTCCGATGTTTGCGCCATCGGTTGGGGTGTTTCAGATTGGTATCAGAGCCATGGTTATAGGGAATTAGGTTATTAGAAAAATAATCTAGTCTATAACCATAGGATTATAACCAGTACTTGCTCCTTTTACTTGCAACTCTACTTGTTTCTATTCTCTACCTCTATCCTACTTCTTATCCCTACTTTAGTCCCTGCAAGATGTTTGCTCTCCATAACTGGAACAAAATTAAGCTCTAAAATCTCAAAATTTTACAGCTTAAATCAATCCCATTTCCTAATCATATATGGATTTCACAATCACATTTCATCTTACCATCTTAGCCACATGTTCGATTATTTTCAACACCCTCCCCAAATCATATTATTTCATTTTTCAACATGTTACATATTTCTAAACTATAACCTCATAACCTGGGTAGACCCTAGCCCAACACTAAAGATTTCTTAATATTGTCAAAATTTTCATCACCTATAAACCATGGAAAATACCTATTTTTGTTATAAGATATCCTCAAACTTAATTTCTAAATCCAAATGTTTATTCATTAGCATAACAAAGGATTTTTTATATAATGTCACCTTGATATATAAAACCTAACGTCGTGTTTAAAATCTTCGACTAAACTAAAATATTCTGATCTAAAGCCACTTAGTTTGTACTATTTAGCATCTTTTGTTTTATATAAGAAACCAGTTTTAAAAAGAAAAATGATAAGATCTTTCCATCCTCATGAACAAAATTTAATCTCCATTGCCACCTAATTATTTTCAACTTGTTCGAACTTTTACAATTTTTGGTATTTATCACAATCATGTTTTCTCATACGCTAGATTCTAACCTTTGATCCAAACCCCACGATTTACACTGCTACATAATCTCCTTACTATAAAATAAACCCTTTATTAACTATTTTCACGTTCACTATCTTTCATAACCTTGATGATGCTTTGAGTTCTTAATCATCCTCTCAAGAACTAAATTCATATTCTTCACCTTCTGGAACATGAACTTGATCCCTATGATAATCAGACTATTGAAAACTTGATTGTTCGTTGCATCAAACTTGATTCTTAGTTATACATGAGGATTTGATTATCTACTTGAACATTTGATTATTCATGATACTTGAAAGCATGGAACATAAACTATTTGCTATAAACACACCTAGAGTCATTAATCTTGTCTAGGACAACTCTATTACAACTCGCATGCTATACTTGATGCATTTACAAACTTACTTACATGTATATATTACGAACTTTCAACTTATGTGTTAAATAAAAAACAATTGTTACACTTAATCAAACAACTGGTAGAGGATGAAGTACTTGCTCAACAGTTAGTAGAGTACCTAACAACCTGCTCAATGATTGGTAGAGGTCATCATGCCTGCTCAACAGTCGGTAGAGGTTCTAATAACCTGCTCAACGACTGGTAGAGGCTATCGCACCTGCTTAACAATCGGTAGAGGTTCCTACTCACTGACTGGTAGAGGTCTTTTCCTGCTCAACAGTTGGACTCGTTTTTGGATACATCATACATGTAATTTGATACAAAGATTTATTAGACTCATTGATACAAAGATTCAATCACAAGGTTATTTTGCATTACTTACATATGTGTTTAGAGTCATAGAAGGACACAAAACCCTAATGTAAGGTAAATTGGTGATTGCGGTCCGGAACGTAATCATGAATTTACAGGTACATTAAGGTGGTGTGGAATTCTATCAAGGTTTTCGGTAGATAATCAATTATAAACTCTAGTTACCTGGTAGTTCATTTAGTCTTTCTATAGTCAATCAACTCATGCATTTCTTTCCTAACACTTAAGTTTAGTGTTTTGCTAGATTCTTATTCTCCTTGCTATTTCAGTCGAACCTAATCCAACCATTAAAACTCACACATATCAAACCTTTTATCCAAATTATTCGAAACAGATTATTCTATTACCTATAAATTCATGGTGCCTTAAGCCAAATTTTCCAAACCCCAGTTGACTTAATTTCTACCTAATCATCCTCAACCTTGTGTTTTTAATAAACTTCGAGACGAAGTTCCTAAAAGTAGGGAAGACTGTAACATCACACAATTTTTTTTTATATATATATATATATAGAACTCCCTCGTTTATTCATCCGATTCATGTTTACATTATCTTTCCCATCCATTTTATTAATTTTTTTGTTTAAATAATGACTTATAATCAATATTAAATTGGATTTTATTAAAAATTCTGATTTTAAAACGTTAAAAAATGTTTTTCTGAGCCAGGATTCGAACCCGAGTCCCTGGCGGGTTAAACCTTAACCACACCACACAAACCACTGCACCATTTGGTGTTTTGTGATGTTAATTAAAACCAATTAAACTTAAACCCTTTCAAGGTCCCTTAGTCAAACCTGAAAAATCAAACGTAGTCTCTTAGTCAAGTCAAGTCAAAGTGTTAGTAAATATGGTCTCCTAGTCAAGTCAAAGTGTTAGTAAATATGGTCTTCTAGTCAAGTCAAAGTTATTCCTAAATTCTAGCCTAGTCAAAGCAGTCCCTAATTACAAGTACAATTTCTACACTATAAATACAATAGCCTACCATTCAACTCTTTATAACCTTTAATAAAAAAAAACATTATTATCCCATCTCCCACATACAAAGTTTTCATCCATCATTATCTCCTCTAGCTAGTTCTGAGTTTTCCAAGGCATTATTACTAAGTGTTTGCACGCTCAAGAAAACTCACGAACTCATTAAGCACCTAAGGTGAGTGTACATAGCCCCTTTTACCATTTCACTATTTTGGGGTGAAACATGTTACAACCTCAATTTACAATTCAACATAAGTGTCTATGTGTTATTCTATGTTGCATTATGTCTTAAACATTACTATGGTAAGCACAATTATTCTAGCATAATCATTAACTCCGTACAAGCCAACGATACACAATGATAGATCTATTGGACTGACAACCCCACCCGGATACGTTACCTCCTACATAGGTAGCGTGGGTGATTGTTATCGCAACATAAACGAGTGAACCATATGCGTATGGGATGGACCACAATATTCTAGTCACAAGGTTTGATTATGCATACGATTTACCGGGTAGTATTGTTTTCACATATGGACTAGACTTGCCATGACACTCGAATTGTACAAATTTTATTCAACATTCAAACCTATGTAATTCTCACCCACTTTTGTTGACCCAAAATATTTTCGAACTTAACATGTTTCAGGATATAGCTTGCTTGAAGATTAGAGTTAATGCTTGATGATGTGTATCTAGTATTTTTCATTTTGATGTACAAATTCTTTTAGAACAATTGTATGTATTTTATGTAATCAATTAATGAAATTTATTATTTACCATGAGCTACTGAACAATCGTCAATACGTGACATTCCGATGTTTCCGCCATCGGTTAGGGTGTTACATTCTTCACCATCATTAAGTTGTGGTGCTTCAGAATATAACTTGTCAATCAATTTTCTCATCTCTTTATTCTTGCTCTGAATTAGCTTAATCTTTCTTTTGTTCTTTCTATCAGAAGCTTTGAGTTTCTTAATCGTTTGTTCTAACTCTTTTTGTTGCTTCTGAGATGACAACACAATCTTCAACATATTGGCTTCATTCTCTTTCAGCTGTTTAAATTCTTCTTGCTGTTAACTGAAAGCCTTCATTACATTGCCAATCTGCCTGTTCACTATCTCCATAACTTCATCAGAAACAGTAACCTTTGGTGTTGAACTTGATTCAGCTTTGTGTTTCTTTGTTTCCTTCTCCATTTCTGCTACAACATTCTTCAAAGATGCAAAAATATTCTCAGAACTTGGTGATAATGCTGGATCAGTTGTTATAACCTCAACAACTTTCTTTTTCTTCATACTTGGTGATGCTGCTGGTGTTATTGCTTTTGAACTTGTTGCTTCAGGAACTTTCTTGCCAATAACATGTAAATAAATCTCTCTATTTCTCTTTTTTCCTTGGATTTTCTTTCTTTGACATGCTCTTCTTTCTTCCACGAACAATCTTAGCACCTGTCACTGGTGAACCTTGAAAATCATCTAAATCAAGTAACAATTCAGCATCCTCTTCAGTTACAGTTTTCTTGTTCTGTTCCTCAACATTCTTTTCAATAGCTTCAGGTGTACTAATTTCAGTGGCCTTGGGATCAGTAACCTTAACTATTTCAGTTTGAGAGTCCCACTCTTCATCATCTTCAGTCTCCTCACTGTCTGCTTCATCAACCAACATAGTCTTTGCTTTACCTTTACCCTTTGTCACTTTCTTTGTTTTGGTTTCAGTTTCAACCACCTTCTGTAAGCAATGTCTCTCAAATGACCAAATAAATTCTTGTTTGGTGGCTTTTCTGCTTCAGGTAAACCTTTGTATGCAATCTTCCTGCTCAAAGTAGCTAACTTCATGTGTTCTTGATTGATGACTTGCAAAGGATCTTTCTTCAAATCTGGGTACTTATGATCAAACACCATCTGTAAGAATCTAGGGTACATCAGGAATTTGTCACCCTTCAAGCCTTGTAAAACTTCCTTCATGTGATGGAAAATCATTCCCGACACATTAAATGGCTTGTTTAATATCAACGCCACCACCAATGAGCACAAACTCTTCTTTAATACATCGTAACCTCCACTAACTGGTCCAAAAAATGTAAGATCACATGTAGAAGATACTTGTATGGTGGACACAGTTTAGCTTTGTGTAACATGCAATATGTGACTGGTACAGTATATTTCATACTCAAAAAGCATTTCCTCTGTTCAATCCATGTCAGCTCAATAGGATCTGTAGGAGAATCTCGTAACTGTAAAGCTTCCCTGATATCCTGTTCTGAAACTAGTACAAGATGGCCTTGGATTCTGCTTTGTATAACTGAAGCGTTCTCCCAGAAAGTAATTGCCGCATTCTCCTAGAAATTAACCTGATGGTCTCTGTATATGGTCATCGGCAATGCAAGAGCATAGACAACTCTGCATCTCTTCAAGAAGCTAATAATTCCTTCAAACTAAAGCATACTTTCCCACGATACCAACAAACGCATAACAATTGTGCTTCGGTTCAAAATTCAGCTCTTTTGGGGCTTTCTTCTCTGGAACTGCAGGCTCCTGAATATTCTGTTGTGCTTCTTCAGCCATTTTATCTGCAAAACAAAACAATCAAAACATGGAAATTTGTTAAAACGGTCAAAACAATAAAAATCGTCAAAAGTTGCTTCATTCGACCCAACATGGGTTTGAATGAGATAAAAGAATGTCGAATGTAGTTAACATCAGTTCATTCAACCCAAAATTCTTCATTCGACCATTTGAAATGATCAAATGAGAATATGTTTTGATTCAAATTCACCAAATCGTTGTTTAGCCCATATTAACCTCTGATTTTGATTCACATTCACCCTAAGATGGCCGACTAACATATCCTAATCATCAATTGCATCAATTAATCAATAATCGATGGTTTTCCCCAAAAACTAGAGTTTAAACAATCAACACTGATTAAATCATTGTTTAAAACCTTGTTTTTGTGTTACTTTTCCCCTAAAACCACCGATATAGATGAATTGATGGTCAATTTGAATTATCAAACAGTTTAACACCACTAATCATCCAGTTAGGGTTTCAAACAAACAATCATTGATTCTGATCTAATTCATGGTTGGTTACCTGTAAAAATGGGATAGAAAGGATCAGCAAAGTCCAAATAACAAGAGAATAAGGTGTAAAAGGTCAGGGCAACAAAGTGAGGTTAAGATCAAATTTTTGAATTTTTTTATGCAGGTTCGAATAAAGATCTGATACATATATAAACGGCTCATTCGACCCTTATAGGGTTCGAATGAAAAAATCTTTATTTCATTCGACCTATTGAAAAATTCGAATGAAATAAGGAAGGCTCGAATGAAATAATATCAAATGAACTCTCTCATTCGACCTCTTGATATGGTTCGAATGTAACCTACAAACACTCATTCGACCTAACGAAAGGTCAAATCAAGGGTTTGAAAAATGAATTTTATCAAATGTCCGATTCAAATCCCGTTTTAACATTTTAAACCTTTGAAAACCTTTAAACTTGCAAAATTTCTCATTTAAATGTTACAAAACTCATATTGGTTCGTCAAACATTAGAAAATGACTATCATCCACCGTTAGTTATCGAAAATAACACAGAAATGTAAAAGATTTTAGATTTTCTGAAATTTATGCTATAACACACCAAAAATCTTTTTGAGTTTTTGTATATATGAAAAAAAAGAAAAATTTAAAGCACTAAACATTTTGTGATTTCTGGTAAGAGGATCATATCAGTTTACAAGAAATCTGAACACACCGTTGATCTGTAAATTATTTATCATGAAAGTCAATGTGTCATTTGGCAATTTCTGATATTGTGGTTGACATAAACTCACATGCAGACCGTTATGCAATGCTTTAAACTGATACTAGTATTTATAGTATGAACTCATTCACCTGTGGTTCCCACACACACGACATACTCCCGTATCAAGAAATATTGCACAAATATCCATTGTAACGCGTGCTTATGTTATTATTATCCGAAATTACAAGGTATGAGGTACAGAGGTGTACAAGTCAGCAACTCAATGCTACAGAGTAACATGTGCACTCTACCAGGTTGAGGTCTTATATCAATCATGATTTGCATCAGGGATTAGATACGATGTATTAGATAATCTTTGATTATCATCACACATTTAAAGTTCCTCAATTCGGTAACTTTGGGTTTTGGCATTAAAGCTCTTTTATTAAGATACCCTATCTGATCTAGGTCCGTAATACATTACGACAAAAGATCAGATAGGTTATCCCCAGATAACAAATAACATAACGACCCGAAACCTCCGAATTTTGTACAATACCCTATCAAATGAAATTACGGTACCAAGACCATATGCCCATGAGGTGTTCAGCCACATAGTAAGTAGTTTGATATGTATGTATCAGGCACGTAGTATTAAGTCTACGAAGCCTACCAACACATCACACAAAATCAACACATGCCTTATTAAAAGTATTTACAATTCTTTAGCATGAATCAGATCCTCACTGATGTACTATCATATCCTCTTTTTCTCCAGGAAAATCATTTTTTATTTTTCTAATTTTTATGGATTTTCAAAATTTTCAATGTTTTTTTATTTTTCTGAAAATAAAAGCTCCCACTAAAATTGAAAACATATTTTTGTGGTTTTGATTTTCTGAAAAAGTAAAAATAAAACAAAAAAATTGATAAACTGAGGTGGAGTTTAATCTTGCTTTTTTAATATACCATTAGCTTGTAATAAAAATTCAAAGCGTGATTTATCAAAAGCTTTGGTAAACAAATCGGCTATTTGATAATCAGTGTGGATTTTGATCATTACAATCAATCCTTTAGCATAACAATCCCGAATAAAATGATAACGAACTCGGATATGCTTAGCCTTGGAATGATTGCAGTGTCTTTAGTGGGTGCAATGGCTGCTTCATTATCGCAATGAATAGGGGTTCTAAGAAATTGCAAACCGTAGTCACGCATCTCTTGTTGTATCCAAAGCATTTGTGAACAACAACTCGAGGCTGCCATGTATTCTGCTTCACATGTAGACAGAGAAACCGACGTCTGCTTCTTACACTGCCAGGTCACGAGCCTGCTCCCCAGAAATTGACATCCAGCCGTTGTGGATTTTGCGTCAATATCGCAACCTGCATAATCAGAATTACTAAAGGCAATAAAATCAAAGTTATCATCCTTAGGATACCATAACCCCCATGACGGAGTACCCTTCAGATAGCGAAGGATTCGTTTAACTGCAACTAGGTGACTTTGTTTTGGCTTCAATTGATAACGTGCACAAATACATGTAGCAAACATTATATCTGGCCGGGATGCAGTGAGATACTTAAGAGATTTGACAATGGCACGATAAGTATAGGGATCAATAAGCTCCCCCTTAGCGTCAACTCCAATCCCGTGATTGGGCTGTATGGGAGTATCCATAGGCTTCGAATCATCCATCTGCAATCGGCTGAAGACTTCAGAAATGTATTTCGTCTGGTGAATAAAGATGCCCATTAGCAATTGATCCACCTGTAAGCCTAAGAAAAATTTCATTTCGCCCATAGCACTCATTTCGAACTTCTCCTACGTAACTTTCTCAAATTCCCTGCATAAAAGTTCATTAGTAGAACCAAAAATAATGTCATCAACATATATTTGTACAAGAAGCAAATCACCCTCTGTTCTTTTGGTGAACAGGGTACAGTCTACCAAACCTCTCTTGAATCCTTTTTAAAGAAGATAATTGCTCAGCTCTTCGTACCACTGCCTCGGGGCTTGATGTAAACCGTATAAAGCTTTATTCAGCTTATAGACCTTATCCCGGTGGATAGGATCTTCCAAACCCGGTGGTTGGCTGATATACACTTCTTCTTTCACCACAACGTATAGAAATGCACTTTTAACATCCATCTGATACACCTTGAATTTCATATAAGATGCATACGCAAGAAACATTCGAATGGTTTCAATGGGCACAACCGGTGCATAGACTTCGATATATTCAATTCCTTCGTGTTGATTGAATCCTTGAACCACCAATCGAGCTTTGTTTCTGGCGATAACCCCTCTATCATCTTTCTTGCATTTGTATACCCATCGAGAACCAATCTTCTTTTTGTCTGGTGGTAAATCAGTCAACGTCTAGACTCCGAGTTTCTGAAATTGTTGAAGTTATTGCTGCATATCTTCCACCAAGATTCATCCAATAAAGCATCCTTGTACATCCGCGGCTATACCTGCGAAACATAACAAGCAAAAGATCATTTATTTTGTTCACCTGTCTTATAAATCTGTGTATATAGGGCAAGGGCTCCAATATTTGCTGATGATGATGCACGTCTTAGTTGTCCACGTGTCATCACACTACTACCAGGATCTCCAATGACTTGTCCTAGCGGATGAATCTTATGAATCCGAGATTCCGGATGTGCAGGTACTGGAATCACCGCTGGAACACTAAGACTTTCTGCTGTATCCAGATCATTACCTGTACTTGATGAAGATGCAACATCTGGGTTTGGGTTCACTGGAGGAGATACTGTAGCATGATCTAAGATAGCGTCATTGAAAACGTCATCATCTTCTGATTCAGATGTATCCAACGTTGTAGACGCTTCTTGATAAATTTCTTCTTCTATCACCAGAGCATTGGTATCATTAGAAGCTGCCGGAGGAGTTATGGTGATTGGACGCACCAACGGTAAAGTCACTGCATTCTCACACTCGTAGTATAAACATAGTACAGCCTCTTCAACCAAACTATCTAGATTGAATGACTCAAAGAAATCTTGATAGTCAAACATCCAATCGGGCCAATTTACTTGAACATTTTAAGTGTAGCGTTGAACATCTACATTCGCCCACTCTTCAACTTGACAAGTTCTTTTGTTAAACGCGTGTTTAAGTGGTGTCGCGTATCCAACAAAATAACCCTCTTCTGCTTTAGATTTAAACTTTTCAGTAGGATTCAGCATTGTACAAGGTGCCCCGAAAGGTTCTAGATACTCTAAATTCGGCTTTTGTTTATTAAGCAGTTCATAAGAAGTCTTTCCAAACTTCTTCACTGTTAACACACGATTCAGAGTGTAACAAGTTGCATGAATAGCCTCATTCCAGAACATTACTGGACGATTTGAATGTGAAAACATTGTCCTAGCGCTTTAATTAGAGTCCTGTTTTTGCGTTCTGCAACACCGTTCTGTTGAGGAGTATATGGTGCACTATATTCATGATGAAGTCCTTTCTCTTCACATAATGCATCCATCTAAGAATTCTTGAACTCCGTCCCGTTGTCACTTCGTATGCGCTTTATCTTCAAACCATACTTTATGAATCGAGTTTGGATACCACGTTTTGGGGATCTCAGACAACTGGTGCTCGATGAAGCTCACACCTCTCGATATTCGGTACATCCTGGTTCGGACAAGATGTACCAAGAACTTAAAACTCTTTACTGGTGGCCAAATATGAAATCTGAAATAGCCACTTATGTTAGTAAGTGCTTAACTTACGCGAAGGTTAAGATTGAATATCAGAAGCCTTCAGGCCTACTCCAGCAACCTGAAATCCCTATGTGGAAATGGGACGGGATTTCTATGGACTTTATCACGAAGCTTCCTAGAACGCCAACGGGCCATAACATGATTTGGGTTATCGTGGATCGTTTAACCAAATCGGCACACTTTCTGGCAATAAAGGAAACGGACTCGCTGGAGAAACTAGCAAATCTCTACATCAAGGAGGTAGTCTATAGGCATGGGGTGCCTACTTCTATTATATCTTATCGCGATGCGCGATTCACTTCTCATTTCTGGACTACTCTCCAAAACGCTTTGGGAACTCGCCTAGATATGAGCACATCCTATCACCCACAGGCGGATGGACAGAGTGAACGTACCATCCAAACACCGGAAGATCTACTACGAGAATGCGTGGTGGATTTTGGCAACAATTGGGATAAGCACTTGCCTTTGATTGAAATCTCTTATAACAACAGCTACCACACATCGATACAGTGTGCGCCTTTTGAGGCACTTTATGGACGCAAGTGTAGGTCTCCCATCTGCTGGACTGGGGTTGGGGATAGCCAGCTAACAGGTCCAGAACTCGTGCATGAAACTTCTGAGAAGATAGTGCAAATCAGAAACCGGATGGCTGCTGCTCGAGATCGATAGAAAAGTTACGCTAATAAGCGTAGGAAACCTTTGGAGTTCCAGGTTTGGGACAAGGTTCTATTGAATGTGTCACCTTGGAAGGGGGTGATACGCTTTGGAAAATGGGGAAAATTGAACCCACGATACGTTGGACCATTCGAGATTGTCGAAAGGATTGGTCCGGTAGCTTACAAGCTAAACTTGCCTGATAAACTCAGCGGAGTGCACAATGTATTCCACGTATCAAACCTGAAGAAATGCCTATCGGATACGACACTGGTAGTGCCACTAGAGGAGATCCAGGTAGACGACCACGGTTCGTGGAAGAACCAGTGGAGATTCTTGAGCAGGGCGTCAAGAAACTCAGACAAAGCACTATACCTATTATTAAGGTACGGTGGAATTCCCGTCTAGGACCGGAATACACGTGGGAGCGCAGAGATCAGATGCGGCTCAAATATCCACAACTCTTTACTGAACCTGAACCTGTGCATAGATCGAATGTTGAACATAAAGCAGCTCGCTCAAAGTGAATTTCGGGGCGAAATTCCTTTCAACATGGGGATGATGTGACATCCGGGAACCAAGCGCACATTTTTCTAGCTGGCTTTATTGTTTACTTGCTGAATTTCAGGACGAAATTCTTTTCAACTTGGGGATGATGTGATACCCCGCAATTTCAGGTTCTCACTTTAACCTAACTCTAGTTACATTCCTTGCATTATAGTTAACTAGGGTTAGCTAGATAGGACACACGTTGCACAGTTATAGGTTAATAACTGCATGAAGTGGTAATTCGAGGAATTACCAGACGGTACACATGATTAGTGAACCCCGGACATTGGTGAACAATGAAGTTTAATAATTGTGAGTTTATTGATTGAGATTGATTGCAATTACGTGCTTCTGTGATACTCTGTGAAACTATGTGCAAACCATATGTGATTACGTGAACTTAAACCGAATACGTTAATAAAAATCGTTAAAGGTGGACCATTAGGATGGTTGGGGTCTTAACACTTGGGGTTACACTTGTTACGGCCCGAAATAGCGAAAACATCGATAAAAACACGTTGTACGATGGAACAGGCAACCCGACGCGGGCCGAAGAGCTGTGAGCGGCCGCTCACAGCCTTCGAGCGGCCGCGCACGGGTACCTGCTATCACCAAACCGACTTAAACACCTATTTAAGCAACCTTAATCCTCTGGTATCACCTAAACTCAAACCCTAATCGCCCCTACTGCCCTATTTATGAAATATTAACCCCAAAACACCTACTAAGGCGCAAGAACATCGATCGGGAAGCTTCAAGAGCATTCGGTTGATTGTTTCGAAGAGCTTGTGGTATAATTGATGTGTGTAAATGTATATATAAAAATAACACAAGCTTTAATTAAAACGACTCACCTAAAAACTACACACGCACGGCAAGTGTACTGGTCGCAAAGCAGTAAACTGATAAGACCGAGTATCGAACCCAAAGACGAAAATGCAACTCTAGATCACAACCTATACCGAATACTAGCCTAAATAAATATACACTTATGTGGGGGGTTAAACTAATGATTATAAACTTAGAAGAAACTAAATATAAATTAAATAACCTTAATTGCTTAAACGAAACTAGAAGCTTGGAGAAATCAGATAGGAAGAAGGCTGGTTACTTAGGTAAAATCCCTAGACACTAGCAATAAATCCTGAATCTGGTAATTAACTTGAGGGATTTGGTTCAAATGAGAACCTTTCCCCAAATTGAGAACTGAGAGAACCATTCTGGGCCACACATTTCTCTAAGGCAATTTTTTTTTTTTTTTTTTTTTTTTTTTTTTTTTTTTTTTTTTTTTTGCAAAAATCGCTGCTTTATATGTAAGGAATTTTTTTTATTTTTTTTGTATTTTTTTTCAGTATACACATGTGTATAATTTCATTATACACATATGTATAGTTGAAATGTGTGGCCCAGAATGGTTCTCTCAGTTCTCAAATAGGGGTTGGTTCTCTTAGGATCCCTACCCTTAACTTGAGACCCTATTCTTACCTAATAAACCTCCAGTCAAAGATAGCTCACTAGACTCAAGGCGGGACAAGTGTAGAAATGCTAAGATGGATCTGGATCGCCCTAGCGTACCAAAATCCCACAGAAATTAGATTAAAACCTCTCCTGGATTAAAACCCTCAAACTATGAAGCAGACTTAAACTCTACTGAAGAAAACCTAGGAAAACTCTAAACACGGACAAGTAGCGAGTCCCGCCCTAGCGCTTGTCAACTACCGAACAATGCCTAGTTAATTACCTAGCAAACTCGAGTTAGATTTCTCACCCTCAAGAATGGACTGCACGTCTTAGTTAATTTATTATATTAGTTTGTTATACTTGTGTCGTACTCCAACTCCAAATACTAGCATGATAACCTAAGTTGATGAACTAGATTGATTTCTAGACCTAGGGGGTATCTCTACATGCCTAGTTCCACAAAACCAATAAACAAACTTCAAATAAAATCAACACCAACACACATATATCAAATCCAACAATAAACTTAAAATCATGTAATTCTACACATCAAGATTAAAAACCAAAAATCATTAAAAACTGCATATTACGTGTCTAGTTCATAAACCTAAGCAACCATGGAAATATTTAGTTCATAGTTATAATCAGAAACATAAATTCAAAGTTTATAGAAAACAATTTCACCATGTCTCTAAATAATTAAAACGAATCAATAAAACTAAACCAAACCCGAGATTCTTTAAATATTAATCTTTAATATGCCCGGGGCCTTCTCCTTCTCCTAAAATCCTTCTGATCGTTCAAAGCTCTCTTCGTATGAATCTCCGAATGAATGTTTGATATGGCTAACTTCGAAGTCTAATGAATATTTGCTACGAGGGCAGGGACTTAGCTATAATATGTGTAATAGTTAGAGGGGCTAAAGTGTCAATTGTTAATAAGTTTGAATGTTGGTTATTGTTAGTTAGGCGGGAAACCATATTGTAATGTAGCCTATAAATAACCAGTTGTAATGAATAAAGAATAGCTTGGAATTCAAGGAGTTGACTATGAAATTTCATTTGAATGGTGAGTTAATTGAGTTAAAAGGGGAAAAGAATAAGGGTATCGCATTGTGTTCTTCAGAGAGAATGCAAGAACTTTTGTCTACTAAAGGACAGATAGTTCATGCTCATTTGTTCAGTCTTCAATTGGATACTGAGGGTTGTGCTCAGCATACTCCTAAAGTGACTGAGCAACAGGTGATACCTGAGAGTGAGAAGTTATTGCAAAGGTATGATGATGTGTTTGCAATACCTACATCATTACCACCTGAGAGGAATTGTGATCACAGGATTATTTTGAAAGAAGGGACTCAACCAATTGTTCAAAAGCCTTATAGGTATCCAGCAGCACAAAAGAATGTAATAGAAGAGATGACTCAGGAACTTCTCAACTCAGGGGTAATAAGGGAAAGTACTAGTGCATTTGCAGCCCCTATTGTTTTGGTAAAAAAGAAAGATGGCTCTAACAGAATGTGTGTTGACTATAGGAAGCTTAATGAAGCAACTGTCAAGAATAGCTTTCCTATCCTTCTGATTAATGAGCTGTTGGATGAGTTAGGGGGCAGTTCTGTGTTTTCTAAGCTAGACTTAAGGTCTGGTTATCATCAGATCAGGATGTATAAAGGAGATGAATTCAAAACAGCATTCAGAACTCATCAGGGTCACTATGAGTTTTTTGGTATTACCCTTTGGGTTAACCAATGCTCCTGCTACATTTCAGGCCCTAATGAATGCTACTTTTAAACCATTGTTGAGGAAGTGTGTGTTAGTATTTTTTTGATGACATCCTGGTCTATAGTGGGTCCATTGCTCAACATGTGAAAGATTTGGAAAAGGTGCTGCAATTATTGAGAAACAATACACTAGTTGCCAAAAGATCTAAATGTTCATTTGCTGGGCCAAAAGTTGAATATTTGGGTCATGTAATTACTAAGGAAGGTGTAGCAACTGATCCTTCCAAGATTTCAGCAGTCACATCTTGGCCAGTCCCTAAAAACATCAAGCAACTAAGGGGATTCTTAGGATTAGCTGGATATTACAAGAGGTTTATCAAATCCTTTGGAGGTATTGCTAAACCACTCACTAATTTGTTAAAGAAAGAGGCTTTTAAGTGGTCTGATGAGGCACAACTGGCATTTGAAGAATTGAAGGTAGCTTTGTCTACTTCCCCTGTTCTAGTCTTACCAGACTTCACTAAAACCTTTGTTGTAGAGACTGATGCCTCAACTAAGGGATTAGGGGCTGTGCTTATGCAAGATGGCCACCCTTTGTCTTTTATAAGCAAAGGAATATCAGGGAAACAATTGGCCATGTCTGTCTATGAAAAGGAACTATTAGCTATTTTGATGGCTGTCAAAGCTTGGCATCACTATCTTATAGCTAAACATTTCATTATTAAGACAGATCAGAGAAGTTTAAAGTACCTCCTTGAACAGAAAATCAATACCCCTTTACAGCAAAAATGGTTAGCTAAACTCATTGGGTATGATTATACCATTGAGTATAAGAAGGGTACTGAAAATTCAGCTGCTGATGCTCTATCTAGAGTTGAAGGAATGAGTTTGTTCCAATTGAATATTAGTTCTACTGATCCCTTGTTGTGGAACAAAATTCAGGAGAGTTGGGAAGAAGACCCTAAGTCTAAAGAAATCATTGAAATGTTGATTCAAGGGCAATCAGTGAAGCATTATTCATGGACTAATCAGGTTCTCAGAAGGAAAGGGAAATTGGTGGTGGGAAATAATCAGGAATTGAAAAAACAGATTATGGATTGGTGCCATTCATCTGCAATGGGGGGTCACTCAGGTTATGTTCCCACTCTTCATAGATTAAAGAGTATGTTTCATTGGAAAAAAATGTGATGCTGATGTTAAGCAGTATATCAAGGAATGTGTGACTTGCCAAAGGGCTAAGTATGAAAGGATTGCAACACCAGGGCTGTTACAACCTTTGCCCACTCCTAAATCCATTTTTTTTTGGATATTTCAATGGATTTTATTAGTGGACTTCCTACTACTATGGGAAAAGACACTATCATGGTAGTAGTTGACAGATTCACTAAATATGCTCACTTTATGAGCCTTAAACACCCATTTTCAGCAAGTCAAGTGGCCCAGGTCTTATTTGATAATGTTTTCAAGCTACATGGCAGTCCTAGCACTATTGTGTCTGATCGTGATCCTGTGTTCTTGAGCTATTTTTGGACTGATTTCATGAAGCTACAAGGTGTGGAGTTAAACTTTTCATCTGCCTATCACCCACAAACAGATGGGCAGACTGAGGTCTTAAACAGGTGCCTAGAATCTTATCTTAGGTGCATGATTATGGACACTCCTATGCAGTGGCCAAAGTGGTTAACCTTGGCAGAATGGTGGTATAATACCACTTGGCATACAGCAATTAAAATGTCTCCTTTTGAAGCATTATATGGTATTCCACCACCACTGCACATTCCCTATATTCCTGATGAGACTAAGGTGGATTCATTGGAACAATTGTTTAAGGAAAAGGAATTGAAGATAAAGAATTTAAAGCAGTCTTTGGAAAGGGCGAAAAATCAGATGACTCGGCATGCAAATAAGAAAAGATCTGAAAGACAATTAAAGGAAGGGGAATGGGTATATGTCAAATTACATCCATATGTACAGAAATCACTCAAAGGGCATCAACATCACAAGCTAGGCCCTAAATACTATGGCCCTTTTCTAATTGTAAAGAAGATTGAGGCAGTGGCTTACCAATTAGACCTTCCAGCTGATTCTCAGGTTCATCATACATTCCATGTATCTCTATTGAAGGCTGCTCATGGGAATCATCAACAGATTGTGCCTCTTCCATCAGAACCCAGATTCATGTTTCAACCTAGGGCTATATTGGATAAGAAGTTAGTCAAGAAGGGGAATCGAATGGCAACAGCTGTTTTAGTTCATTGGAAATATTTACCTGTCACTGAAGCTACATGGGAAGATTTTGCTGAGTTTAAACTTCGATTTCCTGAGTTTTAATTCTTGGGTCAAGAATTGTGTGGGAGGGGAGTATTGTTACGAGGGCAGGGACTTAGCTGTAATATGTGTAATAGTTAGAGGGGCTAAAGTGTCAATTGTTAATAAGTTTGAATGTTGGTTATTGTTAGTTAGGCGGGAAACCATATTGTAATGTAGCCTATAAATAACCAGTTGTAATGAATAAAGAATAGCTTGATTTGATGAATTCCTTCTCTTAAGTCTCTTCTCTCTTATCAATATTATAAAAATCCTTCCCCTGAAATCAGCCGTCCAACTTTGATATATATATCCATAATCATCTCCAATCTCGACCGACTTTGAATTGTTGTTTTGGTGTTTAGGCTTGGGCTACGGCCCAAGCAAACTTTTATTTTTTTTTCTTTTTTTATTATATTATTATTATTATATTATTAGTATTATTATTATATATATTATTACTCCATGCTCTCGTATTAGGTGTTCTTGGCTCGACCAAAGTTGCTCGTTTACGCTCCAACGTCTATGAACACATGATCTCAAGTGTTCGTGTCTCAATTAAAATTCTTTCTTTTTGAGCTCATTCTACGTGAACACCTATAAAATAATAAAATAAATAAATAAGTACTAAAAACTAATACAAATCTATAAAAACCTATACTAAATAAGATAGACCGGTACAAGCCTAAAACTAATAAAAACACTATCTAAACGACTCGAAAACTATACAAACTTTACACTGGAAATAGATGTATTTTACAATACATCAATAATCCTTGATCTATTATGCTTTAATCTTATTATTATGTTATAAAAACCCTATAACTAAGTTTGTCCAGGTCTGAGACATTTTTATAAAGATTAAAACTTGCAGTTTATGAAGATTTAACGGGTTAAACATGATGATAGGCGATTAGTGATATGATAGATTACTTGTTGCGCAAGTTGGTGATGTTTTGATCGTTAGGGTTTATGATTTTGCATGTATTATGATAGATTCTGATCTTGATAGGTCTTATGAATGTTTTGTAATGATTGTTGATTGTTGTTGATCGATTATACGCACATGTGAGTCGTCTAAATAAGGGTTTATGCATGATTAAAATATGGACAGAATGTTTAGGTCAACTTGTAGGTTCTGTTACGTGGCT
This sequence comes from Ambrosia trifida, assembly GCA_028751855.1. Lineage (NCBI taxonomy): Eukaryota > Viridiplantae > Streptophyta > Magnoliopsida > Asterales > Asteraceae > Ambrosia > Ambrosia trifida. The sequence continues at coordinate 1,735,284 of CM054127.1, forward strand.
TTAACATGATGGTTTTGATGTTTTCTTTGCATGGTTAAACTATACCTGGTCTTAGCTTTTCATAATGGGTAAAATCGAGTGATTTGGACGTCGTTTGAGTAGTTTTTGGAATTTTCTTTGAATAAAGGTCATATCAGAATTTCGGATTAACAAACTGAGTCAACTTTAAACCGTCATAACTCGAGTTTTATAAAGAATTAAGTTATGAAACTTTTACAGTAGATTAACATTGAAATAATTTGTCTTTTTCAAGTGGATTCATCCCGTTTGGATGAATACACAATTTTTGGGAATTTTTCTACTAAACTGGCCTGTTGTGGAAATTTTCTGGACATAGCTGTGTTGTACGAATTTTAATAATTTTTGTGTTTCGTTTTGAGACAAAAAAAAAAATAGGGGTTATGAAATGAGTCCCAAAGAATATTCATTAAACATTTGGGAGTTTAATTCATTGATTAAGTATTTTAAATAAATTAGTTTTGGTGGCACACAATCTGTCCTAAAAACGCAGATTGTGTATTATGTGTTTATGTGACTAATTGGAGTTCTATGTGGTATGTATTTGATATGTACTTGAATGGGCACTTGTAGGAGATGCATATGAAGTGTAAAACTAATTGTAACCAACATATTCACCAACGGGTTCGTAGGGTTTACTTATGCATGTAAAATCACTAGGTGTCACTTACACGCTTTTGTACATTTAAATGTCTTGGACAAACGGGTTATATGGTGTAATAGTATTACACATATACTTACTTGGTGACACATATACTAGGGAGTCGGTAGCACACCCTACTTTGAAGTTGGATTTAATTGCTTGCATACTAAGGTGAGTTTCACTACTTTTTCTCAAAAAGCATGCGTCTCAGGGTGAGACAACTTTGATAAACGTTTTCTAGTCCGGTTTGGGACTACTTGAACATTGACTCTTTAGGAGAGTCTGTTACGAATCCTCGGGGAGGATTGCGCTTGATCAGTTTAAAACTTATTGGTCCTTTGTGAACTAAACACTCTATCACTTGAAAAGTCCTTGCACATTATTGGGTTAATCGCTGGGAGCGAGCGGGGTATTAGTTCATAGCGCTATTAGGTTGTGCAGCAACCTCATGTTTGCGATGCTGGGAGTATGGGCATGAACTTCTGACCACAATTGAGAACTAGTGTTGATAGACACTAGTTATCGAGGTAAAACATTATACTACTGAAGGTATCCCAATAATACTGTTTAGTTGCAATGAGTGGGTTAGCTACCCCTGACACGCTTAAACTGATAACACTTGAACATTTTGGTCTGGAGGACCTACGCTTTTATTTGGTTACGTGGTTTTGGAAACCAGCGCATTTACAAACTCATTTACTTTACTTTGTGAACTCACCAACTTTAGGTTGACACACGCTAGCATGCTTTTGCACGTAACTAGGTATGGAGCACGACTAGGACATGCATCATGTTATGTCATGGGATTATAAACATTTAAATGGCTTTTAACATTTAACTATTTACTTATGGTTTTGGGCGCGGTGTTTTGCGCAGACTTTTATTTAACTGTTTGTCATTCGCTTCCGCTATACTTTATTTGGTTTGGTTAAAACTTTTAAACTTGGTTTTACAATAACGATCTAAATGGTTTGGGCATTTAGAGTCGTTCATGTGACTTATGGCTATGGGATCCTGGTTTGTCATGCGCCTCGCGGTATAAACTCCGCAGTGGAAATTTGAGGGTGTGACAGAATCAGAATCATCAGTTACTGCCACAACGCCCTCATTGTTTACCCCCAAAATCGGTTTTACATCAAAATTTGGATCACCAACACTATAAGTGTTTGATTCATCCTCTAATGAAGATCTAGATTTATCAGAACTTTCCGGTGTCACAGTATTAAAATTGTGATTTTCAAATAACACTTGAGATGGTACTGATTTGTAACTCACAGAAGGGCTTGGTTTTTCAATTATGTGGTCCAAGACATAAGCTACATTCAGATAACTCTCAAGCTTTTTGTTTATCTTTTTGAAAAACATTTCATTTTTGCCATTTCCAACTTTGTTTATTCAATTTCGTTAATGTAATTATTAATGGCAGTTTGTTTTTGTGACAAAGTTTTAGTTAAACCTGAAATGTCTTTCTTGTAGTTATCTAGCAACTTATTAACATCTTTTTCATTTTTGCGATAAGACTGAATAGAAGTTCTAGCACTTTCAAGTTGATACTTTAAGTCCTTAACTTCTTCTTTAAGTCTATCACATGAACCACACTAATTTTCATTATTAACAGATGGAGATTTAGAACTTACCGGTTTTGGAGCCTCTGTCATAGCCATCAATGAAAAGTGAGCTTCCTGTCCTGCAAAGAATTTGGAGTAATCGACTTTGTGGAAAGAATCATCCATCATGCATGATTTCTTAGTCATCAGAAAATCAGCTTCTGCCAGAAGTTGCTCAATGTCATCATCAAGTGAATTAACGCTTGATTCAGAATCAGAATCACTCTCAATGTCAGAATAATCATGATGATCAGACGAATCTGTAACAACTTCTTCAGTCACCTGCTCCTCTACCGTCTCAGAAATAATCTCAACATCTTTCTCATCAATCACTTCATTTTCAACTATCACCGGCTTCTCACTTGCCATTTGCTGAGCCAAACAAGCAACATTTCCACCTGTAACCTCCTCAACACCCAATTGCATTATGTTCCAATCAAAGCCTTCATCTTTCTGAATCACCAATGCTTGGTTATCATTCCGCTGTTGAGTGTTCACTGTAGAGACTGGAACAATGGTTCTAACTTGGTTTGGTGTTGTTTGATTTTGGTTTTGGTTGACTGTGAATGTTGTTTGTCTCTGATTTGAATTTTGTGAGGTGTTTTGTCGGTTTTAGTTTTGATAGTTGGTGTTTTGATTTTGAAAAGTGACTTGGTTTTGTGATTGACGGTTTTGATAGTTTGAGTTAAATGGGTTGTGGTTACCTTGTTGTTTTGGTTGAGTACACTCTCTAGCAAAATGACCTTTGGTTCCACAATTTAAACAAGTAACTTTCGCTTTGTTGAAACCATAAGTTGTGTTGGGTGTGGTAACAAGATCTATTCTCCCAGTTTTCTCAATGAACTCTGTTGCTCTTCTCAATACACTTGCAAACGCCCATTGTATATCAATTAGTTCCATTTCTTCTTTGTCAATTTGGGCATAATCTTCATTGGTGAGATTATTATTCCCAATTTGACTTGCCACCAATCCATTGTATGATGCCACTAATGCTGAAACCAATGCAACATGTTGTTTTGCAACTTCAACAGTTACATTGTTCATGTTTGATGTTTCCAATACAACTGGACCTGAACTTGTTGTGGCTTGACTAACAATAGGTGCTTGTGATTGTGGTTGTGTCATAGTCACAGATGATGTGCAAAAATAGTTAGGAACTTGAAAGTTTGATGGAGGTGGTGTGTAAGATGGTGTTGCAAAGTAATTTGGAGGTTCAACATTTGAAACAAAGGCAGTTTGAGGTGTTGGTGCAACACCCATGCCTCCACTTGGAATAGAAGTTGTTGTAGAAGTAGTAGCAAAATATAATTCCGGATTCTGTGGAATCATAGCTCCCTTTTTCCTTCCTCTTTGCTTCCATTTCTTTGTTTTCTAACTTTTGAATAAACTCACTAATCATACAATACTGGTAAGCATCTTTTTCTTTTAGAACTTCAATATGCTGATTCCAGTACGGTGGTAGTGCATCTGTGAACTTTTCTACAATCTCTATCATCGGATAGGAAAGTTAATAGTTGGACAACTCAGTCAATAAGTGAAAGCACCTTGGAGTAATTTCCTTCAAGGTTTCATTCCCGATGTAACTGAAGTTTTCAAACTCCTTCTTCAACTCTTCAGTTCTCAACCTTCGAGTCTTTTCATTCCCTTCATGCCTACTATTTAACACATCCCACAATTGCTTAAAAGTATTAATACATGTCCCGAACTGGTGTAACAAATCTGTATTCAAAGCTTGAGAAAGCTGTGAAAATGCTTTCTTCTCTGCTGCCACTACAAATAAAATGTCATACAGTGGCATATACAAAGTGCCACAGAAAGCTAATAAAGTGCCACTACAAACAGTGCCACTAAGAGGGTGTTTGGGATTGCGTTTTGAATCTGATTTTTAGATTATTGCGTTTTGAAAATGCAGATAATCAGTTTTTAGTGTTTGGATTGTGTTTTGAAAACGCAGATAATCAATTTTTTAGGCTACCAAAACACAATAATCTATAAGTAGCTCCACCTCTGCTTTTCCAAAACACATAATCTGTTTTGAATAATTAATCCCAAACACCCCCTAAAACTTTCAGTGGCACTTTTTTTTGTGTTCCACACATTTTCTACAAGGGTCTTTAGTGACACTTTTTGTGTGCCACAATATTAACTACAAAATATCAACATTACTTTTAGTGACACTTTTTTTATGTGCCATACGGCTTGTGTCATAATTAGGAAAGTTATTCTTCCCAAGTTTTATGTCAATAAAAAACTATTTCTACCGTAAATCATTATATCAAAATTGATATACGATATAAATAAAAACTAAAAATGAAAACATGCAAAATTATAATATCATAACTTAATTATAATTTTGATCCAAAATATATCCCAAATGTTCAAACACATAAGAAGTTTCAAAAATACCAAGTGTTCACAAATAAAGAAGCCAAAACGATATTTCGGTTTCTTAACTCCCTCCCAAAACATTCTTGATTCTTCTCATTTCTATTAAACCAAAGATTCCACTTTTGTCAACTCTTTCACCGGCGTCACTTGAAGATAATTCGTTACTAAAACCAAGACGAGGGACCTAAAAAAATGAACAACAAAAATAACACTATTAATAAAAAGAAATTGTACTAACAACAAGCAAAAGAAACACTATTGATTAACTTGTACCTCTATGTTCATATTGCTAAGAAGCATAGACAAGTTTGCATTGTGCATGTGCTCTTGGATAATGTTCACCATGACATTAAAACCACTTTGTAGTTGACATATAGTTTGTTTAGCACTCTCTGGCTCATTGAGAATTTGTAAATCACCATTACTTCTCGCGGTTGGCACCCTTCCAATTAAACGAACGTACCCTCTTTTCTTCGGGCCTTTGACTTTCGAATAGTCGTCATTTTCAAAATCACCTTGGTCTCCGGGTGTGCTTGTAGAATCACTTGCGATAGCTTTTAGTGAATTCTAAATACATAATAATATAGGTAAGTTTTTTTTAAAAAAAAAAAACAAACACACACATGATAAATAAGAACACTTCCATCTTTACCACAACGCCGACAGCTTCATCATCTACAATACTTCCATCTTTACGAGTCCTTGTTTTTATATAAATTTCCCCTCTTGTTGGGTACACACCATCATTCTTCATTGCCTACAATTTATATTTGATGGTTAACAAGGAAATGAAAACCAAATATTAAAATTATAAGTTAAAACAACTAGAATAATACCATTTCATGAGCAAGTCTAGCAAACGACTTTGTCTCGGTTACATGAGGCTCTTTCATCTTTGAGCGACTCAATCTTCCTTTAGCACATGTATTCTATAGTAAATGGTAATTTAACACATGATTATCTAGTTTCGAAATTATATATATTGTATAAAAAATGATATTTACATATCTTTTTTACCTGAAATTTCGGAGTGAACCAGCGAGTAACAAGTTCTTTAAATTGATCCGGATTAACTCTTCCGTCATTATCAGATTGTCATGTCACAATTTCATCAATAGTAAGGCTTGGATCATAACCTTGTGACTTCAAGTTTCCTTTCCACGTTTTCCATTTTTCCCCATGCTAAAGAATATCCATTTCTTAATCTGGCTTGTTTCAACCGGATGAAAAGTAAACTTGGACTATATAAAAAAAATTACTTATATATTAGCGTATATTCATTTTACCTTAATGAGTTGATACATATAAAGTAAACTAAAAGATGTATATACCTTAACAAGTGAATACATGTCCTCTTTATTTTTCTTGGGGACTTTTCTCAAATTAGAATATTCAATTGAAACATTCGCACCCATCCTTACAAGGGTCCCAAGGTACTGACCGAGTTCTTTATCTTCATCCCCCACTGGATGTCCAAGATTGTCAAATGTGACGCATATTCTTTCATTACTATCCAATTTCCATATTCCATCCTTTCTGGTATGACCTCTACCCTTCTTGGGATAACCTAAAATAGGTTCAATAAAACAAAACAAATAAGTGACAGTTGTTAATAAATGAAAAACATGTGTCTAGATAACTTCACCTGATACAGAAGTCGTTAATGTGATCCCCCATGTTCAAATTAGTGGAAATACAACAGACAACGGTTTGCAAAACTAACGAAAAGAATAAGGTGGAACATAAAAAGACAACAATTTAGAAAGTTAGCATAAACAATATGACAATCCATAATTAAGTTGGATAATTATTAGCGATTTTCTAAGTTTCTAGTGTTTAAGTTTTTAGTAGTTAATGTTTTAGTTTTAATGTTTAAGTTGGATGTTTATTGTTTAATCCTTATGTTTTTAGTACTTAATGAAATGATTATGGAGGTTTTAAGTTATAAGATTGTTTAATCCTAAGGTGCAGCCCATGTTATCTGCTGTCCACACCACATGTGCAGCAACCACAGGTGACTTTTTGGTTTCTTCTGTCCGCACCATGTTATCTGCTAGGTCGACTCCATACTACCCCTATGAATGGCTGAACTGGGTCCCTAAAAAAGCTAATCTTTTAGCCTGGTCTCTATGTGGAAAAGACGTAATGAACGAGTGTTTGCTGGTAAAAGGATTGTTTTGGATCAACTAATCTCCTACATCAAAACTACGTCTTACATCTGGATCAACAACAGGGCAAAACAAGAAATACAATGGGAAACTTGGTGTAACTTTAACTTTTCTAGTTGAGTCAATCTGTTATAGCAAGGGCGTTTTTTGTTTTCTTGTTTCTATCTAGCATCTTGCTAATAGAGAAGTGTAATCTTTGAGGTTTTTGAAATACATTGTTGTTAAAAAAAAAAAACTATGGAATTACCTTAAAGAGTAGACTCATAAAGAGAGGCAAATAAACCATAAAGATAGGCAAATAAACTAGTCAAAGTTGTTATAAAGTTGTGTCAAAGGCACCCTGTCCATCTAGAGCTAGGTGTCGATTGTTGTTTGGGTTTTTAATTTGTTAGTGTCGAAGAGAACAATCAACTTTGGTGGTTGTCAGATCAAAGCTTTTGAGACTTTAGATCCAAGTTTACTAAATAAAAGAAAAGAAGAGAAAGGGATATTAGGAGAGAAAAGAAAGGAAAATATATAATTTTATTTCGTGTTCCCGAGTTGAAAGGAAAAGTAAAGAAACTAAAGACTTTATGTGTTCCCGAGTTGAAAGGAAGAGAAAAGAACCGTATATTTTACAATTATACCCTTTTAAGATTTTATTATAAGTTAAATGAGAGGGTACAATGGTAAATGATATACTTAATATTTTTTTTCCTTTCTCTTCCTTCCGCTTCCTTCCAATTTGGAAGGAAGATTATTTGGAAGAATTTTCCTTCCTCTTCTCTCCACTTCCTTCCTTTAATGAAACTCTGGAACACAAAATTGTTTCCCTTTCTTTCCGCTTTCTTTCCTTTCCTTCTATTTTTAAACTGTGGAACACTTAGAAAAGAGGGGAAAAGGAAGGGAAGCGGGAAACAAAATGAAAATGTTTTTTTTTTTTGACCGGGAAACAAAATGAAAATGTGTTTTGGGTTTTCAACACTAAAATCGCCTTTAGGTCAAATTTTTTGATATAAATTTTTGGAAATGAAAAGTTGATTGGAAACAAGGATGAAATGAAATTTTGAGTGGAGGGAAATGAAGTTTTGGGTATGAATTTTAGTCAAAAAAATTTTAAGTGATTATGTTAAATTTTTTTTCTTATATATAGATGGGCTCGGTTTTATAACTTTATTAAAATATATATAGTGGTGTTGGGTCTTATTAAACAAACACTAAAAGATTTATTTTAAACATATATATACGTATTTATCTTTAATTTTAAATCCATAATTTTAAGTTTAAGTTAGTAAAATTTTTTTGTGAGTAAAAAAATTAATTTGTTTATTTAATTTTTAGTGAAAAAACGTTGGATATATTTAGCGACATATAAGTAAAAGTCATAAATGGGTATGTTGTGTAACAGTGGCACACTTAAAGTGCCATTAAAAGATTATTTTGTGTCATATGTGATATATGTCATTAAAACTATGGGTCAAACAAATGTAGCACACACAAAGTGCCACTAAAACTCTATATTAGTGGCACAAAGTTAAATAACACTAAGTGCATGTGCCACTATAAGCTTAATTTTATGGTATAAATGATAAAATGCCAATAAAACTATAGATCAAGCAATTGTAGCACGCGTAAAATGCTACTAAAGCCCTATATTAGTGGCATAAAAGCTAAATGATATTAAGAGTGTGTGCCACTAAATGACATTTTTTTGTAGTGTGCAAACTTTTTCTTTTCATCATCAGAAACGTCACTAAGTGCTATTGGGTTGGTAGAATTCTCAATTGTAGGTGCCACATATCCCTTCTCTATCATTTGCCATGCTTCCCCACCATCTAGTCCCATTCCTTCCAAATGTATCTTGAACTTCCTTTGCCACGAGCAGTATTCGTTCATGTCTAGTAACTTTGGTGGTCTTGTTCCATTTCCCGAAGATAGATCGTTCACCAAGGTTGTAATGGCATTGGTAGTCTAACTTTGAACGGCTCCTGCTGCGGCTACTCCCCAAAAGTCCAGCATTGGTTGTGGAGGAGGGTTAACAACTGATTGGGGTGGTGTGGAAATGGCCCAAATATTCATCGGTTGTGTAGGTTGTGTGTTTGCTCTCTCTGTTGCTGCAACTGCCCAAGCATTCATTGGTACATGTTGTTGTGTCATAGTAGGTCTCGGTGTTGTAGAAAATCCCCAAATGTCATCCATGATGTTTAAAATGACAACACTTAGAAAAATATGTAATCTGGTTTCTTGTTCAACCTAATAAGTGTGATCGGGGGTTCAAATGAACCAAATGTGGTTGGTTCGACCCTTAGTACAAGATCAAATAGAAAAGTAACACCCAGACTCTGATTCGACCTCTAGGATAAACTGGTTCGACTTCACGTAAGGTCGAATGAGACAACTAGGTTTGATTGAAACAACAACAAACTCTGAATGATGAACAAACACTGGTTTGATCCTAAAAATCACTTGGTTTGCCCTAAAAACAACTGGTTCGACCTAAAAACCACACTCCTTCGACCAAACACTATCTGGTTCGACCTCACCCATTTGAAAAATGGTTATTCTTCAAAACTCAGTTATTTTGATCCAAAATTTTTAAAAGTTGATGGATTTCAATGATCTTTATCAGGTTTTGCTTCGAATTTGTAGGAGATTAACTTTTGTAAAAGAGTTGTTTAGTTCACAAACACACTTGATCTTTACTATACACAAGTGTCATATACACATGTATTCCCAGCTACATATGCGTGCATCTATACTTATATCTATATATGTGTATTCCCACTCATAACCATAGGTAGGGATGTCTATGGGATCTACACTTGTACATACATACCCATATACATATGTATCTTGGTAGTCCATACACATTACTCTCTATACTTATGAGTTTGCTTTACACATACACATACACCATGTATATATACGCACGCATATGTATGTATGCACACATATGGGCCTTGTTTTCATTACTAGAGTGAAGTACTATGATAACTTAGGTTCTTACATGTCTATACATACGCGCATGCACACGTGCACCTATATATATGTCATGCATACACATACATGCGTATGTATGTTCATGCACGCATACATACTTACATTACTATCTACGGTGATATTTTATTATGAATGATAACTATGAACTAAGGTGAACCATGTGATAATTAAACAAAGTAAAGAAGTGAATGTGTTAAAGTTTATACCTCCTAGTGGATCCAAGATAGAAGGCAAGATGCTAGATCTCCTTGGTTGCTCCTAGAGCTTGTGATATGTCTGTGTGTGTTTTGAAATAGGAGAGGGAGTGTAACATCGCAAAATTTTCCCCAAAATTTTAATACATAAAAAGCCCTTATATATATATATATATTTTTTTTATTACACCTTTATCATTAATATTATACAAATGTGCCTAAGTCTTTATTTATCCTAACTCACAACTTATATACATACATAAATGTATATAAATAATAATAATAATATGATTCTAAATTCTTTTTTTTTCACATAAAAGATTTTTTTTTTTTTTAAATAAAGCCTTGAGTCAAATAGTCAAAGTCCTAGTCAAAGTCTTAGTCAAACAGTCAAAGTCTTAGTCAAATAGTCAATTCATCATAAAACCTTACTTTATGGTGTTGACCAATTTTAATGGCTAATTGACTCCAAAACTAGTATAAAAACCCACCTATGACCCATTATACTTTGCACCTCTAAATCGATTGTTTCAATCCGATTAAACTTTCCCTCATACCTTTCTTCTATAGTCTATTACTTCTACAATTGAAGCTTTGATTATAAGCTCTTATAATTGGCGAATTGGAAGCTTGATATTCTTTCTTTTTCGTTTTCTTCAATTTGGACTAGCTACGTTGTTGAGTCTTTGGGATTCGCCTCGCATACATTCACAACACATTATTCTATTTTTTTACGAGACATAACATTTTGCTAAGGTGAGTTTTACATAGCCCCTTTTCTATTTATCACCATTTTTTGGGTGAAACATGTTACAACATTATTTAATTCAATCATCAATGTGTCTATGTGTATTTCTATGTTGCATTATGTCTTGAACATGACTAGGGTAAGCACAATTCTAGCATAAACATTCATCAGCCAAACGGTATACATTGATAGATCTATTGGACTGACAATCCCACCCGGATACGTGCCTCCTACAAAGGTTGCGTGGGTGTTTGTTACTGCAATATAAACGAGTGAACCATGAGCGTATGGGATGTACCACAATACAACAGTCACAATGGTTGATTATGCACTCGATTTACTTCTAGTATGTTTTCACATATGGACTAGATTGCCATGACACATGAATTGCACAACAATTTTATTCGATTATCAAAACCTATGTAATTCTCACCAACTTTTGTTGACCCAAAATATTTTCAACTTAACATGTTTCAGGTTCTACTTGCTTGAGGATTTGAATTAATGCTTGAAGATGTGTGCATAGTTTTATTCAATTTGATGTATGAATTCTTGTAGAACAATTGTATGTAATTTATCTAAACCATATAACGAAATTTATTATTTACCATGAACTACTGAACAATCATCAATACGTGACATCCCGATGTTTCCGCCATCGGTTGGGGTGTTACAGATTGGTATCAGAGCCATGGTTATAGGGAATTAGGTTATTAGAAAAATAATCTAGTCTATAACCATAGGATTTAACCAGTACTTGCTTCTTTTACTTGCTATTCTCTATCTCCCTCCTACTTCTTATCCCTACTTTCATCCTTACAAGAAGGTTGCTCTCCATCACTGGATCTACTCTTAGACTAATAGGACAAAATCCTCAAGTTTAACCTGAACCACCTTGAGATCTCGTCGAAGTTCTAGATTTTAATAACGAACACGTGCAATCTGGAAGGGTGAACGCCTGTATTCTGAGTCTTCTGTCTAGGCTGGCATTGCGCATATATCCCAATCAGACGAGGGACCCGGATGCCTACCTGGGAATTCTCGGGATGAGTGTTCACTTATAGGCTAAAGCATGTCTTCACTATGTTATTGGAATCTGAAATCTTAGATACGTCAACGTTTTTGTTTATTCGTTTTAATTAATGAATAAATGATTACATTCCTTATATCACCTCATTCATTTCATGCCACATTGAACCTTCATTGTGTCCCTTATAGATCATGTCTCCACGTCGCAGCACTCGTAATAACAGTGGTGAAAACCAAGAGGAAAGTAACAACAACCACAACACCAACCACAACAACAACAAAAACAACAAAGGTGTTGATGCCCAACTGGCTGCGATTATTTCCCAACAAATGGCGCAATAAATCACAACTCTGGTTTCTAACTTGTTGGCTCAAGTCATCCCAATGAATGGGAACGGCAATGGAAATGGAAATGGCGATGGAAATCACATAAAGAACGGGACCTTAGTTCGGAAAGGCGAGAAAACAAGTATTGTGGCCGCGGTAACTACCGAGAACCAGAAGCGCAAGACCAGGGATCCTAATGTAAACCTCACTACACAAGCTTCTAACAAGAAACCCTATACAAGAAACTTTACATTGTGTAACACATGCAAACGACATCACCCCACTGTTTCAGTGTGTCGCCTGTGCACCAATTGTGGTAGGTATGGCCATCTGGTCAACACATGTCGTGAGTCCCCAAACCCTAACACCAACCAACCAACCAACCCTGCTCAGGTTGCTAATCTTAATCGTCCTGGTAAATACAACTATGGTCAATGCTATGAATGTGGAAACCCAAATCATTTCCGTAACCGATGCCCTAAACTAAATCGAGATCAAGACCCTCCAGCTACTTAACAGCAAACCCCACCATTTGAATGATGTCTACTTTTTAATTCTATGTATTGACACTTTTTGATTCAAGTAATAAATTCAAGTATTATCATAACATCTAAGTGCACGCTTGTTTGAATGTGAACTAATTGCTATATCTATAATCATACTTGCTTACTTGTACAACAATTAGTTGACTACCAAACAACCTACTCAACGATTGGTAGAGGTCATCATGTCTTTCCAACAGTCGGGAGAGGCCCTACAACCTGCTCAACGACTGGTGGAGACTATCGAACCTGCTCAACAATCGGTAGAGTCATAAAAGGACGCAAAACCCTAATGTAAGGTAAATTGATAATTACGGTCCGGAACGTAATCATAAATTTACAGGTACGTTAAGGTAGTGAGAAATTTTATCAAGGTTTTCGATAGTCGACCAATTGTATACCTGGTGTTTTTCTTTTAACTTCGGGACGAAGTTCCAAAAAGTAGGGGAGACTGTAACATCGCAAAATTTCCCCCAAAATTTTAATACATAAAAAGCCCTTATATATATATATATATATATTTTTTATTACACCTTTATCATTAATATTATACAAATGTGCCTAAGTCTTTATTTATCCTAACTCACAACTTATATACATACATAAATGTATATAAATAATAATAATAATATGATTCTAAATTCTTTTTTTTTCACATACAAGATTTTTTTTTTTTAAATAAAGCCTTGAGTCAAATAGTCAAAGTCCTAGTCAAAGTCTTAGTCAAACAGTCAAAGTCTTAGTCAAATAGTCAATTCATCATAAAACCTTACTTTATGGTGTTGACCAATTTTAATGGCTAATTGACTCCAAAACTAGTATAAAAACCCACCTATGACCCATTATACTTTGCACCTCTAAATCGATTGTTTCAATCCGATTAAACTTTCCCTCATACCTTTCTTCTATAGTCTATTACTTCTACAATTGAAGCTTTGATTATAAGCTCTTATAATTGGCGAATTGGAAGCTTGATATTCTTTCTTTTTCGTTTTCTTCAATTTGGACTAGCTACGTTGTTGAGTCTTTGGGATTCGCCTCGCATACATTCACAACACATTATTCTATTTTTTTTACGAGACATAACATTTTGCTAAGGTGAGTTTTACATAGCCCCTTTTCTATTTATCACCATTTTTGGGGTGAAACATGTTACAACATTATTTATGCAATTCAATCATCAATGTGTCTATGTGTATTTCTATGTTGCATTATGTCTTGAACATGACTAGGGTAAGCACAATTCTAGCATAAACATTCATCAGCCAAACGGTATACATTGATAGATCTATTGGACTGACAATCCCACCCGGATACGTGCCTCCTACAAAGGTTGCGTGGGTGTTTGTTACTGCAATATAAACGAGTGAACCATGAGCGTATGGGATGTACCACAATACAACAGTCACAATGGTTGATTATGCACTCGATTTACTTCTAGTATGTTTTCACATATGGACTAGATTGCCATGACACATGAATTGCACAACAATTTTATTCGATTATCAAAACCTATGTAATTCTCACCAACTTTTGTTGACCCAAAATATTTTCAACTTAACATGTTTCAGGTTCTACTTGCTTGAGGATTTGAATTAATGCTTGAAGATGTGTGCATAGTTTTATTCAATTTGATGTATGAATTCTTGTAGAACAATTGTATGTAATTTATCTAAACCATATAATGAAATTTATTATTTACCATGAACTACTGAACAATCATCAATACGTGACATCCCGATGTTTCCGCCATCGGTTGGGGTGTTACAGGGAGCAAGAGAGGTTGTGGTGTGGTGAATGGATTACCCAAGGCTGCCTTATATAGAGGTGGAGATGAGAAGGTGTTAGGAAAGTGCTTAACATTTTGGGTAAGTCAACTCTTATGGATTAGAGTGATTAAGAGAATCCTTCCTTATATGGTTAGTAATCTACTCATGTTCCATATCCTCCTAGCTCACCAAGGTCCAAATCGCACTTTAAGAGGTCACTAATCACTTGATTATGTTGGTAAGATTCCAAGCATGAGTGACACTACATGGTGTTAACTTATGGAAGCAATTAACACATGCTAATATAGAGGTTGACTTGGATTAAAAAAAAGATTAGAGGGGCACTAGGGGGGGCGACGGTTCGGGAAAGAAATAAGAAAGGGGGTGCATTTTAAATGTGGCAATGATCTTTCCTAATTCTAAGTGAATTAAGGAATCCTACTATGTTTGGTAAGTGATCTTGCTTTGTCCCCAATCTAGTAAGCAAATCAAGGGTCTTAATCACATCTCAAAGTTGACTAAACACTATGATGATGCTTAGCAAGACAAGAGCTAATGTGACAACACCTTGTGGGTTCTAGAGATTGTAATAAACATGTGGTGATTTAGTAAAAATAATATAACTATGGATATGGGGGGGGGGGGGTAATCAGCCGAAAACATAAAAAGAAAAAGGAAAAGGAAAAGTGGACACTTAACCAATGTGGTAAACCAACATCCTTGATCCTAGGTGTATAACGAATATTGCCTTATATGGTTAAGCCACCAAATCTTGTATTTAATTATCTTAGAAAGAACAATAGGACATGACACTTCATTGATGATATTCCAAGTGTTTAGTAGAAACAAAACATTAAACAAGGTGGTGGTGATCATTTTTGGCTAGTAGATTTCATAAATCCTATTGTTGATCACTTGTTTCACCAAATATAGTTAAGTTTATAAAAGAACTAGTTAGTTCATTTAAAATGGAACAAAAAGAATATGTAATGCCAGTTATAAATGTGTTTACTAGCTTCTTGTATGCATGTGCATATATATATATATATATATATGTGTGTGTGTGTGTGTGTGTGTGTGTGTGTGTGTGTGTGTCGTGTACACATGTACACATATGTATAGATATGCTAGTTGAATAAATACTAAGCTTTATACATAAAACCCATGATGTTTCCCATTGTATTATAAAATAAATGGGCATCTATACATGATTTTGGAAACTCACTTGTAATCATATAAATTTGTGTCACCAAGATTCGTTGGTATGGGTGAAATTATACTCGTTCGGACATTTCTAGACTATCTCGGGGGGACTTATGCATATAAAATGTCATGAATAATGCATGTAAAATTAAACGTTGACTAGAATGTGTACGGATCTGACCTGGCTAAGTGGCGGGTGTCACATTCTCCCCCTGTTAAGGAAATTTTGTTCGCGAAATTCGATGTAACCTATCCGATACCGGGGAATCCTTGAAGAGAGAGGGGTACTTTCGCTTCATTTGGTCCTCGCGCTCCCAAGTGAACTCAGGTCCGCGTTGGGAATTCCACCGAACTTTAACGAGCTTAACTTGGCTACGTCTCAGCTTCTGGACTTTCCAGTCCATGACCTCGACGGGTTCCTCAATGAAATGAAGTTGAACGTCGATCTGGATTTCCTCTGGCGGAATGATCAATGATTCATCCGATAAGCACTTTTTGAGGTTCGACACATGAAATGTGTCATGAACTCCACTTAGCTCGTCAGGCAAATTTAGCTTATATGCGACTGGGCCAACCCTTGCCAAGATTTCGAATGGGTCGATGTATCTTGGGTTCAGTTTTTCGCGTTTACCAAAATGAGGTACTCCTTTCCAAGGAGAGACTTTCACTAGGACCTTGTCGCCTACTTGAAATTCTAGAGGTTTCCTTCTCATGTCAGCATAACTTTTCTGCCTATCCCTGGTAGCTTTCAATCGGTCCTTGATTTGAAAGATTTTGTCGGTCGTCTCCTGGATGATCTCTGGGCCAGTCAAGTGCTTGTCCCCAATTTCTGCCCAACACAATGGTGATCGGCATTTGCGTCCATAGAGAGCTTCGAACGGTGCGGCTTTGATGCTTGTGTGATAACTATTGTTGTATGAAAACTCGATTACGAGGTAGGTGGGCATCCCAATTACCTCCAAAGTCAATCACACATGCACGAAGCATATCCTCAAGCGTCTGGATCGTTCTTAAGGTTTCGATGAAATAGCGACAAATTAATATTTTATATTTTAAAATTTATTAATTTACTCATATAAACAAACAAAGAAAGAAATAACAATTATTAAAAAATATGTTTTTGTCGAAAAGTTGTTGAAAATGTTTTTAAACATGCGTCGAAATTGCAACGTTTTTTTATCGATTTTTAGTAATTTTGTTGAGAAATCTATTTCGGAAAATAAGAAAAAAGAAACAGTAAAAAAAAAGAAACATTTTATCCTCTTTGAGAGTTCGACTGTTAAGTACAAAATCGAAATCCGCAACTTAAAAAAAATTCAAAATAGTTGATTATCAACAATAGTACATTCCAGCCCCAAATCCCCCAACGAATGACTTCTTCTTTCTTCATCTCTCCCAAGAATACACATACTATTTTTCTCTTTACAAAAGCACAGTCAAACTTGTTTCTTGCTGATTCTCTCTACCATGTACATACATGCTCTTTGTATCTATACAATGCATAGTGACATAACTTAAACATTAAAATTAAGGGGAGCGGCGTAAATATTTGACGTAAAAAAAGCTTTAATTCACTAAATAAAGACCACAAACAAAACAAACATGAATGCTATAATAGATTTAAGTAAAAAAAAAAAATAAACAACGGTAATGTACAATTTCTTTCCTTTAATTAAAAAAACAAACATGAATCCGTTAATGATAACTGTCATTTTGTGTCTACATACGTATTTCATTTCCAATCTTCAAATTTCAAAAAGCAAGTCCATGAACATTTTCTATTTTCAGTTTCTTATGGTGACTTCGTCTCTGTACGTCTACATTTTTGCACATCAAAGATGAATACTTACCTTCTTCTCAAGTTTGTTTCCGTCGTCATGTTTAGATCCGTCCGTGTATATCTATAGTTCCGACAAATGATCAGGTAATAGTTATCATTCCTTAGCATGTCTATTTATTTTTGGGCCGAATGCTAATCATTTTCACCGTTCATATTCGGATTCGTGAGAACAGCGACGTCTGACAAAACAAAACCCATACAAATTGCCGGAGATGAAGAGATGACGGTTACAAATCTCCGGAGATGAAGAGGCGACGGTTACGACTCGCCAGAGACGAAGCGGTGATGGTTACTAATTACCGGAAGGGTTTGCACAACGATATTTTGCTTTCCTAAACGTACATTGGATATGAAAGGTAGGTTTATTTTTCTCTTTCTTTTCGTTCATGACTTATGCGGTGGTTTTGAAAGTGCTGGTTGATGGTTGTTCGCATCATCGGTTGGTGATGGTTCACAGTGATGTCTTTGTTGAGGATCTCGTCTAGATCGGTGATCCACTGGCCGGAGATGGCGGGGCTTATGTGATGTTGGTATGGTCAGAATTTCTAGTGGACAGAAGAAAGGAAGATGGAATGTTCAGGTAAATTTGCCATTGATGGGTCCCTCCCTCATATAAATGGTTCATAGAAAAGGTACAGAATATTCGTTAACGGTGTTAAAGGAGATGTTAAGTTGTTTTTTGTATTATAATGAGTTTACGCTAAATCGCGCGTTGCGGCGGTATATTGATCATGAATGCCTTTATTATCACTATATGAGGTGCTCACATTCCTAAGTATATTAAAAACATTAATTAATAACCTTTTTTTATGAACGGCCAACAAATCAATCTCGAGCACTCTCGAAGTACCAATTGGACAAAGGAGTACTCTAGGAATAACCCGGGTCTATCAGTAATTTCACACCAGTTCCCGGGGAAAACCCGCTGCCCAAAGACTCACTGCGGTAAATTACCCGGCCCACCAGCAACATAACTTATAAACGATTTTTTTTTCTAATACAAAACATTAATGAATAGCTAATGATTAATACATGCATGAGACATACATATAGAGGCGAAGTTTATTGAGTGTCGAGAGGTGCCTCGTCCTCCACCGATTTTTGGCTCAGTATTGTAAATTTCCCCGATTTGTTTGAAAATTTTGTATATTTAAGTCCACCCCCAACTGATTTGAAAACGATAGGTCTTGTGACTTTCGGCCCTTACCATCTAAAATTTAAGCTCCGCTCCTGTAAATATATATTTCTATCTATATGTTTAATCTAATAAATAATTATAACATGAATATAATAATACTAATAGGTGCGCAAAAATATTAAGTGTAATGTAAAAATGAAATCACCTT
Organism: Ambrosia trifida; assembly: GCA_028751855.1. Classification (NCBI taxonomy): domain Eukaryota; kingdom Viridiplantae; phylum Streptophyta; class Magnoliopsida; order Asterales; family Asteraceae; genus Ambrosia; species Ambrosia trifida. The sequence continues at coordinate 1,754,085 of CM054127.1, forward strand.
TTTTAAGTTAAAGGTATAAATGAGCAGAGTATGCATGCGTTACAACCTGTAAATGTATAATAAATTATTTATTAAATTGAGATATACATATCTCATGAACTCATCTCTATGCGGAAGGGTTTAACAAAATAGTAGTGAGAGAAAGATAGAGACTGAAAGAAGAAGATAGGAGAGAGAGTTTAGGCGATCTCCATGACGACAACGCCGCAATCGCAACCCCGGCCACCACTGACCTATTCAACCTTAACTGCCAACATTTTTCCTCTATATTTACCCACTCAAACCACCAGATTTTGACGGAGATTAAGACGATTGATAACATGACAGGAGATTCTGGTGGCGGTGGGGTTATATAGGGTGTGAAACGGTGGCAAACGACATAGGAAACCGAAACCGTTCAGACGGGTGATAAATGATCGGGGATTTGTTGGTTGCGGTGGGGGTTATATAGGGTGTGAAACAATGGCAAGTGACGGAGGAAAAGGTGGCTGGCGGAGACGCGTCGATTGGTTATCAACTGTAAAATCACGACGTTGTTTGAATGCTTTGTCTGTTCCATTACACGTGTCTCCACCACCGATAGAGTTTGAAAATAAAAAGTGTATTTTTGTTGATAGGTCGTGACGGGCGGTGAGTTTATTTAGGAGACGGTAAATGACGGTAAGGATGTGTTCAATCTCCGTTAACTTTAACTTTGCAAGCTTAAGTTGCTATTTGTATATAGATATAATGTAATATAGTATAGATTATGGATTAGTTAGTGGAAATTATTGTGAGATAAAATACTATTTTAATAGTATTAATAGTATAATATCGGGTAAGCTAAGAATCTAAATAGATTGCATCTAGACATCAGATGTTACAAATATAATGTAAGACAAGTCCGAACTTTATCCATTTCCCATGTGATCGACGTTGGTGTTTCTCAAGTTATGTTGTTGTCTTTGGACAAACCCACGATTTCACATGGTCATGTATGCCATGTGATCCATATTGAGTACTTAAACTATACGTTAATTTTTATGCTTACATAATATAACTATATATTTGTACGTATTTCTTTCTTGTCGAGGTTATAACTTGTCCTTTTAATGGAATTGCCAGAAAAATAAAATCCATCATTCAGGGTGGTTTTGATATCTAAGGGTGCGTTTGGTTCGCGGAATTGTTTAGAATTGGAATTTGTGAAAGAATTGGAATTTGTGAAGGAATTGGAATTGGAATTGGAATTGGAATGAATTGGATTTGGAATTCAAACATTCCAAAAGTAATTGAAAATTGCTGGAATTGGAATCTGAAATCCTATATTATTGTGTTTGGTTAGTTAATAAATTGGAATGTATCACCCTTGCCCCCACGACCGCATCGTTGTGACCCGTACCGGCCCGAACCGTTTCGCCCCGTACTGTTTCGATCGTTACCGGCCTGTACCTGTACCGTTTCGACCCGAACTGCTGATACCTCTATCGTTTCGACCTGTACCGTTTTCGACGTGCACCGTTTCGACCCGTACCGGTTCGGGTCGAAAACAGTACTGGTCGAAACTGGTACTAAGCGAAACGGTACCGGTCGAAACTGGTACAGTCCGAAACGATTCGGTCCGAAACGTTACGGGCGAAACGGTACAGGCGGAAGCGATACCGGTCGAAACCGTATCGGTCGAAACTCGTCCGAAACGGTACCGGTCGAAACTGGTACGGTCCGAAACGGTTCAGTCCAGAACGTTACGGGCGAAACGGTACCGGTCGAAACTGGTACGGTCCAAAACGGTTCGGTCCGAAACGGTACCGGTCGAAACTGGTACGGTCCAAAACGGTTCGGTCCGAAACGGTAACGGTCGAAACTGGTACGGTCCAAAACGGTTCGGTCCGAAACGGTACCGGTCGAAACTCGTACGATCCAAAACGGTTCGGTCCAAAACGGTACCGGTCGAAACTGGCACAATACGAAACGGTTCGGGTCGAAACTGGTACAGTACGAAACGGTTCGGGTCGAAATGGTACCGGTCAAAACTGGTACGGTATTGGTTCGGATCTAAGCAGTTCGCGTTGAAATGGTACGGTTTGAATCGGTTCGGGTCAAAATGATGCCAATCGTTCGAAGATTCCAATAAATTGACTTGAATTCCTTTTAATATTGGAAGGATTTTGAATTCCCTCAGTTAAAGGAATTTGAAGGAATTCATACCAAATTTCAATTTCAATTCCTTTGTCAACCAAACATACAAGATTTGAATTAAAATGCCAATTCCAACAAATTCAATGAACCAAACACCTAAAGAGTTAGAATTCAAATTCCAATTCCATTGAATTCCATTCAATTCATGCGAACCAAACGCACCCTAAATGTATAGGGTCGAAACCAAGCTTATAAGATATGACATTGGTGGTAGGGATGTCGATGGATTTGGTCGCAGGGGTGTCAACTACGTTGGGATGGAGGGGTAATGAATTGTGGTTTGATGGGTTGAATACCTCAATCGTAACATGAGCCATATATTAATTTGTATCTTTTCGTGCCAGACCTGTTTAAAATCGACTCATATTTGGTGCGTATTAATTTGCATTAGCCGCGTTTAGTTTTCATTTATGAATATGAGTAGTGACTTAGAATATAAACAAGTTACCCATGATTAAATGAAACCATTTTTTTTTGGTAAATTGTGTGTTTTTAATGGCTTATGTTTCTTTATCTCTCATTCTTAATTAACAAACATTGTTGAACAAACACCAAACCAAATAATACTCAATAATATAAAAAGAATGAAGAGATGTTTATTGATTATGATTGTGATGATTACAAGGACTAATACTGAGTACAAGTTGGACTATAAATCGACCAGATCTTTCTATCACAATTTAGAGGAGTTATTTAGTATTTTTCCTTACAAGAATAACCGACCCCTTTCCCATAATGGGAATGGGTATTTATAATAAGAACGTGTTGGAAAAATGGTAGTGGAAATTGATTTTTCCTTAATTTTGGACTTAAATAAATATATTAATATATGTGTTATATAAATAATTATTTATGGGTTTGTGTACTATATTGTGAGAGCATCCCAACGAATCAAACCATGTCCAAAATAGAGCTAAGATGAATGAGATATCGAAGCTTAAAAGTTGTAGGTTGGAACAACCAAAGATGAGCAAATGGATTAAGTTTTGTCCCACATTGGTGGGATGACAAAACATGAAGTGGTTTATAAGGAGGAGCACTCCTTTGAATATTGTTTAGCATGAGCCAAACACTAGTGGAACTCGCACTCGCACACGCGCGCGCCGCACGCGTGCCGTGGGCGCAATGTGGCGCTTTGATGACGCACTTTGCACTTCGCACACTCGCGTCGCCGCTTGAGAGCCGCCTTTGTATTTTTGACCTCGTGCGCGTGGTCTAGTACATGGCGGAAGGTTGACGTAAACCGTAACTACAAGTGGTGCGCATGACCAGATGGCATTCAGGTCTGCGCACTTGGCGTTCGTATGGCGGGTTCTATATGATACAAGTCGGACATCTGCGGATGACATAGCGTTATGTGCGCAGGGACTATATTGCGCGCATGACCAGGTAGTGCCAAGCACCCTGGTCAGCGCGCGTCATCATGTTTAGTGCGCAGCATACGAACACGAGCTGATGCGTCAGTTCCTACGCAGTCTCAGGTTGTTAGACTGTTTCAACTCGTGTAATAAACCAAACGTAGGTTTCAAGTTTACCACTTTAATTCCATTTTGACTGCAATTTATAGTCATAATAATGACAATAATAAAATGCAATTAACTGTTAATTATTGTGAATATATATAATTATTATGTGACCGTTGGGTCATGTGGATATATATAAGAGTTTGGAAAATACTCTTGATATAGATATATAACATATTCACATTTTGATAGTTCCAACAACGAGAAGAATTCTCTAAACTTTGACAACTTTCATTTTCTTAATTTTACAAACACAAATTACATGGTGTAATCTTGGGCTCAAGACCATCTCCGGCAGTACGACTACTGTTCCGGTTGTTGTACCCTGGGAAACAGACCGTCTGAGAGGAGGCACGGAATCTGTTTTAAGGGCCCCGTGTCAAACACGATCCTCAACCAAACGTCTACAACAAGTTTGTTATTCTTGCAGCGGAGTGTTACACAAGATGGTTCGGTTGAAATTTACTAAAGTATTAGACATGGATCAAGATTCGGTATATGTATTTGTTTTTATTTTCATTTACATTTAGTTTTGTAATCGGTATTGTACTATGTTATTTCCTACGAATAACGAGAGTATCGTTATTATTTCTTTTTATTATTAATTTAATAAAATTGTGAACCCTATTTCCTACAATCTTAAAACAGACTTTCGTGTAGATTGTTGATACAATCTAAAAACCTTCTTTCTAAAGGATTTTTGGGTTTACGAAAGTATAAAAATATTAATCGGGATTTTGTTAAAATCTAATATATATTTTTTTGGAAATATATTTGTAGTACAAATCGGATTAATATGTATGATTGGAGTACAATCTTTAATCCGAAATACCGTGTTTACAAAACGAAAAGTTTTGATTCAAGTTTTCGGTTTCATGGGTTTTTTGTGTCGGGTTTCGATAATCCAAAGTGTTAACAAATATTAACATGTATTTCGACGTTTTCAAATACTATTTTTCTAAGAGCGTATTAGAAAAGACGTAATATTTGTCAACCCATGAAAAATATTTGCTAGAGGTTATTTTAACGAACGTGTTAGAGATTAATCTTAGTTAAATATTCTCTAATGAGCATATTAGAAAATATTTTGGCAACCCACATAGAAAACGTTTGGTGTACGTTTTCGATCTAACAAGCGTGTTAGAGATCATTATTTGGAGAAATAATGATTGTTATCAAATGTATAGAAATACATTTTTTTTTCTAACGAACGTGTTAGAAATACCTATAGTTCTAAAATAATAATTTTAAACCTTTATATTTCCTAACGAGCGAGTTGGAAAATATTATTTTTGTAAATAATAAGGTTTAGAACATTCGTATTTTCTAACGAGCGTGTTAGAAAGTAATTATTTTAGTAAAATATTATTGGTTTCAAAATGTTGAAAACATTTAGATTTCTAATGGGCGTATTAGAAATTTCTTATGTAAATAACAAGTTGTTGAAACATGTATATCTAACGAGCGTGTTAGAATTGACGACATTGAAAGAATAATATGTCATCAAACATTTCTAATGAGCATATTAGAAATAAGTATTTACAAAATCATAAGTTATTTTTAAACTTATATTTTTTCTAACGAGCATGTTAGAAATTGATGCTTTTGTAAAAACGAACAAGCTGCACGTTTAATTTTCTAACGAGCATGTTAGAAACGGCTTATTATATTTATATATGAGCCAATAGAATATTAAACGGCCTTGTAATCGTTTATGTCTAACGGGCGTGTTAGAAATGGTTGTATATATATAAACCAATAAGTTTTGAAACGATTTTGGTAATCGTTTATTTCTAACGAGCGTGTTAGAAACGGTTTAGTTATATAACCAAAACACCATATAACGATGAGCATAATCGTTTGTATTCTAACAAGTATGTTAGAAATGGTTAGTTATTGAAACCGAATATTTTTAATATTTGGTACACATATAGTTTCTAATGAGCGAATTAGAAAAGATTTATCATAAAAACCATATGCACGATTTATAATCGTTTATTTTCTAGCGAGCGGGTTAGAATCGGGTTTACTATGATAAACTAATTAAGATGATTGGTAATCATTTTATTTCTAACGAGCGAGTTAGATGCGGTTTTAAGTAATAAAACTATTTTCGAGTTTATGGTTTTGATCTGTAATCAAAGCATAAACATATATAGTTTAATTTTTAAAACAGTTGCAAAAACAAGAAATGTTTTGAACGAATAAAACATGATTTTGCAATCAGTTCAATATGTGTGTGAGAAGTATCATGTTTTGAACCATATAATAGTCTTGAGAGACTATTTAAAGGAAAACAACCCGATGTTGTTTTTGACATATATACTTGTTCGACTACTTGTGAGTAGTTAATTATAAACAAGCTTATTGTTTTGAACAATGTATTGAGGGAGTACCTCGAAACATGCCACAAGATGATATAATTGTGATTATTTCGTCGAACCATAAAATGTTGACGAGAATAACACTTTGAGATTTGATGTTTATATATCCTTATGAATCCGTTAAAATATATTTGTAATTTATTATATATATTTTGGATTATCGTTTATTTTTTTTAATAATCAGGTGATTTAAAATATAATAAACGATAAATGTAAAAGGAAATTAATGATGGTATTTTTTTTCTTTGACGATTTACCTTCGATGGATTTAATAAGGATATTTATTTAAACGGGTTATGCAAGGAGTGTCTTGCGAGAACACAATGAGCAGTTTGTGATCATGACTTATGTAATAAGTCACATACCAAACATCAAACGTACAACATGATGAGTGAATCATGACGAACGTGGCAAGTGTATTGAGATTAAATACACGAAAACGAGGTATGTCATCTAATGTTGAGAGCATCAACATGGAAATACACACTTGTGAATTTTTCGATGACTATAACATATGAAAGAAATATATGTTAAGATTGTAAATTCTTTAATAAATTTTGCTAAATTTATTGTAAGACATTACAATAGTGATGGATGTGTAGATGTTTCTACAACCATCAATGTTGTTTAACCTATGTGGAGGATTTGTCCTTAGTTTTGGGAGTCTTCCCATATACATGGTTTTAACAAAACAACATGGAAATGTATAAATCACTTTAGGCGCATATGTGAATGCTATGTTTTTTGAGTGTCAATCATTGACTTTGTCTCAAGACTTTAGTGATTTCATACTAGGATTGTTCATCTCGTTGATGATGAATATGTTCATCAAAGTGACTTAGATTGAGACTTATGTTTAAGTTCTTAAGAGTCAATGGTGAAGCCTTGGAAATTAAAGGCAAAATGAGTTTTGATCTTAATAGATAAAATTAACTATGGTTTTGAGACATTCCTAAAACAGAGGTTTTGGGGTGGTAAAACAAAATTTCATTATTTTGTCTAACTAAGACGTGAATGTTTGAAAGAGATAGTGTGTTATCTCTTAAGGCTGTGAAGAATCAGAATGATGCATCTTCTGTTCATATGCTAGAGTATTGGAGTCTAAAGCATGCTAGACTAATACTTGTTAATGAAACATTCAAAGTGCAAGCAATGTGGGGGGAAGAGCCATTTAAGAAACAACCCGTAGGGGATGTAAAAATGGTATTGAGAAGTTTTCTCAAACTTCATACGAAAGGGAGAACCTTTCATCAACCCATTGGATATTATCCAATAACACTTAAATGTGGGGGTGGCTTGCATTTGAAAATGGAGTCAATCAATCGAGTTGATTGGACTCAAATGCCAATTGGTAAGATTCAAAGTCTAGCTAACTTTGAATCACATCACCAAAGGCAAGGAAACGTGTTTAGCCATGAATTGAGTTTCATGTCATTCTAAAGACGAAAAGGAAGGTTCAAAGGGTAACACCTACCTATCCTACTAGATCTATGTTTAGATCCCATGTTATAAGTCTTACGAATTGACAAGATGGCAAATTGACCAGCGAGTCAAGAACACGTTAGAACAACTTATCTCAATGCAAGATGGATCCAACAACCTGGTGGTTGATAAGAGATGAAGTTGTATGGAATGAGACTAAAGCCCGTGAAAGAAAAGGGACATGAGGGAAACCTAACCTAGTTGACTGGAGATCCCAAAATCTAGGTTCAATAGGATAACTTAATCATGAACCGACGAGCAGTCACTGTGGGGGCATAGCTAAGATATATGTTTATATATAAGCTAGTATATATATGGTTATATACATATCCCCCTAAACTACAAAAGGGTGTTTAAATACGTCCTAGTCCATTCCTATAATATCCAGTGACATTGTTGAGAGGTTAAGCATAATATATGGTTTGACGATTAGTGTAAATCATAGTACACCATAATGCTTTTAATGATTTAAGATCACCTATGTTGGAGAGAAGTGTGGTCGCTTCAAATGAAATTGTGGGGCACAATTTCTAGAGCTCCCGCGGAACCAGGAAAGTGTTCCAGGACCATTATTGGACACGATAATGAGGGGATGGCCAGGCTAGGGGGAGTCTTGTGTGAACGTATATTGTCGTTTACACAAACAGCCTTCAGTTCAAAGACATCAAGTTCACACTGAAAGCTAGTAAGCTAAGTATGCTTCACAAGGGAAGGTTCAAAGGCTTACACCCACCTATCCTATGCAAGAACTCAACCGTCAAGGTTACATCGGTAATTTGTGTGGTTAATCGATCTCCATTCATGTGGGGGATTGTTGGAAAAATGGTAGTGGAAATTGATTTTTCCCTAATTTTGGACTTAAATAAATATATTAATATATGTGTTATATAAATAATTATTTATGGGTTTGTGTACTATATTGTGAGAGCATCCCAACGAATCAAACCATGTCCAAAATAGAGCTAAGATGAATGAGATATCGAAGCTTAAAAGTTGTAGGTTGGAACAACCAAAGATGAGCAAATGGATTAAGTTTTGTCCCACATTGGTGGGATGACAAAACATGAAGTGGTTTATAAGGAGGAGCACTCCTTTGAATATTGTTTAGCATGAGCCAAACACTAGTGGAACTCGCACTCGCACACGCGCGCGCCGCGCGCGTGCCGTGGGCGCAATGTGGCGCTTTGATGACGCACTTTGCACTTCGCACACTCGCGTCGCCGCTTGAGAGCCGCCTTTGTATTTTTGACCTCGTGCGCGTGGTCTAGTACATGGCGGAAGGTTGACGTAAACCGTAACTACAAGTGGTGCGCATGACCAGATGGCATTCAGGTCTGCGGACTTGGCGTTCGTATGGCGGGTTCTATATGATACGAGTCGGTCATCTGCGGATGACATAGCGTTATGTGCGCAGGGACTATATTGCGCGCATGACCAGGTAGTGCCAAGCACCCTGGTCAGCGCGCGTCATCATGTTCTGTGCGCAGCATACGAACACGAGCTGATGCGTCAGTTCCTACGCAGTCTCAGGTTGTTAGACTGTTTCAACTCGTGTAATAAACCAAACGCAGGTTTCAAGTTTACCACTTTAATTCCATTTTGACTGCAATTTATAGTCATAATAATGACAATAATAAAATGCAATTAACTGTTAATTATTGTGAATATATATAATTATTATGTGACCGTTGGGTCATGTGGATATATATAAGAGTTTGGAAAATACTCTTGATATAGATATATAACATATTCACATTTTGATAGTTCCAACAACGAGAAGAATTCTCTAAACTTTGACAACTTTCATTTTCTTAATTTTACAAACACAAATTACATTGTGTAATCTTGGGCTCAAGACCATCTCCGGCAGTACGACTACTGTTCCGGTTGTTGTACCCTGGGAAACAGACCGTCTGAGAGGAGGCACGGAATCTGTTTTAAGGGCCCCGTGTCAAACACGATCCTCAACCAAACGTCTACAACAAGTTTGTTATTCTTGCAGCGGAGTGTTACACAAGATGGTTCGGTTGAAGTTTACTAAAGTATTAGACTTGGATCAAGATTCGGTATATGTATTTGTTTTTATTTTCATTTACATTTAGTTTTGTAATCGGTATTGTACTATGTTATTTCCTACGAATAACGAGAGTATCGTTATTATTTCTTTTTATTATTAATTTAATAAAATTGTGAACCCTATTTCCTACAGAACGATGTAAGCCTATTGGCTCATTGTGATTGACAGGCTATTTATGCGGGCTCCACAGGTGTTGACGGTTGGGCAATATTTTGTTGTCTCTCTCTGATTGGTCGACTGTACGTCATTGCTACACTCAGCTGATTGGTAGGAGATCATGGAGCAAAGAATTCTATCTTTTGATTTGCTGAACGTCCCTTTCATTCTCTTTCCTCAGTTGCCGCATCCTAGGATTTCGCACGGAGTCCACATAAGCTTTTTATGCCTTTATGCTAGGGCTAACGTGTGTGGCTTTGCTTGCGCAGGCGTGTCTTGATACATATCTCCTCAACAATTTTGTTTAGCTCACAATTAGAGGAAGCAATCGAAAAGAATTGAGGAGCAAACAATTTTTTGTTGAAATGTTAATTCCTTTAATCATATGGTTCGTGAGACTTGAACCCGAGAGCAAACAGTTAAAACTAAGTTATAGGAAATTAATTTATGACAACGATTTCAAGATGGAAAGTTAATAGTTGGAGAGGAAAATCAAAAAATAAAATACCAAACTTCAAATTGTAACACTTTTTATACTATAACCACCTCTAAAATCAAACAGGAAATTAGATACCACTTAAACGGATCAGGTTGTCCCATTTACTAATGGGTCAGGTAACTCAGACACTCAGTTGTTAAACATATCATGTTCAGCTTGAAATGCTCAATGAAATGGGTTAATTTAGTCGTTCCAAAACCTGTTTATATACATGTCTTGTCTATGTGATATTTTGTGTCATGTTAGGAATTGTGGCCCATGGTCATTAGGAACCATTTAAACCCGATCATCTGATTGTTCCGTTTCCTAGGTTTCCGGTTTCAAAGGATTTGATCTCTTCTATGTTGGGGAATAACCGTAACAAACGAACAAAACCGGATAACAGAATTCTCTGAAGGCACGTGATCGCTTTCAGATTGAATCAATTCGACGGTTCTATTGAATATTCAATCGGATACAATCAGAGATTGAGAATTTTCTGTATGTTGTGATTGATATTATAGAGAACCATAGAGATTGACCAAGAAGAAGAGAATTCCGTAATGAAACAATTGGGCCAGAAACTGCCTTTTAGGCAGTTTTCAAAGGGTTTCAACATTAGCAAAAATAGTCCATCTATTTTCGAAAATTAATTTTTTGAGACATTTTTACCATAGCAATTTTAATGGAAATAAAATTTTTCCAAGCTCGACCCCAGTCAGGGGCTGCCGCCCCTTGGACCCTGCTCCCAAGTGCGCTGCCCCCCGGACCCGTTCATAATAAATTCAAATAGGCGTGCACTCCGCACCACCTTACCTATATGATGTATTATTATGAACATATTGATCAACACAGTCAATTCAATTACAATAAAATATCCAACATTCTATGTTTGGTTTTCCGCATTTAGTTTCTAGATGGTGAGTTCGGTTCTAACACATTACTAAATGTCTAAGCACATGTCAATGTTAAGGGTTTTTTTTCCAACAATCCAAGGCATGGATATAAAGTGCAATACGAAGTCCTTTAACAAATGTACATTTTACTAGGTCCCTATAAAATCATATACATGCACTATCTGCAACTAGGGCCGGACCTACTGTGTTAGCAACCTAGGCTAAGGGCCTAGGGTCTCCAAAACTAAGGGCCCCAAAAGTTTAAGTTTTTTTTTCGTGTATTACATTTGTATTGGCCCAAATAAAAAACAAACAAGTATTGAATGATTGAATCTCTAAAATTTGTGACTTTCATTTGCTATTGCTGATTGTCATTGATAGTTTTTTTGGTTATCAAGGATTGAAGTCTTACATGAGTGATTGGACGATATAACGTTAATCTACTTTCTCAACCAAAGTAGATGCTGAGAAAACCATTAAATCAAGCCCAAAAGAAATACATAGTAAATTGTAGATCCACAAAATGGATTCAAAATTTAAATGGGAAAATGTCTTTAATTTACAATATACCTAATGCGAGTAAGTAGATAAAATGAATACGGAATACTTTAATTGTTTAATAGTTACCAGAAAGAAGATTGTAATGTCCATCTAGTGTAAGGTTTTTTTTTTTTTTTTTTTTTTTTTTTTTTTTTTTTTTTTTTTTTTGAACTATACAAATTTAAAGGGCCCCCGACTTGTATTTTGCTTAGGGCTTACAAAAACGTTGGATCGGCTCTATCTGCAACGTAATCAAGTTTACAGACATTCCTACCTCCTCCACTAACCACTATGACAATGCCCGAAAAACAACAAATGCAAGAAATCTTATAGACCTATATATGTTTTTCTCCTCTATCATCCCCTTCTCACAAACACAACCATCACCTCTTCTCTTCGTTAGATATATAGGCATCCGTGAGAACTAACGCGTCCCTTTATAGGGATGGCAAAGGGGCAGGTATGGATTCTTATAAAATCCAAATATCTCTTTTAACAATAATTAAGATTGCCACTAAGGCTTTGGCCTAGTGGTGTGGGGGCGAGGGTGTACAATATGAGGTCAGGAGTTCGAATTTCTTTACAGGTGATAAAGGTGAATGTTAGGGGAATATTAGGTAATGATGTAATTAGCCGTTAAAAAAAATAAATTAAGATTAGAAAAAGATAGAATGATGTAAGCAGACATATAAATAATCGACTTTGTCCCACAAAAAATCTATGAGACTTTGAGAACGTGCATGACATGATTAAGGTATATTTCTTTAAGCAAATATAACGAACTCAGTTTCTCAATCTCAAACACGTGTCACCTTCGTAACTAGCAAACCGCCGGTGCAAAATTGGCATCCGCATCTTCACTAACATGCAAGTGTCCATGGCCGCTCCACCACTCATATAATTAAATAATTAAGATTTTATGATTAATTAATGTTAATAATTATTCACAATACTATAACTAAAAGAAATAAACCAAACAATAGTTAATTTTGGATACTAACTATTCAAATCTTAGGCTACGGGTGGTAGGATATATATGTATAAGACTATTAAGAATTTGATATTTATAACAACCCCTAGTCCACTATCAAAATTATATTTTCTTGATTACGTAATAAAACATAAATTAATATAATTTAGTATTACCAGAGTTATATAGCTTATCTATCTATACATATAATAAACCAAAGTCATTTTATTGACATGACACCCAAAGTGACATTCTCTTTCTTGAGTGTGCCATGTGTCTGGCATTGAGATATTTTAGGAAAAAATAATTTAAAAACAAAATTAGATTTTTCACCCTTATGTTTCCTTCCATAATTTTTAAACGCTGATATCTTTAATATACGAGATTTTTTAAAGAAAAAAATTACACTAAATTAACGAGCGTTTTATTATCTTTCCAACGAGTACCATAGTGCTATATAAAAAACGGAGAAATTTTTTTTGTGGGGTTTTGTTCATACAGGAAAAAAAAACACAAAGTGTTCAGGTAAATCATTAATCATGTATAGACAAGTCACTAATTATGTTTAAATCAGTAAATATGATTTTTTTTTCAACCAGAGCCGAATAGGTTAATAGAGTTATACGTTGTTTTAAGTAAGGTATCAATATTAGTATGTTAGAGTTGTATATTTGTTTAGTCTTTAGGATAGGTGTTAATATTAGATTTACATTAAAGTTCTACATTCTTTTAGGTTAAGTGTTAACATTGGAGTTGTACATTGTTAATTTGTTTTAGGTTAGATATTAATATTAGAGTTATATATCGGTCTATTTCATATGTAAAATTGATGTATCATATTAAATTTCTCAACCCGGGACGCTTCCGGGGTATAATCTAGTAATATAGTTTATTGTTTAAACAATGCTAGTTAAATCATTAATATAGTTCTTAGTCGATGAGATCAAGGATGCGGTGTTTCAATGTGGTAGTGATAAAGCTCCTGGCCCGGATGGCTTTAACTTTCGATTTATTAAGCGATACTGGGAGTTGTTCTCTTCGGGTTTTGTTGATATTATGTAGAAATTTGCGGAAACGGGTAACATTAATAGGGGTGGCATCTTCGTTCATTACCTTGATTCCGAAGGTTGAGGATCCGGTTAACCTCGCTGAGTATCGTCCGATAAATCTTATTGGGGTGGTGAGTAAGGTCATCTCGAAGGTGCTGGCTAATAGATTAAAGATGGTGATGGATAGTGTTATTAATGAGACCCAATCGGCTTTTGTTGCGGGGAGATACATATTGGATAGCCCGTTGGTGATAAGTGAGATTTTGACATGGGCTAAAAGATGCGGGAAGAAGTTGTTCATGTTTAAAATTGACTTTAAGAAGGCCTATGATAATGTAAATTGGGCGTTTTTGATTTCAGTGATGAGACAGATGAATTTCCCCGATATATGGTGTAAATGGATTGATGGTATTCTCCGTTCGGCTCGTTCCTCGGTCTTGGTTAATGGTTCCCCGACGTTTGAGTTTGCTTGTCAGAAGGGTATTCGGCAAGGAGATCCTATTTCGCCGTTTTTATTCATTATGATAATGGAAGCTTTTTCGGGTATTATTAAAAAAGCGGGTGTGGAAGGACACTTTCGGGGTGTATCTCACCCGAATGAAGGGCCTGTTATATCTCATCTTTTGTATGCAGATGACGCCATGGTGATGGGAGAGTGGTCGGATATGAATTTTGCGTGTTTAAGGAGGCTGCTTCATATATTTCATTTGTGTTCGGGCCTTAAAATCAATATTAATAAATCTATTCTTTACGGAGTAGGAGTGGACAGGGGTGTTGTGGAAGAGATGGCGAGTGGTATGGGATGTAGATCGGGTTCTTTTCCGTTCACATACCTAGGGATACAGGTGGGTGCCAACATGAGTAGAATAAATAACTGGGAGCCAGTGGTTAAAGTGTTCAAGACGAGATTATCAAAGTGGAAATCGAAGACCCTTTCTATTGGTGGAAGATTGACGCTCATAAAGTCAGTTTTACAAAGTATTCCGTCGTATTATTTCTCTCTTTTTAAGGCTCCGGTTGGGGTGATTGACAAGTTGGAAGGTTTGATTAGAAGATTCTTGTGGGGGGGGGGGGGGGGGAACGTGGACGTTAAAAAAACTCATTGGGTTTGCTGGGACGTGGTCACGCGTTCAATTAAAAATGGTGGTCTTGGCATACGGAAAATTGTTGATAGTAATAATGTGTTTTTGGTCAAATGGTTATGGCGGTACAGGAATGAAGAAGGGGCTCTATGGAAAAGGGTTATAGATGCGGTCCACGTATCCAACAGAATGTGGGAGACGTATCCCAAAAGGTCGATTTATGCAGGCACATGGACAAAGATTTTGCTAAGTGGAAGCCGGTTGCGTGTTGGTGAGGTTAGTAGTATATCCATGATAAGGGGCCGACTTGGTATTGGTAATAAGATTAGATTCTGGATAGACCCGTGGGTACACCAGCAGTCGTTAAAAACTTTATTCCTAGACTTGTTCCGGTTAGAGATTGATAAAGGTTGTTGGGTGGGTGATAGAGTGGGTGGTGGTGATGGCGAGCATGCTGTCCTTTGGAGCTGGAAGAGAAGTCCGGTCGGAGATATGGAGATTCAGCAATTGATGGAGTGTAATCGGCTGCTAGAGGGGCAGGTTACTCGCAATGAGCCTGATGATTGGTGTTGGGATAATGGGAAGGGGGATGGTTTCTCGGTGCAGGAAGTTAAGAGGTGGATCGATAGTGGTGATCCTAGTGCTACCTTTGGTAAATTCAAGTGGTGTAAATGGGTTCCTATCAAGTGCAATGTGTTCATGTGGAGAATGTTGATGGATAGAATTCCGACAAAACAGGCGCTAATTAGGCGCAATATCAACTGTGGAGACGGGTGGTGTATCTTCTGTGAGGAGCAACTAGAGAGTGTGGATCACGTGTTTACAGCATGCCCCTTGGCTTACGGTGTGTGGAATGGGATCGCTAGGTGGGCAAAGTTACCTCCGATTTTTTTCTTTGACGTGGAGGATATTATTAAACTTGCCTCGCAAGAAGATTGCTCGAAGAATAAGAAAGTGGCGTTAGAAGGTATTGTTATTATAACATGTTGGCGCATTTGGAAGGCTAGGAATGAGAATATTTTCAAGCAACAAAGGCGGAATGTGGCGGACATTATTGCGGATATCAAAGCCTTGGGCTTTCTTTGGTTTTCTAATAGATGTAAAAAGGTTACGGTGGGTTGGAGGGATTGACAAGCTTTTAATTTTGATGTAATGTAAATTGTTTGTTGGTTTGGGTTTCTCCGTCTTGGAGAAGCCGTTTGGTTGTTAATAAAGTTTGCCTTTCAAAAAAAAAAAGCATTCTTATTACGAGATATAACAATAAAATATTTTTATTGTTTTAGAAATTAATACTTGTAGATAAACATTAACTGTTTTAGACAAACTGAATTGTAATAATTTAAACTATTAATCATCGATCATCATGATCATATACTAATAACGTGACCAATAACACTCTACATTTTACTTTAATTCGTAGCTAAGAACAATCACAATATAAGAAAAAAGTAAGATTGCCTATCTCTAATTTTAATTTATGATATTTTGTAAGGTTATGTATTCTCGACTAACTATCCACTTTAATACCTAGTAAAAATAGATGCCACGTCATCATCACGTCACTGCCACATAGAAATTATAGCAATAACTATATACACAATAACTCAAACTTTAATTAAAAAAGCAAACTAATGTGATTGGTTTAGATTGGATTGTGCCCCACCATCTTCCCCACATTCTTCTCCCTCATACTCGTTAACCCATTCAAGGGGATGCCCTTGGCAACCCCCATTCGTGTCTCGTTGCGGTGTGTAGAGCATGTGCATGTTAACAATGACGTTAAGGGGGCATAACACCCACAACGTTCAGTCTAACAATTTATGATATGGTTGTCATAAAATTTAATCAATACAACTAAAAAAAATAAAAGTAAAAGGTGTCATTAATAATGGTGTGAATTTACCTATCCATTTATAAATTAAGAAGTTTATTTGTTATAATTCAATTTGCCTTTAAGATTGTAAAAGTATAATCACAATTGTAATTGTTTTATTAAACTAAAATCTTAAACAATCTATGTTTTGATGAAAAAAAAGGCGTGCAGACACGACATATGACCAAGAGTCTGACGTTAGGAAAAGGATCCAACGGTCGGCAGTTATTGTTTCATTTTCATTCTTTGTGCCCCCTCACTTTACATCAAAGTCACTACCCTTCGTTTAGCATTCCTTAAATCTAATTCCTTCTTAACTCAAATACCTCATTCTCTTTACTCTCTCTCTCTCTCTCTCTCTCTCTCTCTCTCTCTCTAAACCTTAACCAAATATTATGAGGACCTTGTGTCCAAACTTAGAAAACGAAGATGGTCTCGAAACAGTCCTAGAAGTCCCTATACCCGAGGAAAGCTTCACCAACACCGCCCCGTGGCGGACCATGAAAGCAATGCATTCCGCGGAGTACGGTGTCCGCAATGCCGAGCTTCAGCTCTTGCTCGGGGTTGTTGGAGCTCCCCTTATCCCTGTTCCGATCTCAGGCGGTTGCCATACCGCAATCAACCCGAATATTAATGACTACCCTTTGGTAAGTCATGTTCATATAACTTATACTTAAGGTGTTTTGGATTTTCTTTTGTTACAACCTTTACTTGTTCTATTAGAAATTACTAAAATGTCTAATTGTTGATCGTGATCCCGGCGTTTTAAACCGGATTTAAGAACCAGGAAACGTTGTAAATAATAACTTGTATATGTTTATCGTTGATACAAAGTTAATAAAAATATTTTCTTCCTACGCTATTTAGACTAAAATGTTAAATTAAAATATTATTATTATTATTACTATTATTATTATTATTATTATTATTATTATTATTATTATTATTATTATTATTATTAGCCAAAATCATGCCTGAGGTTTGTCACTTTTGCCACATCAGTCCAAAACCCAAACCTTTTACGTCTGAGTCATTCTGTTTTACATTTTATTGTCGCATTCATCCCTGAAACTAACCCAGTTGAATATTAACGTTAAGTATAAGGGGTATTTTTGTCTTTTTGGGTTCCTCTTTTAAAACCCAATTTAATAGACTTTCTTCTTCTTCTTCTTCCTTGGACCACCCTACCCCCAGCCCACCCCCCCTCTCTCTCTCTCTCACTCTCTCTCTCAATAATAATATGAACTCGGCACAGAATCAAACTTGTAAGTAGATCTAAACTTTTACTCACCCTGTCTCCGCGTCTTCTAAATCTAATCTCTGTACGGGACTTCTTTTCCTTTGTACAAAAACCATCCATTTAGCCGTGTTTTTATAAATCCTAAAATTCATACCCAAAATCAAAACCAAAATGTCATGCAAAGGCTTCATGTTAGATTATGAAAATGTCAGATAACATACTCAAAATCAGTATCTTTATGGTTTAGTCGGGTCCTGGGTGGAGGTGGTTATGATTTTGTTCTGTTATGTTCGGTGGGTCGGGTTTATTTTGGATCCGGTTCTGTTCGGTAGGAGTGTTGGGTTTAGGGAGGAGGTGGTGTGGCGGTGGTGGGTTTAGGGAGAGGTGGTGCGGCGACGACGATTTTAGGTTGATGTGGTGTAGTGGTGGTTGACAGTGGAATGGTGGTGGTTTGAACTTTGAAGAGAGGCAGAGAGAGTTACAGTGTTTTTTTTTAAAGCTAAAATAAGAAATAAAAAATTTAATTAAAAAAATATACAAAATATCCAAAATACCTTCGATTTCATAGGTAAAAAGTCAGAAATACCCCCCAAGTTAACGTCAATATTTAACTGAGTTAGTGTCAGGGACGAATGTGGCAAAAAAATGTAAAACAGGAGGACTCAGGTGTAAAAGGTTTGAGTTTTGGACTGATGTGGCAAAAGTGACCAAACCTCAGGAAGGATTTTGGCTATTAACTCTATTATTGTTATTATTTTTACTACTACTACTAATACTATTACTATTATTATTTGCAAAGTCGCGTTAAAAAATTGCGAGTGATGCATTTCTTCTTTGTTGCTAACTGTCAATATTTGTCGCAAAATTACAGATTTTTTTTTATGAATTCGTCAGAAATGTGTCGGAATTAAAAAATGTGACTTAATTTGTAATTTCACTTATATTTAATTTGGTGTAATTCATAATTCAAATAAGACTATGTGCCCGCGCGTTGCGGCGGGAAACAACATTTAGTTAATTTATGCATTGTGTGTTATACTTTAAGCAAGTAGAAGTGATCTCGCGCTATGCGACGGAATAAACAATTTTGGATGAAAGTTAAATGGAAATGTAGACGAAATAGTAATAATCACAGTAATAAAAAAAACCTAAAGCTAAAATTTTGTAAAAATAAAAAAAAATGTTGTAGTTTCCCCTAGCGCTAATTTGTTCTAGATGGTTAGGTTTATTTTTGGTTTATCTTGGTTTCTAGCCTGTGCCGATTTGGTCAAAGAACTTGAAAGAACCTAAACTTGTTTTCAACCCGAACTGGTATGAGAAAAAAATGGGTTATCTCTAGGGTAATTTAATGTAATGGACACTTTTCGGGCCTTTTTTTTTCTATTTTATTATTAAAGAAGTTGAAATATAAATTTCTTAAAATATCAGTTCAATGTCCATTTAGTTTCAACAATTTCATTTATTCTTAAGCACGAATACAAAACTTGAACCAATATGAATATCTAGTAATAATGGCAATAAAGAAGTCAGGGGTTACATTGTGGAGAAGATATTAATCGTGCATTAGACACATATACCATGGGCATCATATGTTGTATAAAGGGGCATAATGGGAAGAAATGGGGTAAAATATAGAGATGTATGCTTATGCATTTTTATATGCCATCTTAAAAAAAAAGAGCAAATTACCTTGTTGCCTATCTAAAATGTATTATATAGTAGTATAGAAGTATAGATTATACTGTAAAACTCAAATTTAAGAATTCAATAAGAAATATATTATAATATAGTATAGATGATTTCGGTTCATTTTCGTTTGTTTTCGTTTCGGTTATTAGTTAACCATAACATATCATTTTTAAATTAAATAACTATAGCAATACTATACTCAAATTAAAGATAAAAAAATGTTTGTTTATACGGTGTAATAATATTAAGAAAATATTAACATATAAAAGAATTATGGACGTTAAGTGTAATTGTTATTTAAATAAAAAAAAGTTAAGTAAAATTAAAGGGAAAAATGTGTAAGTATTGTATAAAAGACATTGCTCTAAAAAAGTCGTTAACATATGCATTATGTGTTGTATTCTAAATAAACTTTTTTTTTTTTAAACTTTGATGATTTATTATATATAGGAGGCATCAATGGCAAAATACATCGTGCAACAATATATCGCGGCATCTGGTGGAGACCAAGCATTGAATTCGGTTGACAACATGTTCGCAGTGGGGAAAGTGAAGATGGTGGCGTCTGAGTTTATAGCTGGAGACGGAATAAGCATGAATTGTAACGGGATGAGTGTGGGTGGTGGCGTGATGAAGATCAAGAGTGTGAAAAACGGTGGAGGTGAAATGGGTGGTTTTGTGTTATGGCAGAAAAGGCCGGACCTTTGGTCATTAGAACTGGTGGTTTCGGATTGCAAGATCAGCGCTGGCAGCGATGGTAAGGTGGCATGGCGGCAGACACCGTGGCACCAATCGCATGCCTCCCGCGGGCCCCCTAGACCTCTCCGTCGCTCCCTACAGGTAATATGTTGTTTCTTGGACATCCATAGTTATTATTATTTTTTTATAATTTTGATTACATATTTGAACATGAAAAGTTTAGATCAAGCGTCATGCTCTCACAATTGTAAAAGTTGTTTGTAAGGTGGTATCTACCATCTAAATTGGTTGTGGGTGATGCACCAAATTTAAGGTTTGGTATAATTTGACTTTTAATAACTTTGGGTACATGTTTACATCACCCTAGATGTGCCATCCATTCTCTAAATACAATATGTTATTTAATATTATTATTCTAGTTTTTAGTTTGCATATTACCGAAGTATGTTGATAACTTGATATAAAAGAGTGTATTGGGCTGATGGTACAATCTCAAATGTTGAGTTTAAACTTATAAATTCATAAAAAAAAAATAAAAAAAATAAAAACTTCAGTCTCTTCGTTTGTTTTTAATATTTTTATTTATCACACATATTGATATATATCTAAAAAAATGAAATACATATAATGCAGTAAGTTTTTTTGAGTGAGCCACAAACTGTGGGCTTTTTAATAACCCTAATTTTCATGGGTGGATCTTGTGCGATTGTCATAGATATGTGAAATGGGTCATGTAAAACCTAATCATTTTGGCTCCTTTGATAGGGTCTTGATCCGAGATCGACAGCTAATTTATTTGCAAACTCGATTTGCACCGGAGAAAAGACCATCAATGGAGAAGATTGTTTTGTGTTAAAGCTAGAAGCAGAACCTTCATCTCTAAAACAAAGAAGTAGCAACAATGTGGAGATCATAAAGCACACCATTTGGGGGCACTTTAGTCAAAGAACAGGTCTTTTGCACCATCTAAAAGATTCAAATCTCATTAGAATTAAAGCCCAAGGAAATGGCAATGTGTTTTGGGAAACAACAATGGAAACACTAATCCAAGATTATAGAACCATTGACGGGATCAACATTGCGCATAGTGGTGTGACAACGGTCTTGTTGTTCCGGTTTGGTGATCATGAGAACCATTCAAGAACGAAAATGGAAGAGGTTTGGACAATTGAGGAGTTGGATTTTAATGTAAAAGGACTTTCAATTGACTGTTTTTTGGCTCCTAGTGACCTTATTAAAGGTTCTGACCATGAAGATGGAGATGTTACAGTTAGCGACAAGAAGAGCGCTCAATTAGCGACTAAGAATAGAGGCAGTTATCCGAAGATTGGTGTCTCCAAAATTGTGGATTTCAATCCTCAAACGTTTGAAGAATATTGAAGGACGTCATGGCTTGAGGCATTGCTTTCATTACATGCTTTGTCTATTTTGTACATATAATGTGGTGTAATATATATACAAAGTGGAAACTCTACTTGCAATTATGAGTTCCTCACCTATTACTACTTGATATCAGTGGCGAAGCTTGACCCGAAGGTTCGGGGGGTCGGAAGTCGCCGGAGGGTCGGAAGTCACTAGTTTCGGGGGGTCGAAAACCAGTTTCGGGGGGTCGAAACCCTATATTTCCAAAATTTTCTATACGAATACTATATAGTCGGAACTTCTGCACGAAAATTCGGGGGGGGGGGGGGGGTCGGCCGCCCCCGCCCGCCCCAATAAAGCTTCGCCAGTGCTTGATATATTGTTTATCTTTTGTAGGGTTGTACTAACATGAAAAAGTAAATAGTAAGAATTTGAAAGTTATGCTTTAATTTGCAACAATTAACCAAAGTAAATAAACAATAGATAATAGCATCATAACACAAAAGTAATAATATCTGTATTTATATATCTTATATACCTTATTAAAGAAACTCGATAGATAGGATTGTCATCATTATCATCATACTCATTAATCTCACCTATAGCAAAGTTAAAGTAGGGCCTGAGGAGGGTAAGATGTAGACAGTCTTACCTCTACCTCTAAGAACAGAGAGGCTGCT
The DNA here is from genome assembly GCA_028751855.1 of Ambrosia trifida. Classification (NCBI taxonomy): domain Eukaryota; kingdom Viridiplantae; phylum Streptophyta; class Magnoliopsida; order Asterales; family Asteraceae; genus Ambrosia; species Ambrosia trifida. The sequence continues at coordinate 1,776,443 of CM054127.1, forward strand.
TCTAGTGAGACCCCCGGCTCGATGTGGTTTGGTATCAAGCATTGGACATAAGGCACAGAACACTTAACAATCGGGACAAACCCGATCGGTGCATGTATAGGATTGTAATTTTGCCATATTTTTAAGATGGCATATCAAGAGATACAAGTATAGATCCCTATATTTTACCCATTTTATTCCTCTTATGCACATATAGTACAACTTTTAATAACAATTATACAAATAAGTAATGCAAAGCGATTCTTCACATACATGCATTTATATGATGACTCTCCATATGTTTAACGCCTACATTTATATTACTCTTGTATATATGTAAGGGCTTATGACTTTTCATATGTTTAACTCCTATGTTTTTATTACTTTTGTATTTATATAAGGACATATGTAAAGAGGCATTTGTATTTCATAAGATACATTAATAAGAAAAACATTCCCTCACACTCTCATTCTTCTCTCTATATTGTTAATAGGGTTATATGAGTCACGGAGTTATACATTACATTAGGGAAATTGATAAATTGAAGTCCAATGTGGGTTTGTTAATCTCCTTCATTATGTTAATATATTCTACTGTATTTGAAGACTCTTAGAGTCCATTAATGTGCTGCAAAAATGTATCACATGACAATTGTACAAGAAAATTAGAAATGGTGCATTGAATTGTTCCGGTCCTTGCTGCCATGGTGGAGATATTTTCAACTGTATGGAATTGTAGAATGTAGATATGTTTAAACTTTTACTCTTATTGTCACTGTAGATGCAAAAGTGCGACTAAAGCTTTGGATTGTAAAACACATTTTGTTTTGTTGATGTCGAAGGTGCGAAGGAGTGAGTTTAAAGGTGCGAAGGAAGTATAAAAGGTGCGAAGGAAGATTGTTTGTACGAATGAAGACTTAGATTATGGAAGAACTTGGTTCGACCAGTTGATATGGGCGAACCTGCACATTCGCATGAACAGTTTGGGCGAATGTGCCGGCCTATAAATAGGTCAAGTTCATTTTTGAATGTAACTTTGATGATTATTATTCCCTCCTCTTTCTGAAAACTCTCTCTAGATTTTGTTAAACTTGTTTTACGTTTAAACCTTGATTGTATTGATAATTCAACGTGTAAACAAGTGTTTTATTAATGAAAATGATTGAAAATGATGATCTGTGAGTTTGAATCTGTTTGATTATTATTTTGTGATAGTTTTAGGGTTTCCGCACCTGAAACTAACTTGTTTGATCAATCTTTGTTTGTTATCGATCCTATCACGCACATACAAAGTGGTATCAGAGCCATTTCGGATCAAACAACCACAAATTAATAATCTCTCAGTTGATTTGGACCCAATTTTGGTCACAAAGTTTCTGTTTTCAATAAACAAACTGATGTGATAAGATTTTGATCGATTACACCTTGATTTCGAGTTTAAATTGGATAATTCTCTTTATTAAAGTTGTTCCAAATCAAATCCGATTCAAAACCTGATTAAGATCATCAAAATCCATCAACATTTGAAAAACATGATCAAAATTAACTGATTTTCAAAGAATAACCGTTTTTGAAATCACAGGGGTCGAACGAGAGAGTTTGGTCGAAAGAGGAATTCATTTGGGTCGAAAGAGTATTTTTCTGTACGAAGGAGGTGTTTTGGTGGTCGAAGGAAGACTTTGATTGCTTATTTTTTACATTCGTACCTTTGTTTCACCTTCGCCTGATCGAACGGTCGAAGGAGCTGTAAAACGGTGGAAAGAGAGTCTTAAGTGGTCGAAGGAGTTTTTGTTGTTTAGTTTACATTCGTATCAATCATAAACGGGCGAAAGAGAACTTTATTTCTCCTTCGCACATCCGTATATACGAAGGAGCATTCTGTTTTGAAACATTTTTAATCTTTTCGTGTTTAATTGTTTGCAGGACAAGATGTGGAACTTTCCAACAACGCCTAGACCTATTTAAGCACCACAACAGCAGACAACACAAGATCCGTGGTCCATTGCAGCTCAGAAGACTAGTCAACCATCACAGCCGATCAATTATATGGCAATGACTAGTTCGGCACCACAACAAGTTGTTCAACCATTACCACAACCGATTGACAACTATTGGGGAGTCGCAGCAGCAGCAGTCCATTCCCAGACGACCAACGCTATATCCACTCTTATTCATGATCTATCTTCTGGAAGCGGCAATCGTCCACCGAAGCTAATGGACATGAAGGAGTATAATACTTGGAAGACAAAGTTTAAGATTCACGTTGAGGGACAAGGACTTGAAGGAGCCGAGGCATGGCAAATGATTATGAAGGGTTACGTTGCTCCTATTCTGGAGAATACTGGAGAACCAATCCCTTTGGAGAATTTGGCGGATGACGAGAAGAAAAGGTTTGCGATAGAGAAGAAGGCATTCTCTCAGCTATCCCAGGCGATCAACACTGATCTATTGCATCAGTTTGGATCGTGCACAACATCCAAACAACTATGGGATATGCTGAGAAATCGACATGATGGAAATGAAAAGACAAGGAAGCTTAGGATGGAAGAACTTCGGAAGGAGTTTGAAAACTTCAGTTATATGGGTAATGAGACCCTAAAAGAGTTGGTTCCAAGGTACTGCCATTTGCTCACTGAATTGTCGAGCTATGAGATCAGCATTCCAATGTCGGAATTAGTAGATAAATTTGCTGATGCTTTACCACCCTACTGGAACCAACACATCGAAGTGTTAAAGGAGAAGGATGCTTACCAGTATTGGACCATTAATGAGTTCATCCAAAAGCTGGAAAACAAAGAGATGGAGGAAAAGAGAAAAGCTAAGAGAGCTCAGATTCCACAGAATCCTGATTTATATGTGAGTGGTACATCTAACTCTCTTTCTGCTTCAAGCACCACTTCTACTGTTGCACCTCACATAGCATGTGTGTCTAACATTGTTGAACCAACAAAAGCACCCATTAAATACCTTGCTCAAACTTCATCCTACACACCATCATACACACAACAACCTTATCAAACACAAAACTTTATTCCACCATTTCACCATTACAACAAGCCGCATGCTATACATCAAGTCAACCGCAACAACAACAACAATATCCTCCTCAAGTGAATCAGATGCAGATTACTCAAGCACAATCAAGTCAAAACCCGATTGTGTTAGAGACCTCAAACCTTAACAATGTGACTGTTGAAATTGCTCAACAGCATGTTGCTCTTGTATCTGCCATGGTTGCTTCTTATAACGGTTTGGTAGCAAGTCAAATTGGTAACAATAATCTCACCAATGAGGACTATGCTCAAATCGACAAAGAGGAAATGGAGTTGATGGACATTCAGTGGGTTTTGCAAGCATTATGAGGAGATCCACTGATTTTATTCAGAAGACTGGCAGGACTGATCTCTCAACCTCTCCCAACACCACATATGGATTCAACAAAGCAAAGGTTACCTGCTTTAACTGTGGTGAAAAGGGACATTTTAAAAGAGAGTGCACACAGCCAGCACAACAAGGTAACCGAAACCCTTTCAATTCTACATATCAAAACCGACAAAACCAAAACCAAAATCAAGTGTCTTACAACAATCCCAACATCTCAAGCTTTCAACCACAAAACCAAAACACTTATCAGAACCGTCAACAAAACACCAACACCAGACAATCTACAACTCAAAACCAACCTCAACAAAACCCAAACCGAACTATAGTTCCTATCTCTACACCTAACACACAAAACCAAAACCAAACTGATACTCAAAACCAAGCACTTGTGATCCAAATGGATGAAGGTTTTGACTGGACTGGTATGCAATTGGGGGTAGAGGAGATCACTGCTGGGAATGTTGCTTGTGTGGCACAACAGATGAGTTTGGATGAGAATGAGGAAATTGAAGAAGAGGTTGTGATTGAAAAAGTGTCGGAGTTGAAGATTGAAGAAGTGAATGAAGATGTGATTGCTGAGAGTGAAGACAAGAGATCGGGGATGATTCTTGATTCTGTCACTGATGTTGGAGATCAATACGATTCAGCTTACTCGGATATGGAGAGCGAATCTGATTCAGAGACTAGTGTGAATTCACTAGATGATGATATTGACCAACTGCTAGCTGAAGCTGACTTCCTGATGACCCGCAAGTCATGTATGGTGGATGATGCATGCACCAAGATTGACTACTCCAAATTCTTCGTAGGAAAGGAAGCTCACTTTGCTTTAATGGCCATGACAGAACCTCCTAAGCCGGTAAGTTCTGAAACTCAATCTCAAGCGTGTGTTAAATGTGATAAATGTGCTGATTTTGAAAAACTGACTGATGAAAACAAGCTTCTCAAGGTCCAACTTGAGAGTGCAAAACTCAACTGTCAGATTTATCAAAAGGACTTAAAAGATTTCAACAAAGGTCTTGATGGTTATAAAAAGGATGTGTCTGAACTGAAAAAGACATTATCTATTAAACAACTTGCCATTAATAATTACATCAATGAAATGGAAAACACTAAATTAGAAATGGCAACCATCAAGTGCTTTGCGGAAAAAGTTAACAAGAAATTAGAAAGTTACAAGCACATAGCATATGTAGTCGATCATATCATTGAAGAACCCTCTCAGACGAATAGTGCAAACTATAAGTCAGTTCCATCTCCGGTATTGTTTGAGAATCACACTTTACATGCAATACCACCGGAGACTTTAATCAATCCTGATTTCACATCAGAAAATGAGCCTAACACTTCCAGTGTAGGGGATCCATATTCTGATGTGAGACCAGTACTGGGAAATAGTGAGGGTGTGGTCGCTACTGATGATTCAGATGAAGAAGATGAGTCATCTGAGACGGTTGAAAGTGATAGTGATATCCCTGATGAAAATCATATAATCACTACTGAGCCAGTCTCACCGTCTCAGATCATTCATCCAATGGCAAATGCTCATCGTAAAAATGAGGTTAAGAAAAATGAAAAGTTTGTTGGTAAGAGTTTTGAAAAGAAAGAGGTAAAGAAGGTTGAGAAAAACGTGAGAAAACCGGTTGAAAAGAAAGTTGAAATTAAAACTGAGAAAAATGTGGTAAAACCGGTTGATAAGAAAAATGAGCTTAAATCTGAAAAATCCAATGATGTGAGCAATGAATCGTGTGATAAACCTGTCAAAATCTTCTATCGGATGCAAGGCTCCGATAAGATTTTATCCGATGATGAGTTTCCGATTAAATTTGTCAATTCTACAAAAATAGAAAAGATCTGGCAGGAAAGTACGATTTGGTTCCCGAAATTTGAAAGGACCAATGACATTCCTCAAGAGATTTTAGACAAAATTTATTCGGATAAAGAAGCTAAGGTCAATGTCACACAGTTTGTTTTGCCTGTTCATAAAGAAAATAGTTTTATTGAACCGACTTACTCGAAGGACCCAGCTCCTGAGAGTTTAAGGAAACAATGCATGGTCGATCGATATCCCATTGCTAGTTTTTCCAAGTCGCCGATCAAGGAAAACTATGAGGAATACCGTGCGTGTTATAAGTGCGGGGAACGGGGACATTTACTTGCCGCCTGCCCGTACGTACGACACAAAAGGCACGAGGTGGAGATGAGGCAATATCATGAGTATCCGGTTGACAACTATGGCTATCAACAGAGACGACATTTTCCCCAACAAGATTTTTATCATAATCAAAACAATTTTTATATCAAAGGGGAAAATTGTCCGATGACGTATGATAAGCGCAACCGGATGACCACTGATAAATCTGGTAAGAAACCTATGATGAACTCAATTGCTGACAATAAAAAGGTTGTTTCTAAACCTAATGGTAAACAAGCAGTTGGACCTGTCTCTGTTAAATCAGAGAAGGTAACCAAGAAGGTTGCTTTTAAAGAAGAAGTAAAGAAACCGACTGAGACTTCAAAATCTCAGATTCGGATCTTGAAACGATCTGAGCAATCTTGGTCATCTAAGGAATCTGAAGGAACCTCTACTTCACAGAGTGAGAAGAATGAGAAAAAGAAAGTTGTTAGTGAGAAGAAAGGGGTTGAAGTAACCCAAGATGTTTGTGATTCAAAAGACTCTTTGAAACAACCTGTTCAAAGACCCAAGACCAAACAGGCTTGGGTCCCCCGAAAGAACTAATTGATCTACTTTAAATGTGCAGGGAGCTCCAGCTGGCCCTGTTAGCAGTCTATGGATTGTTGACAGTGGAGCTTCTTGTCACATGACAGGGGACCTCACGCTACTCTTTGACATCAAAAACATTAACGGAGGTTATGTGGCATTTGCTGGTAATAAGGGAGGCTACATTACTATGGAGGGTAGTGTAAGCAATGGGGTCGTAACATTTGAGCGGATTTCTTATGTGAAACAGATTGACTACAATTTGCTCAGTGTTAGTCAGATTTGTGATAAACAATTTTCTGTGTATTTTGATGACAAATCCTGTTATATCTTGAAACCTGGGTTTGTGCTACCAAAAGAGTGGGTGATGCTGAAGGCACCGAGAGTTAATAACCTGTATATTCTCGACATGTCTAAAGCAATGACCACCCATGGCCAAGTCACGTGTTTCCTCTCCAAGGCTACAGAAAAATAATCCATTATGTGGCACAGGAGAATGGGACACATCCATTTGCGAAAGATGAATCAGCTTGTGAAGAATGAACTTGTCACGGGAGTTAATGTCAAACACTTCCATCTGCATGACAAGTGTATCAGTTGCAAGAAGGGAAAGCAGCACAAATAATCCCACAGACCAAAGAAAGTTAATTCTGTTGAGCTGCCACTTGAACGTTTGCATATGGATTTATTCGGTCCAGTCAGACGTAAAAGTCATGCCGGGGAGTTATACTGTCTTGTGGTGACTGATGATTATTCAAGATTTTCATGGGTAATGTGTTTGCATCAGAAGAGCGACACTTTTGATAACTTGAAGGTTCTGTTTACACGTCTGGAGAATATATACGGTCTGAAGATCAAAAGAATCCGGAGTGACAATGGGACGGAGTTTAAAAATGCTCAGATGGAGGATCTTTGTGCAAACAAAGGAATTCATCATGAATATAGCGCTCCGTTTACACCCCAGCAGAACGATGTCGCAGAGAGAAAGAACAGGAATCTTATAGAGACGGCGAGAACTATGCTTGCGGATTCAAATCTTCCAGTCATGTTCTGGAACGAAGCTATTTACGCGGCATGTTATACTCTTAACCGTGTTTTGACAGTGAAGAAGTTTGGCAAGACTTCTTATGAGCTGTTGAACCGACGCAAGCCGAATCTGGAGTATCTAGAACCATTTTGTGCCCCATGTACAATGCTGAATCCTTCGAAAAAGTTGGCACCAAAGGCTGAAGAAGGTTATTTTGTTGGATATGCAACCCCATTAAAACGGGTATTCAACAAAAGAACTAGAAAAGTCGAGGAGTGGAACAATGTCGAAGTTCAAAGATATACACAAAATGTACAGGGTGGAGGACCAGATTGGATGTTTGATTACAAAGATTTCTTTGAATCATTCAATCTAGATAGCATGGTTGAAGAAGCTGTACTTCGCTTATACTACGAGGTCGAAAACGCCGTAACTTCACCGTTAGTGCGTCCGATCACGGTAAACTCACAAACAGCTTCTAATGATACCACTGCTCCTGTATTGGAAGAAGAGGTGTTCCAAGAGGCTTCTACATTGCTTAATTCATCCGAATCAAAATATGAAGACGATGATGCAACAAGTGAAGCTATTCTGGATAACGCTACAGTGACACCACCAGTGAACCCATCTAATACTGATGCTTCAACATCAAATGTGGGTAATGATCTGGTTTCTATAGAGAATTTGACAACTCAGACGGGAGTACAAGTACCTGATTATCCAGAATCTCGGATACATCGGATACTCCCGCTTGAACAAGTTATTGGTGATCCTGGAAGCAGTGTGATGACAAGAGGGCAGCTGAAGAATGTTCAAGCACCAAAAAACACTGGCAACCTTGCTTTATATGCCAAAATTCAGAAATCTGGTTTTCAGAATGACTGGTCATTTGCTTGTTATGTTTCGCAGGTTGAGCCGCGGACATACAAGGATGCTCTTTTGGATGACGCCTGGGTGGAAGCAATGCAGGAGGAGTTATTACAGTTCCAGAAACTTGGTGTATGGACCCTAACAGATTTGCCCCCTGGTAGAAAGAAAATTGGTACCAAATGGGTGTTCAAGTGCAAGAAGGATGACAGAGGTGTCATAGTGCGAAACAAAGCTCGTTTGGTCATTCAAGGTTTTCATCAGGTTGAAGGAATCGATTACAATGAAATCTATGCACCGGTTGCACGCTTGGAAGCTATCAGAATGTTCCTCGCGTTTGCATCATGGAAGAAATTTAAGGTGTATCAGATGGATGTAAAGAGCGCTTTTCTTTACGGTGTGGTCAAAGAGGAAGTTTACGTAGGTCAACCGCCGGGCTTTGAGGACCCTATTCACCGGGATAAGGTTTATGTGTTAAACAAAGCTCTCTACGGGTTGCACCAGGCTCCGAGACAATGGTATGAGGAGCTGAGCACGTATCTTCTCTCGAAAGGATTCAAACGCGGACTGGTAGACTGCACACTGTTCACGAAACGAGCAGGAGATGATTTGCTTCTAGTACAAATTTATGTTGATGACATTATTTTCGGGTCAACTAATGAACTTCTGTGCAGGGAATTTGAACAAGTTATGCAGGAAAAGTTCAAAATGAGCGCTATGGGAGAAATGCAGTTTTTCCTCGGCTTGCAGGTGGAGCAAAGACCAACGGGGATCTTTATTCACCAGACGAAATACGTTTCTGAAGTCTTGAGCCGATTCCAGATGGATGATTCGAAGCCGATGGATACCCCGATACAGCCCAATCACGGGATTGGAGTTGACCTTAAGGGGGAGCTGACTGATCCATTTACATACAGAGCAATCATCGGATCTCTGATGTATCTCACAGCGTCAAGACCTGATATAATGTTTGCGACATGTCTTTGTGCGCGATGTCAATCGAAGCCGAAACAGAGTCATCTTGCAGCTGTCAAGCGTATCCTTAGATGTCTGAAGGGTTGTCCATCGAAAGGACTCTGGTACCCTCATGATGATAATTTTGACCTTATCGCTTTTAGTGATGCAGATTGGGGCGGCTGTGACAAAGACAGCAAATCCACAACGGCTGGATGTCAGTTTATGGGGAGCAGGCTCATGACCTGGCAATGCAAGAAACAAACCGCAGTTGCACTATCCACATGTGAAGCAGAATACGTTTCAGCATCGAGCTGCTGCTCACAGGTTCTTTGGATCCAACAGCAGATGGTGGATTACGGTTTGCAATTTCTTAAAACCCCTATTTACTGTGATAATGAGGCCGCAATCGCATTAACAAAAGACTTAGTAAATCACTCAAAGGCTAAACATATCCGGATTAAATATCATTTTATTCGTGATTGTTATGCTAAAGAGTTGATCGATATGGTCAAAATCCACACTGATTACCAACGCGCTGATCTTTTTACCAAATCTTTTGATAAATCCAGATTTGATTATCTTTTGAAAGCAAATGGTATTAAGGAAAAACAGGACTGATCACCACCTCAGTCTATCACTTTTTAGTTTAAATTTTTACTGTTTTTCAGAAAAATTTCGAAAATCCAAAAACATTGAAAAATTTCAAAAACCATAAAAATTGAAAAATTTCTTTGCTGACTGCTATATCTTCTTCCCTTAGATTAATGCCATCAGATTTCTGTGAACAAACGATATCTGGGCAGTCACATATTTGAAATGCTCCAGCTTATCCTTGGGAACAGTAAATTCGAAAATCTATAAAAATCAGAAAATTCTAAAATGATTTCCTGGAGTATAAAGGGATATGATAGTACATCAGTGGGGATCTGACACATTCTAAATAATGTAATGCTATATAGGGCGTGTGTCTGAGTCTGTGCGATGTGCTGATAGGCTTCGTAGACCTATTACTGCGTGCCTGATACATACATATCAAACGATTTGTTGTGTGGATGAACTCCTCATGGGCATATGGTCTTAGTACTGTAATTTCGTTTGATAGGGTATTTGTACAAAACTCGGAGGTTTAGGGTCGTTATGTTATTAGTTGTCTGGGGATAGCCTCTCTGATCTTCTGCTGTAAGTCATTACGAACCTAGATCAGACAGGGTGTCTTTATAAAAGAGCTTTATGCCAAATCCTAAAGTTACCGAATTGAGGAACTTTCCATGTTATATGATGATCAAAGATTATCTATTACATCGTATTGATCACTGATGCAAATCATGATCAATATCAGTCCTCAACCTGGTATAGTGCATATGTTACTTTGCTGCATTAATTTGCTGACCTGTATACCTCTATGCATTATATCTTGTACAATTACAGACGACGAAAGCATAATCACGCTTTACAATGAGTCTTTGTGCATTTACTTCTTGATACGGGAGTATGTCGTGTGCGTGGGAACCACAGACAATTGCGTTTATACTATAAATATCAGTATCAGTATAAAGCACTGCACAAAAGTCTGCATGTGAGTTTATGTGGATCACAATATCAGCAGTTGCCAGATCACACATTGTCTTTAATGATAATAATTTCAAAAAGATCAACGGTGTGATCCGATTTCTCAAAAACTGATATGATCCCTTTACCGGAAATCACAAAAATATTTACAGTTTTTCATTTATATTTCTGCATTTTATTTTCTCGTCAAAAATTACAAAACTCAAAAAGATTTTAGGTGTGTTTTAGCATAAACTTTAGAAAATCCAAAAAGATTTTTCATTTTCATCTTATTTTTGATAACTGATGGTGGTTGATGTCGATTTTCTAAACCTGGATACACCATTTGAGCTTTGTAACTTTTAAAATGTGAAAACATGAATGTTGGATGCTTAAAAGTTGGAAAATAATTGAACCGGGACTCGTTTTTGAGATTTGGAAAATTTTCAAAAATCCCAATTCTCATTCGCCCATTCGTTTGGTCGAATGTGGGATTTCACTTGTTCATTCGTATGTTTTGGTTGGGCGAAGGAGAGTGTTCCTGATAATTATCTCATTCGAACCCTTTTATCTCATTCGAACCCTTTCAATAGGGTCGAAGGAGAGAAAAGTTTCTCCTTCGTATGAACAAAACGGGCGAAGGAACAGGCCTATATATATCCACTTCCTCATTCGAACCTCATTCTTATTTTTTCCAGATTTTTAATCGTAACCTCACCTTGTTGCTTTTTCGTTTAAAATCATTCTATTTTGTTCGTGCTTTACCACTGATCAGTTTGATATCATTTTTACAGGTAAACAACAAGGATTTAAAGATCTAATCCCTGTTTTTCTTTCCAAGCCCTAATTGTCTAAAACTGTTCTAAATCAACATAATATTCACAATTGTTGCTTAGGGTTGATTGTGTGTGAGTTTTAGGGGGAGAAATAATCAAAATTATAGTTTAAAACATGTCAGAATGATCTAACAGTGTTTAAACCCTAGTTTTTGGGTGAAAACACAAACACAATCAATAATTGATGAATCTGTTAGTCTAGGATTGTTTATCGGCTTGATTAGGTCCCAATACAATCAAATGGACATGTTCAGGATGACTAGAATTCAAAATTGATTTTTCAAAAATATGAACTGCTTCCTTCGACCAGTTCGAATGGGCGAAGGAAGAAGATGAAATGGGCGAAAGAGGATAAAATGGACGAATGAAACTTTTTATCAAAATTAACACATTCGTACCATTTATATCTCATTCGTACCCTTATAAAACCACCTTCGTACCCCCGTTTGGGCGAAGGAGGAGTTTTTGACCAAAAATTTTTCAATTTTGATATTTTGTCGATTTTTAACTTGTGTGTTTGTTTGTTTTGCAGATCTAACAATGTCTGAACAGCAGAAGACTACGGAACAAGCAGGATCCTCATCACAGCCCGCAAAGCAGCTTGATTTTGAGAATGCGCACAACTGTTGCGCATATCTTGGCGATGTGAAGAAGCACACAGAATTTGTCGGCATCATTGAGTTTTTGAAGCGAAGCAGAGTAATAGATGCCATTGCTACGCCGACAGTGATCTACCGTGATATGATACAGGAATTCTGGTCTAATGCTAAACTAGATTTCTGGAAATGCGAGTCTTGCTTGACGAGCAAAATCCAGGGACAACGAGTGATTGTGTGCGAAGAAGATTTACGAGAAGCACTGAATCTGGATGATGATCCGAAAGATCCAAAGGAGTTTACATTCATGGATCAAAGAAAGTGCTTTCTCAGGATGAAGTACAACGGACCTATCACTGACGGTTCGTTGCATAAAGGTAAACTGTGCCCACAGTTTAAATATCTAGCACATGTTTTGATCCACGTATTCGGATCTGCTGCGGGAGGTTATGACTTGATGAGGAAGAGCATCAGTTCGATGATGGTTGCTTTAGTATTGAACAAACCGTTCAATATCTCTGGCATGCTGATGTCTCACTTACTGGAGCCCGTGAATGGAACGAGGAACCTGAAGTTTCTTTTATATCCTCGTTTTCTTCAAATGATATTCGATCACAAGTACAAAGAGCTGAAGAGAGATCCTAAACAGATTGTTGTTCAGGAACACATGTCATTGAACACACTAGCCAGAATGAAAGCTTATAAGGGTTTGTCTGTTGAAGAACGTCCTCCTGTTAGGCGTTTGTTTGGACATCTAGCTAGGGCGGATTATAAAGATCCGGGTGAGGGGCTTGTAAGGAATGTGAACAGTGATTCTGATGCTGATAATCCTTTACATCATGTTGATCCTGACGCTAAGCGCAAGAGACAAGTTGTGAATGTAGGCGCTAAGAGTGGTAAGACAAAGAAACCAGAGATAAGGATTGAGGTTGCTGAACCAGAGAAGAAGAAAAGTATTCAAGGTAGAAATAAGAGGATGGCGAAAAAGGGATTGAATTTAGTTGATGAAGCTTCCATTGATTCAGAAGAGACGATAGAGGAAGAACAATGGAATTCTGATGCTGAAACTGTAGAGACCACCTTGCCCAAGGCCACTGAGGCTGGTGCGTCTGCTAGCCAAAGAGAAGAAGATCAAGGGAACAAAAGTCCTATTCCCGTTGATGTAGAAGATTTGAGTTTCAATGCTGAAGAGACGTTGGTTGGTTCTCCTGTGCAAGCTGCTAGAAAAGAGAAGAAAAAGCAGGAGAAGCCAAGTATAAAGAGGAAGAAAGAAATAGAATCATTGATAGCTGGAAAGAAACTGCCACCAGCTACAAGTTCTAGATCACCGGTTATAGCACCAGCTCATAAGAAACAGAAGACTGCAGCAACATATAGCACACCACAAACTGAAGAAATTCCAATGGATGATGTGAATGAAGCATTGGATAATGTGCTGAAGAAAATCAGAAAAGGTAAACTGCCTGACGCTGTTGAACCACCAAAGAAGACAAAAGTATCGGTGGACAGTGACATCATGACTGCTGTGAATCAGAGATTTTCTGAGTTGATGAATTTGATTACTAAACAACAAACGGAGATCGAGCAGTTAAAGTCTAATGACAAGAAGATGTTAGAAGTCGTAGTCACATCGGCAGATGATAATGAGACCTTGAAGAAGACAATTAAGAGATTGAAGAGAGAAAACAAGAAGTTGCTAAAACATGAGCAACGTAACACCAGAAGGATTATAGTCTTGAAGAAGGAGAATAAACAGCTGAAAAAGAGTAACAAGCATATGGATGATCTGATAAAGAACTTGTACTCTCAAGCTCCTCAACTTCAAGCTGGTGAAGTAGAAAAAGAAAGAGAAGAAGAACTAGTTGATTACGAATTGTCTGATGAAGAGGAAGATGATGAACTAGATGAAGATGCTGGTAACGATACAAAGAAGAAGAAGAAGGACGATAAGGATGATGGAGGATCGGATGATGGATCGAGTGATGGAGACGGCTCTGCGTTTGATGATAGTAGTGATGACGATGATGATGATGTTGATAAGTTTACTTACGAGAAACGTGACTCGGATAAGGGCGGTGAATCGAGCTCTAAAGCTCCTGGTGAGAATGTTGATGATGAAGATATTTTCTGGAACGAGAGATTGCAGTCATTGTCTGAAGAAGATAAGAACAAGTATCGCCAGATGCTCACTGATCGGGTCTGGACGATAGACATGACTAGCAGGTTCCCAGAAATATTTGAATCTAACAATAAACTATTTGAATTGGAATATGATGACCTTGATCTTGAGGATGGGGAAGTTTCTGCGGCTATTTCGAAAGAAATTCTTGAAGGTTTAGCAAAGCAAGTGGGCAAGACGTTGGAAGAATTTCTTGCAGATAACTTTATTCCTAAGATTCCTGAGAAAGAAGCTGGAAATCACTCGGATGATTGTGATGTTCCTGCATTCGAGGAAGTCGAAATGGAAGATATAACGAGCGAAGAATATCCACAATATTTCAGAACAAATCAAGATTGTGGATTTTCTTTCTCAGACGAACTGCTAAACCATGCCGAGAAGCTTGCAAAAGATAAGTGCAAAGTCTTTGAAGATGAAATTTTTAAAGGGCATAACAAGCCACGGTTCGAGCAATCAGAAAGCTTGAAAGAGTTGTTAAAGAAGTTGAAAGAAAAGGAGAATAATCGTCCGAAACCTGACATTCAAGGCAGCTTTTACAAACTTCACAATAAGATTTTCAAAGGTCGTGCATTGGCCTGGAAGTTTGTTAAAGAGTTGAGGTGTTTCGCAGTAAAATGGGAGAAAGGGATCTTGTATTTCGAGAAATTTCATCACTTGAAGACCCTTCCTTATTGGGCAATCAGAGACATTTGTCGTCACCATTTAACGGGAGCGTCAAATAGTCAGATTACTTATTTTGCTGAGAAGATGACTCGTGAAAGCCGAACTAAGTGGGACTTGTTTACACCACAATATCCAAAGCGAATCGTTCATAAGAAGGATATTGATTTGATAACTGGTACGCCCAAAGTGACTTTGAAATACAAACCACCGCAAGTGTTGAAAAAGATTCCTTTGATGCCTATTCCGCAACACTTTGCCAAAGACTTCATCTGGTGGTATTATGATTGGAAGATTGCAGAGGCCGTAATTGTGTTGAAGGATGGAGAGACGAATTATAAGAAAGTGCATATCTTTGATCCCATGTGGTTGATAAACTGTTCACATGAGGATATCATCATGCTATTCTATAATCCGATCTATTCAGACGCAAAAGATGCTGAGCAAGCAGGAAAGTACCAACGTGTGGTATTTCTGTGCTTTGCGTTTAATATTAATGCTGGATGTGATTATGATGAGAAGTTGGGAAAGTATGTGGAGAAGCAAAAGGTGCCAGAGCTGAAAACGAAGAAACAAAAACAAGTTCAGTAACCGGTGTTGACAAGAGAACAAATGATTCAAAGGCATATCAGACTGTGGAACAAAAGGTTGGACGAACAACGACGAACACAATCCAAGCAATAGTCGAGGGGGAGTTTGTAGTTGCAAAAGTGCGACTAAAGCTTTGGATTGTAAAACACATTTTGTTTTGTTGATGTCGAAGGTGCGAAGGAGTGAGTTTAAAGGTGCGAAGGAAGTATAAAAGGTGCGAAGGAAGATTGTTTGTACGAATGAAGACTTAGATTATGGAAGAACTTGGTTCGACCAGTTGATATGGGCGAACCTGCACATTCGCATGAACAGTTTGGGCGAATGTGCAGGCCTATAAATAGGTCAAGTTCATTTTTGAATGTAACTTTGATGATTATTATTCCCTCCTCTTTCTGAAAACTCTCTCTAGATTTTGTTAAACTTGTTTTACGTTTAAACCTTGATTGTATTGATAATTCAACGTGTAAACAAGTGTTTTATTAATGAAAATGATTGAAAATGATGATCTGTGTGTTTGAATCTGTTTGATTATTATTTTGTGATAGTTTTAGGGTTTCCGCACCTGAAACTAACTTGTTTGATCAATCTTTGTTTGTTATCGATCCTATCACGCACATACAGTCACAACTTTGAGATATTGAAGCAATATTATTTTACTCTAAGCAAAGTTGTTCTAGAATAATGTATAGTTTCAACATTTGCTAGCTATCATAAGAATGTTTTTACTAAGCAAATCCAAGTTACCCGTTTGGAGCAACCCAATTATTATTTTTTGTAATTATGTATAATGTGTTTCTTGTGTTATTATGGTCATATCTTTTCAGTTTTAATGTTTAATTGCTTACTTAGTTGATTATCATGTGTTAACATTCAAAGTAGTGAAGAAGTTGTTATGAAGCTAATACGATCTTCTGTCACACCCTGCCAAGGCGGAAACACGGGGATGTGATTCGAAAGGTTTTCAAGCACAATATTCGAGCAACACACAAGATTTAAATCATATAGATACCATTGAAAGATAAACGATGTCATAAATTATTGAAAATAACACAACATTATTTTGAAACGAAACATTGTCATAAATCACATGACTCAAATGTCAAGATAGCACATGGCTGACACGACCAAACCGACGAAGGCGCCACCGAGTGTAAGCTCAAACCTAACTCTCAAGTCTCTGCCCCACATGATTGGTTACCTGAAAAACATGCATATAATATTTGTTAACATAATGTCGGTGAGTTCATAGGTTTTAATATACTATATAAAGTGATTGTGAAATTCGTGTATGACCAATCATAGGCTAGCAAAGCGAATGATTACTGTGCAAACCATGAGTCCCATAACCAAATCTCTTGACTGCTATGCCTCGCGCATTGTTCAATAAAGACAACGTATGTATATTAGAATACTAACACTCTTTCGTATGTAATTAACCGGTTAGAGCGACTAACCAAGAGTGAGGGTGTCAACCCAATAGATCTATTAAAGTGTTCCATGGCTTTCGTTGGCTAATGGTTACGGTGTAAATGTAAGTACGAGGATTGTTGAGCTCATGAACCAAATGGCTCATGTTCCACATGGTAGTCACGATAAAATAACACATAAAATGACATGTACTAGAAATGTAGCATGTTTATCCCCCAAAATGGAAAACAGTAAAATGGGGCCGTGAAACTCACTTGATGACTGGAAGTGTGGTCTAGTAAAGCAGAGGAATGAGATAACTATCGTCCTAAAAGTAAGTGCCCTATGATTATCAAGGACATAGTAAGTTGTACGTTCTTTGTCGTTTACCATACAAGTTGTTCACCCGACTTGTTGACCCTTGTATCAGTTATATGTGGACCATAGTTCGTGTACGTGACAATTATTACTTGTTTCATCTGTACTTTGTAAAATGTACGGTTTCGTGAATCCCGGGCATTTTATTATGAAAAAGTATCTATTGTTGGCAAAATGGGGCCCACATGTCATCATGGGTGGTGTGATATTCCCCAATCTATCATGTGTGGTGTTTTCTTGGAAAGACAAGTATTTTACATATGTTGTACTAATACCCGAAAATTTAACATAATATATAGTTCAAAATTCGTGGCTAGTGATCAGTATCTCGGCTTCCATTTGTTTGTGGGTGAATGTACGTGTGTTTATAAACATGTGGGTGTATAACACCATGTTGAAGTCATGTATATTTTGTATAAAAACAAAGTTATGTAAAGGTGTATATGTACATTACTTTTAGTTTCAAAAACCAGATTTTTGTCAAAACACGAGGGCTATACATCCATTTACCACTCGGCCATGGGTGTTCATATCTCTCATGTTGATTGATTTTTTATGTGCGATGGTCGTATGTATGCATGCAAGTATAATGCATAAAAATTTGTTAACAAAACAAATCTTTTGCAAGAGTTACTTCTATGTTATCAAATTCTAGCTATTTATGGCCGATTATCTCGTGTTGTGGGTTCATGGATCGAGTGTATTGATATAGGCCAACTTATCTTTCGTACACATGGGTCATGGTTCAGGTGAAAGGTTAAGAAACCGATTGAAAGGAAAGTAAAGGAAGTTGGTTGTCTTACCAAGTGTAGGTGTCGATTGCAACGATCTTGTCTGAATCATTTGGTGACTCGAGCCTCTTTGCTTGGGGCCGATGGTTAGATGGCTCGTGGGGTTCGAAAGAAGTGGGTTTGGGGTCTTTGGGTGTGTGCAAAAGGTAGAGGGGCAAGGGCCGGCTGTTATGGTGTGTTGGTGTGAGGTTTTGAGTGATTCAAATGGTCCTTTTATATAAGGTGCACTTATGGGTTAACAAGACTTCATGGGATTGGGGCTTGGATGGTACAATTACTAGTTTAGTGAAATGTTTTAACATTGTGAGTTGTCACTTGCTTGTTGTCTTGTTCGATTGGCATCTTCCTAGGCCAATTAAAGGTGGACTTCACACAAGAATGGGAGGTGATCTTGTATGGAAGTAATAATCAAGATATTACAATTCCCTCTTGAGGTAATATAGTGACTTAGTAAGCTTCTTGGTTATCGGCTCAAACAAAACAAAGCAAAAGAGGAATGGTGATATGTGGAATTATGTTTGTCAAGGTTTTGGAAGGTCACTAGTTGGTGTAAGAAGTTGAATAATCTAATGATAATGATGGTTCCATGATGATCATTCTTGGCCAATTGGTGGCTATTCAAAACAAGGAGGATATAGTTTTCTAGGATGGTGTTATGGGGTTTTGTTCTTACGAATTATGTGTAAGTAGGTGTTGTGTCATCATCTTAGGCTTCCAAAAGGGTGCAAGAAATGTTGTTTTGTCCCTAGTGTTGTGAGATGTGTTAGTGTGTTGTACCTCAGCCAAAGGAAAGAAGAAAGAAAGAGGTGAAATGGACATATGACTGTGGTGCTTGGGGTTCGGCCGCGGCCTAGGGACAAGGGAAGATTCATCATTTTTTGTTATAATCTCACTTTGGGAAATGGTTTGTCATTATAAAGGGTCTAAAATGGTATAATTATGGTTGTCATGGAGATCCTTTGTGAGGTTGCTTTCGGCCGATGACAAGAAGAAGAGGAGTTTGTTTGTTTAATCTAGCACATGTGTGAATGTATATATGGTGTCGTGTGAGTGTATACATAGATGTAGATACATTTTTAGTTTAATTATAACACATATTTATGTATCCAAAGGTTAGCTAGGCTAGTTTATTGTCTAGGCTAAATAAATATATGTATGTTTGTAGTTTGTCAATAACATGAGTAGTGGTAACATTAATATTTACCATAGTGTCAATACACGTGTTAATTGTGTAAAACCCTAACCCATAAACACACGATTAACATTAGAAATTACGGGCTTTGGTCTTAATGAGTAAACAATCCCGATTTCGAACTTTGATATTTATAAAATCCAACCCATTATGATTTATATATTATAGGTCCCAACAAATTCTCTTATAAGTAGATTTACTAAATACATGTACTAAGCTTGCGTTTTAATCGGGAACTTCAAATGCGGAAGCTAGTTGAGCGTTCGGGTGTGTTCGGTTCTTCTCGCGACTTGATCTTTTCTCTGGAAGTCCCGCCACATGAATACCTAGAACCATTACACAAAGAATGGTTAGTGATTTGTCAACAATAGAGGAAATATCCTCTGCTCAGTTTTTCCTCTGGTCTAACTATCCTATGGTCTGAGCAAACATCCTCTGTTCATTTTTCCTCTGGTCTAAACAATCCTCGGGTCTGCGCAAACATCATCTGCTCATTCTTCCTCTGGTCTTAGCAAACATCATCTGCTCATTTTTCCTCTGGTCTGAGCAAACATCCTCTGCTCATTCTTCCTCTGGTATGAGCAAACATCTTCTGCTCATTTTTCCTCTGGTCTGAGCCAACATTACCTGCTCATTGGACACATGTTCAACTAAAAGCATTGTCCGTTTTGTTTCATTATGACTTGGTTATTAGATTTAACCTTTAGTAAATCTTTAAATTCCCAAAATGCCCTGATGGGGTCATGAATGATGTATCCTCTTGGTCTTCTGGTTCCATTTAAATTTGTTGGAATCCTGAGGATGCATCCATGAATGTCAGCATTTCGTGGCCTGCTGTAGCATCCACCATTGAATCTATATGTGGTAATGGAAAAGGGTCCTTAGGACCGACTTTATTGAGGTATGTGTAGTCTACACATACTCTCCGTTTCCCATTATTCTTCTGCACCACTACCATGTTTGCCAACCATTTCGGGAATTTTACTTCCCTTATCATTTTAGATTTGAGCAACCTGTCCACCTCTTCTTGTATAATGATGTTTCTTTCTGGTGCAAATTTTCTTTGTTTCTACTGGATGGGTTTGAAGCTCTTATGAATACCAAGTTTTTGGGTAATGACATCCTTAGATATGCCAGTCATATCTTCGTGCTTCCATGCAAAGGTAGACATCCTGCATTTAAGAAATGAGATTTGTGGTTGTTCAATGTCATGAGGAATATTCTTACCAATCAGCACAGTGATATCCTTGTTATTGTTGTCAAGGCAGACAACCTTTACATCCTGATCAGGATGTGCCTTGACATCCTGAGGATGGCATTGTGCATCCTTCTGTAATTGCTATGCTTGTCGTGATGAAGGCTTCATGGCAATCCTTGGGTTCTTGTGGATCGCTATTGACTTTGACAACTCCCCATGGTGTAGGTAATTTTATACACTGGTGATATGTCGAAGGAACTGCCTTCATGTCATGTATCCAGGGTCTCCCCAAGATGACATTATAGCAGGATAAGGAATCTATCAGACAGAATCTCTGGATAGAATTCACTCCCTCTACATACACTGTAGCTTGAAGTCTCCCACTGTACTCTTAGTTTCTCCACTGAAGCCCACCAGGACTGAAGATCTGGAAACTATTTTAGATTCCGGGATATTCATTCTTCTTAAGGCTTCTAGTTGGATTCTATTCACTTTGGATGAATGAGTGACCAGTGTACTAAGATTACAATGAATTATGTTAAGTGTGTGGGTTTTCTATAAGCAGCAGAATGTATGTGTAGTTCAGGTGAATGTTGTGTGTCCTATACTCGTCAATCATCCCATATTTATAGTACATGAAAGTTAATAAGATATCCCATGTAATCCGCTGGTCTTCAATGGTCTTCAAGACTTTTTCAGGTGAACGTTAAGTTGTTACAACTGAATATAGTCGTTATATGGCTGTTTCCCCTTTCTCGCCTATATTTAATGCAAGTCGGTTACAAGTTTGACTTCCTCTGTGAATTGGACTTGCCTTGCAAGCATAACATCATCATCCTTGATTTCTTTGACTGAATGTTGAAATATAGACGTTGGAGAAGAGTTGCGAATCCATGTTATAGCTTAGTTGTACCTGCAATTATGTCATTGAACGATAATTCATTAGTCCATCCTCAGGATGTGCACATGCTAAAGTATAACTACATCCTGAAGTCTGTTAGGCCCTTCAGTATCCTGAGGATGCTACACTATGGATACGAGGTAAAATCATCCTGAGGATTTTCACCACCAATAGTATGCTAAACATGATAATAAAAAGGTCAATGTGGTTGAGGATGATGATGAGAATGACTGTTCTAAATAAGCAAATTACTGTTTTTCTGTGGATGTAACAGGATTAATGTATGCCATGAAGGATCTGGGGGACAAGGCAAGGTGGCCAAGAAAAGATAACAAGTCAGGATGGAAGGATATATCCAAATGGTGTACCTTCCACGAAGATTTTGGTCACGTCACCGAAGATTGCATTGCCTTGAGGAAAGAAATAGCATATCTTCTGAGCAAAGGTCGTCTTAAAGATCTCCTAGGCAAAAAGAAGCCGAAGGTTCAGGATGGCACTAGCATCCCAGAAAGAGCAGCATCACCCCCTAAGGATGCTGGCATAATTAACTTCATTTCAGGTGGTTCAGACATTTGTGGAACATCTTATTCAGCTGCTAAAAGGCGTGCAAGAGAGATGAAATCAGAGAAAGGAGAAAGACCCACAAAGACTACCATCCTGACAACTTTAAAAGTGATCAACTTCGAAGAAGAAGATCGAGAGAATATCCTTGACCCTCACCACGATGGTTTAGTTATAACTTTATATATTGCTAATCATTTTGTTCGCAGGATACTTGTAGATGGTGGGAGCTCAGTCAATATAATCCAGCTAGAAGATCTCAAAAGGATGAATATCCCAGAGATTGAAATAGTTTCCAGATCATCAGTCTTGGTTGGTTTCAGTGGAGAAACCAAAAGTACCGTAGGTGATATCAAGCTACCGGTATATATAGAATGGGTGAACTCTATCCAAAGATTCTGTGTGATAGATTCTCTATCCTGCTACAATGTCATCCTGGGGAGACTTGGATTCATGACATGAGGGCAGTCCCTTAAACATATCATCTATGTGTAAAGTTAACAACACCATGGGGAGTTGTTAAAGTTAACAGCGATCAACAAGAAGCCAAGGATTGCTATACAACATTAATGAAGGCTTCGTCAAGACAAGCATAGCAATTACAAAAGGATGCACAGTGCCATCCTCAGGATGTAAAGGCATGACAATAATAAGGATACCACTATGCAGATTGGTAAGAATATCCCCAATGACATTGAACAATCTATAATTTCATTTTTGAAATGCAGGATGTCCACGTTTGCATGGAAGCATGAAGATATGACAGGCATTTCTAAGGATTTCATCACTCATAAGCTTGGGATTGACAAAAGTTTCAAACCTATCCAACAGAAACAAAGGAAGTTTGCACCTGAAAAGAATGCCATCATACAAGAAGAAGTGTACAGATTACTAAAATCCAAGATGATTAGAGAAGTCAAATTTCCAAGATGGCTGGCAAACGTGGTGGTGGTACAGAAGAAAAATAGGAAATGGAGAGTATGCACAAATCTCAACAAAGCTTGCCCTAAAGACCCATTTCCACTACCACACATAGACTCGATGGTGGATGCCACAGCAGGCCTTGAGATGTTAACATTCATGGATGCATCCTCATGATTTCAACAAATCCAAATGGAACCGGACGACCAAGAGGATACTGCATTCATGACCCCATCAGGTGTTTATTGTTATATAGCTATGCCATTTGGACTAAAGAATGCAGGTGCAACATACCAAAGGCTAGTTAATATGATGTTTAAAGAAAAGATTGGGGACACATTGGAGGTATACATCGACGACATGGTGGTTAAATCCAAGAAGGCAGAGAACCATCTTCAGGATCTTAAAGAAGCATTTGACAACCTGGATGCCTACAATATGAAGTTAAATCCATCCAAATGTCACTTTGGAGCTGGTGCTGGGAAGTTTCTTGGATACTTAGTAACTAAAAGAGGGATAGAAGCCAGTCCTGAACAAATAAAGGCCATCCTTGACCTCAAACTCCAACAAATGTTAAGGATGTACAAAGATTGACCGGCCGGATAGCAGCTCTTAACAGATTTATCTCAAAGTCCTCAAAAAATGCAAGGAGATCTATGATATCCTGAAAAAGAACAACAAATTTGATTGGGGTCAGAAGCATGAGGATGCATTAAAGAAGCTGAAAGAGTATCTTGTAGCAGCTCAACTCCTGATGAAACCTGAGGATGGTGAACATCTCAAGCTGTACCTTGCATTTTCTAGAAATGCAATATGTGTTGTTTTGGTAAAAGACTATGAAGGGCAACAACATCCTGTCTACTATGTAAGTAAAACTCTATTAGATGCTGAAACCAGGTATTCACATCTTGAAAAACTCATTTTAGCTTTGATAATGACATCTACCAAGTTAAGGCATTACTTTGAAACACATAGGATGCATGTTCAAACTAATTACCCTATTGAAAATGTACTTAGAAAACCAGAAATGTTAGGAAGAATGGCAAAATGGTCAGTAAAATTGAGTGCCTTTGACTTGGTATATGAAACTAGAAATGCAATCAAATCACAGGCTTTAGCAGATTTTGTGGCTGATTTCAGTAGTGACATCCTAAGTGAAGTAGAATCTAAAGTACAACAATTAAATAAAAACTTAGGAAAATGGACTCTATACACTGATGGTGCTTCAAATGCAAGAGGTACAGGGTTAGGATTACTACTAAAATCGCCATAAGGGGACATTATACCCCATGCTATTAGATGTGCATTTCAAACAACCAATAATGAGGCAGAGTATGAAGCTCTCATTGCTGGTTTACAACTTGCTAAGGATATGCATATTTCGAATTTACAAGTATTTGTTGATTCCTTATTGATTACTAACCATTTTAATGGATCTTATGCAGCAATAGGTCAAAAGTTAGTTATTTATCTTGAAATAGTTAAAAAAATTATCAACTTCTTTTGTAGAATTCACACTAACATAGGTACCTAGGGAAGAAAATGCTGAAGCTGATGCCTTGGCAAATCTAGGATCTTCTTTAAATTTACCTGAAGGATCCAAGATTCCCATTATTCACATCCTAAAGCCAACAATTAAAGAGTGTCATCCTGAGGATGGCAATGCACATCTTGAGGATAACACTGAACAGCCTGATGATAAGACGGTGCATCCTGAAGATAACACTGTTCTAACCACTCAGGTTAAAGACGATCCATCCTAGATGACTCCTATAATAAAATATTTAAAAGAAGATGTCATTCCTGATGATGAGAATGCAAAAGATTTCAGGGTGAAGGTATCAAAATTTACTATTATAGACAATATTTTGTGTAGAAAATCCCTTGCAGGTCCATATTTAAGGTGTCTCAACAAGGAAGAGGCAAATGAAGTTCTTAAGGACATTCATGAAGGAGATTGTGGAAACCACACAGGAGGAAGATCTCTCTATTCAAAGACACTAAGGATAGGATACTATTTGCCAACCATGAAGAAGGATGCCATGTCATATTCTCAAAAGTGTGATCCATGTGAAAGACATAGTAACATCCTTCACCAGCCTGCTGAACCCTTACACCCTATTATCTCACCATGGCCCTTCATGAAATGGGAAATGGATATAGTAGGAAAACTACCCGTAGCTCCTGGTGGAAAGGTGTTCATGTTAGTAATGACTGATTACTTCTCAAAATGAGTTGAAGCTGAAGCATTCGTACAAGTCAGGGATAAAGAATTGGTGTCATTCATCAAGAGGAACATTCTAACAAGATTTGGAGTGCCAACTGAAATCGTTTGTGACAACGGTTCTCAGTTCATTAGCAAAAGGACGGCCGACTTATGTGAAAGTTAGGGAATCTAGATGATAACCTCAACACCTGTCCATCCTTAGGCTAATGGTCAGGAAAATCATCAAACAAGGCCATTGTCAACAATTTGAAGAAGAAGCTTGGTGCGAAGAAAGGGAAATGGGCCGAAGAACTTTCATTTGTACTTTGGGCTGATAGAACTACCTCCAAGAATGCTACAGGTCAAACACCTTTCTCCTTAGTCTTTGGAACGGAAGCAATGCTGCCAACAGAGATGGTCATGCCTACAGCCAGAAGACATATTCAGGATGCAACAACCAACTCAGAAGCATTATTGCAAGGAAAGCCTTCAAAAACACCACTATGCCAAGTGATGGTAAGTAGGCTCCTAAATGGGAAGGACCATATCTAATCGATTCCGAGGCCGGTAAAGGAGCATATTGGCTATCAACAATGGAAGGAGAAATTCTACCAAGAGCTTGGAATGAAATTCACTTGAAATATTACCATGTGTAAGGATGCACATGACTAATCTCTCTGGAAGAGAAACCATGGTTTGGATTACTAGTAAGATGAAGGTGAAGGTTGACAGAGATGAATCATCTCCATATGTAAGTACTTATTTTTGACTTATTTCAATCGTTTATATTTTTACTAAAAATGGTCTAAAAATAGTCCATCCTGAGAATTTTGCAGTACCATCCTGAAGATTGAACGCTTTGAAGACTAGAGGGCTGGCTACCCTCTCCTACGTTAAGGTGTCCGACACCTTCCTAAGGTTTAAAGGTTTTCACCTTTCACATTGGGTTAGCAACCCTGCCTGGAGCGCACGTTATTCATGTATATTTTCGGGGTGGTGGGACCAATCCATGTAAAAGTGGCTGACAATTTCATCATTTTTGGAATACACATTGAATCCTTAAGGTTTAGACATTTTTCAATGTCTCTTTCTCGTATTTGGCCTAGTCACCAGTGGCCTTGTCACCAGTTATTCTTAAGATGTTACAATATGCCTTATCGCAAGTTATTCCTAAGATACTGCAATAGGCCTTGACGCCTGTTATCCTCAAGATGCTATATATTGGTCTTATCATCAAGTTATTCTAAATGGGCTCAACCCCAGTTTATTCAAAGGCCTGGTCGCCAGTACAATAACAATGTTTGCCTTTATACAGGTTGTTAAACCTTTTTTGAAAAGGAATATAGACTTAAAAGTCTATCTTATACTGAGGACATCCTCAGAATGATACAGACCATCCTAAGGATGATTGAAGAAAAAAGAACTGGGGACATCCTCAAGATCATAAAGACCATCCTGAGGATGACAGAGAAGAATTAAGGACATCTTCAAGGCTTTGATCTAAGAACACTACTTGACGGAAGAAGATGAAGGTATCACTTATATCATTCCTTTACACCAAACATTTGCTAGTGTTTACAGGATAACAAAAAGAACAAAGAAAGGAACAAGAGGATGTATCTTCAAAAAGAAAGTAGTCATATTATTTAAATAAAAAATGATGTCAACCCCTGGTTTCATCCTAAACGAGGACCCATACACCAAGGGTCAACATTTTTAGGCCAGGTCAGGGAAACATTTGGGGCTTCGTCTTGTAAATCAAGATCCATCCACCCCAAAAAACTTTCATTGTTCATACAAACATAAAATAAAATTGTTCGAATTGTTCACAAACCAACCATCCTAAAAACCACCACATAAAAGTGGGCTCTGGCCTAGTCATCACATTCTTCATTGCCCACTGATTCCTCAACCTGAAATTTCCTTAGCCACCTCAGCCTCCGTCACCTCAAGCTCCTTTGCTGCACCTTCAGGATCAGCAGTAGGAGAAGATTCAGGCACCACCTCTTTTCCACCCAGACTGAGGATCTTCTCTTGCCAAGCTCTAACATCCTAATTCTCCAGCTTGAAATTAGGATCCTTAGCCTGCAAAGCCATCCTCACCCTAGCCTAGAAGAATGAGATCGTGGCGGACTGCATCAAACCCTGCTTGTACTCCTCCATCTTCTTTTGACGGTCCTGCATACTCTTAGCCTGAGCAGACTTCACCAACTTTAGTTCAGTTTCCACCTTGGCCAATTTCTTCTCAAGCTGCTTACTCTTATCAAGGGCAGACTTCTTCGCATCCTCAAGTCTGGCATTAGTATCAACAAACTCTTTGTTGACATCATCCAGAGACTTCAAAAGATTTTCATGCCCCTGCAAATTAAACAGAACAGGTAAGTATTTAACCCTTATTATACACTAAAAAATTATTGTGGCCATCCTCAGGATAACAGCATACCTGGAGAATAAACCGCGAGATCTTGCCCAAAACAACATCACAACTAAGACCTTCCAAAGGAGAAGCCTCTTGAGCAGAGGAGTTAGCCACCTTCCTTTTCTTAGAAGGAGCATGAGCTTTAGGCTTAGCTGCAGGAGGAGGACTTGTCATCCTGGAGCTGGAGGGTGAAGTGATCTTGGGAGCTTTAATGCCCAGACTGTCAATTTCATCAAGATCAAAGAAGGCAGGTTTATTTGCTGAAAAAGATTAAAAACACAGGTTCATACAGGAATCAAGGCATAAACATCCTCAGGATGTAACAAGTGAGACTAACCAGACATCTCAGTAGCTTGGCAGGTGGTAAAACTCTCTTCTATTTCGAAAGTCCTTGCTGAAGGAGAAAAGCATTTACCACTTTTTAACCAGGATATAGGGATGTCATCCCAGAAGGAATAGAGTCCCTTCTCACGAAAAAAGAACTTAGACTTCCAAGGCCTATCAGATCTTATGACATTATACAGGAGAGGAGGTTGCTTATTGATAAGCTGAAGAACATAACGGCTTGACCCGTGTGTTTTCAACTTATAAATATATGAAAGGTCCCATATATCAAGTTGAATGCCATGATTTTTAATGATCTTAGTGCAGACCATTAAAATTCTCCAGATCTCAGGCATGGCCTGGCGAAAGCCATCCCTGTTGCATCAAAGAATTCCTTGATGAACTCTGGGAATGGATACCTAAGACCAAGTTGGAAGGGAAGATAGAAGAAGCAAACCCAAATAGAAGAGGTGAAATCAGACTTCACACTCGAATCATAGGGACGAAAAATAGCCGAAATAGATTTCCGTCCAAAAGGCTGTGAAACATTATTTGTGAGATCCTGTAGTGTTTTATCAAGGGATTCGAATCATCGTCGATCAATTATTGGTGCTTCATCCCAAATTATAAGGCTTGTTTCTAACAGTAGCTGGCAAAGATTGGTTTTTTTTTTTATGTAGCAAACTGATTCTTCTGTTAGCTCTAATGGTATTATAAAGCCTGAATGCGATGTTCGTCCTGCAGGAAGCAAAAGTGAGGCAATACCTGAGGCCGCAACAGCAAGAACAACCTGAGCAACAGATCGCAAAGAAGCAATCAAAGTTTTCCATAAATACGTCTTTCCAGTGCCACCATGATCATACACAAAAAACATGATCTGAGTAGACGCTTTCATAGAATTCATGACAACATCATATATTGTCAGTTGTTGTGAGCGCAGCCTTGAATGAAGGGAGACATGCTCATCTTTTAGTGCTTCTCTGTCATATTTTTTTTCTTATAGCGGCAAACTGTTGCGTAAAACAGATACAACAGACAAATTAGGAAGCGACAGACCAAAATCTGCCAAAGACAATGGTGTTGGGTTTGAGTTTAGTATTGTCTCCATTTCGTGCAGAACAAAATGTTGTAGGACCTTGTTGTTCTGCATGCAGGAGTTGTCAACTGATGCTTGGCGAACATTGTAATTAATGTCATCCTACATAAATTTCCAGTTCTGCTCCCATTGTTTTAGAGGATTTGAAATATCGCAGCATTAAATTAGGTATATAAATAGAGTTCCTTGACAGAACCCCTGTGACAGCAGTCAACGAACCAGGTTAACATTCATACATTTTTAATTACTGTTATCATTTTATGTGCATCATTACACCTTTCTGCATACATTATACCCCCCAATCTAGTGAAGCAAGAATTAATCAGAAAACTCAACATGGAACCCTTGTTTAGTCATACAACATCCGGACAACCCACCAAACAAACCTTTTGTGAGGTTACCACACTCTAACACATGGTAATTCCCCCACTAACACATGGACATAGATCACAATTGTTATCCTACAATAAACAATACATGATCACAAATAGTGGGCATCAATACATGTTGATGTCGTCAGCAATCCCTAGTCAACACCCAACTCATGATCACCTACTTGGATGTTCCTACATCTAAAATAAGTAGAGTATGTGTGGACACAAACACCTACTCGACCTCACAACCTATGCAACCAACAACATGATTAGGAAAGAGGTTGCATAACTTGATAATCACATGAACTTATCTTGGAAATAAACACTTGACTATGAACATATGTGCATATATATATATATATATATATATATATATATATATATATATATATATATATATATATATGTACGCACGCACATACATACATACATACATATACACTTGCTCTCTAATCGATCACATGTACACACACACATGACAATTATATGTTCTTGGACTAGTCACCTATCACCTCTACAACATGAAACATTTTGGCCAATCCCACCCAAGATCCTATGACAATTATCCACACTTACACTAAACTAGAACCCTTACACACTAAACGCTCTCTCAAGACCTTTCCACAAATATACTCTTGTTTTTTCTCTTTGTTTGGGCCGAAAGAATAGGATCACAAGGGACAAAGGTATGATCATGCTTATACCAAATTAGCACCTATACTTATGACACCATTCAACTCCATGATGTTTTCTTAACTCAATCTAGGAAGCCTCTTGGACTCCCTAACCGGACGAAGCAAAACACAAGCCTCCATTCATAAAGACCATCCTGAGGATGACAGAGAAGAATTAAGGACATCTTCAAGGCTTTGATCTAAGAACACTACTTGACGGAAGAAGATGAAGGTATCACTTATATCATTCCTTTACACCAAACATTTGCTAGTGTTTACAGGATAACAAAAAGAACAAAGAAAGGAACAAGAGGATGTATCTTCAAAAAGAAAGTAGTCATATTATTTAAATAAAAAATGATGTCAACCCCTGGTTTCATCCTAAACGAGGACCCATACACCAAGGGTCAACATTTTTAGGCCAGGTCAGGGAAACATTTGGGGCTTCGTCTTGTAAATCAAGATCCATCCACCCCAAAAAACTTTCATTGTTCATACAAACATAAAATAAAATTGTTCGAATTGTTCACAAACCAACCATCCTAAAAACCACCACATAAAAGTGGGCTCTGGCCTAGTCATCACATTCTTCATTGCCCACTGATTCCTCAACCTGAAATTTCCTTAGCCACCTCAGCCTCCGTCACCTCAAGCTCCTTTGCTGCACCTTCAAGATCAGCAGTAGGAGAAGATTCAGGCACCACCTCTTTTCCACCCAGACTGAGGATCTTCTCTTGCCAAGCTCTAACATCCTAATTCTCCAGCTTGAAATTAGGATCCTTAGCCTGCAAAGCCATCCTCACCCTAGCCTAGAAGAATGAGATCGTGGCGGACTGCATCAAACCCTGCTTGTACTCCTCCATCTTCTTTTGACGGTCCTGCATACTCTTAGCCTGAGCAGACTTCACCAACTTTAGTTCAGTTTCCACCTTAGCCAATTTCTTCTCAAGCTGCTTACTCTTATCAAGGGCAGACTTCTTCGCATCCTCAAGTCTGGCATTAGTATCAACAAACTCTTTGTTGACATCATCCAGAGACTTCAAAAGATTTTCATGCCCCTGCAAATTAAACAGAACAGGTAAGTATTTAACCCTTATTATACACTAAAAAATTATTGTGGCCATCCTCAGGATAACAGCATACCTGGAGAATAAACCGCGAGATCTTGCCCAAAACAACATCACAACTAAGACCTTCCAAAGGAGAAGCCTCTTGAGCAGAGGAGCTTGCCACCTTCCTTTTCTTAGAAGGAGCATGAGCTTTAGGCTTAGCTGCAGGAGGAGGACTTGTCATCCTGGAGCTGGAGGGTGAAGTGATCTTGGGAGCTTTAAAGCCCAGACTGTCAATCTCATCAAGATCAAAGAAGGCAGGTTTATTTGCTGAAAAAGATTAAAAACACAGGTTCATACAGGAATCAAGGCATAAACATCCTCAGGATGTAACAAATGAGACTAACCAGACATCTCAGTAGCTTGGCAGGTGGTAAAACTCTCTTCTATTTCGAAAGTCCTTGCTGAAGGAGAAAAGCATTTACCACTTTTTAACCAGGATATAGGGATGTCATCCCAGAAGGAATAGAGTCCCTTCTCACGAAAAAAGAACTTAGACTTCCAAGGCCTATCAGATCTTATGACATTATACAGGAGAGGAGGTTGCTTATTGATAAGCTGAAGAACATAACGGCTTGACCCGTGTGTTTTCAACTTATAAATATATGAAAGGTCCCATATATCAAGTTGAATGCCATGATTTTTAATGATCTTAGTGCAGACCATTAAAATTCTCCAGA
The DNA here is from genome assembly GCA_028751855.1 of Ambrosia trifida. NCBI lineage: Eukaryota > Viridiplantae > Streptophyta > Magnoliopsida > Asterales > Asteraceae > Ambrosia > Ambrosia trifida. Next base: position 1,808,020 of record CM054127.1, read on the forward strand.
TCTCAGGCATGGCCTGGCGAAAGCCATCCCTGTTGCATCAAAGAATTCCTTGATGAACTCTGGGAATGGATACCTAAGACCAAGTTGGAAGGGAAGATAGAAGAAACAAACCCAAATAGAAGAGGTGAAATCAGACTTCACACTCGAATCATAGGGACGAAAAATAGCCGAAATAGATTTCCGTCCAAAAGGCTGTGAAACATTATTTGTGAGATCCTGTAGTGTTTTATCAAGGGATTCGAATCATCGTCGATCAATTATTGGTGCTTCATCCCAAATTATAAGGCTTGTTTCTAACAGTAGCTGGCAAAGATTGGTTTTTTTTTTATGTAGCAAACTGATTCTTCTGTTAGCTCTAATGGTATTATAAAGCCTGAATGCGATGTTCGTCCTGCAGGAAGCAAAAGTGAGGCAATACCTGAGGCCGCAACAGCAAGAACAACCTGAGCAACAGATCGCAAAGAAGCAATCAAAGTTTTCCATAAATACGTCTTTCCAGTGCCACCATGATCATACACAAAAAACATGATCTGAGTAGACGCTTTCATAGAATTCATGACAACATCATATATTGTCAGTTGTTGTGAGCGCAGCCTTGAATGAAGGGAGACATGCTCATCTTTTAGTGCTTCTCTGTCATATTTTTTTCTTATAGCGGCAAACTGTTGCGTAAAACAGATACAACAGACAAATTAGGAAGCGACAGACCAAAATCTGCCAAAGACAATGGTGTTAGATTTGAGTTTAGTATTGTCTCCATTTCGTGCAGAACAAAATGTTGTAGGACCTTGTTGTTCTGCATGCAGGAGTTGTCAACTGATGCTTGGCGAACATTGTAATTAATGTCATCCTACATAAATTTCTAGTTCTGCTCCCATAGTTTTAGAGGATTTGAAATATCGCAGCATTAAATTAGGTATATAAATAGAGTTCCTTGACAGAACCCCTGTGACAGCAGTCAACGAACCAGGTTAACATTCATACATTTTTAATTACTGTTATCATTTTATGTGCATCATTACACCTTTCTGCATACATTATACCCCCCAATCTAGTGAAGCAAGAATTAATCAGAAAACTCAACATGGAACCCTTGTTTAGTCATACAACATCCGGACAACCCACCAAACAAACCTTTTGTGAGGTTACCACACTCTAACACATGGTAATTCCCCCACTAACACATGGACATAGATCACAATTGTTATCCTACAATAAACAATACATGATCACAAATAGTGGGCATCAATACATGTTGATGTCGTCAGCAATCCCTAGTCAACACCCAACTCATGATCACCTACTTGGATGTTCCTACATCTAAAATAAGTAGAGTATGTGTGGACACAAACACCTACTCGACCTCACAACCTATGCAACCAACAACATGATTAGGAAAGAGGTTGCATAACTTGATAATCACATGAACTTATCTTGGAAATAAACACTTGACTATGAACATATCTGCATATATATATATATATATATATATATATATATATGTACGCACGCACATACATACATACATACATATACACTTGCTCTCTAATCGATCACATGTACACACACACATGACAATTATATGTTCTTGGACTAGTCACCTATCACCTCTACAACATGAAACATTTTGGCCAATCCCACCCAAGATCCTATGACAATTATCCACACTTACACTAAACTAGAACCCTTACACACTAAACGCTCTCTCAAGACCTTTCCACAAATATACTCTTGTTTTTTCTCTTTGTTTGGGCCGAAAGAATAGGATCACAAGGGACAAAGGTATGATCATGCTTATACCAAATTAGCACCTATACTTATGACACCATTCAACTCCATGATGTTTTCTTAACTCAATCTAGGAAGCCTCTTGGACTCCCTAACCGGACGAAGCAAAACACAAGCCTCCATTCATGTGTCATTCACACAAGAGGCCAAGACTTGCACAAAAATAGCTACACTTGCCACACCATCCAAGGAAAATCCTATACCCTTCTAGGCAACCAACAAACATTCCTCCTTCCATCCAAAAGTTGGCTGAAAGGGACACCTCCATGACAACTTTCTAGCCATTTTGTCCATATCTCACATGCCTTCTACTTATGGACAAATCCACCTTTACTTACACCATAATAGGCTTTGTTTAGGAACACCACTAGGCATGTATGATCTTTCTTGATTCCTATGACTCGTCCGATCCCCATGAACACAAGAGCTCAAGTCCCTTTCATCCAATGTCAACTTCTTTATACAAACTTGGAATGTACTTGAAAATTACAAGGATCAAGGAAATGAACTTGCCATGGATTGCACTATAAAAAGGGGCCTTGAGTAAGCTTAATTCTTGCACCAACACCTCACAACATATCCTCTCTTCCACAACATCACACGGCCAAACCCACACCATCACAACACCAAGAGAATTCCTTGAACCAAGCATCGAGAACACAAGGCCTTGAGCTACTAGAGGATCGCATCGGGTGGTGCCCACTTCCATTCAACTAGGTAAGATCATTAACTCGTCTACTAGTTTTCCTAAATCACACAAGTCACCCGACTTCCCTCAACCTTTAACCTTTCTAATCAGCGATCACACGAGTAATGCCCACACATCATGTCATTTTAACACACATTACTTAGTTATCACTACTTTAAATGTTTACCAATCGGCCCTAGTGTTACCATAGTAACCGGGATAACATGTTTAAACCTAATCAAGTGAGAATGATCAACTATTAGATCAGGTTTTGAGCTAAACTAACTTGATATTATGTTCGAAAACTAAGGATAAAACAAATGGGATTACCATCGGCTTACACCATTAACACATCTAAAACACATCCTATAGTTGCACTTGTACCTAGATTGGCCTAAACCAACTTGTTTTGAACCCATACACGATCGGTTTCAAGGTACACACCATGCATATGTTTCAGCCACAATCCTCTAACACATGTTAAGATAAGCCGAAACATGTGTTAATCTCATTCGAGTATTAAAAAGGGCTTAGGCCTAAGTTAAAACGAGTATCTTCCTAAAATCCGACCACACATGATGAATTGGCATTATTTCACAACCATGACAACATGTGGGGTCCACCTTGGGTACAATGGGAACCATGATGCAACAAAACGCCCGGAATCTCCGGAAACATATATTTCACAAGTACACTTAAGGTCATCACAAACAACGTGGCCTGCATACATTAAAGACAAGGTCCACAAATGTCGGGTGAACAATTTGTAAGATAAACGACAAATGTCGGGTCATCATAAACAACATGGCCCGCATACATCAGAAACATGTCAGAATAGGGTCAGAACAAGCAGAATAGGGTCAGAACATGATTAGGAACCAATTTTTATCATGAAGCTTCACTTTTTAGCTTTCATGATAACATCTGTATCTGCATACCATTACTTATTTCTTGCTCATACCATTACTTGCTAAAAAAACTCATAACTTAGCCAGAAAACATTAAAAAATGTAAGAGGAATCAAATCACACACTTATGCAGTAAATAAATGCAGTTTCTTTGAACACTTTAAAAATGTATTATGAACCAAAGCACACACTTATGCTACATAGATATCCACAAAGATATAAAACAACAGAGCTGTAAATCAGAGAAAAAAATCCTTAGTTTGAAACGACAAACATTTTCTTATCTTGTCCATGTATAAGATAATATACAAAGCTATACAAAACAGTTGAATCAGTTGAACGATTTTAACTTCCCTTCACTTTTTGTAGAAGTAAATAAACACAAGCGATTAAGAAGAAGAAACAGGGCAGAAAGCTTTATAATTATTATATAATCACCTTTTATACCACCAACCATGCACATGGAGGTTAACACCTGTAAGGACAGCTCACCAAACAATACACATGGCTAAACTCTTAGATTTATTAAAATAATACTAAATGTTAATTAGCATAAAAAAATGAAACCCAAGGATTCAAACCCTAGCAGCTCAGCATGAAACACAAAGAACAACAACCAGAACAAGCTTTCAAACATGTTATTAAATAGAAAAGTTGTATAAAAGCAAAACAAAGTGAGTGTGCCAGTAGCATTTATTACGTTACTGTTCAATTTTTAGAGATATAAATATATTTATAATATATAATATGAATGGTCATGTAAAATGGTGGTGTTCTATTCCAGGTAGTTTTTCTGGCTACCTATTAGGCTATGGGGTGTAGTGTGCACTTCCCCCTTCTTCCCGCAAATCCACATTAGCCTCACGTCATTTTCTCCTTCCCCTCCTTCAACTGAGGGAAATGGTTCCCCCTCCTTCCTCCTTCCCCCTTCCCCCTTCTATATTATTAGATGTATTACTATTATTATTATTATTATTATTATTATTATTATTATTATTATTATTATTATTATTATTATTATTATTATTATCAATTATATATAATATTAGAGTTAGTGGGTTATACATAATTATTATATATATAAAGTACAAAAGCAATAATAAAATATTATTATTATAACATCGGGGAGGAAGGTGAATTTTCACCGATGGCACCGAAGGTTCAAGGGGGGGGGGGTGTTCCCCGACGGGGTAAGATGCCAAATCACCACCCCGAAACTCTCCCTGTCCCCACACCCATTAGTCTTAGAGCAAACACTACGTAATGATGCATCACATATATTCAATTTATTTATTCTTTTAATGGCATTGGGAAGCTTTTATTTCAAACAAACCAGAAACATGACAGCAAGTTGTATGCCTTCAAAACACAACCCTCTGTCCTACCCACACCGCCACATTACCCCCTCTCTATCTCTCCATCGCCAGCTCCGACGGCAGGAGACAACCAACCCCTACCTCCCGCGAGAGACACGCCATTTCCTATGATCTTTGCGGCGGCGACGTGACCATCGCAACCCACGGCCACCGCTCCTTCTAAGTTTCTTGTTGTTTCGACTCAAATCCGAACCTTTGCGTGGTTTGAAGGCGAACCAAAGGCAGAGATCGGAGTTGTGTAGATCTGGTGTTAGAATAATCAAAAGCACAATTCAAGGGGTAATAGTTGGGTCAAATATTGTCACACCCTCAAATTCCACGTGCGGGGTTTTACCGCGAGGCGCGTGACACACCAGGATCTCAGTCAACGATCACAATAAACATACAACAAACATGCATTCATAAATATATTCAAAACCAAAATATCATGCTTTGAGCCGTAAACCAGCAGCGGAAGCATTCTTGTTTACAACCAAAAGACATATCATTGTTTACAAAACATTGTTTTAATATGCTTCAAAATATTAGACGCTGTGCATGACTCCGTGCGCCTAGCCCATTGACTGCTACCTTAGCGACCTGAGAAAACATGCCAAAAATGTCAACATATAATGCTGGTGAGTTCACAGGTTTTCTTTTATAAAAGTGTTGTCACAAGTTCACAAAGATCATTCCCGTTAATACTATGTCATAAGAACGTTAGCTAGACGTTAAGTGTTTTTACTACTACGGTCGGGAACCCATTACTAGACATGAACCAAAAGATGATACCAGCCCAGATGACTGGGCTACCGATGCCTCGGTAACCCGATAGGTAGAGACAATATGCACCCGCCCGGCCCCGCCGTCGAGTGGGGCTTGTGAGGCCCAATAGATCTATCCACATTTCCCCCGTTGTGCGTTCCAGCACATTCATGGTTTCCCCCTGGGACTTTCCATAAAAGCCGTATAGTAACATAAAGTACCCATAGTATAACATGACCTTTAAATAGTTTGTACAAAGCATGTTTCTCCCCCGAAAGCAAGACAGTAAAAGTGGGGCTGTGAAACTCACCTCGGATTGCGTTACTTGAAAACAGTTAAGTAATTATGTTATGATAGCCCCAAATAGCGGCGACCTATCATAAGATGTGTATAAGTATCGGACTAATAACCCGCAGGCTAACTAGTCCCCGAATGTCCAGACCGTGACCATAAACGTTTGAAAACATCTTTAACTGTTAAACCGACCGTGCCAGACAAGACCCGACATCCCATTGGTGACCCGACATCCCACGTGTTAGGTAAATACAAGACATCATGCAACATATGCAATTAAACACTTAATACGCGCAATTGTTCACCTAGTCTAGCATAATGTCCGATTAACGCATAATCAGGTCCGAACACGTCTTACTAAGTCATTGGGTGTATCCCGGGGTTCCTATCATGTTCCTAGGTGTCAAATCATGTTCCGGGATGTCAAAACGCGTTTACGACAGCAGTACACGCGATTAGGAAAGTCAACACGTGAGTAGCTTCAGTCTATTGGCGATTAGGGCCCAATCGCCTGAAATATCAGGCGATTAGGGTCCTAATCGCGTTCATGTATGCATAATCGCCTTCAGCATCAGGCGATTAGGATTCCTAATCGCCTGCTGCTGCTGTGTGATGGATTTCCGCGCGTTTAACCCTCCAAATCAGATCCGAAACATGCAACAACACCCAATATCAAACCTAAATCATTTACCAACCCATTCCAAGCAAAACCCCCCAACATATCACTGATCTAACATGTTCTAAGCAATTATTTCCTAAAATGGCAAAGTACTAGATTTCACCAACCAACCTTATCTTTCCTTAAATGGAAACAATCAGATTTCAATCTCTACAAACTTGCAAATCATCAAACCTCTGATCTAACATCTTCCTAGTATGAATTCTAACAACATTGCATCAACAATCATATCATAATCATCCTAAATCTTCAAGAACATCCAAACGGGTCAAAATACACATTTTCATCAAAACACAACAACAATGGCTCAAACTCTAAGATAACCATCCTAATAATCTCTACATAACAGAAGTACAATCATATCATGGAAACAATGATGTTATAATCACCAAGAAGACCAACATATGCATGTAAACTTCACATATAACAAGCATTAAGGTGTAGACTTGGTTTAGAACTCTTTTGAAAGGTTTTTAAAGACACAAACTTAGTAAAACAAGGTCTGGACCTTTGGGGAACCAAAATAACAACTTTACAAAGGTTAGGGATGAAGAACACACCTTGGATTTTGTTAAAGAAAGGTGTGTAGGCTTGGAGATGGTGATTTTTGTAGCAAAATGAGTTCTAGAGGTGTTTCAAGGTCTGTGGGTGGCTTGGGATCAGCTAGGGTTGTTCTAAGGGTGTTTGGGGAGTTAAGGGTTCTATTTATAGGTGTTTTGACCCGGACTATACAGTATAGGCGATTAGCAGCCCATAGCATGCGATTGGGGGCCCAATCGCATGCTACATCAGGCGATTAGGTCCCAATCGCCTGCTATCATTCTCTCAATCGCCTATATATAGGCGATTAGGCCCCTTCCCTGATCCTAATCGCCTGAAACCCTCCAAGCTAGGTTTTCGGCGCGTTAAACGCTATTTTAACACATATAAACACGTATTTACATACCTACAAGGCACGTAAGGATTATAAACATATAATGCATGATAACGAACACGTTTACATCCGTTCACCAATTCCCGGGACTCGAGACTCGTGTGTGCGTTAAACCCGGCGATTCCACGAATCACCAATCCTTGTACACATGGTTATGGACCGACTCCCGATGACCCCGCGGATCATCGTAACGACTCCCGATGATTCCCAGAATCATCATACCGACTCGACTGACCTCGTTAAGTACGTAATATGCATGACTCGCTAAGGTAGACTTACTAGTTTAGTCAACGTTACTAACCTGAGTTTGCCGGGTGTCACATCATCCCCCTGTTGAAAGAATTTTCGTCCCGAAAATTGCCCAAGGCCAAAAAGGAAGAGACGAAAGAGAAGAAAAAATTTTCCGGTTGCCACATCATCCCCCTGTTGAAAGGAATCTCGACCCGAGATTCATTCAGCTTCAGCAGAGACATGCCTTGATTCGAACGCGCGTTTAGGAAATAAATGGGGATACTTAGCCTTCATTTGATCTTCCCTTTCCCACGTGAACTCCGGTCCACGATTTGAGTTCCAACGGACTTTAACAATGCGGATTTTACTCCGGCGATGGCTACGGATTTTATAGTCAAGAATTTCAACCGGTTCCTCCACAATACGTAGACGATCATCCACCTTGATCTCTTCGAGAGGAACAACCAAAGATTCATCCGCCAAACACTTCTTCAGATTAGAGATATGGAAGACATTATGAACATTACTGAGTTCAGCTGGCAGATCAAGCCTGTATGCTACCGGTCCAATCCGTTTCAGAATCGCGAAAGGTCCCACATACCGAGGATTCAATTTGCCCCGCTTCCCAAAACGTATAACGCCCTTCCACGGAGATACCTTCAACAAAACCCTGTCGCCAACCTCAAACTCTAAAGGCTTGCGACGACGATCGGCATAGCTCTTTTGACGATCCCGAGCTGCTGCCATGCGGTTACGGATTTGTACGATCTTCTCGGAAGTCTCGTACACAAGTTCCGGGCCGGTGAGTTGACTCTCACCCACCTCGGCCCAACAAAGAGGAGACCGGCATTTCCGCCCGTCAAGAGCCTCGAACGGAGCTGCCTTGATGCTAGAATGGTAACTGTTGTTGTAGGAGAATTCCACCAACGGTAGATGACTCTCCCACCCTTTGCCAAAATCGATCACACATGCCCGAAGCATGTCTTCTAGCGTTTGGATTGTCCGCTCACTTTGACCGTCAGTTTGCGGATGATACGCTGTGCTCATGTCTAACTGAGTACCCAGAGCCTTATGCAAGGATTTCCAGAAGTTAGAGGCGAACCGAGGATCACGATCAGAAATAATAGAGACAGGCACCGTGCCGAGAGACCACTTCCTTGAGATATAACCGTGCCAGACGCTCGAGGCCATCGGTATCTTTGATAGCGAGGAAGTGCGCAGACTTTGTCAACCTATCGACAATTACCCAGATCATGTTACAACCACTGGGCGATTTCGGGAGTTTGGTCACAAAGTCCATCGTAATCCGCTCCCACTTCCACTCGGGAATTCCAGGCTGTTGCAGAAGGCCGGATGGCTTTTGATACTCGACCTTGACCTTGGCACAGGTCAAGCACTTGCTCACGTACGAAGCCACGTCCGCCTTCATGTTCGGCCACCAATAAAGTATCTTTAGGTCTTGATACATCTTATCGGAGCCAGGGTGAATAGAGTACCGGGACTTGTGAGCTTCATCAAGAACGAGCTCCCGCAAGCCCGCAAATAAAGGAACCCAAATACGTTCAGCGAAATAGTGTAGCCCGTCGGACCTGAGCTCAAGGTGGCTATCAGTACCGTGCATGGTTTCAGCTTTAAGGTTTTCCTCCTTCAAAGCTTCTTGCTGCGCCGAACGGATCCGATCAGGTAAGCCGGAATGGATGGTGAGCTGAAGAGCTCGAACACGACGAGGTTTAGCCGTTTCCTTCCTGCTCAAGGCGTCTGCGACCACATTCGCCTTGCCAGGATGGTATTTAATAGCGCACTCGTAATCATTAAGAAGCTCGACCCAGCGACGCTGTCTTATATTCAACACCTTCTGATCAAAGATATGCTGGAGGCTCTTGTGATCGGTGTAAATAGTGCACTTGGTACCGTACAAGTAATGCCTCCAAATCTTTAAAGCAAAGACTACAGCACCCAATTCCAGATCATGGGTGGGGTAGTTTTTCTCATGAACTTTGAGCTGACGAGAAGCATAGGCGATGACCTTCTCGCGCTGCATCAGTACACAACCGAGACCCCGGATAGAAGCGTCACAATAAACCACAAAATCGTCCGTGCCCTCAGGCAAGGACAAGATAGGAGCAGAACAGAGTTTAGCCTTTAACATCTAGAAGGCCGACTCCTGCGAATCACCCTAGTCGAACTTCCTGTCCTTCTGGGTAAGCGAGGTGAGGGGTTGAGCGATCTTCGAAAATCCCTCGATAAAACGACGATAATAACCTGCAAGGCCCAGGAATTGCCGCACCTCAGATGGCGTCTTTGGTGCTTCCCAGTCTTCGAAAATCCCTCGATAAAACGACGATAATAACCTGCAAGGCCCAGGAACTGGACTTCACGCAACCAGAAGCTACACTTAGAAAACTTGGCGTACAACTGTTCCCGCCTCAGGAGTTCCAAAACAAGACGCAAGTATTCCTGGTGGTCCACCTCGTTCTTGGAATAGACTAGAATATCGTCAATGAAGACAATCACGAACTTATCAAGATAAGGCTTACAAACACGGTTCATCAGATCCATAAAAATGGCCGGTGCATTGGTGAGACCGAAAGGCATGACTAAGAATTCAAAATGGCCATAGCGAGTTCGAAAGGCAGTCTTCGGAATATCAGCTTCTTGAACCCTCAACTGATGGTACCCCGACCTCAAATCGATCTTCGAATAAAAACTAGAACCCTGAAGCTGGTCAAATAAGTCATCGATGCGAGGAAGAGGATAACGATTCTTGATGGTAACCTTGTTCAATTCCCGGTAGTAGATACACATTCGTAGGCTTCGGTCCTTCTTCTTGACAAACAGAATAGGGGCTCCCCACGGGGACGAACTAGGTCGAATGAAACCCTTCTCTAACAGCTCCTGCAGCTGGTTCGACAACTCCTGCATCTCGGGAGGTGCAAGACGATAAGGGGCACGGGCAATAGGGGCCGCACCTGGAGCAAGTTCAATACCGAATTCGACCTGACGATAAGGCGGAAGACCAGGTAAGTCTTCAGGGAATACATCGGGAAAATCACGGACAACAGGAATATCTTCAATCTTCTTCTCTTCCTCAGACGAAACCGAAACAAGTGCCAGAATGGCAGAATACCCCTTCCGAAGATACTTATAGGCTTTCATACATGAAATGATACCCAACGGGACCCCGCTCTTCTCACCGTGCACCAACAGAATTTCTCCATCAGGGAGAGGAAGTCGAATGACTTTATCAAAACAAACGATCTCAGCATGATACAAAGACAACCAATCCATACCCACGACAACATCGAAACTACCCAAGGACACCGGCATAAGATCAATAGGAAAGGAATAACCCGACAACTCAAGGTGACACTCCCTAAGGACGTGCGTCGCCTCGACTTTCTTACCATCAGCCAATTCTATCAAGTACTTAGCCTCTAAAGGTGTAGGTACCCTATCAAGCAATTGACTAAACCCAAGAGATATAAAACTCTTATCGGCACCGGAATCGAATAAAACCGTAGCATAGCGATTATCGAGAAGAAACGTACCAGTAACAGTGTCAGGATCCTGTCGAGCCCCGCTCGAACCAATCACGAAGGCACGAGCATTCCTGCCCCCGCCCCCATTGTTTCCATTACCAGCCCCATTCTTCCCTCCCTCGCCCTGCTTCATCTTGGGGCAATCCTGCTTGTAGTGACCAAGCTCACCACAATTGTAGCACCCCTGTTTGCCCTGGTTTCCCTGGGGAGCAGCAACAGGAGGAGCCGGAGTAGGTGTAGCAGGTGGGTTCTGGTTACCCTGAAGATTAACCCTGCAATCCTTTGCCTGGTGCCCAAGCTTATGGCACCTGTGGCAGCGGTTCCGGTCCTCGCAACGACCGTTGTGGTGAAACCCACACCGGTCACATTTTGGCAGTTTCCTAGTATAACCCCCCGGTTTTTGTTCAGACGACGATCCCCCAGTATCAGACTTCCTCACCTGCTGAGGCTGAGCCGAACTCGAGCCTTTTCCCACAGCTTCCCACTTCCGCTTGTTACTATCAGGAGCCTTCACAGTAGCGCCTCGAGGAGGCAAGACCCCTTCAGCCACCTTCATGTTGGTCAGCCTGTGAGCCGACCGAACCACCTCAGAATAAACAGTGAGATTACCCGCAGCAACCAACCCTGCAATCTCCGGTACCAACCCAGCAACATAGTGCTCAATCCTCCGGTATTCGGGTGCGTGCAGATCAGGGCACAACACCGCCAACTCATTGTGCCGAGTAGTGTAAGCTTCGATCTCGGACCCCACCATCTTATGATTCCAGACTTCGTGCTCAAGTTTCTGGATTTCATCCCTCGGGCAGTACTCGTTTTTCAGCAACTGAATGAACTCTGCCTAGGGCATAGCGTGGGCTTCCCCAATACCCATAGTCTGGGTGGTGGAGTTCCACTAAGTCAGAGCTTGACCCTCCAGGGTCGCAGAAGCATATTTCACCCGGTCGCCTTCCGGGCAGCTGCACATCGAGAAAACCGATTCAATTTTCTCCAACCAGCGGAGCAGTCCCACTGCCCCTTCAGTGCCACTAAAGTTGTGGGGCTTGCAATCCATAAACTTTTTGTAAGAGCACTAGGGTGGAGGGGGATTCACAGCACCACCTGGGACAGACACACAGGTGAAAATCAAGAAAAGGTACAGTACCCCAGAACAAGTTAGAATAGGTGAGAACCGACGTACCACCCATAGCGTTATGAGCGGCTTGGAATGCAGGCAGAGCAATATTCACGTGCTGCTGCATCAGGTTATCTGTAACGACCCGAAAATTAACGAGTCATTACGGATTGGTAATCGTGACACGTATATTAATTACCAATTTATTTATTCTAATAATTCTTTTATACTTCACAAAACATTCTTTTATTTATTTAACATGGGCCGAGCCCATAACAACCACCATTGGGCCGAGCCCATTACATACCAACCGGGCCAAGCCCGTTTAAGTTTTTCCGGATTCTTGTTACTTGGGCCGGAGCCCATTAAGACTTTAAAACATAGTTTTCAAACATTACTAATTATTACACATGTGGGCCGAAGCCCTATTATTTAATATCCGGCCCAAGAGCCGGTTTTCTTGACTAGTTAACAAGACTTGAACTTGCACGTTTTGAGCTCGGGTTCCCATAATCTAATCAACCTGAAATGCATGTTAAAAATACGTTAGCCACAAAGCTAGTGAGTGATGCCAGATTTAGACTCGTTTATAAATAATATCAACAATTCTCATATGGTTCGGTCATTCTAAGGTGGGACATATTTAACGATGGAGCACCATACAAATGCTTAGTGTGGTTCCAAACCTCTACTTGGTTTAGAAAAATTACATCCCTTTGATACCGAATGGATCCATTCTACGTGATTTCTATTCGACCGATTCTATTAACTCTTTCATGATCATGAACCAATATTTTACCAAATCACACGTAAAAACTAACATGCATTCACCCCAAAATCATTTAAACATAGGGGTACATGCACTCACATTTATCACTTCCGAGTCTATAGATTCGTTCAAAGCAAGAGTTCTATTTCCCACGGTTTCCTGTTTCAATACAAATCAAGTTATATCACATATATATACAAATAATCATACGTATAGCTGGCCATTACAGCTTAGGCATAAAGATCTAACTAAAAGCTGGCCATTACAGCTTGGCACACGACCTTATGGGACTCTAGACTCAACTTACTCAAAGAAAACAACTTGATTCCCAATCTTTTGGTTAGTTGTGATGGTGGCCGATTACTTTTGGGTTGAGTTTGGTTGGGTTTTTGTTGGAATAAGAGGTGTATTAGGCTTTAAAGAGTAGATGTAGAAGGTTAATAAGATAGGTTGGAGATGGTTGCATGATTGCCGATTGGTTTTAGGAGTTTGATTAAGATAGATTTTCTCTAGGATATAGGTTATTTCAAGCTTGGATAATTGATTTAAGATAATTGATATGGTGGTTTAAGGATGGTAAGGCATCGGCCGATTATTATCAAGGTTGAAAAGAATGGTTTGCATGTTGAGAATTAGTGGTATTGTAAGTGAGAATGGTTGTAAGAAAGACCTCTCTTTGGCCGATGGTTTTGATTATATATAGACTAAATTCATGCATGATAAGACTATGTAGGTTATAGGATAGTGAGGTGGAAGTGTGCATGTACTTGGAGTGTTACAATAGGAGAACCATGTCATAGATTCCTTCTCCTCTTCCAAAGTGGCGGCACACCTTCCATTTGAGAGTGGGCCGATGGCCCATTAGAAAAACTTGGGCTTAATCACCCTATTATAGGCCTAGTTCCCTTATTTATGAAGGAGGTCGGGCCAAGGGTCTAAACTTCCTACGGCCCACTAGGGTAGGATTCATAATCATTATCGGGCTTAGAATTAGGCCCAACCCTTACTTAGGTAGGCCCAATTGTTTAATAGAGCTAACAACTTCTTCGGCCCACATAAATTCGTTATCGGGCCAAGTGTTATTCTTATTGGGCCCTGGGTTTGTAATCCGGATGTGGTTATTGGGCTACACCATAGGTGGCCCAATCATAATTCCAATTAACGATTAATTACTTATTATTAACTAGTCTAATTTTTGTTAATTATGACGTCATAAATTTCCGGTTGTTACACTCTCCCCCCCTTAGGAAATTTCGTCCCCGAAATTTTTATATATAATACCTGATTCACAAACAAGTGGGGGTATTTGGCTTTCATCACGTCTTCTCTTTCGAAAGTAATTTCAGGTCCCAATCTAGCATTCCATTTTACTTGTACAATTGGAATCTTTCCTCTTCTCATTTTTCTTTCTTGTCGTGCCATAATCTCTATGGGTTCTTCTGTAAAATGGAGTTGAGGACTAACTTTCACATTATCTAATGGAATGATAGTTTGGGTTTCTATTATACATTTCCTTAGATTTGAGACGTGGAACACATCATGGATTTCGCTTAACTCAGGTGGTAGTTCTAAACGATAGGCTACCGGTCCCACCTTATCCTTAATTCGATAAGGTCCTATGAAACGTGGGTTTAATTTTCCTCTTCTTTGGAATCTTATCACCCCCTTCCAGGGTGATACTTTTAATAGGACATAATCTCCTATTTGAAATTCCAAAGGTCGTCTTCGCTTATCCGCATAGCTTTTCTGCCTGCTTCTTGCTTCTTCTAGCCTTTTCTTGATTTGCACAATTTTGTCCGTTGTTTCTTGAATAATTTCGGGCCCTGTGAGTTGGTTTTCTCCGACTTCGTTCCAGCAGATCGGAGATCTACACTTCCTACCGTATAATGCCTCAAAGGGTGCAGCTTGAATGGAAGCGTGGTAACTATTGTTATAAGAAAATTCTATTAACGGCAGGTGTGTATCCCAACTCCCACTAAACTCCAGGACACATGCCCTTAGCATGTCTTCTAATGTTTGAATTGTTCTTTCACTTTGCCCGTCTGTCTGAGGGTGATAGGCGGTGCTGAGTTTAATCTGGGAACCTAACGCTTCTTGGAACGTTTTCCAAAATCGGGAAGTAAAGTGACTATCCCTATCTGATATAATTGAAAGAGGTATCCCATGCCGGGACACAATTTCTTTTATATAGATTCTTGCTAATTTTTCCGTTCCAAAGGTCTCTTGTATTGGTAGAAAATGGGCAGACTTGGTTAATCTATCAACGATAACCCAGATGGTATCGTTACCACTTTGGGTTCTTGGCAATTTGGTTACAAAGTCCATAGTTATTTGATCCCATTTCCAGACTGGAATCTCTGGTTGGATCAATAACCCACTGGGCTTTTGGTGTTCGGCTTTCACTTTTGAGCAAGTCACACACTGAGCTATAAATTCTCCCACACTCTTTTTCATGCCAGGCCACCAGAAGTTTTTCCTCAAATCTTTATACATCTTATGGTTTCCTGGGTGAATGGAGTACTTAGAGTTATGGGTTTCGCTCAGAACTATTCTCCTTTGTTCACCGTATTTGGGTATCCAGATTCTTTGGTTGTACCTAAAGATTCCATCTGTTCCTTCCTCTAATCTTGCTTCTTCACCATTCAAAAGTTCTTCACTTAACTGGGTAGGTTCTAATGCTCTCCTTTGACATTCTCGGAGTTGGTTTAAAAATTCGTTAATCAAAGTGACTTTAAAGGCTCTATCTTTTAAGGGTCTTTCTTTTCGGCTCAAGGCATCTGCTACTATATTGGCCTTTCCTGGGTGATATTTAATATCACAATCATAGTCACTTAGAACCTCTATCCATCTCCTCTGACGCATGTTTAGTAGCTTTTGATCAAAAATATGTTGGAGACCCTTATGGTCAGTGTAAACGGTACACTTGGTTCCATATAAATAGTGTCTCCAAATTTTTAAAGCAAATATAATAGCTCCTAACTCTAAATCATGCGTAGCATAATTCTGTTCATGTCTTTTTAATTGTCGAGAGGCATATGCTATAACCTGATCTTCCTGCATTAGTACACATCCTAACCCTTGTTGAGATGCGTCACAATACACAGTAAAAGCTTTTCCTTCTACTGGTAATGTCAACACCGGGGCTTTACACAATCTTTCCTTAAGTTCTTGAAAAGCTTTTTCTTGTTTTTCTTTCCACTCAAACTTAGAATTTTTCCTAGTCAAGGTGGTGAGTGGTAAGGCTAGTCTAGCAAAGTTTTCTATAAATCGCCTGTAATATCCAGCTAGCCCTAAAAATTGTCGAATCTCACTTGGGTTTTTAGGGGCATCCCACATCTGTATTGCCTCTATCTTAGTTGGGTCTACCTGAATTCCCTGATCGTTGATTACATGTCCTAAAAACTTAATTTCTCTTACCCAAAATTCACATTTTGAAAACTTGGCGTACAGTTTTTCATTTCTTAAAGTCTCTAGGATTTCTCTTAAGTGCTTTTCATGCTCACTTTCAGTTTTTGAATAAATCAAAATATCATCCAAAAATACAATCACACACTTATCCAAATAAGGTCGACAAATCCTATTCATTAGGTCCATGAAAACGGCAGGGGCATTGGTTAGACCAAATGGCATAACTAGGAATTCATAGTGTCCATACCTAGTTCTAAAAGCAGTTTTTGGAACATCCTCATCTCTTATCTTCAATTGGTGATATCCCGACCTAAGATCGATTTTTGAAAAATATTTCGCTCCGTTTAATTGATCAAACAGGTCATCTATTCTAGGTAATGGGTACCTATTTTTGATGGTCAACTTATTTAGTTCCCTGTAGTCTATACACATCCTCATAGAACCATCCTTCTTTTTGACAAAAAGTACTGGTGCTCCCTTTTTTGAGTACTTCATCATTTTTGCGCTAGAGATTAAGCTTAAGATACCTCTTGGTTTTTCTCCCTGGACTACTAAAGTTTCTTGATGGGTTAAGGGAATTTTCACAAGTTTTTCTTTACAAACTATCTCCGCTTGATTTGCGGCTAGCCAATCCATCCCTATTATTACATCAAATTCTCCTAGACTCATGGGTATTAAGTTTATTTTAAACTCTTGTTCTTCCATAATTAAAGTCAAATTTTTAAAGACTTCATTGGCTTGCAAAATCTTACCATCAGCTATTTCTATTTCGTAGGTTTGAGTCATTGGTTCGGGAAGAATATTTATCTTTTCGACTAATCTTTTAGAAATAAAACTAAGGTTTGCACCTGTATCGAACAAAACATAAACAGGTAATTGATTGATATAGAACATACCCGTGACTAGGTCCGGTTCGTCACGCGCTTCTGCAGCATTAATTACAAATGCTCTTCCCCTGGCTTGGTCTTTCTTGGGCTGATTCTTGAGTTTTGGACATTCGTTCTTGTAATGTCCCGGTTCCTTACACTCGTAACAGACTCGTGGACGATCTGGAGTGTATCGACATTCAGCCGTAACATGTCCTATCTTTTTGCACTTTTGACAATGGGCTCCTCTACACTCACCAAAATGGTACCGACCACAAGTATTACATTTCTGCTTGCATTCACCGACATGATAGTACTTACACATGGAACAGTAGGGGTTATTTCCTCGATAGGGTCTCTTTCCTGGATTTTCCTGTTCTTTAGGGGTTTCTTGGCTCTTTCCTGATGTATTATAATTGGTGGACCTAAAGGTTTCATTCCATCCCCTTTTACTTCCTACTGACACTTTATCTCTTTCCTTGTGTCTAACTATATCATCGGTCAAGCTTAGAGCTAATTCACAAGCAGTGTCATACTTAGTCGGTTTGGCTCCTCTAACAATTCCTTGAATTTGAGGGATTAATCCCCAAATGAACCTACTAATTCTTTTTGGTTCGGGGATGACTTGGTGAGGTACTAATCGAGCAAGTTGATTGAAACGGTTTATATAGCCAACACAGTCTAGACTTTTCATCTCGAGTCCTAGAAATTCCATTTCCATCTTTTCAATTTCGTTCATGGGACAGTATTTTTCAGTCAAGAGGGTTCGGAATTCTATCCAAGTCATATTGGCTACTACTTCTCTACCTCTAACCTGTCGAATCATATTCCACCAGTTTAGTGCCTCGGCTCGTAAGGAGTGAGTAGCAAACTTAACTTGGTCTCTAGGAGCACAATTACTTATTTCTAAACTGGCCTCCATCTCTTCAAGCCAACGAAGGGCTCCGGCAGCTCCCGTGCTGCCGTCAAAGAGTTCTGGCTTACAAGCCATGAAGGTTTTATAGTCACAAGATCGAGACCTTAATTGTTCATCTTCTATATTTACTACCACATTTTCCGGATTTTTCTCTAAAGTCCTCGAACCAGGTGACTTTTCTATCATACTTATAAGGGTGGGAATTGAATCTTGCAAACTTTCTAGGACTAACTTCCTCATTTTCTCTTCTAGTTCGCTAGTGTCCGGGTTTACCGGGGTTTCTTCGGTCAAGGGTTCCTCGGCCGTGGTTTGCTTGGATGAAGAAGCGTTATTTCTTTTTGGTGTCTCGGTTTCTTTGCCTCTCTCGGATCTTCGCGGCATTTTTCTATAATAATACATTTTATTTAGATTAGTATTGTCGTCATAACAAATTAATACTATATTACCCAAATCTTTTTAAAATTGCGCTTACTACTTGGTGCCATATATACTTTAGCTTATCATTTTAGTATTGAATTTTATATAGTCATATCTCATATTACTTCTTGATTCATACCATAATCTCATTTTTGATTAAATACACTAAATTAAACATCCAATATAACTATTTTATAATCAAAATTTTGGATGTTACATACTTCAATCACCATTTTTAAACATACCACCATCATAACTACATAACTAAAATACCACACATAACATCACCACAAAGATTTAAACTACCAACTTCACACATACACACCAAACCATTTATTTAAACCTTGCCACTACTCTCACCCCTCCCTCGCCATACCCTCCTTTGATCCCTTCTAAGGAAGTGGATATTTCGACTCGTCAATCAATTGTCGGGATTGATACCCGAATCGTTTGATCAACCTCCTTAGGTCTTCCGCCGTGTTTAGTGCTTGGTCACGTTGTGTCTTCATTCGGTAATAATTTTCCACAAGTTCCAAATAATCCTTTCTTGGCACAAATTCATTTGGTGGAAAGGGAATATTATTATGATTGAACATGGCGGCTTCGTAATATGGATCGACCACGGGCGTAGGTGGTACCATTGGGTACGGGGCCGTGGGGTACGGGCCTTGGTGGGCCGTGGGGTACGGGTTTCCAAACGGCGAGGGGTATGGGCCTAGATTACTCGATCCTTCCCTGGATAAATTGCTTGATGCGTTGGTGAAGTCTTGGAATGGCGAGTTCGAGTAATAGTAAGGAGAAGGCCCGTAAAACGGCATCTCGGGTATAAATGGGGTGGGTTCGGAGTTAGTGAGGATAGGCTCGGGGAGAGGACCGATAACGCCAACCCCTCCTAAGTTTAACTCCACCCCGTTATTTCCCCATGTTAGACCCGGGATTTCGTTTACAAGCGCTTCGATATCGGGGAAGCGTAAATTGTCGTTATCTTCAACAACTTCTTCGTTCCTAATTTCTCCTTCTTCATATTCCATGGGGGCTTTTCCCCTATTGTCTTGTCCTTCTTGGTTTATCTCTTCCCCTCGAGTCATTCTATTACAAATAATTACAACAAATATTATTAAGTTAGTTCTATAAACTCCCCACTATTCCCGAACCCGAGCTCTGATACCAACCTGTAACGACCCGAAAATTAACGAGTCATTACGGATTGGTAATCGTGACACGTATATTAATTACCAATTTATTTATTCTAATAATTCTTTTATACTTCACAAAACATTCTTTTATTTATTTAACATGGGCCGAGCCCATAACAACCACCATTGGGCCGAGCCCATTACATACCAACCGGGCCAAGCCCGTTTAAGTTTTTCCGGATTCTTGTTACTTGGGCCGGAGCCCATTAAGACTTTAAAACATAGTTTTCAAACATTACTAATTATTACACATGTGGGCCGAAGCCCTATTATTTAATATCCGGCCCAAGAGCCGGTTTTCTTGACTAGTTAACAAGACTTGAACTTGCACGTTTTGAGCTCGGGTTCCCATAATCTAATCAACCTGAAATGCATGTTAAAAATACGTTAGCCACAAAGCTAGTGAGTGATGCCAGATTTAGACTCGTTTATAAATAATATCAACAATTCTCATATGGTTCGGTCATTCTAAGGTGGGACATATTTAACGATGGAGCACCATACAAATGCTTAGTGTGGTTCCAAACCTCTACTTGGTTTAGAAAAATTACATCCCTTTGATACCGAATGGATCCATTCTACGTGATTTCTATTCGACCGATTCTATTAACTCTTTCATGATCATGAACCAATATTTTACCAAATCACACGTAAAAACTAACATGCATTCACCCCAAAATCATTTAAACATAGGGGTACATGCACTCACATTTATCACTTCCGAGTCTATAGATTCGTTCAAAGCAAGAGTTCTATTTCCCACGGTTTCCTGTTTCAATACAAATCAAGTTATATCACATATATATACAAATAATCATACGTATAGCTGGCCATTACAGCTTAGGCATAAAGATCTAACTAAAAGCTGGCCATTACAGCTTGGCACACGACCTTATGGGACTCTAGACTCAACTTACTCAAAGAAAACAACTTGATTCCCAATCTTTTGGTTAGTTGTGATGGTGGCCGATTACTTTTGGGTTGAGTTTGGTTGGGTTTTTGTTGGAATAAGAGGTGTATTAGGCTTTAAAGAGTAGATGTAGAAGGTTAATAAGATAGGTTGGAGATGGTTGCATGATTGCCGATTGGTTTTAGGAGTTTGATTAAGATAGATTTTCTCTAGGATATAGGTTATTTCAAGCTTGGATAATTGATTTAAGATAATTGATATGGTGGTTTAAGGATGGTAAGGCATCGGCCGATTATTATCAAGGTTGAAAAGAATGGTTTGCATGTTGAGAATTAGTGGTATTGTAAGTGAGAATGGTTGTAAGAAAGACCTCTCTTTGGCCGATGGTTTTGATTATATATAGACTAAATTCATGCATGATAAGACTATGTAGGTTATAGGATAGTGAGGTGGAAGTGTGCATGTACTTGGAGTGTTACAATAGGAGAACCATGTCATAGATTCCTTCTCCTCTTCCAAAGTGGCGGCACACCTTCCATTTGAGAGTGGGCCGATGGCCCATTAGAAAAACTTGGGCTTAATCACCCTATTATAGGCCTAGTTCCCTTATTTATGAAGGAGGTCGGGCCAAGGGTCTAAACTTCCTACGGCCCACTAGGGTAGGATTCATAATCATTATCGGGCTTAGAATTAGGCCCAACCCTTACTTAGGTAGGCCCAATTGTTTAATAGAGCTAACAACTTCTTCGGCCCACATAAATTCGTTATCGGGCCAAGTGTTATTCTTATTGGGCCCTGGGTTTGTAATCCGGATGTGGTTATTGGGCTACACCATAGGTGGCCCAATCATAATTCCAATTAACGATTAATTACTTATTATTAACTAGTCTAATTTTTGTTAATTATGACGTCATAAATTTCCGGTTGTTACATTATCCAACTCCGCTTGGGTCATATTAATGTTCCCACGGCCACCGCCGCCAGCACGGCCGCCAGCACGACCGCCAGCACGGCCGCCTCTGCGACCTCCACGAGCTCCCGACATCTTCTGTCATAACATGAAACAAAAGATTTAGGCTTGCCCGTGGTATAACCCACTAGGAATTTCAAGAAACTAGACCGAGCCCAGTTCGGGTCCATCCGTTCAAGCCCAAAGTCCGCCAGGGATCCCATGCATCACAGTTTATAATCTCGTGTGCACCCGACATGATAAACCGTTCTACATGGTCCTCCAGGCGTGCTTTAAGTTTGAAGTTCAAGTCACCGAACACTAGCGCCCAATCATGGTATTATCATAAGTATAAGTACAAGATAGTATGCATAAGAACGAGCGTGTCCATTAGGGCATAGAAGGGAGATGTCCAAATCCCTGGACAGATCTCAAGAGTACGCCGAAGCCACCCCAATGCACACCGCCGCCAAGAAAGTTCAATAGTATATCGTTCGCCATCGAATCATAGTAAGGATGAGTCAAGAAATAGGATGATAAAGAGTAAATAGATGATGTGGCGTAGAAGATGATGACACCGACACCCCCGACAAGTCATGTTGTTACCCACTTGTTAAGACTCGACTAATTGTGACCGTCTAGTGTGTGCGACTCAGTTATAGACTAGACTCTACATGCAGTCCTAGTTCACTATAACCGTTGGCTCTGATACCAATCTGTCACACCCTCAAATTCCACGTGCGGGGTTTTACCGCGAGGCGCGTGACACACCAGGTTCTCAGTCAACGATCACAATAAACATACAACAAACAAGCATTCATAAATATATTCAAAACCAAAATATCATGCTTTGTGCCGTAAACCAGCAGCGGAAGCATTCTTGTTTACAACCAAAAGACATATCATTGTTTACAAAACATTGTTTTAATATGCTTCAAAATATTAGACGCTGTGCATGACTCCGTGCGCCTAGCCCATTGACTGCTACCTTAGCGACCTGAGAAAACATGCCAAAAATGTCAACATATAATGCTGGTGAGTTCACAGGTTTTCTTTTATAAAAGTGTTGTCACAAGTTCACAAAGATCATTCCCGTTAATACTATGTCATAAGAACGTTAGCTAGACGTTAAGTGTTTTTACTACTACGGTCGGGAACCCATTACTAGACATGAACCAAAAGATGATACCAGCCCAGATGACTGGGCTACCGA
The DNA here is from genome assembly GCA_028751855.1 of Ambrosia trifida. Lineage (NCBI taxonomy): Eukaryota > Viridiplantae > Streptophyta > Magnoliopsida > Asterales > Asteraceae > Ambrosia > Ambrosia trifida. Next base: position 1,830,956 of record CM054127.1, read on the forward strand.
TGCCTCGGTAACCCGATAGGTAGAGACAATATGCACCCGCCCGGCCCCGCCGTCGAGTGGGGCTTGTGAGGCCCAATAGATCTATCCACATTTCCCCCGTTGTGCGTTCCAGCACATTCATGGTTTCCCCCTGGGACTTTCCATAAAAGCCGTATAGTAACATAAAGTACCCATAGTATAACATGACCTTTAAATAGTTTGTACAAAGCATGTTTCTCCCCCGAAAGCAAGACAGTAAAAGTGGGGCTGTGAAACTCACCTCGGATTGCGTTACTTGAAAACAGTTAAGTAATTATGTTATGATAGCCCCAAATAGCGGCGACCTATCATAAGATGTGTATAAGTATCGGACTAATAACCCGCAGGCTAACTAGTCCCCGAATGTCCAGACCGTGACCATAAACGTTTGAAAACATCTTTAACTGTTAAACCGACCGTGCCAGACAAGACCCGACATCCCATTGGTGACCCGACATCCCACGTGTTAGGTAAATACAAGACATCATGCAACATATGCAATTAAACACTTAATACGCGCAATTGTTCACCTAGTCTAGCATAATGTCCGATTAACGCATAATCAGGTCCGAACACGTCTTACTAAGTCATTGGGTGTATCCCGGGGTTCCTATCATGTTCCTAGGTGTCAAATCATGTTCCGGGATGTCAAAACGTGTTTACGACAGCAGTACACGCGATTAGGAAAGTCAACACGTGAGTAGCTTCAGTCTATTGGCGATTAGGGGCCCAATTTCCTGATATATCAGGCGATTAGGGGCCCAATCGCCTGATATATCAGGCGATTAAGGTCCTAATCGCCTTCATGTATGCATAATCGCCTTCAGCATCAGGCGATTAGGATTCCTATTCGCCTGCTACTGCTGTGTGACGGATTTTCGCGCGTTTAACCCTCCAAATCAGATCCGAAACATGCAACAACACCCAATATCAAACCTAAATCATTTACCAACCCATTCCAAGCAAAACCCCCAACATATCACTGATCTAACATGTTCTAAGCAATTATTTCCTAAAATGGCAAAGTACTAGATTTCACCAACCAACCTTATCTTTCCTTAAATGGAAACAATCAGATTTCAATCTCTACAAACTTGCAAATCATCAAACCTCTGATCTAACATCTTCCTAGTATGAATTCTAACAACATTGCATCAACAATCATACCATAATCATCCTAAATCTTCAAGAACATCCAAACGGGTCAAAATACACATTTTCATCAAAACACAACAACAATGGCTCAAACTCTAAGATAACCATCCTAATAATCTCTACATAACAGAAGTACAATCATATCATGGAAACAATCATGTTATAATCACCAAGAAGACCAACATATGCATGTAAACTTCACATATAACAAGCATTAAGGTGTAGACTTGGTTTAGAACTCTTTTGAAAGGTTTTTAAAGACACAAACTTAGTAAAACATGGTCTGGACCTTTGGGGAACCAAAATAACAACTTTACAAAGGTTAGGGATGAAGAACACACCTTGGATTTTGTTAAAGAAAGGTGTGTAGGCTTGGAGATGGTGATTATTGTAGCAAAATGAGTTCTAGAGGTGTTTCAAGGTGTGTGGGTGGCTTGGGATCAGCTAGGGTTGTTCTAAGGGTGTTTGGGGAGTTAAGGGTTCTATTTATAGGTGTTTTGACCAGGACTCTGCAGTATAGGCGATTAGCAGCCCATAGCATGCGATTGGGGGCCCAATCGCATGCTACATCAGGCGATTAGGTCCCAATCGCCTGCTATCATTCTCTCAATTGCCTATATATAGGCGATTAGGCCCCTTCCCTGATCCTAATCGCCTGAAACCCTCCAAGCTGGGTTTTCGGCGCGTTAAACGCTATTTTAACACATATAAACACGTATTAACATACCTACAAGTCACGTAATGATTATAAACATATAATGCATGATAACTAACACGTTTACATCCGTTCACCAATTCCCGGGACTCGAGACTCATGTGTGCGTTAAACCCGGCGATTCCACGAATCACCAATCCTTGTACACATGGTTATGGACCGACTCCCGATGACCCCGCGGATCATCGTAACGACTCCCGATGATTCCCAGAATCATCATACCGACTCGACTGACCCCGTTAAGTACGTAATATGCATGACTCGCTAAGGTAGACTTACTAGTTTAGTCAACGTTACTAACCTGAGTTTGCCGGGTGTCACAAATATTGACTCCATAATTTATGTGGTCAAATATTTAGTCAATGATTTAGGGTTTTATGCACTAATTCATGTTTCCATGTATAGGTCCACTAGCTGTCCTTTATATTTGTTGGTTCCTTATTTGTGTAAGAAAACCTTTGAATAAATATAATAAAAACTCTTTACATACCAAGTCAAGATGGTATCAGAGCATGTTTAATCCTGGGAATTCCGATCAATTCTCAACAAAATGCCCGACTCCGACACCATTATCAATCAAATTCCTGATGAATTAACGATGCAGATTGCTGCACTTCTGAGAAATGGTCTCGGAACACAGCAAACAACTAACTCTAAAAATTTATAAATTTATCCTTAAGGATTGGGGAGGGAATCCTAATGACAGAAGATCAATTGTCGGTTACTTCACTCTTCTTGGAGGTAACTTGGTGACTTGGAGGAGTAAGAAGCAGAAGGTAGTGTCATTATCAAGTGTAGAATCGGAATTTAGGGGTATTGCTAAAGGGATCACCGAGATCCTTTGGTTAAAGAAGATAATGAAAGAAATCGGGTCTCCCCTTAAACGTCCAACTCAGTTAATGTGCGATAATAAGCTGCTATTAAAATTTCAGCAAACCCGGTGCAGCATGACAGAAAAAAGCACGTTGAAATAGATCATCACTTAATAAAAGAAAAAATTGAAGACGGTACCATCAAACACCCGTTTGTCAGGTCTGAAGACCAACTGGCGGATATTCTGACAAAAGATGTTGTAACAAAAGCGTTCGAATCCGTTTTATCCATGTTGGGTATTGGAGATCCCACTACACAACTTGAGGGGGAGTGTTAGAATATTCAAAAGCACAATTCAAGGGGTAATAGTTGGGTCAAATATTGACTCCATAATTTATGTGGTCAAATATTGACTCAATGATTTAGGGTCTTATGCACTAATTTGTGTTTCCATGTATAGCTCCACTAGGTGTCCTTTATATTTGTTGGTTCCTTATTTGTGTAAGAAAACCTTTAAATAAATATAATAAAAACTCTCTGCATACCAAGTCAAGATCTAGCGCACTAAACATACACCACCACGTCTCATCTTTACCACTGAACATGACGACTAAAACCGTTGATGTGAAAGTTGAAACTTGACTTCACCCGCCGTTGTTCTACCAACCGTTGCCACACACGATATTTGCCCCTACCTACCATAGAATCTCTACGTTTGCAACCTAAACTGAGTATAGTGGTGAAAAGTAAAATAGAGAGTTTTGGGCCATGTTTGGCTCTCCTTCTCCTTATCTCATTCTTTTACCTCTTTATCTACTTCTTTTCAACTCACAAAAAACCTCCTTTTCAACCTATTACCCAAACAATATTTTCTCCTTATTAAGTTTTTGATTAAGTAAGTTATAAGGAGGCCAAATAAGGAGACCCAAACATGCACTTGATATGGGGAAACCGGTAACCGGGAAGGTAGGTAGACATGAGGCAAGAAATGCTTGTACACAATGAAGTACTTATTTGCACAAACAGATACAGTGCCGGGACTCTCACAATCGTAATTTAGTTTTTAATATATAATAATAATATCAATCATGAAAAAAATATTTATAATGTAAAATCTTTAAACTGTTGTAAAAAGTGTAAAAACGATTTCAAGGCTTTTGAATTTTGATCATACCTTAAGTATAGGTACTGCCAAACAAGAAAAAAAAAAGAAAAAAGAAACATGAGAATGGGAAACATTCTTAGACAAAATTTGTGCTTGCTTTGCAAATCATCTTTGCTTACAACAACATAATTTGCTTTTGTTACTTTCTGTTGAATATTTGGGTGAAAAGAGTATTTTTATAAATATAGAAAAATTAGTTTTTCTTAACTTTGGACTAAAATATATATTTGAAACTGAGGTTTATTTATATATTTCTTTCTGGGTTTATGTTCTATGTTGTGAAAGGTTCGCAACGAACCAAACCATGTTCAAAACGGAATTAGGATGAATGAGATATCGATACTCAAAGTTTGGTGAATGAAACACTCAATGCTGAATAATTTGGAACAAAGTGGGTAATTGAAACTTGACATACATTGGAGGAATGATGATACCATGAGTGGTATATAAGTGAGAACACTAATTTCTTATTGCTTCATGGTAGCACACACTATGGAACTCACGAAGGGGTGCTCCGGACCCTAACTCGCACACGCGCGCGTGGTGTGAGCGCAATGTGACGCTTTGATGGCGCACTTTGCACTGGGTCCGTGGATCCGTCACGCACGCGTCAGCTCGTAGCTTCCCGAACCTGTTGTTTTCGGTGTGTGTGTGTGTGTGTGTGTGTGTGTGTGTGTGTTGTAATAGATGAGTCAAATTGTAGCTGTTAGAAACAGTGGTGAATCTTGACCCGAAACTTCGGGGGGTCGGAAGTCACTAGTTTCGGGCGTCGAAACCTTATATACCAAAAAATTTCCATACGAATACTATATAATTGGAATTTATGACCGAAAATTTGGGGGGGGGGGGGGGGGTTGGCCGCCCCTCCTCGCCCCTTAAAAGAATCGTCCCTGTTTAGAAATTAAGATAGAATTAAAAGACATTGAAGACGTTCAATGCACTTTAATTTTCGTTTTTAATTTTTTTGACCAGTTGACTCGAGACTCCACTATAAAAGCAAGGTTCCACTTGCTTTGGAGATACACCACGAATTCACCAACACTCAAAGAATTCAATCTACTGTCCAACACATTGTTCTTCTTCTTCTTTAAGGTACCATTCGGGTTCTAGAGCCAACTCTGGCAATACAACTACTCCGGCTGTTGTACCATAGGAAACAAAACGAGCTCGTAATAGGCATGGAATTTTTTTTAAGAGTCCCATGTTCACCACGATTCTCACCCAAATTATTCTTCTTCTATCCCTTTCTTGTATTTTCTTTATTGCAGTTTAAGAATTATCTTAAACACAAACGAAAGGAGATAGCCCAAAAGGGCACCAATTTGCGCGCTGAGGTGAAAGCAAATATGGTGGAAATTGGGCAATCATCTAAAGGCAACAAGAAGAATAAGGGGAAAAAGGACAAAGGGAAATCAAAGGTGGACCCTGGACCAAAAAAGGGGGCGGTGAAAAAGAAGTCTGCGCCTTTCCAAGGTATTTGTTACAACTGTCAAGAGACGGGAAACCGTGCGAACATATGCAAGAAACCAAAGCGTGAGCGCGCTAACATGGTGGATGAGGATGACATGCCTCTAGTAGCAATGATCACCGAGCATGGAGCTATTGTGGAAGAAGTCAACGTGATGGGTGAAAACCCACAAGGATGGTATGTTGACACCAGTGCAACCCGCCATGCTTGTGGAGATAAGGCTCTTTTCTCTACATTCAAGGAACTCACGGGTGGATAAAAGCTTTACATGGGGAATAAAGCTACTGCCGACATCAAGGGTGAAGACGATGTGATCTTGAAGATGACTTCAGGAAAGGAGCTCACGTTGAGCAAGGTGCTCTATGTCCCAGATATTCACAAGAATCTGGTGTCGGGATGGATGCTCAACAAGTTTAGATTTCGTCTAGTGTTTGAATTGGACAATTTTGTGCTTTCAAAACGTGGAATGTTTGATGGTAAGGGCTACACCCTTAATGGAATGTTTAAAATGAATGTAATAGTTGTCAAAAACGAAATGAATAAACCCACTACTACTTCCATTTTTATGCTTGAGTCTTCAAATATTTGGCATGGTAGACTAGGACATGTAAATTTTAATTAATTGTGTCGTTTGATGAATTTAAACAGTATACCAACATTCTATATTGATGTGACAACCTACACCCTCATATTTTATCAAGTTGTCATTTACAGTCCTTATACCTTTAATCGTTTTAAAATTTAATAAAAGTTGAGTTTCATTCAATCATTATATTTTTCACTTAATCATACACGTTTTTAGAAACGGTATTTGAACGTAATACATCTTGGCAATTGTAACTGTACCCAATGTTATAAGTAATGGGATATATTATTTTGTTGAATAAACAATAATTTAGACTTAAGTTCTCTTATAAACATCTAAAAGATGTATTATAAAAATTTAGTTATTAGAATAAAATAACAAAAAATGTTATAGCATGAATAAATAAGGCCATAGACCATTTCCGTTTCTTGACTTTCATAGAACACATAAATAGCTAAATTAATTCTTCGCTCGTAACTGTCGCATGTAAACAAATTAATATTCAAACAAAAACTTAATTAAGTAATTATGGAGTAATAACTATAGAATAATTGTGGCCGTCCAAAAACTAAATACATTTCGTAACCCCTTCCCAATATGGGTTGTCATATAAAGGGATCTTAGGCAAGTTCATCCCTCGAAAATCCTTCATAAACTCATATCTTCTCTTCGATAAAACCTTTCTATTCATCTTCAAGATCATACACGACGTTGCCACATAGATGTCATGTTTCTTCAGTTCAGAGTTGCACCTGAACGACGTTGAGCGTTGTCGCATGCTGATCAACTATTCAACTCTATTAGCGGTGTCCGCTCGTGCCGACAACAACACACCGCATACTTGTTTTCATTTGGACGTTCTTTGAAATTAAGGTAACAAACGCTTCTTTGAATTCTTACCCGTTCATACACTAAATGACACACAATCCAAAACAAATTATTTAGTCAACTAATTTTTTTTTCCGGTAAGAAACTGTTCCGACCGATTGTATTATTACCTGAGAAGGTGACTCTTCTTGTGGCAATTAAAGAGTTTTTCTATTATTAACAATAAGTCTTAGAGTCATATATTTTTTATTATTTATAAGTAAACGTTTGTTTTTGTTCAAAAATCATTAGTACATAGGTTTTGAGATTTGTACTCCATCATTTAGTTACTACTAATTATGAAACCATTAAATTTATATAGTTCTTTATTATTTAAAAAAAAAGAGACAAGGATCATTGTACATTATTTTCGTAATTCATTTTATGAACTGATTCAATTAACAATGGATTAAATATTAATTAAAGTGAAAGAATTTTTTTTTTTTTTGTGATATAAAAGCATTTGCTCAGTTCATATTCCCCTACATGTTCTAAAGAGAATATTTTTTATAAACTTTTTTTAATAAACACTGGTATATGAGAAATATATATATATATATATATATATATATATATATATATATTTTTACAAAAACCCTTAACTGCCTAATCCTATAAAGCATAGATTTTATGTTCTCGCACTTACAAATATTATACTTATTCAAATTAGGTTGAATTCTTTGGAACTCTTTTTTGTCTTTCCCTCACCACTTTAGTTGATTTACACAACTTCGCAAACTGTGAGTATATCTTTCCCCTTTTACTGTTTTACTATTTTGGGATGACTCATGTACTTACTATCAAGTTTCTATTTCTTTTACTAAATGCAATTCTCATGTGTGTTTGCTTTATGTTAATTGGTGTGTCTATGACTTGTCAAAATCATTAACCGCTGGGCGGCCTAGTTTTTCAATGAATAGTACTATGGTATACCCCCTTGAGACTCTGTTGAGAGAATCTTGGTCATTGTCTTGTTAATTCATTATTCAGTTGGTTAGTCATTATTCTCAGGTTTGGTTTTGAACGGATATTACTTATTACATAATTGCAAATGGTACCGCACATGAATTGCTAAAAACTTTTCTCCTATATCTATTTAAACAGGGTATGCTCACCAATACATTTTTGTATTGACCAAATTATTTTGTACATGTTTCAGGTTATTTTGAGATGCACTCTTTAAGCTTATGGATTTATATTTAGATTTGACTTATTGTAATTCAGTTTAGTTGCCATTTAGAACCGTTGTATTTCTTCTCAATGTAATAAACTATTTAATCAATGTATTAATATTTACACTTTTAGTCCATGAGCTATTGAACAATCGTCACTACGTGACACCTCGATGTTTCCGCCATCGGTTGGGGTGCTACAATTGAATCCAAACTAACAAGATCATTATTCAAATCGGTTGAAAGAATAACTGAACCCCTTGATTTAATTCACACAGATGTTTGTGACTTAAAAACAATTCCAACAAATGGTGTGAATAAACATTTCATCACGTTTATTGATGATTGCACCAAATATTTCTACGTATACTCACTCAAAAGTAAGGATGAGGCAATAGATAAGTTTACCTTATACAAGAATAAAGTTGAGAATCAACTTAAAAAGACAATAAAGGCCGTGAGAAGCGATCGAGGTGGTGAATATGTTGCACCTTTTGCGGATTTATGCGCAAAAAGTGGCATAACACATGAGTGTACGCCACCTTTTTCCCCACAATCAAATGGCACCGCGGAACGAAAGAACCGCACATTGAAAGAAGCAATGAATGCCATGTTGATAAGTTCGGGAGTGAAGCGTGAAATGTGGAGGGACGCCATTTTCTCGACTAATTATCTTTTAAATAGGATACCTCTAAAAATAGGGACGAGACTCCCTATGAGTTGTTGAAGGGTAGAAAACCTTCATACAAATACTAGAAAGTGTGATGGTGCCTAGCCAAGGTAACTATCGCATCCTAAGGCTCTTAGGACAGGATCCAAAACTGTTAATTGCATATTCATTGACATGCCATTTTTAGATTTAATTTTATATCATTAATGACATGTCATTGCTACATGATACACTCAAAAGGGAGGATGCCCTCTATGAATATCAGGTATAATTTATTACTTTCAATTATTATAATAGATAAATTGTTTCCCGATTAATGTAAGCTACTCATCTTTTGCTTTATATGGTTTTACCTTAATGATTTCTTCCAAATTTCGTTACTCATTTTTTATAAAATAAGTGTTTTACAAAAACTTAGGTTTTACAAAAACTTAGGTTTTACAAAAAAAAAAAAAAAGAACAGAAAAAAAACCCTTGCATCATGAGTTTTACATGTGGAGACATGTTATTGAACCTCTTGTTTGTAGTCACTTAACTTAATCGTCAACAGAATGTTCGGGGATAAGATGGTCATTCCACGGTGGTACTATGATACAAACCTTGAATAGTAGTAATTTTCACTTTTGATTTCTTTCATAAGAGGGTCGCGCGTGGACGTGCGCAGACGTTTGAGGTCTGCATATTGTTTGTTTTTTAGAAGACCTTTCACTCAAAAAGGTTTTCCTGACCTCTTCTTAATATAGACTTATTCCAAGGTCTTCAAAAGTCTTCTTCTCTTTTCTTCTCCTCACCCACCACCACGACGGTCCACCACCACGGTCTACCACCGTCCACCACCACCACGGTCCTCCACCACCACCACCACCACCGTCCACCACCACCACGACGATCCACCACCACCACTCACCACCACGGTCCACCACAACCACCACCACCACCATCTACCACTGTCCATCACCACTGTCCACCACCACCACCATGGTCCACCACCAGAATGCTGTAAAAAATCAATTTATTTAAATTTCAGTTTATTTCAGTTGCAGATGTTAACAAACAAATAGTCTTCTTCTTGCAGACTGCAGACCTTTGGTTCACTTCTTCCCTTACAGATGTGGTCCGCGGAGTGCAAACCTTTTTATACAAAAAAAACAAACAACACCTTAGACTTTAGTTAGTATGAACTCGCAGAGGATTCATGTTTTATTTTCTAAGAGAACGATTAAAGAGCTTTACAAAATTTTTATAGGGCTAATAGAGATTTTTGCCTATAAATTACATAATTTTTTTTTAAGAGAGGTACCACCCACCAACAATTACATATAGCTCCATCACTCCTATGAACAATCGATTTAAGATCATACTGTCCATATACCCAGATCATATACCCGAATCAGCTTAGATTTAGATGCCTTGAAAAACTTTTTTATTTGCCTTTTGCTAGAAGCATCACACACACAAAACCCTACATAAATTGGTTCCATTTTTAATAAAAGTAAATTTAAACTAACAATTTAATTTCAATTTTACCATAATTTATTAATATGAAGAGGGTGTTTGGGATTGAGTTTCAAAACAACTTATTGACTTGTTGGTTTTTTCAAGAAGTCAATAAGTCAATGAGAAAGTTTACGGTAGAAAGTACATAAGCGTACAAAATGTAAGAACCAACTAGAACTCGCCATGTGGCAGACGGTTTTTTTTAGTCTGCAATTAAGTACGCCAGTCAAAGGGTAATATAGTCTTTTTTATATATCCCTGCAATCACGTTGCAATTCTTTATCAAAATATAATTGCATGATCACGTTCGAATTCAAAATCATAATAAACCTAATTCGACGTTTAATCAATCGGCGATTTTTAATAACAGTATCCAAAGTTCTTAAGTTGCATTAACAACTGACGATTCATAAATCATGTTTGGTAAATAATAGTCGAAGATTAATATATAATGTTTGCGTGATTAATCTATACTTTATCATCGTCCAATCGATGTTTAATTTATATGAATTGTGCTGAATTATACTTGTTTTTTGCAGATTTAAATGAAATTCCAGACATTAACGTCAATGTTGATGGAGATTTTGAAAGTAATGTGTTAATTTACTCATTATATAGCTCGATCTGTTTTTTGATATATGATTCAGTTGTTTTTGTTTTCAGACATTGTGCCTGATGATCCTAATAATGAAGATCAAGTGAATTCGATCGAGGATTTCAATTTTATTGAAGAACACCGAAGAGTTCAAGGTTTTTGTCATTAAATTTACTATACAATCAATTTTGTTTGTATATTACAACGTTTTTTGTAGTTCTAGTATGTATTTGTTTATAACTGATTGAATTGTGTTTTGATTTGTGAGTTTTCATTGGATGTTAACATTTGCATTTAATTATAAGTAATTGCGTATAAATATCGTTTTTAGGTGTGTGATGCATGGTAATGTCAAGTTTTTTGCATGTAATGTAATTTATTAACAGTTTGAATATTTGCGTTTTATTTATTATTAATTGCGTTTTAAAAGTTTGTTTGATTTTAAGGTGCTGTTATTATATTTTTTTTTATACAATGATGTACTAGATTTTAAGGTGGTGTTATTATATATTTTTTTATGTTTTAATTTTTATTTTTATGGATGATAATTTAAGTTCTTAATCAATAAAACATTTGCGTTTGTTTTTTTTTTTTTTTTTTTTTTTTTTGATCAAGATGCGTTTAAATGTAATTTTTGTAGAATTGTGTGAAAAAGAGGTTGTAGAAGAAGTACAACAGATTTTTAACCTAGAGGTTGAAGGAATTCACAAGCCAGAAGTTGGAATGGAGTTTGACAGTCTAGAACAAGCGTGCGAGTTTTATAAGGAGTATGCAATGAAGTCAGGTTTCTGTGCCAGGAAGAGCACTCAAACTGTTGTTGGGAATATTATCACTAACAAGTATTTTACATGTTACAATGAGGGATTTAAGAAAGGCAGTAGTGATGATTTAGTTATTCATGGCGATAGTTCTAAAAAAAGATTAAAAGGCCGAGGAAAACACCGTCTATTCGTATGGGATGCCTAGCACATATTTTTTTGTGGTTCTAAGGATGGAAAGAAGTACAAGATTTATAAGTTTGTTGAAGGCCACAATCACCCTTTTGTGTCACAGTCTGATATGCATTTGTTAGCAGCTAATAGGCACTTAACATATGTTCAAGAAGAAATGATTTGTGATCTTTCTGCATTGAACCTTGGTCCGGTGAAAGCATTCAATATTATGCGGAGAAAATACGGTGGATTTGAACATGTGGGGGCAACTGCTGTTGATTGTAAAAATTTTAAAAGTGGGTTAAGCAGTTTCATTGGTGAATATGATGCTGATATGATTGTTTCTAAATTGAATGACAATAAAAAGTATCTTCCGGACTATTCATTTGAGTATTCCACTGATTCTAATAATGTTATTTCTGCGTTATTCTGGGCTGATGCTTTATGAAAGAAGAACTACATGGAGTTTGGAGATGTCATTTCATTTGATGCGACATTTAACACCAACAATTAGGCCAATGCATTTTTTTTTTTTGCATGTTGTGTGTATTTTTCTTCTTTTATCTTATATTTGATTTTATGTTTTTTTTATTTAGACACAAGATGGTATTTGTCCCCTTTACTTGTATTGACAACCATTGTCGCGATGTAACCTTTGGTGCTGGCTTGTTGTCTTCTGAAACTACATAATCATACAAGTGGCTGCTTGAGATGCTTGTTAAATCATTTGGAAAACATCCAAAAGTAGTTGTCACTGATCAGGACGGTGCGATGAAGAATGCTATACAGTGTGTATTTCTTTCTAGCAGACATAGACTCTGCATGTGGCATATAATTAAAAAAGTTTCTCATAAGGTAACTTTTTAGATTTATATTATACTTGCATCCTTTTTAATATTTCATTTGCGTTTAAAGCTTATCACCCATATAACAGTTGCGTCCAAACTACTATAAAGTTGTGTATTATATTATTTTGTTTTTATCATTTTTTTTATGTTCTAATATTTGTTTTGGTTGAAACCTTTTCTTTAGGTTGGACCTGCGTTATGTGGTGATGATAAGTTCAAACGTCACATATGTAGTATAGTTTGGACAGATTCAATTAGCCCGGAGAATTTTGATTTTGAGTGGGGTGTTATAATGAATACTTACCATCTAGATGACAATAACTGGCTCACTGATATGTTTGAGATGAGATCAATGTGGATTCCAGCTTTCTATCGTGATGAGCCTATGTCTGGTCTTATGCGTACAACTTCAAGATCAGAGAGTGAGAACCACTTTTTCTGTCAAGCTGCTAATTCTCAACTAACACTTGTTGAGTTTTTAAATCACTTTTTCTGTCAAGCTGCTAATTCTCAACTAACACTTATGGGTACCTTGTGGCTTGAAAGACAAGCTAGGAGCACGCCTCGGGGACCATGTAGAGCGACTTATCATTTTGGGTGCACACGAAATAATAAGTTGAAATGCATGGAAATCTTGGTGGACTCTGTGTTTGATCCGACAGTCATGATGGAATCCAGTTCTCTGGCTTAACTCTGTTACTTGTGATTTCATGATGCTTGTTCTGAAACCTGATGTCTTGTCTTTGGCTTTGACAGAGGATGTCAGGACGTCGTGGTGGCCGCGTTGGTGGTCAGAATGGTGGTGGACGCAATGGGGGTCGTGGTAACATTAGCATGACCCAGGCTGAGCTGAATAATCTGATTCAGGAGCATGTGGCAGCTGCTATTGCTGTGCAGCAGGCCGGCCAGCAGGGCCATGGTGGTAATTCAATTACCCCAACCGTCATTCCTTATCTTTCGTGGCGTGATATTCGTTTTATGACCCGTGTTGCTTGTTGTAACAGGGAATGCTTTTCATCCTCCACCACCTCCACCTCCTCCAGTCCACTGTACTTACAAGATGTTTCAGGACTATAAGCCCCATAACTTCAGTGGGAATAAGGGAGCTGTGGGACTACTGCGATGGTTGGAGAAGGTCAAGTCAGCTTTCTCCATGTGTAACTGCCCAGAGGAGTATCGTGTGAAGTATGCTTTAGGGACATTCGAGGGTCGTGCCTTGACTTGGTGGAATTCGACCGTGCAAACTATTGGTTTACTTGAGGCCCATGCGTTTCCATGGACCGAGTTTGTGTTTCGTTTGAAGAGGGAGTATTGCCCCAGGGATGAGATTAAGAGTTTGGAGCATGAGTTGTAGAATCATCAGATGATGGGATCTGAGGTCGAGGAGTATACCACTCGTTATCATGAGTTGGCACTTTTGTGCCCGGATTCTGTGACTCCTGAGTATAAGGCTATTGAGTTCTACATTAGTGGGTTGGTGCCAGAGGTTCGCAGGTTGGTGACCGCGAATGATGCTGCTACACTTCGGGATACCATTCGGTTGGCTCATAGGCTAACCAAACAGAAGGTTCAGAAGGGTGTTTTGCCTCCTAAGGGTATGTGGTGAAGACCTCTGATGGTAACAAGAGGAAATGGGAGAGCACGGGGAAGGGTGCAGTTCAGCCTCAGCAGCAGCAACCGAGGAAATTTGAGACTACGGGTGCATCTTCTGAGCAGAGGCAGAGTGGGTATACTGGGAAACTGCCTAGGTGTGATCGTTGTGGGTACCATCATCTTGGGAATTGTAGTTATTGTACCCGTTGTAAGAAGAACGTGTATCAGGCCCAGAACTGCAGGGTGAATCTTCAGACGGCTCAGCAACAGGTGGCTGCCCCTACTACTGCTACTACTACCACTACTGCTCCTCGGGGAAAGCAGGGATGCTACAACTGTGGTGAAGCAGGGCACTTTAAGAAGGATTGCCCCAAACTGAGGCAGGGGGAATGCTGGGAGGAATGACAGGGGTAACGGGGGTGGCGGCAGGAACGCGCGCGCCTTCGTCATTGGGTCGGGCGAGGCCCGTCAGGATCCGGATACTGTTACTGGTACAATTCTTCTTAACGATTGTTATGCCTCTATTTTATTTGATTCGGGTGCTGACAAGAGTTTTATATCTGTTGAGTTTAGTCTGTTGCTAGACATGGTACCAACACCTTTAGAGGTTAAGTACTTAGTTGAATTGGATGATGGTAAGAAAATTGAGGCAACTCATACTCTTAAGGGATGCCAATTAGAACTTTCTGGGTGATCTTTTCCTATCGACCTCATGCCGGTGTCTTTGGGTAGTTTTGTCGTTGTAGTGGGTATGGATTGGTTATCCTTATATCGAGCAGAAATCGTTTGTTTTGATAAAATCATTCGCCTTCCTCTTCCGGATGGAGAGATTCTTTTGGTTCATGGCGAGAAAGGTGGTGTTCCTTTGAGTATCATTTCATGTATGAAGGCTTATAAGTATTTGCGTAAAGGGTATTCCGCTATCTTAGCTCTTGTTCGTGATTTTCCCGACGTGTTTCCCGACGATTTGCCTGGTCTCCCACCTCACCGTCAGGTCGAATTCAACATTGATCTTGCACCCGGTGCAGCACCTATTGCACGAGCTCCTTACCGCCTTCCACCTCCCGAGATGCAAGAATTATCCAATCAGCTATAGGAGTTATTGGAAAAGGGATTCATCCGGCCTAGTTCATCCCCGTGGGGAGCTCCTATCTTATTTGTCAAAAAGAAAGATGGAAGCCTTCGCATGTGTATCGACTATCGGGAACTGAACAAGGTGACCATCAAGAATCGCTACCCACTTCCCCGTATTAACGATTTATTCGACCAGCTTCAAGGCTCCAGTTTTTATTCTAATATAGATCTGAGGTCTGAGTATCATCAGTTGAGGGTGCAGGAAGCTGACATTCCGAAGACTGCCTTTCGTACTCGTTATGGCCATTTCGAATTCCTGGTCATGCCTTTCGGTCTCACGAATGCACCTGTTGTGTTTATGTATTTGATGAATCGGGTTCGCAAGCACTATCTTGATAAGTTCGTGATTGTTTTCATTGACGATATTCTCATTTACTCCTAGAACGAGGTGGACCACCAGGAACACTTGCGTCTGGTTTTAGAGCTCTTGAGGCAAGAACAACTGTACGCTAAATTATCCAAGTGTGACTTTTGGTTACGCGAGGTTCAATTCCTTGGTCATGTAGTCAATGAAAACGGAATTCATGTCGATCCTGCTAAGATAACGGCCATCAAGGACTGGGAAGCACCAAAGTCTCCAACCGAGGTGCGGAAATTCTTGGGTCTAGCCGGCTACTACCGTCGTTTCATTAAGGGTTTTTCGAATATTGCCCAACCCCTCACATACCTTACCCAGAAAGACAAGAAGTTTGACTGGGGTGATTCACAAGTGTCTTCCTTCCAGACTCTAAAACTTAAACTTTGTTCTGCTCCCATCTTACCGTTTCCTGAGGGCACAGATGACTTTGTGGTTTATTGTGATGCATCGATACAGGGTCTCGGTTGTGTGTTGATGACAAAGTCATTGCCCATGCTTCTCGTCAACTGAAAGTTCACGAGAAGAACTACACCACCCACGACTTGGAATTGGGTGCGGTTGTGTTTGCATTAAAAATCTGGAGACACTACTTGTACGGTACCAAATGCACCATTTACACCGATCACAAGAGTCTCCAGCACCTCTTCGATCAAAAGGAGCTGAACATGCGACAGCGTCGCTGGATCGAGCTTCTTAACGATTATGATTGTGCAATTAAGTACTATCCTGGCAAGGCGAATGTTGTGGCAGACGCCCAGAGCAGGAAGGAATCTATTAAGCCTCATCGCGTTCGGGCCTTACAGCTTACTATTCATTCTAGCCTACCTGATCAAATCCGTTCGGCTCAACAGGAAGCTTTGAAGGAGGAAAACCTCAAAGCTGAAACCATGCACACTGCCGATAAGCATCTTGAGCTCAGGTCTAATGGCCTACATTACTTTGCCAAACAAATTTGGGTTCCTTTATTTGGGGGTTTACGGGAGCTCGTCCTGGATGAAGCTCACAAATCCCGGTATTCTATTCATCCGAGCTCCGACAAGATGTATCAAGACCTAAAGATACTTTATTGGTGGCCAAACATGAAGGCTGACATAGCTTCGTATGTCAGCAAATGTCTGACCTTTGCTAAGGTCAAGGTGGAATACCACAAGCTGTAACATCGTAAAATTTTCCCCCAAATTTTTATACGTAAAAGCCTTGTTTTATACACCTTTATCATTAGTTATCCCTAACACACACACTTATATATATATATATATGTATATATATGTAATGATAATAATAATGATGATGATAATAATAATAATAATAATAATAATAATTATAATGATAATAATACTAACTTTTGCAATGTTAAACCCACCCCAATTATTATTAAACCTTAAGCCCACCTATCCTTTATAAAAGAAATCGGAGCCCAACCAAAACAATCTAAGCCCATGTACAAGGGACGGCCCACTTACCCCTTTTCTCTTTTCTTTCTGCGCGCCTACAGCAGTTCGAACAGATTGACCAAGTAGCTTCACATTTGACCAAAATTCAATCCATGATTTAGCCACAAATTTCGGAACAATCATCATTAATTATTGATTTAAGTTGACCGACCATGAACTCTAAACAATCACAACTCATCTTAGACGTGTTCTCGGCCTTTAATTTAGCCTAATTGACTGGGTTTTTGACCATTATTGAGTCAGATTCGTAACCTTCCATGTATCAACTGATTGTATAAATTCAACTCGCATACATAGTCTTTAGGGGCCGATAAACTGAACCCCACCATCAATCCGTTCTGAAATTTTCTTTGTTCCGCGAAATCAAGACGGTTTGACTTTTCTGTTGACTCGTGTACCTGGAAGTTTCATAATCCGTAAGTTTTGAATCAAATCCATATTTATGTTTGTTAACCTGAGCCGAATCATAGCCCTATGATGCATTTAGTTATCGGGTCATGTCTGATTCAATTGGTAAATCTAGGGTTCTTCCATGATGAATTGGGGAAGATAACTTTCGCAGGAAATCAAACTTATATATATATATAATAGTCTGAAATAAATCACCAACTGAGCTCTAGAGCAGTTGGTGATACCCTGTTGTTTAAAAACTTAGAACCGGGTGGGAATCAGGGTTCGATTCCCAGCATGAACCAACATTTTTTTATACCTTTTGATCTATATATATTCATTTATATATTTTTTTTAAATTTAGTTTTAAAATACCAAAACAACTCTATAAATCCTAAGAAATTTATTTTATGCCATTCAAATTGTTAAGTTTATTATCCAACTTTAGTTTTCAAAAATTAATTTATTTAATATATATAATAATTAAATCAATTTTATTCTATTATATTTATAAAATTCCATTAAAATATCAAAACAATTTTATAAATTTCCACAAAAATTATTCTGATTTTATATAACGATAAACTTTTCTGAAATGATTTTTAATTCTGAAAAATCATTTATTTAATATTTTTAATCAATTTTTGTTAGTTTTAATCATAATAAATTCAATTTTTAATATCTTTGCACCAAAATTTTATACAAATTATTTCTGAATATTAAGAACAGAAATATAAATTTTAAACTAATAATTCTTTAATTTTAGTATTTTTTAAATATTAAAGTTAAATCTTCATAATTTGTTATAAATAGAATTAATATTCTATTTTAAAGAAAATAATTTTGTAAAAATTATTTTTATACTTTAAACATATTTTTGTGATCATCTTAAATTTAAATTTTATAAAAAGATTTTTGTTTATTTATTTATTAAATTTCTCTCAATTATCAAACAATTTTTATTATTAATCAAACGAGCATTTATCCCCAATTCGAAGCCCTAGAATATATATATTGGTAGACTAGATAAACTTAGACATATTTATTACCTTATTATAGGGTGATACGTGACACATTTGGGCAACACCACTATTCAATTTTTCAACAGAAATAACATTTTGCTAAGGTGAGTTTACATAGCCCCTTTTTCTCTATTTTCACTATTTTTGGGGTGAAACATGTTTAAACATTTTATACTATCATTTACTCATATTTACTTGTGATTCAATTACATCATCATTCTATCATTTGACTGTAACAAAAAGACACAGTACAATCATTAACAATGATCAAGCCGCCTGTTTATATTATAGCGCTATAGGTCTGACAAACCCATCCCCTATCACACCCCAACCGATGGCGGAAACATCGAGGCGAGACTTGTGGTAGATTGTTCAAAGACTTCATGACACTAGATTATGTGACAATATAGTTTTAAAGATAGAATTTCATTTATTGTCTAAAAATAGAAATACAAGTAGTTCATATAACGAAAAATACAACAACAAGAATATGATAACTTGAACTAGAGTGAGTTTCTATGTCCAATCCTAAGTAGTTTTCTTGAATGTCTTGCAATAAATATTTCCTGCAACATGTATAAAATATCCGTCAACACATAAAGCATTGGTGAGCATACTAGTTTTGACATACATACATACATAGTATAATGAAGTTTTGCTTATAGGCATATGCAAGAGAACCATACAAACGGCGACTAGCCACGAAGAATTTTGCTTAACATGACCCATGTAGGGGGCGGATAGCCAATCCTATAGCGCTATACATGCAAGGTGGGTTGTCAACTATATGAACATTTGTATGTTAGAGTAAATAATTCTACATAGCATAGCGTACAAGCATATAATAGACTTTAGATTGCGCATGATAGAATTTAGAATAGGATAGACTTTAGACTAAGCATAATAGATTGTAGAGTTTAAAATCGTTTGAGTTTTGATAGTGATACATGTTGAGCCCCAAAGAATAAAGAATAAAAGGGGGACAAGTATGAACTCACCTTTGGGTGCGTTTTAGCAAGGTTCCAAAAGAATGAGTCTTGGGGGATTAGTTCCTTAGCCTTGGTTAACTAGAATTAGAAAAATAAAGAGTCTTAGGTTCGAGTTTAGATTATAGATTCAAGAGAGTCAAGCAAGCCTTTTAGGCAAACCAAAACACAAACCACCATGAAGGTGATTCGGATGGTCATAAGAGTCAAGCAAGCCTTTTAGGCGAACCAAAACACAAACCACCATAGAGGTGATTCGGATGGTTATGAGAGTCAAGCATTGGTAAGGTAGGGATGTATCCACAAACCTTCCAAAGATTAACAATAAACTAGTAAGATAGAAACTTGAAAGTATATGTTTATATTATTATATAGTATAATTCAGAAAACAACCACCTTTGGAACCTCTTTTAGGTGCTCTACCCTTATCACACTTTTGTGGATAAATATGGGGAAGATCCTAGAGGTTTTTCCAAGGGGTTAGAAAAAGAAAAGAAGTGAACAAAGAAGAATAAAGTTGGAGTTTATGAGAGAACTCACTAAGAAGTGAACTTCCACTCTTGGGATTTCTTTGGAGAGTTGGGAGGTTTAGAGAGGATTTAGAAATGAGCAAGTGTTAGAATGGGTAGGAGTGGTGTATTTATAGTTGGGGTGAAGGGGTTGGGTATTTAATGAATTAATTAGGGTGGTTAGAAGTTAATTAGTGGTAATTATATTTTTAAAAGAAAATAATAATAATAATAAACAAACGACCAAAGTCGTTGTATATGGTATTATTGTTAATTTGTTTGGTGACAAAAAATAAGTCAACAGACTTCACTTCACGTTCTGTTTTCTTTTTTTTCTAACAAATATTATTATTATGGAAATAGATATGTAATATATATATATATATATATATATATTAGGATCTTAACTAAAAGAGTTTTTTAATTGATTAGGATAAATTATATTGACGACTCGTCAAGAGGTGGTAGGAGTAACATAAGGTAAACGAATAAAGGCGAACTTAGAATTTGTTTAAGTATAGAACTTATAATACAAGCAAAACTGAAAATCACGCGATGTTACAGTCTCCCCTACTTTAGGAAATTTCGTCTCGAAATTTAATTAAAATTCAAACGTTTTGAAAAATTGGTAAGTGGTTTGATATGAGAACAAAGCTTGTTAGTTTATTATGTTTAAAGCGAATATGGTATCTAGTCACTTGTGCGATAATTATGCTCGTAAGAGAAGTACTTTTAAAATTTTACCCAAGGTTGTACGTAGAAATTTGAGAACTTAACCGACATAAGCATTTTGTAAATAGTGAAATAAGGGGTACGTATAAATAGGTATGTATATGGAGATGATGCAGCAAGTTTTGGAGAAGTAAGTAAATATACAGTATAGCATACATGAAATAGTGAAAAGATCTTGTGAAGGTAGGTAAGTATATTTGTATAACATATAGAAATTTTGGGAAAATAAGTAGTTATACGGTATATCATATATGAAATAGTAGAATTTGTTGGCTTATAAAAGAGGTGTCTTTGGGTAATTGAGGGGAATAGTAAAAAAATGTGAGCATAATGAGTGACTAGATGTGGGAATGAGTAGTATTTAGTAATAGATATTTGGTTTGCACGAGGTCGAAAATTTTGTTAGGAAAAACTTTTTAGAGGTGATTATATAAACGAGAAATTGGACTATTTGGAAAACAACTTTCTGGCGAAATAAATAGTAGTTATTTAGTTTTGAAATCCAGTACATAATTAGTCAAGGAAATATATAAAAGTGAGAGACGAATCTTGTTTTACATGTATAAATGCTTTTAGAGATTAAGGCCAGAGCTTACGGGATTTAGAAGTAGATTCTTGGTAATGAAGGGATTGATGATTAAGCAAGGACGCATGAGGGAAGAGTGGAATTTGATGGAGATTGCAAGCATAGATTATTCTTAGCATGTATGTTGTTACATAGTAAAGAGTGTGGTTCAAAACGAGGTTATAATATGCATAAAGGATAAATAATGCAAGCATAATTAGACTAGTAAACTATAATATAAACGGTATCGCAATAGACAAATAACATAAGTGTTGGTCAAAATTTAAACTCGACACCCAAAACTTCTCATGGCACAAATAACTCCACTTTTGGTAGTATGACAGGACATTTATGTATAGGATGTACCGGCGGCGTATCCACCATGCCGTTATCATACCTCATCCGTGTTGTTATTCAAGTCATGAGAGGTTACACAGACTGAGACTTGTTATGTTTTCCATGCGCCCAATTTTTGTAATTACGTGTGCACCCGTAGTTAGTCAAATTGTCGTATGGTCCACATAATTTGTCTTAGTTATGTGTGGGTTGCTAGTGGACACAAAATATTTATACACAAAGGAAAAGACATTAAACTAAAGCATTAAATAGTTTTGATGTTGTAAACATAGCAAGCAACGTGACATATAAACACGTAATGTGAAAAAAAAAATATTTAAGCAAGTTTTTTTTTATGTTGTTAACCGTATGCGTTTTTTTTTTGGGCGTAGATGTATGGTTTCATGACATAATGATGTAGACTTGTGCATAATTGGTTACGTTCAGATGTATAAAATCAAACAAAAGAATGGACAATTGGATTCCTAATGATAACGCGTAAAATGTTTTGACTATGGGTCAACATAGAATCCGGGTCTATCACAAATTGAGTTTCATGGGTACGCGAGCAATCTAGATTTTCAAGACTAAGGGTCAAGTTTGATGGTAGAAGAATTTAGTCCGTTGGGTGTTAAAGAAAACGGATTTAATTGAAGTGGGGAAAATTTAGTGTAAAAGTTTTATCGAAGATGGTCGTTTGATTTATGAAAAATCCATTTTATTAAGCGAGGAAAATAATTTATTGAAAATTTTAGTTTGGCGTTGATGAATATTTTGACTCGTGATACGCTTTCAAGTGAAAAGCTTTTGGGATTATAAAGAAGTAGGTTATTTGATTTTGCTCACAAGTCATATTTGCAAAAGAAAAATTATTTTAAACACTTTTACCATTTAGAATCTTGTTTGTCGTATAGACTTGACGCACATATTTGTTAGTAGTTTGAAAGTTTAAAGTGAGGATTTTATAGAAGAATAGGCATCCTCTTAGGAATAGTAGGAAGAATTTTGCTCAAGAATTTTGAAAAAGTTTGTGCGCAAGAAAAAGGGTTTTGCGATGTTTGAATTTTGTGGAATAATTATGATTGTAACCTAAGATAACGATGGTATTTCATAGTTCATAAAAGAAAATTTCACATCCGAACAATTTCTTGAAAACATTACATAAAGAAATTCTCTTTTTTTTTTTTTTTTTAAAAAAAAAAAAAAAAAAAAGAAACATCAATCTTCTTCAGTGTGGTTAGTGGGTCTTCCAGCATCATAGATCACCATGGCAAGTCTTGGGAATTGGTTGCGTTCATGGGTTGGGTCGTTGCACTCGGAGCATATCCCTCCATTGGCTTTTGGGATTGAGGTAGTACTAGTGGGTTGTTTGAGTCGTGGTTTAGTGGTGTGGTGACATGTTTTGGCTAAATGACCATATGCACCACAGTTGGCGCATATGCGACATGGTGAGTGACTGAGATGGTGGAATTTACAACTATTGCATAGCGGATAGGTTCCACGGTACTGCTTTTTGTTGGGATTTGGAGTCTTAGGAGTTGTCGAAGTGTGGTTTCGTTTGAGGTTTTTGCGTTTTCGGTTATGCTTTTTCGTTTGTTTGGTAGGGGTATGGGTAGAAGGTTTAGTATCTACATGATTTGTGTTGTCCTGGATGGTATCGCCGAAGTTTGGAATTGGGTTTGTTGGTGTTTCTAGGTTAGGTAGAATCTTGGCTAGTTCTTGGGCAATAAGGCTCGCCAGTTGGTTGAGATCGATGCTGTTGAGACGGGAAGACATCTACGAGAATCATAAGAAAATTTGCATAAGCGTTTTTAAACAAGGTGACTTTTCAATTTAGGAAATAAGTTACTAAAATTTTGGTTAACAATGAAAAGTTTGTGGGTAAGATTAGATCGGTGAAATTGATGCAAATTTAGATAACAAAGTACATAAGCTCAAGTTGTTCTCAAGGACTTAGTATGCAACTTCAAGTTACATGTATAGTATGCAAGTTTTACATTGTTCAATTAGCGTAACACGTATGTATAAACAAGTATAGTGCACTTAGTTATCATAAAGGAGTTTTGATTTATGTTGGTTGCGATTATTATTATTGTTTGGAGATCGCGAGAGTAGATTGTAAATGCGAGTCTTGAGATTGTATGCGAGTTAAATAAATCGAATATATAATGAAAACATAGCATGAAAACAACATTGAAAGTAATATTAACATAAAATGAGGGGCTTGTTTTAAGCAAGCCATTGGAGTGTT
This sequence comes from Ambrosia trifida, assembly GCA_028751855.1. Lineage (NCBI taxonomy): Eukaryota > Viridiplantae > Streptophyta > Magnoliopsida > Asterales > Asteraceae > Ambrosia > Ambrosia trifida. Next base: position 1,854,787 of record CM054127.1, read on the forward strand.
CCGGAACGGAACTAAGACTAACAAAGTGGTTCGAATTTACCTTTGAGTTTGAAAACATGCTTTGGCCTAATAGGTGGAAATACTCTCGCCGAACTTGCGGTTAACGGTATTCACCCTTCCAGTTACTACATGTTTCTTGTCATTAGTAAATTTGAGACTTTGGCGAGATTTAAAAAAATATCAAGGATTGAAACTAGTCGCTAAGTTGCGGATTTCACTCCTATCTTAGCGAGGTCGTTTCTTTGAGTGTGGTTTGTACACTTTGTCCAATGTGGTAAGAAAATTAATTCTAGCCTTCAATTGGTAAGTGTCCACTAGAACGAGAGTTGTGAAATTTCCACCAAGGTGAGGATATCACTCCTATCTTGGTGTAGTTTCAAACACACAAAGAGTTTGCGCGGATTGAAAGTTATCACCAAAGTGAGGGTTTCACGCCTATTTCGGTGATTTCCTTTCGTTTGTGTTATACGGACGTCTTCGAGTGTAGAGTAATCCACAAATAGGAAGGTAAATTTTAAGAACCAAAAGAATTGAGTAGAAGCAAGATAGGGTGAACAAGTATATTAAGCATGATAAAAGTAATGGTCAAAAAAAGGTTCTTAACTATAGTCTAGGTCAAACATGGCAATTTTTCCTAAATCCCTATAGTCATGGCTCTGATACCAATCTGTCACACCCCAACCGATGGCGGAAACATCGAGGCGAGACTTGTGGTAGATTGTTCAAAGACTTCATGACACTAGATTATGTGACAATATAGTTTTAAAGATAGAATTTCATTTATTGTCTAAAAATAGAAATACAAGTAGTTCATATAACGAAAAATACAACAACAAGAATATGATAACTTGAACTAGAGTGAGTTTCTATGTCCAATCCTAAGTAGTTTTCTTGAATGTCTTGCAATAAATATTTCCTGCAACATGTATAAAATATCCGTCAACACATAAAGCATTGGTGAGCATACTAGTTTTGACATACATACATACATAGTATAATGAAGTTTTGCTTATAGGCATATGCAAGAGAACCATACAAACGGCGACTAGCCACGAAGAATTTTGCTTAACATGACCCATGTAGGGGGCGGATAGCCAATCCTATAGCGCTATACATGCAAGGTGGGTTGTCAACTATATGAACATTTGTATGTTAGAGTAAATAATTCTACATAGCATAGCGTACAAGCATATAATAGACTTTAGATTGCGCATGATAGAATTTAGAATAGGATAGACTTTAGACTAAGCATAATAGATTGTAGAGTTTAAAATCGTTTGAGTTTTGATAGTGATACATGTTGAGCCCCAAAGAATAAAGAATAAAAGGGGGACAAGTATGAACTCACCTTTGGGTGCGTTTTAGCAAGGTTCCAAAAGAATGAGTCTTGGGGGATTAGTTCCTTAGCCTTGGTTAACTAGAATTAGAAAAATAAAGAGTCTTAGGTTCGAGTTTAGATTATAGATTCAAGAGAGTCAAGCAAGCCTTTTAGGCAAACCAAAACACAAACCACCATGAAGGTGATTCGGATGGTCATAAGAGTCAAGCAAGCCTTTTAGGCGAACCAAAACACAAACCACCATAGAGGTGATTCGGATGGTTATGAGAGTCAAGCATTGGTAAGGTAGGGATGTATCCACAAACCTTCCAAAGATTAATAATAAACTAGTAAGATAGAAACTTGAAAGTATATGTTTATATTATTATATAGTATAATTCAGAAAACAACCACCTTTGGAACCTCTTTTAGGTGCTCTACCCTTATCACACTTTTGTGGATAAATATGGGGAAGATCCTAGAGGTTTTTCCAAGGGGTTAGAAAAAGAAAAGAAGTGAACAAAGAAGAATAAAGTTGGAGTTTATGAGAGAACTCACTAAGAAGTGAACTTCCACTCTTGGGATTTCTTTGGAGAGTTGGGAGGTTTAGAGAGGATTTAGAAATGAGCAAGTGTTAGAATGGGTAGGAGTGGTGTATTTATAGTTGGGGTGAAGGGGTTGGGTATTTAATAAATTAATTAGGGTGGTTAGAAGTTAATTAGTGGTAATTATATTTTTTAAAAGAAAATAATAATAATAATAAACAAACGACCAAAGTCGTTGTATATGGTATTATTGTTAATTTGTTTGGTGACAAAAAATAAGTCAACAGACTTCACTTCACGTTCTGTTTTCTTTTTTTTCTAACAAATATTATTATTATGGAAATATATATATATATATTAGGATCTTAACTAAAAGAGTTTTTTAATTGATTAGGATAAATTATATTGACGACTCGTCAAGAGGTGGTAGGAGTAACATAAGGTAAACGAATAAAGGCGAACTTAGAATTTGTTTAAGTATAGAACTTATAATACAAGCAAAACTGAAAATCACGCGATGTTACATCCCCCCGCATAAATTCAGGGATGATCGAAAACAGTAACAACATTAGACTAACTTACGAGTTAGGCCTCAGTCGACACAAGGTTTGGTTGTACAAAGACGCATTGTTACATGTCGGTATCATACTCTATCATCATACAACTGGGAATGTTGTACAAACTATTGTTATCAATTATTTTCAAAAACCTATGTATTCTCACCAACTTTTGCTCACCCAAAATATTTTCAACTTAACATGTTTCAGGTTCTACTTGCTTGAAGATTTGAGTTAATGCTTGAAGATGTGTGCATAGTATTATTCACTTTGATGTACGAATTCTTGTAGAACAATTGTATGTAATTTATTTAAATCATTTAATGAAATTTATTATTCACCATAAGCTACTGAACAATCATCACTACGTGACATCCCGATGTTTCCGCCATCGGTTGGGGTGTTACACAAGCCGTCTGGTCTTCTACAGCAACCAGAAATTCCAGAATGGAAGTGGGAATGGATAACAATGGATTTTGTGACCAAACTTCCGAAATCACCAAGTGGTTATGACATGATCTGGGTGATTGTCGACCGGTTGGCAAAGTCCGCACACTTCCTCACCATTAAGGAAACCGACAGTTTGGAGCGGTTGTCTCGTATCTATCTTAAGGAAGTGGTTGCCCGGCACGGGGTGCCCGCCTCTATCATCTCCGATCGTGATTCCCGTTTCGCTTCCCGCTTCTGGAAGAAATTGCATAAAGCGTTAGGTACTCAGCTGGACATGAGCACTGCATATCATCCGCAAACTGATGGCCAGAGTGAGTGGACAATTCAAACGCTTGAAGACATGCTTCGGGCATGTGTCATCGATTTTGGTAAGAGTTGGGAGATTCACCTGCCGCTGGTGGAGTTCTCTTACAACAATAGTTACCACTCTAGCATCAAGGCGGCACCGTTCGAGGCTCTGTATGGACGGAAGTTCCGATCTCCTCTTTGTTGGGACGAGGTGGGCGAGAGCCAACTCACTGGTCCAGAAATGGTGTACGAGACTTCCGAAAAGATCGTACAAATTCGTAATCGTATGGTGGCAGCTCGTGATCGCCAAAAGAGTTATGACGATCGTCGTCGCAAACCCTTGGAGTTTCAGGTCGGCGACAGGGTCTTATTGAAGGTATCTCCATGGAAGGGCGTTATACGCTTTGGGAAGCGCGGCAAGCTGAACCCTCGTTATGTCGGACCGTTCCCAATTCTGGAACGAATTGGACCGGTGGCATACAGACTTGACTTACCAGCCGAGCTCAGTAGCGTGCATAATGTCTTCCATGTCTCGAATCTTAAGAAATGTTTGGCTTACAAATCTCTCGTTATTCCTCTCAATGAAATCAAGGTTGATGATCGTTTGCGTATTGTGGACGAACCAGTTGAAATTCTTGATTATAAGATTCGTAGTCTTCGTCGGAGTAAAATCCGCATCGTCAAGGTTCGTTGGAATTCAAATCATGGACCGGAGTTCACGTGGGAATGAGATTATCAGATGAAGGCCAAGTACCCTCATCTATTTCCTAAGCGTGCTTTTTGAGTCGAACTATGTTGCTTCCAAAGCTAAATGAATCTCGGGTCGAGATTCCTTTCAACTGGGGGATGATGTGACAACTAGGAAATTTTTCTTTCTTTTGTCTCTTCATTTCCAGACTTCATTTAATTTTCAGGACGAAAATTCTTTCAACTGGGGGATGATGTGACACCCGGCAAATTCAGGTTAATACTTTTCATACTTTGCACACATACGAGTCTACCTCAACAAAAACATTGAAAACAATTACTTAGTATCATACTTAACCGGGTCGGTTGAGTCGTGTTGATGATTCGGGAATCATCGGGAGTCGTTACAATGGTCCAAGGGATCATTGGGTGTCGGTCCATAACCATAGGTACAAGGATTGGCGATTCGTAGAATCACCGGGTTATTGCACACACACGAGTCTTGAGTCCCGGGAATTGGTGAACGGATGGAAACGTGTTAGTTATCATGCATTATATGTTTATAATCATTATATGACTTATCGGTATGTGAATATGTGCTTATATGTGTTAAGATAGTGTTTACGCGTAATTGCATGACATTATAGGTGATTACGTGTAATTGCATGACATTATAGGTGATTACGCGTAATTGCATGTAAATAGGGGTGATTGGCGCAATTGCATGTAAATATTAGGGGATTGGCCCAATTGCATGTAAATTTGGGGGTGATTGACCTAATCGCCTGTGTTAGGGGCGATTCGGGGATTTTTAAGGGCGATTGGGGCCTAATCGCTAGTAGGTACATGCGATTAGGAACCCTAATCGCCTGTACTGCTGCGTAATCGCCTGACATGTGTTGAACGACTAGAAACACCTATAAATACCACCCTTATGCTGTAAAACATCATTTGTGAAACCCTAACACACCCTAAAGCCATCCCACACCTTATCCAACCTCTGGAACACGTTTTTGCTCAAGAAATCACCTTTCCAAGGCTTACACCTCATAATCTTGCAATTTCAAGGTATGTTCTTCATCCCAAACCTTTGTAATGATATTGTTTTGCTCCCTAAAGGTCCAGACCTGGTTTCTAAACATTTGTGTCTTTGAAAACTCATTAAAATCAGTTTCTAAACAAACCCAAACCTCTATGCTTGTTATATGTGATGTATTCATGCAAGATAGGTTTTTTATTGTTTAAACATGATTGTTCTTGTGTTATTGATATGTTTCTGACCTAAGTGAGTTATTATGATGTTAACCTAGGAGTTTGGAGGTTCATAGATGTGTATTGTTGATAATAGGCGTTTTGACCCATTTGAATGATTATGAAGGATTGATGATGATATGATATGTTTTGTTGATTGTATGAGATTAGGGTTTACTCTATGATGATGCTAGAACAGTAGGATAGTGTCGGATAACGTCATTATGTGATGAAATCTGGATATTTGCTATTTAGGGTAGGTTTTGCATGTTGATGTGATGTTTACATGCTGGTTATGCTATTTTGGGAAAACGCTTGCATTCGGGACAATTAGGATGTTAATAAATTAGGGGTTTTTGCTTGAAATAGCTTGATAAATGTTTTGGGTTTGACATTGGGTGTTTCCACATGTTTCGGACCTGATTTGGAGGGTTAAACGCGACAAAAGGCGGAAACAGCTGCAGGGGCGATTAGGGCATCCTAATCGCCTGAAGTGCAGGTGATTGGTCCCAATCGCAAGAACTTAGGGGCGATTGGGAGCCCAATCGCATGTACATCATGTGATTACAATCCCAATCATTAGTTTGACCATCCTAATCACCAGTTGACTTTCCCAATTGCATGTTTGATTCCTAATCGGGTGTACTGCTGTCATATGTGTATTTTAACATCCCGGAACACGGTTTGACACCTAGGAACATGTTAGGAACCCCGTGACATGTCCAATAACTTAGTAACACGTGTTCGGACCTGTTTATGCGTTAATTAGGCTTCATGCTAGATATAGTAAACTGTGGCGTATACTAAGTATTTGATTGCATATGATTACGTGATATCTTGCATTCGGCTAACATGTGAGATGTCGGGTCACCAATGGGATGTCGAGTCTTATCTGGTGTGGTCGGTTAAATGTATAAACATCATTTCTAATTTACACGGTTATGGTTTGGACTGTTGGGGACTAATCAACCTACGGGTTATTAGTCTAACATCTTATACGCTCGTCGTGTTAGGTCACTGGTAGTTGGTGTCGTCTATTGAGCGGGTTTACTTGTCTTAGAAAGAAAGCAACATCAGGTGAGTTTCACGGCCCCACTTTAAGTCTTTACGTTTCGGGGGAGACACATGCTTCATACTTGTTTCATAAAATATCATGTTATGCTAGTGTTAATTCATTTGACGTACTATACGATACGTGAAGTCCCGGGGAAACCATGAATATGTTGGATAGCATAGCGGGAGAAACGTGGATAGATATATTGGGACTGACAGACCCCACTCGTCAGCCAGGGGCCGATGGGTGCATATTGTCTCGGTCATAACGCTGTCGTGGAACGGTAGTGCATATTTCAGGTAAATTCTTATTTCGTCTTGTCTGTAATGGTTTCCATGTCGTAGTAGTATCATTCATGCGTCTAGCTAACGCTATCATTTCTAACATAGTGATAACATGATGGTTTTCATTACTTAGATGTTTAACATAAAACCTGTGAACTCACCAGCATTATTTGCTGACGTTTTTAGCATGTTTGTCTCACGTCGTTGAGGTAGCAGCATTGTATAGGCGCATGGAGTCTCACGGCGTCTAGGATTCATATGCATTTCACTTAGCATTTTTAGACTTATATGCTTTTACTTTTGAGTTGTAATAAAGTTTATACGCTTCCGCAGCGATGGATTGATTATGAAAAACTTAATGGGTTATTTACGTCGTTTTTACGTATCATATAGTGTCGTTTATTGTGACCGTTGACTTTGATACCGGTTTGTCACGCGCCTTGCGGTAAAACCCTGCACGTGGAAATTGATGGTGTGACATCATCCATCCATACCTAATTAATAGAATTTAATAAAATAATATTTTTAAAAAAATACAGTTTGCGTTTAAATAAAAGTATCTGGCGTTTTATATAACTAATAACTTGCGTTTTATAAAAATAAGCTTGCGTTTATTTATAAAAAACTAGCTTTTATCCCAGGAGCGTCCCAAGGTTGAAAAATATAGCAATTCTAATAATACTAATACTAATAGTAATAATTATTACTCTTGTAATTAAATAAATAAAAAAATAACCTTGCTATAAGGTGACACCATGTGTTGCAGTGTTACGTAATTCTTTCTCCTAGCTTCTCTTGATGAAGTATACATATGCATCTTTAGAAGAGTAAAATTCCAATGATAGCATGCATCGTAGATAAGAACCTGGTTTAAAAGAAAAAAACATGATTAATGAATAACCTGAACACTATGTTGTTTTTTTTTTTTTTCATGTATGAACGAAACCCCACAAAAATAGTCGTTTTTTCTCCGTTTTTATATAACACTATGGTACTCGTTAGAAATATAATAAAACGCTCGTTAATTTGGTGTAATTTTTTTTCTTTAAAAAATCTCGTATATAAAAGATATTAACATTTAAAAATTATGGGAGGAAACATAAGAGAGAAAAAATTAAATTTGTTTTTAAATTCTTTTTTCCTAAAATAACTCAATTTAATTTTAGAAGATTTGGTTTTATATTATTATTTGTTTTTGTTTTTAATTTGCCACATGGCATGACACATGGCACACTCAAGGGGGAGAATGCCTCCTTGAATGTCATGTCATTAAAATGGCTTTCTTTTATAATATATATAGATATAGATAACATCTTCATATGTAAATATTACATTTTTTGTTTTCTGTCTTTTTTCATACTCTTCTTTGTCGTATTCAACAACGGTCACCGGATATTGAGTTACGTAGTATTCAAGCATTTCTTGCATTTGTGTTCCCAAATTTTCTAGCTCATCGACATCTTCCCAATAGATGTTATACTGTTCATCAATTTCAATGTTTTCTTCAATAGCTAGCTCATCGACATCTTCCCAACACATGTTATACTATTCATCACTTTCAATGTTTTCTTCAATATCAACACTTTTTTAGTCAATGGTGTGCACACCTCAGGTAACATGTAGTCTTCATCAGTGTAGTTTTCCAGATTATCAATATCTTCTTCCTTCATTATTTCAGTTTCATTACCCCTTTGGTTATGAACTGTTTGTAAGTTGCACTCTTCCCCGTCATTCACAACAGTTGTTTCTTTATTCAACGCATTATCTACCGTTATGTCTTCAACTTCAATGCATTTCCCCTTTCCCTTTTCTATTTCTTCATCTACTTTATTTAAATATTCTTCAGCAAACGCATCATAATCATTCATTTGTTCTATTGCAGGTTGCTCTTTTGCCAATTCACATACGACTTTAGCTTCATCATCATCCGTCAGAAGCTGTGAAGGCATATACATTACAGCTCTAAAAACGTTATATGCGCTTTCATAGCTACATGTGTTGGTAATGATTTTTTTTCTTTTTATTATCATCACTACTGCCCTTTATTCTACGCTGACTCAATGGAACATTGTTACGCAGGTACGATTGCATATCGTCTAATGAGTTGTTTGTGACGTAAGAGATTGCTGGTATTTTCATCCCGAGTCCTCCATGATGTCTTTTATTGTAATCGTGCAGGTACAATATCTAGTAGTTTAAAAAATACACTTAACATTTTAAAACAACTTGCGTCTAAAAACAACTAACATTTGCGTTATATTTTAAGATAGTTTGAAATTTGTACTCACATTCAATAATGCAATTGGCCCATTATAATGGTCTTTATCCCCAAGCCATCCAGCTTTAGTTCTCCTCAAACATTCAAGCATATACCCACACCAGTTCATCATTGGAATTTCATATTCATTATCAATACCCAATAAAAATTTCTGGTTCACTGTTGTTGTTTTTGTGATTTCTCCGAATATTGTATTCCATGCAACTAGAAAGTTCAACTTGAATAGTCTTCCACCATCTACATTATCTCCAAGTAGTGTCAGAACCCTTCCAACACTTATTTGTGTATTATCAAACTGGCTTTTAAATTCATCTATTGTAGTATCAGTACCCTTCCTTGGCATATTTTTTTCCAGAACAGGTATCTATCCATTACGAATTCCGAAAACCTCATGTACTGATGATGATGTTATTTTGATATTATGATCGCCCAAATTTAATATGCTTGTTTCATCATCATAGTTTATCAACAACCAGTATCCCAATGATGTAGCAGTTGACTCGTATTCCATTGATAGTATGTTGCCAAATCCCATCCCTCTAACATCAGTCTTTTGTGCTTCTGTTAAGTAATTTATAGTCGCCATAAAATCAGTTGGAGAATATCTCATTTTAAGTCTCTTGTGACTGTACTGCACGAACTCTTTTGATTTAACCTTTCTTTCATTCTTTAACTTCTTTTTCGGTGTTTCAAAATCATTGTCTGAGTCAAATGTATTGTTTTCAATTCGTTTTACACGACTATTTTTTTGTAAACTATCCAAAGGGGTTTGGAAGTCATCATCTGGATTTACAACACAACAATTATACTATAATTAATTAAACGCAACCATATAAATTTTTATATGCAACAACAAATTTATTTAAACGCAAAACCTTAAAATCTACATGCTAGTACTGACCAACTTCATGCAACTGAAAATCATAGTTGTATATGTGACAGTAAGTTATCCATGCAGATCTATAACTACATTTAAAAAAATTGATATACAACGTACCTTCATTAACATTTCTCGTCATTTTGTCATGCAATTTTTTGTATGCTCGTTCATTTGATTTCCTTTCAACTGTTCATCATAATCAATCAGTATTATTTAGTCTATTTCAGAATTTTTCATTAATACGTAATATAATTGTAAAAAATTACGTTACCTTTCTTCATCTTCTTTGTCGACCTTCTTGTTTTGTGTTGTGAGTTGGTCGTCTCTCGATTAACCCTAATTGTCAGTGTGTTTTGATTTTGTAACGATTTTTACGTAATTGTAATTTGAAATGCCGCCCTTTTTTTGATTTTATTATTTTTTGAATCCAGTGTTATTCACAATTCCTAATTTGCCCTTTGACAAAACTTTCGTGGAATTTAATGACGCATGGTTTATCACCATCGTGCCCCTCATACTCCGCCTAATCCAATGGTCTGCATTACTTCTTACATTATGTACGCTAACTTGTTTTTTACGTGAGCCTCTCCCATAAGCCAATAAGTTGTTTGTGTAACCCAAAATCACTTTCTATTTTTACTTTTGGCTTTTGGCTTTTAATGGTGGAAAAACTATTTTTGAGAAGTTAGAAATTCTGGCTTTTGGCTTTTAGCTTTTGGTTTTTGGAAAAAATTACAAATCTACCACTCATACAACCAATATTCACAATAGGCCTGTAAACGAACCGAAAGTTCATGAATTGTTCGTGAACTGTTCGGCGGGAAGTTCATTTATGTTCGTTTATTTAGATAAATGAACGAACACGAACACAATTTTTTGTTCGTTTAATTAAACGAACGAACATGAACACATGTTTTGTTCGTTCATTTATGTTCGTTCGTTTAATTAAACTTTACTTTATTTTTATTAATTATTTCTCATTGGTTAAGTAACCTTAATTCATATTATATTATATACAATATATTTGATATGTTCTAAAACTTGATCCTAACTCTAACATTTCTAAACATATCAGCCGCTCTCCACACTTCACAGCCCCACCTCCTTTCTTCTCCACACTCTACAACCCTACTAATTTAGATTTTGTTTTGGTTGCATTATGATGTATTAAACTTGGTTGAATTGTGATGAATCATTATTAAACTTGTTTTTGTTTTTGTTCATTAATGTTCGTTTATGTTCGCTTGTGTTCGTTTATGTTCATAAACTGTTTGTTTAGATTTTAAATGAACGAACATAAACGAACACGAACACGACATATTTCTTAATGAACGAACACGAACACAAAAATGTGTTCAGTTATGTGTTCGTGTTCGGTTAAAGTCAAATGAACAAACACAAACACGCCTGTGTTCTTGTTCGTTCGGTTCATTTACAGGCCTAATTCACAATAATTTAAGCGAAACACTTTAAAAAAACAATTTATTGACTTTTTGACGTTTCTCATCCCAAAAGCTAATCCAACATTTTTTTTAAAACTCCTTTTCAAAAAGTCATAAGCCAATAAGCATTTCTGACTAAAAGCCCTTTTGTATTTCCAAACACAATCCCAAACACCCTCGAAGTATAGACTCATTCAGACTTATCAACTGTGTACTACATATTTAGCATCGACAAATTTCGTTATGCAGCATACACGAGGTCTTGCAGACACGTCTAACAACATATATAAGTTCAGGTTTGCTTTTAAAAGCTTTTTTGAACTTCAAATTTCAAGTTTTTAAGAAAAAAGCTCATATCAAATAAAAAACCTTGTTCGGATGCAGCAAGTTTCATACAGTACTACGGACGAGAGAAGGATAATTAGAGAAATTATGATGATTATGTGTTGGGCGATTTGGATTAAGAGAAATAACAAAGTATTTCAAGGAGGTACTCCTAGAGTCGTGGAAGTCGTCGCTAGGATAAAGGCATTGTCGTTTATTTGGTTGAAACATAGATCTAATTTTAAAACTATTGTTTGGAATGATTCGGCAAATTACCCATTGTACAGTTTGTAAGGTTTTTGCGGGAGTCCTTGCTTTGAGGACTTGCCGGTGTTAACAAAGTTATAGTTCAAAAAAAAAAAAAAAATCTTGTTTTGTTGAAGGAGTTTGAAGCTATTAGGCTAGGAGAAAAAAACTCTATATTTAAAAGCTACTAGTACTAGAGTTTAAGAAAAATCTCCTACTACTAGCTATAAGCTTTTAATGAGTAAATGACACAAATACCCATCATCATAAAAAATAATTAAAAAAACATGCGTACAAGCTTTTAATTAATGCTCATTTTGGTCATTTTATACATTTTATTAAAAGTTACAGCTACTCTGCCAAACACCAAAATATATTTAAAAAGCCATAACTATCAGCTTTCAGCCACCAGCAACCAGCCACCAGATAGTTTTACCAAACATACCCTAAACTGACAAAATATAGTTGACCAAATCCTCAAGTGATGAATATGATGAACCGCCTTTCATTAGGCAAAGATCTACTTTCCTTTTTATATTTATGATTTTATTCTTAAATTCTAACCTTTCATCATCCACCAATACTCTCCTTATTGCACTTTCAATATCTTCCCTTTCGAACCCATTTTCTAACATTACCCCAATCTTCCACACATCACTTACATATCTTGCATTTGGGAGTTGATCACCAAACGACGGTGAACAAATCATTGGAACTCCTTCACATATACTTTCTAGAGTCGAATTCCACCCATTATGAGTCCAGAAACCACCTATTGCATTATGAGCTAATACATCTTGTTGAGGAGCCCATCTCACAATATACCCTCTTCCTTCTACAATTATGTTTAAAAACCCATCCGGTAAAGGTTCTAGCCACTCTGACCCTTCTATGGACCCCGGTCTAACTACCCACAAAAATGGTTGCTTGCTATTAGCCAAACCCCATGCGATCTCCAAGAACTGAGACTCCTTAATCTTAACTAGACTTCCAAAACTAACATATAAAACAGAGTTGGGTGGGTGTTTGTCTAACCATGAAAGAGAAGTTTGGTCTGGTGTTAGGATGCTACTTGACGATGCAGGGAAGTACTTGTGAAATGGTCCTATCAGAAAATGTGGGCTCGGAAAATCTTGGCTAAGAGCTTTGAGATCATGTTCTTCTACTTCTTTGAATGTGTTCCATATCAATGCTTGTGCCCGCTTGGTTGCTTGGACCATGAGTTCTAGGATCTTACATGCGTCTTCTGGCTCACTAAGGAGAAACTTTGGCAAGTCTTTGACTTTAAGTGGTTCAAGCCCTTGGACCAATGCTTCCGACTTCCTATCTGCAAGGAGGATATGTGTTAGAAGTTATAGTGGAAATCTCAAATATTTTCATAATTAATTAATACATTTTATCAAATTTATTACATCAACTTATTTAATATCATTTGAACATAGCATAGTCTACACTAGTTATTATTATTTTTTTTTAATGGTGAAATTTTACAACAGGTGATAGGCATCGCACCCATCAAATTGGTAGGCCCTCTACCCCACTCTGGTCCAAGACTATGTTGTCTTAATCGAGCCCACGCTAGGCATCAGAGTTTGGCTTGGCGCTCCCCAAAAAAATTTCCAGCCTATTGCCCACCTGTCAGGGAGCGTGTAGTTGAACTCTTCACAAGAGTCAAAGACTCTCTGGAGTAAATACACTGTAACAGAAAACTCGGGTGTACTCAGGATCGTACTGGAGACCAAAGGGTCACATAAGCTCTTCACCATCATTGCAATGCCACTCCACCACAAGGGTGGGGGCCATAGTCCAAACTAGTTAACATTGCGGGTGTGAGCGTTGCCATACATGTACAACTGTGTCACTGTTGGGGTGCTAACAAAACATAAAGGTAACGTCTAAAACGTCACACACAATCAAATCCTCACAACACACAGTCAACTCGTCTAACCACCACAGCTGGACACCGCGCCTAACCACCCCATTCGTCCCATTCCAGACCATGCACTAGCAACTGCCCTTTTCCCTTCGCCATTCGCCCATGTTCATATTTGTGTCAACAATGGTGAAAGTCGACCAAATCAGCGAAGGATAGACCATAGAAATGTTGACCATAGAAAATCAACGAAGGATGGCCAAAATTGTGAGATCACCGAGTCGATCTACGTAATTTATTCATTTTTAACGGCTTTCCAATACTATACAAGCATGGCCACCCAGGCAAACCCATTGGCAAAGGGTCACCCACGCCCTGTAAACCTAGATAACGCTGACCACCTAGCCCGCGCACCATTCCAAGGGAAACTCACCGTCCAAAGACGTCCCAGTGTGATAAAACCATTGGCACACCTAGATCAAATATATTGAATCAAGCAGGACTCAAACCCATAACTTCCACATTGAAAGATGGGCCTGACTCCTCCCAAACAAATTGATCTTGGACTCTTGGACCATGTAATCTACTCTTATTAATTAATTTATAAAATAATAACAGTATAAAAATCAATTAGTAAATAACCAATTTTAATAACTAATCTCATAACTAAAAAATAAAATATCCAAAAGAAACCGTAAGGTCACAGAAATAAAAGCTTCACCTTCATCGGAGCCTGGCCTGAAACAACCCGTGTCAAGTAAGGCAGGCGACACAGCAAACAAAAGAAAAGACGAGACACTACTAGTCCGGTGAACAATCCTTGGAAGTTTTAAACCATCGGCAACACTCTGTGTTCCAAACCAATGGGCATCTGTGATCAAGCATGCAACTCCTTTATCCTCCAACATCAACCGTTCCAAACACTCCCTTATTGAGTCCAAGAACTTGCTATTTATGTATAAAAACAAACTTACGATATTGTGTTTCTCTGGTATATTTGCTTCACAGGTGTCGGGAATAGGTAGAAACATGAAGTGAGGGTAGTTGGTTGGGTTAGGAGAGTTGAAAGATGTATGGAGGATGGTTATTGAGAAGCCTTTGGAGTGAAGTATGTTTGCTAGTTGAAGCATTGGGCTTAGATGGCCTTGTAGTGGTAACGGTAGCAACACTAACCGGCGGTGGTTGATATGTTTTCCGGCGATAGTGGTGTCCATTTGTTTGTGAGGTTTAATGTGTGGGAGTGTCAATGATGAATGATTGGAGGGTGTCGGTAGTACTATTTATGTCACAATAATTGATATGGGTTCCTCCAAATGGAGAGGTGATAAAGAGAATCACCTTCATATGTGTTGCATATAAAAATATCAATTTACCCTAACAATCACTGTAATTACAAAGATGCAATGTTACTATTCAAATAACACATCTATAAATATATAGGTAATGTTTATGGTTTTTTTTTTCTTTTTTTTTTTTCCGTTCGGTAGTTACCAATACTTTTTTATAACTACAAGATCAGGTGTAATGGTGGGTGAAATGGGTGTGAAAGGAACAATTAACTACCCATTTGGCGCTGCCACACCGTCCTCAAGGACGCTAATTGTGTTTTTTTGGTTGTGGTGATAAAATTTTCGTCTTAAAGCAAGGGGGTGGGTGGGGAGGGGGGAGCAAAGGGCGCTAAATCTCGTTGTCCACTACGTTTTCTCTAAGCCATAAAATGTTTTTTTTTTACATTGGACGGTAATATTACATAATCGAAAGAATACATAAAAACCAAACCATTTAAATAATGTCACGTCCAAACGCCAATAATTAAACGTCCATACGACTCTTGTGGGTTGTGATGTGTAACCAACACCTTCAGGTAGACTTATTCGTTACATGCAACAATAAAGTTATAACCATACCTTAAAATCTATGCTTACTGTAACAGGAGAGTCGTGAATGACATAAGAAAGGTGATGTGTCAATCTTAGAGGTGATCCAACAATACCCGGATGATGCGAGTAATGGTGTCATTAATCTGCTTAAAATATTCAATAAAATATGTGGGTCATTCATTAATGTAACATTGTTGAGCTCAGCAACGTCTGTTTGTTAATCTTGATTAACGAACAGATGTTCAGACCAATAATTGAGTTCCACTCTTAACAAGCAGATGTTATAAACATCTGTTGGTAGTTATTAAGCCGCCTAAATTTGAACTCTTAAGACAAGTTTTAAATTAACATAGGAAAGCGTAGTTCATTAATTATGTTGCAGGTGTAATCATAACTAAGCTTCCTTTATAAGTATAAGCACATAACTAATACAACCATTTATAAAATCAGTTTTTAAATTTCTATAGAGTTTCTCCTAACCATCATCTCATCCAAATAAGTTCTTTAAAGGCATGTCAACAGATACTGGGAACAACAATCTTAGTTTTGTTTGTGATCTTAACCTAGCTAAAGATATATGGCACATGAACAGACGAGTCATACAAAAATGGAATCAGCTTATGAGTTCTCGAAATAATGGGTTCTCACGAATTGAGTTCTCAAAAAAAAAAATTATATGAGTTCTCGAATAGCTTAAGGGGTTCTCGGAAAAATAATAAGTTCCCGGAAAACTTATGAGATCTCGAATAACATAAGGGGTTCTCGAAATTATGAGTTCTTGAAGACTTAATGAGTTCTCGAAAGTGATGAGTTCCCGGAAGACTTATGAGATCTCGAATAAAGCATGAGTACTCGAAGACTTAATGAGTTCTCAGATATCATAATGAGTTCTTGTTGGATCAGTTTGCTCTTGTTTGCTAAGTAAGAACTTGCTATCTTGACACTTAAGTGTTTTAGCAAGTCCTTGTAAATCAGATTATAAGCACAGCGGAATGTTATAAGTTAAAGCAACACTTTTTACACTAAGGCAGAGTTGTAACTCCCCCTTGATGTTTGAAACATATAAATGACAAAGTATTTATTATGAATCTAAGTTGTAAATGAGAATTAGATACTTAGAGAGATTCACAATAAATACAGAAATGGAATATAACAATGAGAGTGTTTGAAGGATTTTTCTGTTGAAAATCAATGTCTAAAATAGAAGGTTGAAGCCTCCTATTTATAGACGATTACATGCATGTATCTTGCCTGAAAAAGCAAGCACAGAAACTCCAGTGACAAGTTGCACAAGTTGCAACATTGAAAGAAACAAATAAAGCTAAAAGTAATATTAAACAATAAACTACTGATGCAAAAAGGCGGTGGGAAATATCTTCTGCTAAGTGCTGATGAAGGACAACTACTGAAGAGTAGTTTTGTCTTCAGTACTTCTGAAGTGAACTTGTCTGGTTTGGACTTCAGAACTTCTGCAATTTCAGCACTTCTTCATATCTTCTAATCAGCAGTTTCTTGTCTTCTCTTCAGTACTTCTATACTTAGCCAAAATGACAGAAGTGAATTAGACTAAGGTTTACAAAAGTGGTTTCACCAATCCTCTTTGTCCTAACAATCTCCCCCTGGATTGATGAAGCCAAAACCTTACTAATTCCTTATGTGTTTCTTCTGTCTTGAACAATCTTCCATATCTCTTTGTACATGGTGTTCTTGAGCTGGTTGTACTGACCATCAGATAGAGATCCTCTCTGTGGTTCCAGATGTTGAATTGTGAGCAGGTCTTGTGTTGACAGTTTCTTCAGATCACTGATCTTCTTGTAAGCCCTGCTTGAGAAGTCTCTTCTTGTCAACAGTACTGAGTTGTTATCAGTAAGTGACCATCTGATGATAGGGATCTTTGACTTGTTAAAGTCAGAAGAATAGGGAACCAGACTTGTCCCTTGGGTTGATGGTCCTGAGTGCTGAATGTCTTCAGTTTCAGATAGCCTCAGGTGAGATTCTCTTCCTTGTTGTTGTTGTTGCATACCAGGCATCTGAACAGTTGGGAGATGGTGTTCAGTCACTACTCTGGTATGCATCTTCTCTTTGATGGTCTTTTGTATTTGATAAGCAAAAGTGGAAGGATCCCTGAACTGTGTTAACAGAGGTTTCTCCTCAATGTCAAAATCTGAATGGACTATTGAGCTTCCCTCAAGTAGTACCATTTTGAAATCAGTTTTGACATTGTCCTCTGCCTTCTTCTTCTGAGCAGCAGATCTTCTAGATGCACCAGAAGTTCTAACTACTGATCTTGAAGGATCAGCAGTTTGAAACTTCTCAGGATTTGCAGCCTTGGCAGCCAAGTATTTTCTATATGTATCCATCAGTCTTTCTTCTTTCCATCTGGATACAGAGGCTTTTGGACCATATCCTTCTGCTACTAGCTCTTCTATTATCTGGGCTCTCTTGGCCTTTCCATCTTTGCTTGTGGCCATTTTGTCTGCAAGCAGTTGTGCTCTTCTTGTCAGCTCTTGCATAGAGAGTCCCTTGAGTGTAAAGGCTTTGGTCTTGCTGTTCTTGGTAATATAAGACACCAGTTGTTGTCTTTTATCCTGTTCAGCAATCTCATCAAGGCTAGCCTGCCTTTGTAGTTCAGCTGCATAAGCCTGAAGTTTTTCTTCATGGCTTAAGTCCAAATCATCCCTTTCTTCCAGAGATTTCCAAATCTGATCTTCTCTGGCCTTTTTGTTGGCTGCAATTAAGCTCTTCTCTAATAGTTCAGCTGATTGAGAGATAGGAGAAGGGTTTAATACAGTCATTGTTGTAACAGATGTAGGCCTGATGGGTTCAGATGTTGGTTGAATGGGAGCAGTGGTTCTGGAAGGTTCAGTTGTTTGAGGTTGGGAAGTGTTAACTTCTGATGTGCTGACAACTGCTGATGGTTGGTCAGCTACTGAAGGATTGTCTTCAGTACTTTCTGATTCTTCATCAGAAGTTTGGTCATCAGAAGTTTCTTCATTATGCCTTAGGGAATCTTCAGAACTTTGGGTCTCATCTTCTTTCTCAGCAGCTTCAATTTCTTCAATTGAGACACCAAATTGTTTGGCCAATTTTTCTTTCCTGGCCTGATCTTTCTGATCTCTTTCAAGGAGTGCCACTCGTGCCTTTATCCTGGCTTGGAATGACTCCTTAGGTTCCCTGATCTTCTCCCCCTTTTTGGATTCATCAATTTTAACCCTTGAAGCAGAGGGTTGGGAGAAGTGTCCTTGAAGATGAGCAATCTGCTGGCTGTTGTAGTCTATTTTGTTGGACAGATCGTTCATCTTGGTTTTAATCACTCCAAATTGGTTCTTGATGGACAGCTCCAAGTCAGCTGTATATGTTTGGAAGTGATTTCTGATGAGTGTATTCATCATGTGGTACAGGGGACCCTCTGGGCTGCATAGCTGGTTCAGGTCTATGCTTGCTTGCCCAGGGAATTGGGTAGGCATTTGCTGTGAAGGGGGTGTTTTTGGGAGATCCTCTTGTTGTACAGAGGATGCCACTCTAGGGGTTTTAGGGATTGAGTGGGCTTTAACCTGTGCAGAGGTGACTGGCTTCTTGAGCCTGGATACCTTTGCAGCAGGACCTTCAGAAAGTGCCGTCAATTCAGTAGTTTGAGTTTGTGAAACATCATCCAAACTAATGGAATCATCTGAATCCCTGATGTTGCCCTCAGTGAGGACTGTCTCAGTTAAATCATGAGCTGAGCCCAACTCAGTTCTCTCATGAACCTCTGTTTCTTGGTACTGAGGATTTCCTACTTCAGGCATTAAGCCTTCATCAGTAGTTGCCACATCTGAGGTCTTAGCTATGTTACTTCTGTCCTCAGATCCACCACTGGGTGGTAACTGAGTAGTAGCAGCCTCAGATGCCCCAAGAGTCTCTAAAATTGGGCTTAAAGACTCTGGTCCACCCTCATCTCTTGGGATAGGGCTAGTAATGTCCACATCCATGTCTGATGCAGTAGTTATGTCCCCTGTTTGTTGTGGTTGATGGGGACTGACATGATCAGATGGGACATTCTCTTTTAGCCCAGAGAGAAGTTTGGCAATTTCTATTGCCTCTTGTTCAGAAATTTGTGGGGATGGTTCAGTAGTTTGGGCAATAGGTTGTTGTTCAGCAGTTTCAAAAGAAGAGTGTGTTTGATATGTTTTTCTAAGTCTTTTTCTTTTGAATTGAACAGATATGGGTGCTCTTGGTGGGGTTTGAGATGGATGAGACTGAGAGGGTGTTTCAGTCTCAACAATTTGAAGAGCAGAATGCTCATGAGCATGTTCAGGCATCTCAACCTCCTGAACAGCTTTTCTTTTGGGTTGGTGGGGTGCAGTTTTTGTAGGCTTGGGCCTTTTGGCTTTTGGTGGTGTGAGTTTGGAAGATGTGGGCTTCAGGGGGACTTGTTGTTGTTCTCCCTGATCATCTTCTGGCCAGGCAGCCGGTTTGTTAAGTCTTGAGTATGCTTGTGATGTTAAAGGGTTTAAAGTTGAAAATTTTCCCACAAGCACCTCATTACCCAGTTCCCCTATTATGCATTGCATAATGAACCTTGGGTACAACAAAAACTTTTTCTTGGTATTATTGTGATGTAACACCAACTCATGGAAAAACAGTTTTGATGCCCTGAATTTGGTTTCATTCACAATGGAATGAAATATTGGTTGAAAAGTGGAGGGCATCTGGTCATAAGACCCTGTTTTTGGACTCAAACACATAATAATATAATGAAACAAAAGTTTGTATTTTGGTTCAAAATATTTTTTGAATATTGTAGCATGGGAGAGAGTACCTTGATAACCACACTCAGTCATGGTTAGATGAATATCTTTGTTAGCAACATGGTCAGGGGCAGTTACATCATCCAGACCCAGTCTTGTTGCTAGTGTGGCCGGTATGATGGTCAGTTGTTTCCCTTTTATCTTTGAGTTGAGGGAAATGACCTCACCACCCATTGTAACCGTCTCAGCATTTGCCCAGAACTCATTCAGAGTTTCAGTGTGAATTGGTGGGTTTATTGTGAGAGCAGTAAAGTATTGGGATTTGACGACAAGATCAATGATCTCATCGTATTGGGACCAGCCTTCTTGTTTTTCAAGAAAGGCTCTTTGATTGTGTCCCTGTTTTAGAACTAGATCCATTGTGGTTTGGGTGTTTGATCGAACAGTGGATTTTGCAGGTATAGGTTGAGAGAGTTTTGAGAGAGAAGGAGGGATATTTTTGAGTTTGAAAGGATAAGTGTGTAAAAAAGGTATTTATTAAAAGTTTTAACCGCTTGAATCTTCTTTATTAGAAGTTTTAAAACCGCCTTTGGTTAAAAATCTCTTTATCAGAGGTTTTAAACTGATTAGGTCAAACCTCTGATGATGGGAAAAGTCAAATTTGCCCTTTTGACTTAAACTGCTGATGAAGGATTACTTCATCAGTAGTTCCCATTTTTCTCTTCAGCAGTTTTAACATCTGATGAGAAATGTTTTTACAAATACTTTATTCATAACTTCTGAAGGTTATTTTATCAGAAGTTACACACTTTTTCAGAAAGTTATCCCCATACTGATGATTTTTGTTCATCAGTAGTTTCTCTCAAACTGTTCTTGTTTTTCAGAAGTTTTGTTTCAGACTTTTGACATTTGTAAGTGGAAACCAGAAAAAAGATGGAAAAGGTTAACTTGAAATCCACCAAGGTAAACAGGATGGAATCAAGGATGGAAAAAGGAAAAAGAAAATTTTTCATTTTGATTCCACCATGGTAAACAGGATGGAATCAAGGATGGAAAAAGGAAAAAGAAAATTTTGATTGCATAACAGTAGTGATTGATGTAGAAGTTTGATGTAGAGTTGGGTAGAATCAAGTGTTAACTTGGATTCTAACTGATATGCAGAAAAAAAAATAAAATAAACACTTACAAATTTAGCATTCCAAGCATGGATACTAACTTCTGAAATGTTGATGTGTCAAGGGGCTTAGTGAAGATGTCAGCTATCTGATTAGCTGTTGCTACATGCTTCACCTCAATCTTGCCTTTTTCATAGCAATCTCTTATGAAATGGTACCTGATCTCAATATGTTTAGTTTTTGAGAACTGTACCGGATTTTGAATGATGCTAATGGCAGATTTGCTGTCTACAAACAAAGGTGTCTTGGTCTCTTTGATTCCATAATCAAGAAGTTGATATTGGAGCCATTGTATCTGTGATGTACAACTTGCAGCTGCAATGTATTCAGCTTCAGCAGTTGAAGTTGCAACAGATGTTTGCTTCTTTGATTGCCATGACACTAGACAGTTCCCCAGGAATTGACAACCACCAGATGTTGACTTTCTTGTCATTTTACACCCTGCATAGTCACTATCTGAAAATGCTGATAACTTGGTATTGCTTGAAGCAGGATACCAAATTCCCAGCGTTGGTGTTCCTTTCAGATATCTAAAAATTCTTTTGACTGCTATAAGGTGTGATTCCCTTGGTGCTGATTGATATCTAGCACAGACACATGTTGAAAACATAATATCTGGTCTAGAAGCAGTTAAGTATAAAAGGGAACCTATCATGCATCTGTACATGGTTTGATCAACCTGTTTTCCTTGATCATCAGGTTCAACTTGTGTGATTGGTGTCATGGGAGTGGAACATGATTTACAGTCATTTAAAGAAAATTTGTTCAATAATTCTTTAACATATTTTGATTGATGTATAAAAGTTCCATTTGTTTGTTGTTTGATCTGCAGTCCTAGAAAGTACTGCAGTTCTCCCATGGTACTCATCTCAAATTTTGATTGCATGAGTTTCTTGAAATCATCACACAATTTTGTGTTTGTTGAACCAAAGATGATATCATCAACATAAATTTGAACAAGTAAGACATGATTTCCAACATGTTTAATGAAAAGTGTTTTATCAATGGCACCTCTTGTAAAGTTATTTTTGAGTAAAAAGGTGGAGAGTGTATCATACCAGGCTCTTGGAGCCTGTTTGAGCCCATAAAGAGCTTTGTCCAGTCTGTACACCCACTCAGGATGAGAAGGATCCTCAAACCCAGGTGGCTGACAGACATACACCTCCTCTTTGATTTTTCCATACAAAAATGCACTTTTCACATCCATTTGATAAACTTTAATTTTGTTGGAAATGGCATAGGCCAGAAATAACCTGATGGCCTCAAGCCTTGCAACTGGAGCAAAGGTTTCATCATAGTCAATTCCCTCTTCTTGAGAGTACCCTTGAACTACCAGTCTAGCCTTGTTCTTGATTATCATACCAGCTTCATCTTGTTTGTTCCTGAAAACCCATCTTGTACCAATTGGTTGCTTGTTTTGAGGTAAGGGACAGATTTCCCAGACCTGTTGCTTGTTGAACTGAAGTAGTTCATCCTGCATAGCTTGCACCCAATTATTGTCTTTGAGGGCTTCCTGGTACTTCTTTGGTTCCAACTGTGAAATAAAGGCTGAGAATAGGCAAAAGTTGGAGAGCTGGTTTCTGGTCAGAACACCTGTAGCTATATCACCCATGATTTGATCAAGTGGATGATCTCTGTGTTCAATCAGTTGTTGTAAACCACTGACAGGTGTAGGTGGCTCTTGTTCTTCAAACAAACTACTGAGGTCTATAATATCTGGTTCAGCAGTTTCAGCTTCTTCAGTAGTTGCAGGTGCTGAAGCAGATGTTGGAGTTTGGCCTTCAGTATTTGTTTGATCAGAAGTTTGAAAAACTTCTGATGGTGTTGTAGTTGACTTAATGACTGTTTGAGGAGTCCATGGTGCAGGATCCTCATCTTCAAACCTTTGATCACCATAATAAGTAGGTTTGGAAGAAGTAACAGCCCTTTCAAGTCCAAAGTGAAAGTTGTCAAGGTCAAAGAGTTCAGCAGGATGTGCTGGAATAAGAGTGTGTTTTGACTCATTGAACTTGACATTCAATGTTTCTTCTACTATCCTGGTGTGAGAATTAAAAACCTTGTAGGCTTTTCTAGTTGAAGAGTAACCAAGAAAGTAACCTGAGTCAACTTTGGCAGCAAACTTTGAAATAGATTCCTTGATGTTCAAGATGAAACATTGACACCCAAAAGCCCTGAAAAAGGAGATAAGGGGCTTCATGCCATGAAGAACTTCATAGGCAGTCTTGGAATGTCTCTTGACCACCAGAACTCTATTCTGAACATAACATGCTGTGTTAACTGCTTCTGCCCAAAAGTACAATGGCAGTCCAGAATCAGCTAACATTGTTCTTGCTCCTTCTATCAGTGTTCTATTCTTCCTTTCTACTACACCATTTTGTTCAGGAGTTCTGGGAACACTGTATTGTCTAATAATCCCTTTAGACAAACAGAATTCATCCAGAGTTTTGTTCCTGAACTCTGTCCCATTGTCACTTCTAATGGTTTTGACAGATAGAGAATATTGTTTCTCTACTTGTAGAATGAAGAACTTGATGATTTCAGCAGCCTCATCCTTGGAAAATAAGAAGAATACCCATGTGAATCTTGAGTAGTCATCAATGATGACTAAGCAGTACTTCTTTTTACCAAGGCTCATAATCTTGACAGGTCCAAATAAGTCCATATGGAGTAGTTGAAGACATGCAGTTGTTTTTGATTCTTCAATAGACTTATAGGAGGACTTATGCTGTTTTCCCTTTAAACAGGATACACAGTGTTCTTGACACTGGTATACTTTCAAAGGTAGACCTCTGACCAATCCCATTTTTGTGACTTTATTTATGGTTTTAAAGTTCACATGGCCAAGTCTCCTGTGCCAGAGATCTGTTTCTGAAGTTGATGCCCTTGAGAAGAAACAGGCAGTGTTGTTCAATACTTTGTCTTTCTCAATGTCCACTGCATAGACATTGCCACATCTTTTGGCAATCAGCAAAGTATGATCTTCTATAATCTTCTCAATCAACTTCTGGCCTTCTGGTGAGATGATCTTGCAAGCTGTCTTTGTGAAAAAGGAAGAATATCCTTTATCACACATTTGTGACACGCTCAGCAAGTTGTATTCAAGATTTTCCACCAGATTGACCTTGTCAAACTGTATTTTGCCAGAGGAGACATTGCCATGTCCTAGCACATATCCCTTAGCATTGTTCCCAAAGGACACAGATCCTTCTCTTTGGCTGATAAAATTGTTTATCAGGTATCTGCATCCAGTCATGTGCATAGAGCCTCCACTATCAACATACCATATGCTGTTTAAGCCCCTGGAAACTCTCTGCACATAAAAGCAAATTAGTTAGATTTGGAAACCCAAGCCTGTTTGGCTTTGGGTTTGCTCTTGAGAACAGTTACAGTTTGTTCTTGACCAGGTTGAGAAATCCATGTCTTTTTGGCAAAGGATTTTTCATTAAGAACCATGGTGGTATCCTTTTTAGGACCACCATCAACCTTGGTCATCAGTAGTTCTACCATGTTCTTTAGATTTTGAATCTCAGCAGTTTGTGAAACTGCTGATGATTCTGGTCTAACTACTGACAAGGAATTTTGAGAAAAAGATTTTGGTTGAGATTTTATCTTTTTCTGAGAAAAGGTGTTTTCAGGTTGTTGTTTCTTGGGTTTAAAGACTTTTTCATAATCATTTCTGATTTGATTTCCCACAACCTGTTGTTTAAATTTTTGATTGAACTGAATTCCTTTTCTGTATCTACAAAATTCAGTTTTGTGGTTGAACAGGCCACAAATTTCACATTCTTTTGCCTTAAGTTTTTGATCAGAAGGCAAATTTCTGACAGTTGTGAAAAGATTTTGCTCATCAGTAGTTTTCAGGGTCTCAACTCCTGAAGTAGATGAAACTACTGATGGCTTGTTGTCAGTTTTTGTAAATACTTCTGAAGTACTTTCTTTAAAAATGCCAGGATTTCTGTTTAGAAAGTTTTCATGGAAAGATGTGCATTCTTTCCCTTCAGAAGTTTCATTTGAAACAATTCTTCTCCCATCTTCAGTAGTTTTGGGAGAAAAATCTGTTGGTGTTTCAACATGATGGTATCCTATGCCAAACTTAACATTTGAAGCACTTTGTTTGTTTAGCAGTAGTTGATACCCCCTACAAGATTCCACCCATTTTTCACAAGTGATCCTGGTGTCAGCAAGCTCTTGTCTGACATCTCCCAGGTCATTTAGCATCATTTTGATTTGTGCTTGGGTTTCAATGGCAGAGTCAGTTAATTTAGAAACCTCTTTTGTTTTAGCACACAGTTTTCTTTCTAAATCACATTTTATCTGTGTGTATTTTCTTTCTAAATCATTGGCTTTGCCTTGTAGGTGCACGTTTGTCTCTCTTATTAGAGCAAAAGTTTCTTTGCAAGAGTTTGAACAAAGTTTTGTCAAAGATTCTTTTGATACCTGAGACAATGCAGATTTTGAGGTACAGCCTTCAAATGCCATTAAGGCAAAGTTCTTTCTGCCATTGTCTGGTTCTCCCCAGTTGATGTCAAACACTTTGTTGTCTGCATCCGGATTACACTCTGTGGTGTCATAAGGGAGACTGCTCCAGTCAACATACCCCGAGGTAAAGAGACTTTGTTGAGGGGGTTGTTGAGGCTGTGGAGGAAGTTGAGCAGCTGGAAAGGGAGGGATTGATTGTTGGCTCTGCATCTGTTGAGCAGGCACTTGAACATATTGTACTTGAGGCATATATTGCTGTTGAGGAGCTTGTGCCTGTACAAAATGAGCACTCCCTTGAGTTCCATTGTTCCTATTATAATTGGGGTTATAGTTATTTCCAGATTGTGATTGGTTAAAGCTAGAGCTTCTACATTCTCTAGCAAAGTGTCCCAACTTCTGACACTTGTGACATCTCAGTTTAGATTTGTCAAAACCAATTTTTGTATTACTGGTCAATCCTGGAAATTTCCTTCCTGACCTTTTATAAAACTTGTTAGTTTTAATGCTTAGCATGGCCAGTTGGTGTAATATGTCCATTTCCTCTAAGTCATCACTGCTAAAATTTTTCAAATCATCCATGATAAAACATAGATTATCAGCAGTTTGACTTAGGTCATCATTGTCATAACCTGGGAAAGATCTTTCTGATGAGATCCCAGTGGTTATGTCAATATTGTCATAAGATCCATAGGAACAAGTTGGTGAATCTTGTCCCAAAAGTGCTGTACTACCTGGTAGGTAGTCATCAGCAGTTTTACCAGAAGTTTGTAATTTCTTCTTTTGATCGATTTCTCTTTCAAAAGTAAGTAATCTCCCATGGAGTTTTGTAAGAGTGAGGGAGCTAAAATCTGGTGAGGATCTTAAGACAATGGAGTAAGTTTCCCATTTGTCAGGTAGAGACCTTAAAAATCTATGTAACATAGATACTGTTGTATAGGTCTGACCATTTAACTTTAGCTCAGAGATTAATGAGGAGAATCTTTCAAATTGTTGTGTCAAAGTTTCCCCATTAATATAAGCAAATGTTTCATATTGTTGAGCCAAAATTTCTCTGGTGTTGGCAATCACCTCTTCAGTTCCTCCAAACTGTTCTTTAAGACAGTCCCAAAGTTCTTTGGCACTTTCACAATGTAAAAGGCCAGAGTATATTTCATTTGGGAGAGCCATTGCCAACATAGAGAATGCCTTAGCATCTAGCTCAAGTTTTAGGAAATCCTCATCTGTATAGTCTTTGGGATCCTTAGGAATCCCTTCTTTAGTTTCAAGATTTATGTTTACTGGTTTGTGTGGACCATATATCACAGATCTCCAACAACCTGTGTTGGTTTGTGACAAGGTATGTGCCATTCTCTTTTGCCATATATTGTACTCATTTCTCACAAGCATGGCAGGTTTGGTGGCAGAACCAGTATTATGTGGATCCATTTTAAAGAGTATAGATTTGTCTGATGACTCTTTTAAGTGATGGATATTGATAAAAAGTGAACTTTTTGATCTTTTTATTGAATATCAATAAGAGCTTTGTGTCTGATTCTCAATTTGTTAGATTGATATGTGATCAGATAAACCAATGCTCTGATACCAATTGTTGGATCAGTTTGCTCTTGTTTGCTAAGTAAGAACTTGCTATCTTGACACTTAAGTGTTTTAGCAAGTCCTTGTAAATCAGATTATAAGCACAGCGGAATGTTATAAGTTAAAGCAACACTTTTTACACTAAGGCAGAGTTGTAACTCCCCCTTGATGTTTGAAACATATAAATGACAAAGTATTTATTATGAATCTAAGTTGTAAATGAGAATTAGATACTTAGAGAGATTCACAATAAATACAGAAATGGAATATAACAATGAGAGTGTTTGAAGGATTTTTCTGTTGAAAATCAATGTCTAAAATAGAAGGTTGAAGCCTCCTATTTATAGACGATTACATGCATGTATCTTGCCTGAAAAAGCAAGCACAGAAACTCCAGTGACAAGTTGCACAAGTTGCAACATTGAAAGAAACAAATAAAGCTAAAAGTAATATTAAACAATAAACTACTGATGCAAAAAGGCGGTGGGAAATATCTTCTGCTAAGTGCTGATGAAGGACAACTACTGAAGAGTAGTTTTGTCTTCAGTACTTCTGAAGTGAACTTGTCTGGTTTGGACTTCAGAACTTCTGCAATTTCAGCACTTCTTCATATCTTCTAATCAGCAGTTTCTTGTCTTCTCTTCAGTACTTCTATACTTAGCCAAAATGACAGAAGTGAATTAGACTAAGGTTTACAAAAGTGGTTTCACCAATCCTCTTTGTCCTAACAGTTCTCGAATGTCATGATGAGTTCTCGAATATCACAATTAGTTTTCGATATGCTGATGAGTTCTCAAATATATTATGAGTACTCTAATAACTTATGTTTTCGGATAACTTTAAAAAGTTCTCGGATTCTTTAATAGTTCTCGAAAAAATATTGGTTCTCGAATACATGATAGTTCTCGATAAATAAGATGGGTACTCGGAAAAATTATGGAATCTCGAAAAACATCATATAGACCTTAACCGAGAACTCCTGTCCGTGAACCAGATCGAAAGCTTTATAACCGAGAACTTAAAACCGAGAACCTGAATTCTGGAACTGACAGATAATCCGAGAACTTAATTTATTAATCCTTAAAACTGAAAACCAGTTATTATTATCGAAAACAAAAGTGATAGAGTTGGGTGGTTCAAAAAAAGTTAGGTATTTAGTTAAATCTTTTTTCCAAGTTTAGATACGAATAATTATCTCCAAAGATTTCATAATATTTTGAAATATTTGACTTTATCAACATGATTTCAAAATTCTTGGAGATTAAGTTTCCTAAAATATTAGAAACAAGATTTAATCCAATCTTGAACCAAATCATAAGGAATTTTCGAAAAATTTATGATGTTCTTGAAGAACATCAATCGAAAATTTCATGAACTTTAGAACATTAATAATCTGGAATCGAAATCTGAGAACTTTAATGTTTATTAACAGATTTCAAAAATTAATTATATAAACACAAAAAAAAAATCGGTTAAAATAAGAATTATATAACCGAATTTTTTTTCTTTGGCCGAAAATTTAAGGAACCAATAAAATCATTTTCAGGTATTAACATAATTGTTTTCCGATTTTAATTCCAGATCTTAATGGAAAACAATCGAAATTGATTGAGCAACATTGCTCTGATACCACATGTTGATCAGTTTTGATTGTATATGATGGAAAACATAATAATAATGATAATACCTGAGAGATTCGTGAGACCTGACATTGATGCTGAGAGAGTAGAGGTTGACATGATTGTTAGTATGATCGGGTCCCCTTTAGTGTGTACACTAATGATGGCTAATGATCACAAAGTGATCGAATGAGAGAAAGGTTGGTGGAGACTAGATTAGGTTATGGTGTTATTAGAGTCCAACCTAATACCTCTAGTTATCTCTCTATTTATACACACAGAGGACACCCTAATTAGGTTTAGTAAGGGTAATTCCGTCCATCAAAGAATTACCAATTATAAACTTAGGGATATTATAATATAGACTGAATTCCAAGTTTTTTCCTTTAAGTTTATACCAAATTTCAACGGATGTCCTTTAACTTTAAAATTGATTGGTTTTGTACTTTACGTTTTAGAATCTTGCACGATTTGTCATTTGAGCCTAACCTAGTTAATTTTTATCGTTAAGTGGAGGGTAATATTGTCTTTTCACCCATTTATTAAAAAAACATATTAAAATTATATATATATATATATACACACACACACACACACACAAAAACTCTGTACTCTCTCTCAAGTCCCACCATCTCCACCGTCGTACCATCACCGGCCACCACTCACCGCCACCTCCACCGCCGTACCATCACCGGCAACTACTCACCACCACACCAACACCATCTTCTTTAAACTCAAACACACCAACACCCCACACATCTGAAATCGAAACCCAAATTGAAACCCAGTCGTCTCTGATCTGTATACAACCAGCCACCACCACTCCTTCTACTAGTCGGCCACCACCACTCCTACTACCAAACAGCCACCACCACTCCTTCCACTGGCGCTAAACCACCTGCCACCATCATCCCCACACCACCATCATCTTCATTTATCATTCATTTATCACCACCACCACCTACCTCCATCCCCACACCACCATCATCTTCATTCATTCACCACCTGCTACCACCACCCTACACCTTTTCACCTTACACCACCTGCCACCGCCACCCTCCATCCCCCTTATCAATCATCAACTCCCGTTATTTCTTAATCAATAACACTACAATCACCTCATCATCCAAATGTTAATCAGAAAAGTGAAACCAAGGAAAATTATCAAGACTAACGTTTAATCAGAAGCTTACCCCAATATCTAGCCACCATCATCCACCTTGAACCCCCTAATCGGAGCCCTAATAGAACCCTAGTCCCACCACCGCCGTCATCCACCTTGAACCCCCTAATCGGAGCCCTAATAGAACCTTAGTCCCACCGCCGCTGTCGCCTTGTCAGAACCCTTCTACGAAACGCCACCACAACCATCGTCACTGTCTCCTCTTCTCTCTCTCTCTCTCTCTCTCTCTCTCTCTCTCTCTCTGCTCGATCCATCTCTCCCTACAGCCCCCCTCTCTCTCTCTCGTCTACGTTTCTCTTTCTCTCTCCCCGGTTCTTGCTCTCTCTCTCTCTCTCTCTCTCTTTAAACAGATGAGAGGTTTGGGCTAGTGGTGGTAGGTGGTGTAGGGTGGCAGTGGCAGGTGGTGAATGAAGGTGATGGTGGTGTGGGGATGGAGGTAGGTGGTGGTGGTGGTGATAAATGAATGAGAGAGAGATAGATTTATACATATATATATATATGTATATATATATATATAATTCTTTTTTTTAATTTTAAAATGTTTTTCTAAATAAATGGGTAAAAAGACAATTTTACCCTCCACTTAACGAAAAAAATTAACTGGGTTAGCACCAAAGGACAAACCGTGCAAGATTCTGAAACGTAAAGTACAAAACCAATCAATTTTAAAGTTAAAGGACATCCATTGAAATTTGGTATAAACCTAAAGGACAAAACTTGTAATTCAGTCTATAATATATATAGACCGTCTAACAAAAACTGTCAAAAACCACCCTCACCTTTTAATCCTGACCGTCCAAACTCAACTCAACTGCCAATAGCTTCTCTAAGATTTAATCTCAGCCCTCCAAACTCCAAAATTTTGGCAGTTTTACTTTCTGGGATTCAGTTTTTATCACTTTCTCTCTCATACGCTCCCTCCATTAGCTGCCACCGAGAGTTTTCTCAG
Source organism: Ambrosia trifida (assembly GCA_028751855.1). Classification (NCBI taxonomy): domain Eukaryota; kingdom Viridiplantae; phylum Streptophyta; class Magnoliopsida; order Asterales; family Asteraceae; genus Ambrosia; species Ambrosia trifida. The sequence goes on from CM054127.1 coordinate 1,885,854, forward strand.
CAAAGGTGAACCTTTCCATGATCCCACTCTTTATCGATCATTGGTTGGAGCTCTACAATATCTCACTATTACGCGTCCTAATCTTTCTTATGCTGTCAATCAAGCGAGTCAGTATCTGCAGTCACCTACCACTTCTCATTTTCAATCGGTCAAACGCATTCTACGCTATGTTAAGGGCACAATCTCCTTTGGGTTAACCTTTTCTAAGCCGTCTTTGACCACCTTAGTTGGGTATTCCGATGCTGACTGGGCTCGGTGTATCGAGACACGGCGATCGACTTATGGCTATTCGATTTATTTGGGTGGAAATCTTGTTTCATGGAGTGCAAAGAAGCAGCCTACTGTCTCTCGTTCCAGCTGTGAATCCGAATATCGTGCTATGGCGAACACTGCGGCTGAGATTACTTGGATTACTCACCTTTTGCGTGAATTACATGCTCTTTGTAACACCCCAACCGATGGCGGAAACATCGAGGTGTCACGTAGTGATGATTGTTCAATAGCTCATGGTACTAAATGGAAGTTGAATATTACTAAACAATTTACAGTTTGTCATACAAATTACATAAACTTGATTTGCATAAACTAGGTCCAAAGCTCCTATGTGTTCCAAGATTGTACAACTTTCAATAGTAAATAAAACCTGAAACATGTTAAGTTGGAAAGATGGGGGGTCAACTATAAATAGTTGGTGAGAATACATAGGATTTGCATGTAGTTAAAAAAAAATATATGTTGTATAGCAATCATAGTTGAAGTATAATAATGAGTAATGATAGAATATGAGTCCGACATGTAACAATGCGTCTTTTGTACAATCAAACCTTGTGTCGACTGAGACCTAACTCGCAAGTTAGTAAAAGTGTAACTGTTATCGATCATCCCTGAATTTATGCGGGGGGATGGGTTTGTCAGACCTATAGCGCTATAATCTAAACAGGCGGCTTGATCAATGTTAATGATTGTACTGTGTCTTTTTGTTACAGTCAAATGATAGAATGAGTAAATGATAGTGTATAAAATGTTTATAATTGAATCATAAGTTTCAACAATGTAAGAATGAGTAAATGATAGTGTAATAAAATGTTTAAACATGTTTCACCCCAAAATGTAAAACAGAAAAAGGGGGCTATGTAAACTCACCTTGATTGTGATGACATGCTTATGAGAATCAATGATAATTAAAGAATTATACTTGAACCTAAGTTAATTAAAATGATGAATTAGTGTGTATCCACGTCATTATATACTTATAGTGTTTGCGTAACATATATTATTTTTGACTCATCAATTTTATTATTACATGAAGAATAATAAATTAACCATGAGATTTTAATTAAGTAATCCATATGAGAAAGTGATTTTTTTTTTGACCACTTGAACAAAACATCCGTTATCAAGCTTACTAAAGTATCAAAAGAAATTGACATGAAATAATGGATTTGTCAAAATATTTTAGTGGACTTTATATTCAACGTTACAACTGAGATGGATGTTGTGTAAAGTGTATAAAAACTTGTATGCATAAATGCATGATAAACATTTCCGTTCATGTTTTACTGGCTCATCTTCTCCATTTAGAAATCATAGCACAACACCCCCCCCCCTTTTATTCTAAAATAAATATTTCCTTTTAACATCACCGATAAATATTCGATATCATTAAGTTTTAAGGGAAACATGACGAGTAGATTATTATGTTAATTACCTCGAATGATGTTTGTATCGGCATCGGTGGGACTTGACCGGAGACGCGCGGCGGCGTCATAAGCTGGTTTTCAACGAAATGAGGGGGTGATCAAAGGTAGCACGCGGTGGAAGGTAGTGATGCTTGAACTCAAAGGGGTGGATGGTAAGTAGGTGGGACGATAGTTTGTTGTTGAGTGGTTTGGTCAGAGGCTAGAACCGGACAAAGGTGGTTCGAAGCGGTTTAAGATTGTTGATGGCGGTTGTTTCACCTTAAAAACTAACATGAAGGTATAAACAATCGCCTTGAATGATGTCTGTTTCTAGCACTGGTGGTTCGTGGGTAAAATCGTAAACGGCGATGGCGAAACATAAAATTCCTCAAAGATGATTCAATTGAGAGAAAGAGTGCGGCGAGTGTAGTTTTTCTAAAGCGACCATGGCGCAAGCTTTTTATACGTGGTTAATTGTTTTGGAAACACTTTGATTTAGGCTATGCTTTAACCGCGTATTGATGATTAATTTATAACTAAACCATGTGTAATTTCGTTTGGATTAAATCACGGTTTGATAGGATTTTATTTAGGTAAGCCACCATGAATGTCTTGGGCTGATTAGTAGGAAATTTAGATCTCGCAAGAATATGGTGACCGAATTTATTATGAGTACAAACTGTTGGTCAAAAGCTTAATCAGCGAAATGGTCAAAAATATAGATGGTAACCGTATCATTTGAAATTCAATACCCATTTAATAATTTGGTTTGGTCAAATAAAATCATTTAAAAGTCCTCTGTGCACTCAATAATTATGTTATGATGATATTTAATATATACTTTTAGTTGTCTTTTATCTAGTTCTAGTACATGTTTAATTTTTAAACTAATGGAGGTATATTAATTATGTCGATTAAACAAGTATTTGTACAAACTAGAATTTTCATGAGCCACAAAATGAAGTTTAATAGGTGGCGATGGTTGATAATAAATAAAAAAAAATCATTGAGGTTTTTGGTATAATCCATTTACTTATAACATTTGTTGTGATTGTAGTATTAGTATGCTTTTAGTGATTCGGTTTGTTATATTGCTACGCATAGCAAACATAATTTGTTTTATGGTTATTTTCATATTGATAGACATTTGATACGTTAAATTGCGACCGTTAAATTTTGGGTTATTGCCACTTTAGGTCCTCGAAGTTGTAATTAATTTATTATAAATTGCGAATGTTACAGTCTCCCCTAGTTTTGGAAACTTCGTCCCGAAGTTATTAAAACACAGGGTTGAGGGTGATTGGGTAGAAATTAGGGCAACTGTGATTTGAAAATTTTGGGATAAAGCACGACATGAATTTATAGGTAATAGAATAATCTGTTTCGAATAATTTTGATAAGATGATTGATATGTGTGGGTTTTAAAGGTTGGGTTAGGTTTGTCTGAAATAGCAAGGAGGATAAGAATTTAGCAAAACACTAAACGTAAGTTTTAGGAATCCTAAAAGAAATGTATGAGTTGATTTACTATAGAAAGACTAAATGAACTACCAGGTAACTAGAGTTTATAATTGGTTATCTATCGAAAACCTTGATAGAATTTCACACTACCTTAACGTACCTGTAAATTCATGATTACGTTCCGGACCGTAATCACCAATTTACCTTACATTAGGGTGTTGTGTCCTTCTATGACTCTAATCACATATGTAAAACAACAATGCAAAATAACCTTGTATACAATGTATCCAAAAATGAGTCCAACTGTTGAGCAGGTAAAAGACTTCTACCAGTCGTTGAGCAGGTTGTAGGGCCTCTACCGACTGTTGAGCAGGCATGATGACCTCTACCAATCGTTGAGTAGGTTATTTGGTACTCTACTAACTGTTGAGCAAGTACTTCATCCTCTATCAGTTGTTTGATTAAGTGTACCAATTATTACACACATAAATTACAAATTGATAATATGTACATGTAAGCAATCAAGTATCAAGTATAGCATGCGAGTTGTAATAGAGTCGCCCTAGACAAGGTTAATGACTCTAGGTCATGTGTCTATAGCAAATAGTTTATGTTCCATGCTTTCAAGTATCATGAATAATCAGATGTTCAAGTAGACAATCAAATCCTCATGTATAATTAAGGATTAAGTTTGATGCAACTCATAATAAAGTTTCAATAGTTCGGTTATCATGAGTATCTAGTTCATGTTCAGAAGGTAAAGAATATGAATTTAGTTCTTGAGAGGATGATTAAAAATCTCGAAGCAAAGTCAAGGTTGTGAGAGATAGTAAATGTGAAGATGGTTGATAAAGAGTTTATTTTATAGTAAGGAAATTATATAGCAGTGTAAATTGTGGGGATTGGATCAAAGGTTGGAATTAAGTGTATGAGAAAACATGATTGTGGTATATGCCAAACATTGTAAAAATTTGAACAAGTTGAAAATAAGTAGTTGTTAATGGGGTATTTGGAGACTAAATATTGTTCCTATGGATGAGAAGATTTTATTTTATTTTATTTTTTTTTCAAAATTGGTTTTGTACTTTACAGCCAAAATTCATTAAATAGTACATACTAAGTGAGATTCGGTTAAAATATTCCAGTTAGTTGGAGATTTTAAATATGACATTAGGTTTTTGAAGATCAAGGTTCTATTAAGTGATTTTTTAACAGACTAAAGCATTATATAAAAAAAATCTTTTGTTACGTCAATAAATAAACAATTAAATTTAAGTTCGAGGATATGACAACAATATGTATTTTGTAAAATGTCTAGGTAATGAAAATCCAACAAAATTTAGAAATCTTTAGTTTTGGTGCTAGAGTATACTCAGGTTATGAGGTTACAGTTTAAAAATTACGTAACATGTTGAGACAGACAATAATACGGTTTGAGTAGGGTGTTGAAATCATGTGGCTAAGATGGTAAGATGATGTATGATTGTGAAACTCATATTTTATTATGAAATGGGATTGGTTAAATCCAGTGATGGAGAGCAATCCTCTTATAGGAATAAGAAGTAGGATGGAGATAGAGAGTAGAAACAAGTAGAGTTGCAAGTAAAAGGAGCAAGTACTGGTTATAATCCTATGGTTATAGACTAGATTATTTTTTTTTCTAATAACCTAATTCCCTATAACCATGGCTCTGATACCAATATATAACACCCCAACCGATGGCGGAAACATCGAGGTGTCACGTAGTGATGATTGTTCAATAGCTCATGGTACTAAATGGAAGTTTAATATTACTAAACAATTTACAGTTTGTCATACAAATTACATAAACTTGATTTGCATAAACTAGGTCCAAAGCTCCTATGTGTTCCAAGATTGTACAACTTCCAATAGCAAATAAAACCTGAAACATGTTAAGTTGGAAAGATGGGGGGGTCAACTATAAATAGTTGGTGAGAATACATAGGTTTTGCATATAGTTGAAAAAAAAAATATGTTGTATAGCAATCATAGTTGAAGTATAATAATGAGTAATGATAGAATATGAGTCCGACATGTAACAATGCGTCTTTTGTACAATCAAACCTTGTGTCGACTGAGACCTAACTCGCAAGTTAGTAAAAGTGTAACTGTTATCGATCATCCCTGAATTTATGCGGGGGGATGGGTTTGTCAGACCTATAGCGCTATAATCTAAACAGGCGGCTTGATCAATGTTAATGATTGTACTGTGTCTTTTTGTTACAGTCAAATGATAGAATGAGTAAATGATAGTGGTGGACGGTAAGTAGGTGGGACGATAGTTTGTTGTTGGGTGGTTTGGTCGGAGGCTAGAACCGGACAAAGGTGGTTCGGAGCGGCTTTAGATTGTTGATGGCGGTTTTTTCACCTTAAAAACTAACATGAAGGTATAAACAATCGCCTTGAATGATGTCTGTTTCTAACACTGGTGGTTCGTAGGTAAAATCGTAAACGGCGATGGCGAAACATAAAATTCCTCAAAGATGATTCAATTGAGAGAAAGAGTGCAGCGAGTGTAGTTTTTCTAAAGCGACCATGGCGCAAGCTTTTTATACGTGGTTAATTGTTTTGGAAACACTTTGATTTAGGCTATGCTTTAACCGCGTATTGATGATTAATTTATAACTAAACCATGTGTAATTTCGTTTGGATTAAATCACGGTTTGATAGGATTTTATTTAGGTAAGCCACCATGAATGTCTTGGGCTGATTAGTAGGAAATTTAGATCTCGCAAGAATATGGTGACCGAATTTATTATGAGTACAAACTGTTGGTCAAAAGCTTAATCAGCGAAATGGTCAAAAATATAGATGGTAACCGTATCATTTGAAATTCAATACCCATTTAATAATTTGGGTTGGTCAAATAAAATCATTTAAAAGTCCTCTGTGCACTCAATAATTATGTTATGATGATATTTAATATATACTTTTAGTTGTCTTTTATCTAGTTCTAGTACATGTTTAATTTTTAAACTAATGGAGGTATATTAATTATGTCGATTAAACAAGTATTTGTACAAACTAGAATTTTCATGAGCCACAAAATGAAGTTTAATAGGTGGCGATGGTTGATAATAAATAAAAAAAAATCATTGAGGTTTTTGGTATAATCCATTTACTTATAACATTTGTTGTGATTGTAGTATTAGTATGCTTTTAGTGATTCGGTTTGTTATATTGCTACGCATAGCAAACATAATTTGTTTTATGGTTATTTTCATATTGATAGACATTTGATACGTTAAATTGCGACCGTTAAATTTTGGGTTATTGCCACTTTAGGTCCTCGAAGTTGTAATTAATTTATTATAAATTGCGAATGTTACACTCTTCCCACTGATCGACCTACTCTTCTGTGTGATAATAAGAGTGCTATTTTCCTCAGTCAAAATCCGGTCTCTCACAAACGTGCGAAACATATTGATATTGATTACCATTTTGTTCGGGAACTTGTCTCGTCTGGAAAACTCTACACCAAGTTTGTTCCATCCAATCTCCAGGTTGCAGACATTTTCGCCAAAAGTCTATCCAAGCCTTTGTTTCAGAAATTTCAGACTTTGCTCCGTGTTGGTCCTCCACCTGTTCGATTGAAGGGGGGTAATAGCATAACGTAAATCACTCAATTGATTTACGTAAATCAAGCATGAGATTATGAAATATTATGTCATTATTTGTATATTTAGTTTCCTAGTTTATAGGATCATGTAACTCTATATATTGTTTTACCAATCAATGTAAATGTGTGAGATTGAGTCTTAATATAATCTCTCAAACGACATTAAAAACACATAATTAATCATCTAAAACACCATGATTGACCCCGTCCATCACATAAGTGGTTTTAAAAACCATTAGTTGTTCTAAACAACTTATGGGCTGATCAGTCCCTTTTACAAGTAGTAGTACTCAACAATGTCAAACATCTGATTTCACAGGGGAGGATGGTGAACACTATATGTTTATGAGAATGGTTTTAATCATACAAGGCTTAAAATGAAGGTAGTTTGTGTATATATAGTTTCATTGGTCACCTTTCTCTCCTCATTAAAGCAACATTACAGTTCCACATCGGCCTTCTAGAAGATCAATTATCATGGGTGTTGTCAACTATTGATTTACTTGGTATTTATTAGCATGCGGGATATGCTAGTTACTTAAAGAACTGGTATTTCTAACATTGCAAGTTGCAACAAGTCCTATCTTTTTAATTAAAACAAACAGCTCATGTTTTATCTATGATAAGTAGAATGGGTAACACTGAAATTATATATCCAATCTTGCTTTGTCAGCTTTTTAGGCTTAATATGCATTTAAATATGATCCATTTTGATGAAACATTATACACATGGTATATGTTAATTTTAACATACTCCACTAATGAGTTGTATATGAATTAGACACATATTCGTTTTTGTTAATGGTTTGTGAAAGATGAATGTTTGGGATGCTTGATGGATGGTCGACGAGTTTTAGTGAAGGTATAAATTCGGGTTATGTTTTTTATTTCCATTATGTCAAATGGGTAGAATAAAAGTAACTATTGTTATCAATTTGATCAGAGAATTAGTTTTTTGTATTGCTTGATTGAAAAAATTGTTTTACAATGAAAACATACTGATCATAAATAGACAAAACATTTTGTGCATAAAAAGGAAATAGAAAGCTGGAGCATTGATTGTGACCAACGGCTATATCCATTGATTGTGTAAAGGATGATTTTTTTTTATTTTCTAACACTCCCCCTCAAGTTGAGTAGTGGGATTTCCGATACTTAACTTGTGAAGGCACTGATTGAAGATCCTCCCGTTGACGGCTTTTGTTAGTATATCTGCTAGCTGGTCCTGTGAGCGGACAAATGGAAGCTCTACAATTCCTTTTTCGAGTTTTTCTTTGATGAAGTGTCTGTCAACCTCTACATGCTTGGTACGGTCGTGTTGCACAGGATTCTCCGAAATTTGTATTGCAGCCTCATTGTCACACATAATAGTACTAGCTTCAGGCTGAGCAAATCCGATTTCAACCAAAAGTTTGCGTATCCAAAGAACTTCTGCTAGCCCTTGTGCAATCCCTCGAAATTCCGCCTCAGCGCTCGATAGGGCTACAACTTTTTGTTTCTTGCTTCTCCATGTAACTAGATTCCCACCAACTAAGGTGAAGTATCCTGATGTAGATCTTCGGTCTCCTTTATCTCCTGCCCAGTCTGCATCTGTATATGCCTGGATTCTTATATGATTATTAGTTTGGAATAGAACCCCATGACCTGCAGTCCCTTTGAGATACCGAATGATTCTCCATAATGCATTCATGTGAGCTACTTGTGGTGAATGCATGAACTGGCTTACTACCCCAACTGCATATGCAATATCAGGGCGAGTGTGGGAGAGATATATCAGCTTGCCTACCAACCGTTGGTACCTTTCTTTTTCTGCTAATTTTGCTCCTTCCTCCATATAGAGTTTCTGGTTAGTCATCATTGGAGTGTCAGCCGGCTTGCAGTCAATCATTCCTGTCTCAGCAAGAAGGTCGAGTATATATTTCTTCTGGCAAATGAAGATTCCTTGTTTAGACCTTAGTACCTCAATTCCAAGAAAGTACTTAAGTCTTCCCAAGTCTTTCATCTCAAATTCAGTGAACAAATTGGTCTTTAACTTCTTTATTTCTTCCTCATCGTTTCCTGTAATAATCATATCATCAACATATATAATCAAACAAGTCACAAGTTTACCTCTCCGTTTAAGGAACAATGTATGGTCAGAATTGCTTTGTTTAAAACCATATCTCTTCATTACCAAGGTAAATCTACCAAACCAAGCTCGAGGAGACTGCTTAAGCCCATACAACGCTCTGTTTAACCGACATACTTCCTTGTTTTTGAAGTTTTCCTGGAACCCAGGAGGAGGTTCCATGTAAACTTCTTCTTTTAGTTCTCCATGTAGAAAGGCATTCTTAACATCGAATTGATAGAGAGGCCATCCTTTATTTGCAGCAATAGAGAAAAGAACACGGATCGTATCAATTTTGGCCACCGGTGAGAACGTCTCTGAATAGTCAATTCCGTATGTCTGAGTATATCCCTTAGCCACTAAACGAGCTTTATATCTTTCGATTGTTCCATCAGGTTTGTGTTTGATTGTAAAGACCCAACGACATCCTACTGGTTTCTTTCCCGGGGGAAGAACACATTTCTCCCACGTTTCATTTTTTATAAGTGCATCCATCTCTGTCTCCATTGCATCCTTCCAATTTTCCGAGTCTAAAGCTTCTTTCACAGAATTTGGAAGGTGTTCATCATACAGGGAAGCAGTGAATGCCTTGGCCTCCCTTGACAAATTCCCATTGGCAATGTTAGTAACAGGATACCTAGAGGACCTTGTTTCTTTTTCTGGAGAGTACCGTTTTGGAGGTATTCCTCTGTTGGCCCTTGGAGGTAAGATATATCTTTCAGTGGTCTCATTTGGCACACTTTGTTCTTCGATTTGTTCCTCCTGCATAGTCTCATTAATTGTACTAGGAGAATCTTGGTTAGGTATGTTAATATTTTGAGTATTCTCATGTGTGAGAGTATCCTCACGTGTTAAAGTATCCTCATGTGTGTGAGTTTGACTAACCTTAGTAACTGGACTGGAAGGATCTTGGTTAGTTTGATTAACCTTAGTAACTGGACTGGAAGGATCTTGGTTAGTAGCACTGATGGTTGGTTCACTAGAGGTAAAGGACTCATCAAGGGTACTGTGATTGACTTCTTGGGATTGATTTTGGTTGACTTCTTCAGACGATGGGGCCCATGCTAACCAACTCAGTGTGTCAATATGCTCATTTTCCCCCTGACCACTGTGTTGGGAAGTATAGAAGAATTCGGTTTTAAGGAAATCACAATTTAGGGTAGTATACATATGTCGTCGTTTTGGGCTATAGCACCGGTATCCCTTTTGTTCGATACCATAGCCTACAAATACGCACTTCTCTGCACATGGGCCAAGTTTACCCCGTTCATGTTTAGGTATGTGAGGAAAGACAGAGCATCCAAAAACACGTGGTGTAAGTGTAAGGGGATGAGGTATTTTGGTATAATTAGATAGGGTCTCGATAGGAGTTTTTGAATTAAGAGCTTTAGTGGGTAACCGATTGATTAAGTAAGTGGTGGTCGCAACAGCTTCAGGCCAGAAAGACGTAGGGACGTGAGATTCAATTAAAAGAGCACGAGTTATTTCTAAGAGGATCCGGTTTTTTCGTTCAACAGTGCCATTTTGTTCCGGGGTGTGGGGACATGTTTTTTGGTGAATAATCCCTTTGTTTTGACAAAATTGTTTCATGGAGTCATTTATATATTCTCCTCCATTATCTGATCGTAGGATTTGAATTTTGGTTTTAAATTGTGTGTGTATCATATTATAAAAAATAGTAAATTTATCAAAAACCTCATATTTATGTTTTAAAAAATAAATCCACGTCATACGAGTGCAATCATCAATAAAAAGAACAAAATACCTAAAGTTTTGCCCCCCAATAACTTCCGCTGGACCCCAAACATCAGAATGGATAACAGAGAAAGGAGAATCAACTCTAGTGTTATTTAATTTATAGGTTTGCCTATGACTTTTTGCTAACAAACAAGTCTCGCAATTAAAAGTTTTATTTGAAGGAAAAAGTTTTGGAAATAAAACATGTAAATAACCGATGGATGGGTGTCCCAATCTCCTGTGCCATAGCCAAGCCTCCCTATCTGTAGTTCCATGAGCAAGCATCACATTACCCTGTTGAGTCACTTCTTCCACATAATATAATCCTTGACGTTCAGTGCCACGCCCAATGATCGTTCCCGTCCTAATATCTTGAAGGATGCAAAAGGTTGGATGCATCAAGATGGTGCAATTTAATTCCTTTGTTACATGACTAATGGATAATAGTTTATGTGACAAAGAAGGAACATATAGACAATTTGAAAGTTTTAAGGATGGAGATATTTCAATAGTCCCTCCTCCTTTAACAGGGACAACACCCCTATTTGCGGTTTTGATGTGGTGAATCCTAGGTTTAGTTTTTGATACCAAATCTGATGGATCAAATGTCATAGTGTCAGTTGCTCCACAATCAAATATCCATGATTCTTGTGGGTGTTCATACGTGTGGGCCATATTTGCTTCTGAATTTAAAACATATTTCTTTCTGCTTAAAAACTTTGGATTTTTATTTTTTTTGTCGTGTAGTTTTAATTGACTATTTTTGGATAAAGCATTTTTTGAAACACATTTTTTGGTCAAACACCTTTTAACATTTTGATTTTTGTTTTGACCAGTATCATAAAGAAGAGGATTCTCAGGGAGGTCTTCTACCAAATTCAAAAAATTAGAATTAAAATATCTAGCGTTAATAAAAGAAAGGTTTGAGGGTATTCCCTCAAACCCGGTACCTCCTCCTTCTCCGGTAAGATTCTCTGTACTTCTGGCGAAACCAATCCCACCAAAGCAACCGGGCTTCTGTCGGTTGCCGCCGATGTTGATGTCGCTCGTGGCAGCCGCAACCTTTGCTCCCTCCTTATTTCCTTTTTTATGCCCGCCGCCCCACCATTCAGGGTAGCCGACGAGTTTGAAACATTGTTCTTTGGTATGTTTTACCATGCCACAGTGTTCACACTTGAGTTTTGATTTGTCTATCCGGGATGATGATCCACTGTTGGAGCTCTTCTGTCCAAATCGCCCTTTTGACAAAAAACTTAGGCGTTCAGTTTCGCGTGATCCGTTGGCAGCTAGTCCTCCCACCACGCCGTGATCAGTGACCATTCCTAATATGCCTTGGTGTGCCATCTCTTTTCGAACGGCAGCGTAGGCACCCTCAGCCGAGGGTAACGGATCCCGCCTAAGGATCTCTCTTTTTACTGTATCATATTGTCGAACAAGGGCGTTTAGGAACTGAAAAAGCTTTTGGGTTTGATTTTTATTGTTGAGGTTGTTCTTAAGAAGGTTGAAGATTTGCAGCGCAAGATCACTATCATTTGAATCTGTCATGGCTGCCTTTGTTTTGGTTATGGTTTTGGAAGAGGTAGATGATGAGCGGGTCGTCTCTAAGATCGTATACACCGCTCTGATACCATGTTATCAATTTGATCAGAGAATTAGTTTTTTGTATTGCTTGATTGAAAAAATTGTTTTACAAATGAAAACATACTGATCATAAATAGACAAAACATTTTGTGCATAAAAAGGAAATAGAAAGCTGGAGCATTGATTGTGACCAACGGCTATATCCATTGATTGTGTAAAGGATGATTTTTTTTTATTTTCTAACAACTATACTATAATGAAGCGTGGTAAACGGGTGAAAGTTGACAAAAGTGTATATATTATGCCTACAACCTCGTAAATTGCTTTATTTAGAAAGTCAGATTATAATTGTAATGATGAGCTCATGTAACCACATTTAGTGCAAAAAATAGTGAACACGAATTTGGACAAATATTGGTTTAAGCAACCTAAACTCTACAAAGACTACTCGTCCTGGCCCGTTACAAATCGACCTAATCTTCCATTTTATTGTGTATAATTTCGTGTTACTACGGATTCATTTATAGTGAATATGGCTACAACAACAAACTAAATAGGATATAATGTGTAAGAATATTTATTTTTTATAATTTTATGGGACTACCCGGACTGGTACGAGTCAGGGCCGGCTTAAAAAATCTGAGACCCAAAGCGAATAACAAACATGAGGCCCTTTTCGTAAAAAAAATTGTTTTAGATCCTATGATTCATACAATATTTTTATGTATGCATAATTATAGATCATAAATCTCAATGTCAACAATATTAAAGCTAAAATCTTCTACATATAATATATTATTTTTTAGAATTTGGGGCTTTAAGGAAGTGGGGGCCTAAAGCGCTTGCTTTATTTCACTTCCCCTTAAGCCGGCCCTGGTACGAGTAATCTGCTAGTTATAGTAATTGATCGCTATAATATAAATGATAATGATGGCCATATAATAAATATAATAAACATAATTTATATTTTATTCTAACAATGTCCGCTTAACTTTATTTACTAACAGGTGGCCATGGTAGGGTAATCGTAGAAAGACTAACCGGCGTTGGTTGATAAGTTTTCTGGCAACTGTGGTGTCCATTTGTTTGTGAGGTTGGTTTATGTGTTGGACTGTGAATGATTGGAGGGTGTTGGTAGTAGTATTTTTACGGTAGTTGATATTTTATTAGATTCCTTTTCTAAAGAAATAATTTAACACGTGCTAGAAAGTGGATTTAATTTCCTTGGACGTTTCCGGGTTGGTGACTCAATGTAAAAGACAAAGCATTTATGTCACATGTTGAAGCTCAATAAGTGAAAGAAATTCATCGTTAAAAAATTAAAAATATGTTGTGTTTTTTTTTTTATTTGGAAGGTTTTTTTTTTTTTTTTTTTTTTCTAACCACTTCGGGTTTCCAGTTCGGGTGTAAATGAACCCAGATAACCAAATTCGGTTTTGGGTTTAATTTTTAGTTTTTACAACAAGGGTACTAACAGAATAACCCGTTCCCCAATTCAATTCAAATCCCACTTTCACCAAATCAAAGTTCGGCAGCCCAAAAAAGTTGGCAAAGCCTAGACAATTGATGGTTCAAACTTTGAGTGTTCTTAGGCAGTATTCGGACTATATATATGTTCGATCTTCTATTGAACCGCCTAATTAGTTAGCCATTTTGTTCTCTTCTTCAACTTCGACTTAGACCCTTTGGAGGTTAGTCGTTCTAATGTTAGTTGTTACATACAAATGTTGTTTTGTAGGATTGATGTATTGTAACCATATAAGTATTGTCACATTCATATATAAGTGTTCTTATTTTCTAGCATAATACATATCCATACATACCTGTAATAACTTTAAAACTCTTTAGGGATTTGAAAATTTTCATCGACTAAAACGACAAAATGTAGTTCACCAAATCTTCAAGTGATGAATACGATGAACCACCTTTCTTTAGGCAAAAGCTTGCTATCTGTTTCAAATCTGTGATTTTATTCTTAAATTGTAAGCCTTCATCATCCACCATAACCTTTTTTATTGCACTTTCAATCTCTCGTCTTTTAAACCTATGTTCCAACTCGACCCCAATCTTCCATACATCACTTACGTATCTTGCATTTGGGATTTGATCACCAAATGATGGTGAACAAATCATTGGAACCCCTTCACAAATACTTTCAAGAGTCGAGTTCCATCCATTATGAGTCCAAAAACCACCTATTGCAGGATGAGCTAGTACGTCTTGTTGTGGAGCCCATTTCACGATATACCCTCTTCCTTCTACAATTCTATCCAAAAACCCATTTGGTAAATGCTCGAGCCACACTGACCCTTCTATAGACCCTGGTCTGACCACCCATAAAAACGGTTGCTTGCTATTAGCCAAACCCCATGCGATCTCTAGGAATTGTGATTCATCAACCGTGACTACACTACCAAAGCTAACATATAACACAGACTTGGGTGGATATTTGTTTAACCATGAAAGGGATGTTTGGTCTTGTTCTAGGAGGCTACTTGATGATGTTGCGAAATACTTGTGAAATGGTCCTATTAGGAAATGTGGGTTCGGGAAATCTTGGCTAAGAGCTTCGAGCTCACGTTCTTCAAGTTCTTTAAATGTGTTCCATATCACACCACGTGCTCTCTTTGTTGCTTGGACCATGCGTTCTATCACCTTAGATACAACTTCAACATCAAATGCATGGAACTTCGGCAAAGCTTTAACTTTAAGTGGTTCAAGTCCAGGAACCAATGTTTTAAACTTCGTTTCTACAAATAGGATATATTAAGAATTAGTTATATAAGAAATTATAAAGTTTTTGTCATTATTTAATTCATATTTGTGAAAATATTACAAAAACCTTTTCCACTATTTCAATTTCCCCATATGAACATGTTTGTTTTCTAATGGAACATATAGACACAAAGTTAAAATAAAAAAAAAAAACTTTAATTGATATGTAAATCAAAAGGAATTTTATAACGTTTAATCATGTAAATTATCATATCAAGGTTGCGACATTAAAGACTTACTGAATTACTGGATTATTACTAATTGTTTTGAAATAAAGAAAATTTATAGTACGAAAGATAGGACGACTTCCACAAAATAGCAACACTATAACAAGTGTACCCCCTATTACTCACATATCAAGGTTGTGGCACACAAAATTTATAGACATGTGGACACTTAGACAACGATACATCATACATAAGAGACAATAACCTGCAAGGCCAACTAAATTTTAGGGAAATCTATGCCATAAAAAAACAAAGCTACTGTACAAAATAGCAATACTCTACTGCACAAAAAGCTGTGCCACAACGATCTATACCAATGAACTTCAACTCTCGGGCTTTTATCTATGTCTATGTATCTACATTCAAGTTGCGGGTAGAGGTTTACAATGGATGGTTCATAGTTTGAATTTAGACAAAAACATGTATGTTGAATATAATTAACGAAATAGGGCCACCACTAACATTTTGTGGATATTATTTTTCACTTATTCACCCGGATCATTTTTCTAGTAAATTATAATCCTTAAAAAGTACGTCATGAATGGGTTTTCATAGGTTTTTTTAATGCTAATAAGTTTTCATTATATCTATTTCCCGTATATATAGATTGCCATCTTCAAAAAATGTAAAAATGTTTTGAGCATGAGGCCACTACAAATAAATCGGACTCGATCATATAACTTAAAACCAATCATCTTATAAAAAACAAACCGTAATGGGACATTTATTGTTATAAAAAGCATTGAAATAAAAGTATTATATCAAAATGATCAATTTACTACTTAAGCGAGCTATACGGCTCTCACGCCACTCACATATTAGGCCCACACCCCACAAAATTGTTTATAAGTTGTTTAAATTTCAATTTAGGTTGGGCTAAAAAAATTAATCACAATAACCAATGACACATAAATTTATACACATTTTTTTTTTCAAAAATAAAAACCTTTGTGCCCTCGGGGTTTCCAGGCCTAGGGTTGTCTCCCGCACCGCCTCTATTAAAGGCCAACACTGATATATACATACACATATGCATATACATAAATAGTGTAAGGTTCAATGGAGAACCGTTGAAAAGTGGGAAACCGGATAAAGATACATTGACCATGTTAAATATACCATAAAAAAAATCAATTTAACAGGTTAAATGTATAGTTTTTTTAGTTCCCACCATATGTGTATATACGAACGAGAAGATACCTTCATCAGTGGAACTCCGGACGCATCCCTTGTCTTGTGAGGCCGGATACGCTGCAAACGACAGAAAAGACGAGATGTTACTAGTCCGGTGAACAATCCTCGGCAATTTCAGCCCATCAGCTACGCTTTGTGTGCAAGACCATTGAGCATCTGTGATCAAGCAAACAACTCCTTCATCTTCCAACATTAACCGCTCCAAACACCCTCGAATCGGGTCCACAAGACTGATGTTCGTGTCGTGCATAAAGCGTATGACCTTCCCGACATCGTCAGAGGAGACGCAGAGGTTCGCTTCACTGGTATCGGGAATTGGTACATAGTTGAAGTGAGGGTAGTTGTTTGTATTAGGGGAGTTGAATGATGTATGGAGAATGGTTATTGAGAAGCCTTTTGAGTGAAGTATGTTTGCTAGTTGAAGCATAGGACTTAAATGGCCTTGGAACGGTAAAGGTAGCAACACCAGACGCCGGCCATTGATGGTGGTGGTGTTATTGTTGTTCATTTGAGCCTTATGTTAGTGTGGAAGAGTGCTAATGTTTAGAATATAGGATATCAAAGCAGTTGATTAATTTAATATATATACACTCTAAGATTTTGGAATATAGTATTTTTTTGTTTTCAGAATTTAAAGGCTTTACTATTATACGATTAGGATCAAATATACACTGAAAGAAAAATAAAAAGTTATAGGAAGAGTATTAAATGGACTACGATTGAACTCATTTAAGCTGCATTGGAACCGTCGTATCAAACCCTACGATGGTAGTTTTTAAGTTGTCGTTTTTTGGGGTTTTAGCTTGTAGTTTTTAGAATATGTGTTATATCAGTGTGTCTTTTATGTACCATTGTGTCTTTTTCTTATTTTCATCATTGTGTCATTTTTACAATTCATTGTGTATTTTTTTTTCTTTAGCAATGTGTTATATTTTTCAGCATTGTGTTATATTTTGTGGTTCATTGTGTCATATTTCGGGTATGTTTGGCAATGAGCTTTTAAGAGCTTTTAGGAGCTTCAAGCTTCAAGCTTTTAAGAAAAAACTCATACTTAATAAAAAGCGTTGTTTGGTTGAAGGAGCTGGAAGCTTTTAGGTTAGGAGAAAAAGCTCTATAGTGAAAAAACTACTATGGGTATGTTTGGCAAGGAGCTTTTAAGAGCTTTTAGGAGCTTCAAGCTTCAAGCTTTTAAGAAAAAGCTCCTACTTAATAAAAAGCTTTGTTTGGTTGAAGGGGCTGGAAGCTTTTAGGTTAGAGAAAAAGCCCTACAGTGAAAAGCTACTAGTAGTAGCTTTTAAGAAAAAGCTCTACTAGC
This sequence comes from Ambrosia trifida, assembly GCA_028751855.1. Lineage (NCBI taxonomy): Eukaryota > Viridiplantae > Streptophyta > Magnoliopsida > Asterales > Asteraceae > Ambrosia > Ambrosia trifida. The sequence continues at coordinate 1,903,570 of CM054127.1, forward strand.
TACAAGCTTTTAAGTAGTAAATGACACAAATACCCATTCTATTTTAAAAATAAAATAAAAACTTTCTTTATAAGCTTTTAATTATGCCCATTTTAGTCATTTTATACATTTTATTAAAAGTTTCAGCTACTCTGCCAAACACCAAAATATATTTAAAAAGCTTCCAGCTACCAGCTACCAGCTTCCAGCTACCAGCTTGCAGCTACCGACTACCAGCTTCAAGCTACCAGCCTCCAACTAGTTTTCCCAAACATACCCTAGTACTAGCGTTTAAGAAAAAGCTCTACTAGCCACAAGCTTTTAATTAGTAAATGATACAAATACCCATTCTATTTTAAAATTAAAATAAAAACCTTATTTACAAGCTTTTAATTATGGCTATTTTGGTCATTTTATACATTTTATTAAAGGCTCTAGCTACTCTGCCAAACACCAAAATATATTTAAAAAGCTTTCAACTATCAACTTGCAGCTACCAGCTTCCAGATAGTTTTGCCAAACATACCCTTCATGATCTATTGTGTTTTTTGTATCTTTCTCACACTTCTCATTTTTATTACAATGTGTAGAATAACTTGACCCAATTAGTTTTAAGGTAAAATTCCATGAATGATGATTTAAGTAGCGGTTTTCACTCGCGTCACACGGCAAGAATTTGGTAAGTATTTATTTAGTGCCTTGTGATATGATTTGACACTAGCTAACGTGGGAGCAAGCTAACAAGCTAACTGGAGCCACGAGCTAATCCAACGTCCTAGTCTTAAGCTTAGCTCATTAACAAACTGAGTTGCCTCGGCGTGGTTCATCTGTTAAGGAGCCGATTTCAAACGATCTATTTATTTACAAAAAGCATTTGTTAAATTAATAGCAACCACTTTTTATATTGTGTAATTTTGTTTTCTGCTAGCTAAATTCTTATTTGCATTAAAGTAGAGAACCCGTGATTCAAGATTCCGTTTAAATGAAGCCACATTACTATAAAGGTTGAAATGTTATTGTATAGATACTTAACAAATGATTACAAAGTTTACAACTCAATTTATAGAGATACAAAAAACAATACACTAATTACCAATGCTTGATCTTGGGGAGAGAATCATGGAGAGAATTATGTAGCTTGATCTTAGAGAGGATCATGCAAAGACTTCAATAATGTTGACTAAATAATTGAAGAATAATATTGAATTAATTGGAGCTTAATTATGGAGTTGATACACCCCAGCAAGATGGAGGATCCGTTGGAGACTCCAATCTTGGACCGAAAAAGTAGTAAAGGCACCCGCGGTAGAGATTTGGTTAGCACATCCGCAAGTTAATCCTTTGAGCTGACGTGAAGAACTTTAAGTTGACCTGAGTTTACCTATTCCCATACAAAGTGATAATCTAAAGCAATGTGTTTCATGCGGGAGTGATAAACTGGATTGGCACATACATAGGTGGCCCCGGTGTTGTCGCAGTAAAGTGAGGGAGTGCTCACAATTGGTAAACCAAGTTCTGTGAGGAAATTTTTTTATGCATGAGATTTCAGTCGCGGCATTAGCAAGGGCTTTGTATTCGGCTTCGTTAGAGGATCTGGAGACTGTTTTCTGCTTGGCCGATTTCCAGGAGATGATGTTTGGCCCAAGGTATATGAGGTATGCTGTGGTTGATCGTCCTCCATCATGAATGCCCCCCAGTCTGGGTCCGAGAAGGCGTGTAAGGTGAGGTTGGTGTTACGCTTCAGCAACAACCCGTGATGTACCGTTCCTTTCAAATATCGGAGTACCCGTTTGAGAGCTTGCTAGTGTGATCGTTTGGGTGAATGCATGAATTGTGATAATTTGTTGATGGCAAAATAGATGTCGGGGCGAGTGAAGGGAAGGTACTGCAGAGTACCTACCAGTCTGCGGTAGGGTGTTGGGTCGACAGGAGAAGAAGAATCATTGAGGAAAGGGGATCAGATATGCTTAAAGGAGTGAGGGCCTCTTTTGCACTATCCATATTAAAGGTGTTAAGGACATCTTGAATATGGCGATGTTGGGAAAGAAATAAACCATGGGGCGTAGGAATGACTTCGATTCCTAGGAAGTGATGGAGAGGGCCTAAGTCTTTTATGCAGAATTGTTTGCTTATGGCTTGAACAAAGGAATCCATGAAGGGATTGTGATTTCCTGTTAGGAAAATGTCATTAACATACAGAAGGAGATAGCAAGTGATATCTTTGGAGTTGTAGACAAATAGGGAGGAATCAGAGAGACATTTTTTAAAACCAAAGCTTATGAGAAAGTTGGTAAGTTCTATGTACCAAGAACGCGGTGCTTGTTTAAGACCCTAAAGGGATTTTTTTTAGTTTGCAAATGTGACACGCGGAATTCCGTGTTTGTGAACCCGGGAGGTTGTATCATAAAAAACATCTTCATGGAGGGTCCCGTGAAGAAACGCATTGTTAACATCAAGCTGACGTAAAGGCCACCCTTTTGAAAGAGAAATGGAGAGGACGGTGAGAATGGTAACGCGTTTAGTAACCGGGCTAAAGGTTTCATGGTAGTCTTTTCCAAATTGTTGGTGAAACCCTTTTACCACTCGACGTGCTTTGTATTTATCGATAGTGCCGTCGGGTTTGCGTTTAATGCGGAGCACCCATTTGCAACCAATGGGAGTTTGGGTGGTGTGAGGTACAAGTTCCTATGTGTTGTTTTGGATGAGGGCATTATACTCAAGATCCATGGCGTGACGCCAATCCGGATCCTTCAAGGCTTGAGACCTGAGAAAAACATGCCAAAAAGACGTCAACATATAATGCTGGTAAGTTCACAGGTTTTTATAAATGTTACCAAGTGTTACCAAATGTTACCAAATGTTACAAAGTCCAAATCCTGTCAATACTATATCAAGTGAAACCAAAGTACGCTAGCTAGGCGTATGTTTTGTTACTACTACGATTGAAAAACCATTACTGGACACGTTTAGCAAGTTTAGCAAGTGTTTAAGCAGCTCGGATAATGTTCAGCAAGTTTAGCATAGTTCGAGACAATATGCACCCGTCCGACCTCCAGTCGACGAGTGGGGGAGGTCACGCCCAATATATCTATCCACATTTCCCCCGTTGTGTATCCCCGCATATTCATGGTTTCCCCTGGGACTTCCAAAGATCGTATATGTAACATTTCGCATTTAATAATTTCACGTTACAACAAGTTCTATTTTATAACTTACATTTAATTATTTTGTAGCATTTTATATATATATATATATATATAAAATAATAATTAGTTAACCTTAACACAAACCAACACACTCAAACCCAATATCCCTTAAAGCCCAAACCCCTTGTTCCTTTACATTTCTGAAGCCCAACAGATGCAAGCCCAAGTGTCCGGCCCACCTGAAAACCCGGCCCAAACACCCTCCTATCCCATCCGGTTTATTCAAAAAAAAAAAAAATTGTTCCCGCTGAGATTCGAACCCGAGTCACAACACACACACACGCACGCGCTAACCACCTGAGCCACACCCTTCAATTGCTTTTAACCCTGCTTAAATTATATTTATTACCGTTTCTGTCCTCCTTCCTTTCTTCCCTGTGAACGCGTGACAGCAGACATGACTGAAACTTTCCATCTTTTTGGCTAAATTAACGCGTGATGATCAAGGTTGACATTGGAAACGTGATTACCGGCCATCAACAACTAAGATTACACGCTATTTATCAATTATCGTTGACCAATTTAAACTATACGCGTTTGAAATTAAATCGTGGGTCAACCTTGCCGAATTGATCAACGAAGCATCCTCCCTATAAATTGACCCTCTGCATAGCATTACAACTCGCCAATAAACTCTTCTCAACCCCTAATTTTCTTCAATTCACTCTGATTGTGCATCGCGATTACGTTTTTGACTTCGTGGTCTTGACCAAGCAATCGAGCACGAAACAGACTTGTAAGTCTAATCTTTTCTGTGGGTTTTATACATCGGCCATCACTCATCAATAGCCCCATGATTAATTGGGCTATTGATGAGTGAATCAGATTATTGCAAAAACTAGGGTTCGTGGTTTGTTAATTTGGGGAAGAAACTGATTTTGCATACTGTATATATTTTTATTAAACTGAGATAAATCACAACCACAGGCCTAGGCCAAGTGGTTGTGACTGATGCCTATAACTGAGACTAACCGGGTTCGAGACCCGGCTTGAACACCCTTTTTCAATTTATTTTTTCATTTAAAAACAAACCATTCTATATATATAAATTACACTTAAATCTTGTAAATTCCTTTTTAAATATTAAAACCTTTTTATAAATTCTAAAAAAATTATATTTATCAAATCTGAGATAAAAGTTTTATTTACAATTTTTAGTTTTCTGAAATTCATTGATTTAATATTTATAATAATTAAATCAATTTTATACTATTATATTTATAAAAATCCATTAAAATATCAAAACAATTTTATTAATTTCTACAAAAATTATCCTATGTTTGTACAATGTTAAACTTTACTGAAATGATTTTTAATTCAGAAAAATCATTTATTTTATATTTTTAATCAATTTTTGTTAGATTTAATCATAATTAAATCATAATAAATTCAATTTTTATTATTTTTTGCACCAAAATTTTATACAATTTATTTTTAAATATTTAGAACAGAAATATGATTTTTAAAAATATAATTCTTTAATTTTAGTATTTTTGAATATTAAAGTTAAATTTTGGCAATTTGTAATAAATAGATTTAAAAATCTATTTTAAAGGAAATAATTTTATAAAAATTATTTTTATACTTCAAACACATTATTGTGAGCATTCTAAATTCAAATTTTATAAAAAGACTTTCTTTTATTTAATTATCAAATTTCCCTTTATTTAATTAACATTTTATTTTAAATTCAACAATTGGATATCCCCAAATCGAAACCCTAGGATATACTTATAAACTAGTTAGACTTAGACTTATTTGTTGCCTTATACATAGGGTAATACTTGGCAATCTATTGGGCTACACTTATACTATTCCTCAATACCTAATACTATACCAAGGTGAGTTTACGTAATCCTGTTTATGCGATTCTTTATACTTGCAACAATTTTAAGCAATTCAACATGCATGTCTAGTAGTAAACTTTATTGCCTCATGAATTAGTCAACAGTTTCAACGAGTTTCAACATTTACATAATCATTAGCTATGGCCAAGCCGGCGATACTCAATAATAGATCTATTGGATTGACAACCCCACCCGGATACGTGTACCTCCTACATGGGTAACGTGGGTGATTGTTATCGTTCAACATATTACTAAGGTGAACCGTAGATGACGGGATGGACCTAAACTAGTCGGAGGTTTGATTATGTCAACATATTATACTATTCATGTAGACTTAAATTTACGATAGACATACGAATTGCTAGACTTTTATACTTAAACAATATGCTTAACATGGATTATGTATTCTCACCAACTTCTAGTTGACCCCCCCCCCCCCCCCATTTTTACAACTCAACAGGTAATAATGATGCATGAAGATTAGAGTATTTATGAAGACAATAAGGAGTCTATGCATGCTTGATTCTTGTGTGATGTATTAGATTTCCACGTTTAAAACTCTTATGTATTTCAATTTTTGGATATTTACAATTTAATATTTATTTCAATTAAAATTTGGATTACCATGTGCTACTGTATACTCATCAATACGTGACACCTCGATTTTTCCGCCATCGGTTGGGGTGTTACAGATTGGTATCAGAGCCTTGGTTATAGGGAATTAGGTTATTAGAAATAATCTAGACTATAACCTTAGGGACTTAATCAGTACTTGCTTCTTTTACTTGCTATTCTCTATCTCCCTCCTACTCCATATCTCTACTTTCATCCCTACAAGAAGATTGCTCTCCATCACTGGATCTACTCTTAGACTAATAGGACAAAATCCTCAGGTTTAACCTGAACCACCTTGAGATCTCGTCGAAGTTCTAGATTTTAATAACGAACACGTGCAATCTGGAAGGGTGAACGCCTGTATTCTAAGTCTTCTGTCTAGGCTGGCATTGCGCATATATCCCAATCAGACGCGGGACCCGGATGCCTACCTGGGAATTCTCGGGATGAGTGTTCACTTATAGGATAAAGCATGTCTTCATATGTTATTAGAATTTAGAATCTTTGATAAGTCAACGTTTTCGTTTATTCGTTTTAAGGAATAAATGATTACACTCCTTATATAATCTCATTCATTTCACTGTGTCTCTTACAGATCATGCCTCCACGTCGCAGTGCTCGTCTTAACAGTGGTGAAAATCATGATGAAGGAAGTAGCAATCACAACCACAACCACGATACTAACCACAACAACAACAACAAGAACAACAACAATGGTGTCGATGCCCAACTGGCTGCAATCATTTCTCAACAAATGGCGCAGCAAATCGCAACTCTGGTTCCCAACTTACTAGCTCAAGTCATCCAGTTGAACGGCAACGGGAACGGCAGCGGGAATGGAAAACGACACCACAACGGGAATGGACTTCCAGCCTGTACCCTTAAGCACTTTAATTCTTGCAATCCCCCAAAATACAGTGGTGAAGAAGGAGCTACAGGACTCCTACAATGGTTTGAGGGTATTGAAAATACCTTCATTAACAGTGAATGCCCCGACAACTTTAAAGTCCGTTATGCCATGAGTGTTCTTCATAAACGAGCACTCACTTGGTGGAATGAAGAAAAACGCACTCGCGGAGCTGAAGCTGCACTAACCTTAACTTGGGATCAAGCTAAAGACATTATGAAGGCAGAGTTCTGTCCTCGTAATGAAATTAAGAAGCTGGAAGATGAATTTCATGATCTTGCTCAAGACAGTGGGGAAAATCTTGCTTACAACACTCGTTTTCACGAACTTAGCTTACTGCTACCCCACAAGGTCACCCCCTTACCTATTGCAATCGAAAAATACATTGGTGGCTTACCGATGCAGATTCAAGACACGGTGTGGGGAAGGAACCCTGCCACTTTGGAGGAAGCAAAGCATTTGGCTGCCACCCTAACAGATAACCATGTGAAGGCAGGAACCCTGACTCGTAAAGGGGAAAAGAAAAAGGATACTCCCCAACCTGCCGTTGATATCAAAACTGAGGCCTCAACCAACGGGAAGAACAAGGTCAGGAATTTTGCAATAGACACCACTGCCCCACCCACCAAGAAACAATACAATGGGAACCTACCTAAGTGTGACACCTGCCAGTATCACCATCCAACTCAAGTACCCTGCCGACAGTGCACCAATTGTCAAAGGTATGGGCATCTTGCAGATGCTTGTCGAATCCCTGCTACAAACGCTCCTGATGCTCCAAATAACCCCGCTTGAAACCCTCCAGCTACTTAACAGCAAACCCTACCATTTGAATAATGTCACTACAACAAAAATGGGTTTTTAGTACGCACAAAAGCGTCCTAAAATGTTATTTTATACGACCTTTTATTTAATAGGACCAACGGTAAAAGCGTTTCATGTAAGGGGGTCGTAATAAGTCACGAAACTTAAAAAGCGTCCTAATATGTCAAATAAGATTATGAAACCAATTTTATGGTCGCATAATATGTCCCAAAAAAACCTCCTAATAAAACATATTAGGACACTTTTACAATGTTTTTACATGTGCTTACCTAGTTTTAATCTTTTAATACGCATATAAGAGTCCTAAAAAATTAATTTATAGGACCCTTATGATGTAAATTATAGGAGAATTAGTACCAAAAAAAGGGTCCTAATATCTCAAATAAGATTATGAAACTAATTTTATGGTAGCATAATATGTCAATGAACAAACAATATAGCGTCCTAAGAAAAGCATATTCGAACACTTTTACAATGCTCTAACAAGTTTAATAGGATAAAATTTCAAAGTCCTAACAAGTCACGATACAACATTTTTTTAAACATACACACACACAATTTTATGATATACTGTATATAACATCAACTAATGAAAGAAAAAAACCTTTATTTTATTTCAAATAAGCATATTCCTAACAAAAACACTAAAGATAAATAAGTTATAGCATTACCCAACATAAAGTGCTGTAACATTTAACAAAGAAATTAAAAACAATGAAAGAAACAAGCAGCATAGAATCATGAGTCATCATCCGTCCTCAATCCTCATGAACTACCTACAAATAAACCATCCATGTATAAGCATTAAGTTTCAGATTATTAAAATTATTCGTATCACAAGATTAACAAATAAACCATCCATACTACCTACAAATAAAGCATCAATGTATAAGCATTAAGTTCCAAATTATTAAAATTATTCGTATCACAAGTTTAACAAATACGTACCGAGATGAAAAGACAAGGCCATGTAATGGATGCACTAATACAATCTTGAATTGTGGAAAATAACCTATATGGTGTCAACTATTCGTCTATTTTTATTGGTACTTGAACGTTTACCTCACACCATTTTGGTCCAATCTCTGTACCACTAACTCATTTGGGTCCAAGTTCTTCACCATCCTCTTGCTACAGTCTCGGTAGAGTTTAAAATGCTTTTGAGGAAAACTTCATCTCCGACCTAAATTATAGTTTTCATCAAACATTTATCAAACTCTAGTCACAATAGTGCAAGTAACATTTCATAAAAATAAAAAAATAAAAAATAAAAAATTTTACACTATCATGCTAAGATTTTTATAAAAAAGACTAATATGAAAAAAAAAACATCAATAGGGATATTGTTTTATAGTGTAGCCCAATGTAACCATTATTTAATCACCAACTTACAATCATTTTTGGGATGAGTCTACAAGTTAAAATCTACCTCTATTTCACAGCTTTTATAGATTCCATAATCTAACAAAGTATCCAAATTACAACCGAACTCAACCAAACATGACCCATATTTTCAATCAATTAGCAAAATCATGCTAGCGACTTCATGCAAATAAAACTATTGTAAAAACAGAAGAAGATAACAAATAAAACTAATGTAAAAACGGAAGCAAATAAGTACTGAGCAGAAGTATAATCCAACAATAATAACTATGTTCCGTTATACCGAGCCAATAACAGAATGAAAAATACTATATAAATTAAAAGGCAGTATATTATGTCTGTATGTTTTCTTAGTGTTATTATAAGTTTCTTATATATTCATCATGTGTCACACAAAATATGTATTGTGAAACAAAAAAGATGAAGCAATCAAGTAAATGAAATAAACCTGCTTCATTTTCTGGTTGTGAAACTTCATACTCTTCTTCATTTTCTGGTTGTGAAACTTCAAGCTCTTCTTCAATCAGTTCATTGTTCTCATTTTCTAAATCATCCATGTCTTTATTTCCATCATCTTCATACCTATTTTGTTCTTCATAAGATTCATTCATATCTACGTCTTTGATATCATCAGTTTCGGCAGAATCTTGTTCTTCGTTGATATCTATAGGTATAAAAAAATGTAAGCATCGAAAACAATTAATTGAATCTAGACTTGAGACTAATTGAATATCATATAAAAAATATTTGAAAAGAAAAACTATAACCATTCAAGTTGAGTTAAGTGTATTCTCTTCTTTGTCGTTATTAACAAGAGTCAACCTAATTTACATTTCAGTTTTAAGCAAGAGTGTAAAGTTGTCCATATGATCCATAAGAGAAATTTAGATTTAGATTTGTAACCTAGACTAAGCAAAAAAAGTGATCAATCAAGATGTTAATATTGACTTAATAATCTAGATTATATGTTTTTCGTTTGACGTATTGCAATGAAAATTTCAGGGTCACCATTATAAAGAGGAACAAGACACAACAAACGTGTTTCCTTCTCAACTAAACCAATCTAGTGATAAAGAATCCAAACCACAAAATGAAAAAAAAAAAAAGGATCATGAAATTGACCTATGTTGATTTGATCTATTTTCATGCATATCTTCCATGGTAAAGTTGAATTAAACCGTATTACAAATCTAAGCAAGAAAAAGGCTTAGGAAAATTTAAAGTTACCCCAATTCATGAGAAATAACTAAAGGCTATACATGTCGAAGATACCATATTAGTTACATTAGCTCAATAAAGAAAGAGCTTTATAGTTGGTATAGAAGAGCATGTTTGGATAAACTTATTTGAGGCAAAAAGGACTTTTTGTTAAAAGGACTTATTAACCTATGACTTTTTAAAAATGAGTTTTTAAAAAAGTGTTTGGATTAGCTTATGTGGTAGGGAAAAACAATAAGTTGATAAGTTAGTTTGTAAAAAAGTGTTTGGTTTAACTTATTTAGGTAAAATGACCGAAAATGGTATAAGGAGGGAATGTGTAAGGATATAATAAGGGCATGTAGGTAAATAACCATCAATAAGTTATAAGGAGGTTTAAAAAGTCACTCCTCCCTTACTTTTCCAAAACTACTTATCATAGGCTTACAAAAAGTTAAAACAAAAGGTCATTTTCCTTTTGCCAAACACTTTTTTGTAACTTGTTAACTTTTTGAAAAAGTTATAACTTATAAGGAGGTGAAAATAAGGAGAGCCAAACATGCTCGAAGTAAATAATAGAAAAATAAGACGAGTATATGCATCCTCTATAGGACTTTAGCGGAAGCAATTCATCGAACAGCTTGTGGGCTTCTTGCTAATTTCTTGTTTATAATCTAAGACTAACATATCTATTTAGCCAATTGCAAAATATATAAAGCAGAATGCTAGACCATATATAGTGGTGAACGTAAAACCTTACCAATAAAATTGATTAAAAGTATGAGAATCACAACAAGACATTAAAGAATTATAAAAATTATGACCATGATACTGATTAGGGGACAACCTGAAAAGCATAAAATCCATCAGTAAACAAAAATTTAAAAACATGTAGCAATTATCTGAACTGACGATACGAACGGGCACCCAACAAATGGATCTGGATCGCACATTAACAAACGTTTCACCATACCTGAAAGTTTTTCAAACAGAAGGTTTCTCGAGGATACAAAGTCGTTAATCCTGGCGGAAAAATGGTCTGAAGACCAGGAGAAGTTTAGTGGTGCGATAAAATCAGGAGACTAATAGAACTGATGTGAGAAGGTCTCCATTGTCGTGAATTGTAAAAAAGATGAAGTAAAATAGAATATAGAAGATGGAATTCACGGAAAATTTGAAGGCGGGAATTAGAATGGGGAATTTATTTTGAATCTGTCAAAAATTTTTGACAGAAGTCAAAATTTAGAGTTGGTTAAACTTATCTTTTTTGTAGGGGAAGGTTAGCATGAGAATTAGGGCTGTTCAAACTTCAAATCGCTCGTTGCTTATTGATCGCTCGCCGCTCGTTTGAAAAATGTTCGCTCGGTTTTAAATGAGCAGATCGGCTCGGTTCGGTTTGTAAACAAACCAAGCGCGAGCAAAGGTCTGCTCGGCTCGATTCGGATCAAATAAATTATTATTTATCTATTATATATATACACCCACAAATCATAGTAATATTTATAGTTTTATATTTAAGATTTGGCCCAATATATGCAAATAAAATATGACTAGCCCACTTTATCAAATAAAAATCTAATACTAAGTTTAATAGTAAAACCCTAAGTCGTAACGTGACAGCCTTGACTTCTTTATGTTGTTAGTCGTCTGTCCCTAGTCATCGCTTGATATTACCCTATGTCACAATGCGACAATTGTTCTCTATAGTATGTTCACTGCCTCAACCATATGCTCATTCTTGGACGCTCGGACCTAGAGATGGCAATAGGTCGGGTTTGGGACGGGTTTAGGTAATCCCAATCCTATACCCGTTTAGGTATCTTTGTCCCAAACCCGGCCCAAAACCCGTCGGGTTTGTGTCGGGTAATTACCCGTCGGGTATCGGGTATACCCGCGGGTTTCAGGTAAACCCGTTAAATTTTTAAAACTCTAATTGAGCATATCCGACCAAATATCCGACGGGCATCTATTAGGTAACTATTAATTAACCTATTACATTTAAGATTATTAAATATAGATAACAAATAGTATACACTAATTTTTGGTAATTTTAGCATAGGATGACAATGTAGATGGACAACTAGATATATTATGCATACATATTTAAAAATATATATTAGAAATTATATTGGGTATCTAATCGGGTAAACGAGTATACTTTATCGGGTAATCGGGTCTGGCAAACGGGTATATCATCAAATCCAAAACCCATCCCGAACCCGCGAAAAAAATAAAAATCAATCCCATACCCGGACCCATACCCGATTACCCGACCCCAAACCCGTCCCAAATGTGTCAGGTTTCGGGTTTACCCATCGGGTTCGGGTTTAATTGCCATCCCTACTCGGACCTCAATATTAATGTCCTCATCGGACAGTTCCACCTTAGTTGTCATTCGACAGCGATGAATATAACATCCCAATTTCATGGTTGTTCAAATTACTCTTCGCTCGTTTCTCGCTCGATGCTCGCTCAAAAAAATTTGCGCTCGAACAATGCTTGCTCGCTTTTCAGCTCGGTTGTAAATGAGCAAACCATGAGTAAATGTTCGTTTGATTTGGCTCGGCTCGTGAACAGCCCTAATGAAAATTGTGAAAAGGGGGGACAAAAAATTTAAAATTTTAAGAAAAATGATTAAAGATTTGGAAATAAAGTTACTAATATATAAATATATGTGTTGAAACATATGGTTTTTTAGAAGGAAAAAAATAGTGCACTTTTGCAATTTTATCATCACCAAATATCTAACCATATTTGATTTGAGTACTAGTCAATCAAGTTATATCATAATGATTTATACTAGTTTAAACATATCGTAGTTAGCTATATTGGTCTTATGAGTCATCATACCTCTTAACAGGGCATGATTAACATTATTAATTTATTATGCTTTAATGTATTATATCATATATGACGAATTACGTAATTAACTGGTCATGAGTCATCAGGTTTGACTTTGATTATCAAATAGTAATTTTGATTTATATGTAATCACTTTGCAAATTGAGTTTTTTTAACCAAAAGTTTAACCCTCATTTGACATATATTGACTCTGGTTGACCAAAATATGTCATAATGTGTTATAACGTGACAAACATGTACTAATAGTTCATTTTGAGTCTTAATAGTCATGATCGATCATAATAAATAAAAAAAAGATTAACCTTATTATATCATATTAAGTTTTAACCTGTTAGGATTTACTAATTTGGTACCATATTAACCATGATTGACCAAGTTAGACTTTAATTGACCAATAGTGACTTTGTGTTACCTAAATCGGCCTTTGTTTTCAAAGCTTAATATTCATCAACTAACACTGACCCTATATAACTAAGGTGGGTCGTAATGAGATATAATAGGCCATACATGTTTTAAGATGTCATACTAAGTCTTAAATGTTATGTTAGATTTGATAAACCATGTATATGACTAGCAATTAGTGGCTAGATTTGACTTTAATTAACAAATTGGTGAGCCAATGATCTCTAGACCAATTGGTTTGACATAGATGGGAAGGTTTACCTATTTAGGTGAGATTCCTGCTAGAAAGTCTCAGGGTGGGGAGGGGTCGAACTATGGTTGACAAAGATATTTATTAAACGCCTTTTAGTTATTTTAAATACTAGATTATATTTCCGGGATAGATAAATTTATTATAAAGTGATAAAATATACGTTATGATGTAACATAGAAATTAATGTATTATAATATGAGAAAACAGTAATTTTAATTATATGAATAAAAATGAAAATGTATATTAAAAAAAAGATGCATGTTTGGATGAGGAGTAGAGTTAGAAACAGCCATTCCAAGGCATGATTGAGACGGTGGTCTTGAGTGTGTGACTTTTTTTTTTTTTTTTGTTGAAAATGAGTGATTTTAACTTATTTTGTTTTGATGAAAATAGAATTCCTAGTTTGAACATGATTAGTGACTTGCCTAGACATGATTAATGAATTACCTGAACGCATTGTGTATTTTTTCCTGTATGAATAAAAACCCACAAAAAAGTCGTTTTTTTTTCGTTTTTTGTATAGCACTATGGTACTCGTTGGAAAGATAATAAAATATTCGTCAATTTGGTGTAATTTTTTTTTTATAAAAAAATATCATATATAAAAGTTATTAACGTTTTAAAATTGCGAAGAAAACATGAGAGGGAAAAAAGACTTTTGGATGATAAGGATGAGGATGCCACGTGAGAATGACCTCTTTTAGTGTCATGTAGAATTTAGGGAATTTTGGATAAACTTGTAACTTCTTACTTATCTCCTTTTTCAAAAAGTCACACATTTCTAATTTATAACTTATTTCTTTTTTCATATTCTTTTCACCTTATTCAAACCCAAAAAGTTCTTTTCAAATCATCACACAAACACTTTTAAAATAACTGATTTTTTTTTAAAAAAAAAGTCATAAATTATAAAGAGGTGGAAATAAGGAGAGCCAAACACCCTCTTAGTGTCTTGAAATATTAATATTAATAGATAGATAATAGATTAACAGATAATAGATATAGATTATTTTCCTAATCTTGCTATAAATTTTTTTACGATTTTTATAAAATTATTTCTAGTTACTTTTCTAATACTTATTTTCTTGATTTGTTAATGATTTTAAAAAAACACTTTTAAATACATATTTTCCACATTTTACTAACAATTTTTTTGTTACGAATTTTCCACATTTTGCTAACAATATTGGCTTGATTTTGATATGGATTTTAATACGAATCTCATTATTTATTGGTTTATTGTTATTTATTTTAAGAAACATGTTTCCATTTGCAAAGCACTTCGGAGACCGAATTGCTATTAGGCATTAGCATATCAAAATAACCTCCATTACAAGATCAAGATCTTTGAGACTATTTTCGGATTCTGATACTTCCTTTCAAATGGTAAAACAACATGTGCCAAATTAAATCAAGACTGAAAACCAAACCTTCATTATTTTGTATATATAAAGGTGTTCAAGACTGAATACCAGTTCCTAATTCTATCTATTTTTAAAATAATAAAAATTGATTTTTAGTCTGTTAACATATTCCTTTCATAATAGAGACTGGAAATTAGTAGGCATACATTTGCATCATTTTTATTCGGAATTTGGGACAAAAATTTAGTCTGGCAATAAGTTTCCCCTCCAAAACCTTACGTTGCTCAGGCATATTTGTGACTGAAATCTAGTCTCAAATAGCGTACTAAATTATTAGCGAATAATTATCAATCTCAATAAAAATCAGTCTCCAATATTATCAATAACTGATAAATCAGCCCCAGATATAATATATCTGAGACTAATATATCAGTCCCCGATAGTTTAGTCTCTAAGTTACATTTTAATAAAACTCTAGCAAATAAGCGTCCTATGAAATTGATGTTTTATGACTCAAATATCATGTGTCCTATCACGGGGTATTATAATAACACCACAATAATTAAACGTCCTATAAAGGTTAAAGGTATAAGACCCATGTGACATGTGTCCTATTAAGTTATGCTATAATACGACCCCCAGTGATCAAGTGTCCTATTACATTACTACATAATAGGACACCAACAACTAAATGTCTTATAAATTACTTTATTAGGATATACATTTTAAGTGTCTTATTAAGTTAAATGATAATAGGACCCCAAAGAATCATCCATCCTATTAAATAGCTTTTTAGGACATCGGTTTAGTAGTTTATATTATAAAAGGACTCCAAAAGTTCATTCGTCCTATTAAATAGTTTTTAGGACCCTATTTTACAAGCGTCCCACACAAAAGGTCATTAAAAGGCATTTTTGTTGTAGTGTGTCTACTTTCTCTTTAATTCCATGTATTGCCACTCTTAATTCAAATAATAAAATTCAAGTATTATCATAACATTTGTGTGCATGCTTGTTTGAATGTGAACTAATTGCTATATCTATAATCATACTTGTTTACTTGTACAACAATTAGTTGACTACCAGACAACCTACTTAACGGTTGGTAGAGGTCATCATGTCTTTCCAACAGTCGGGAGAGGCCCTACCACCTGCTCAACGACTGGTGGAGACTATCAGACCTGCTCAACAATCGGAAAGTCATAAAAGGACGCAAAACCCTAATGTAAGGTAAATTGGTAATTACGGTCCGGAACGTAATCATGAGTTTACAGGTACGTTAAGGTAGTGTGAAATTTTATCAAGGTTTTCAGTAGTTGACCAATTGTAAACCTAGTGTTTCTCTTAACTTCGGGACGAAGTTCCTAAAAGTAGGGGAGACTGTAACATTTCGCATTTAATAATTTCACGTTACGACAAGTTCTATTTTATAACTTACATTTAATTATTTTGTAGCATTTTATATATATATATATATATAAAATAATAATTAGTTAACCTTAACACAAACCAACACACTCAAACCCAATATCCCTTAAAGCCCAAACCCCTTGTTCCTTTACATTTCTGAAGCCCAACAGATGCAAGCCCAAGTGTCCGGCCCACCTGAAAACCCGGCCCAAACACCCTCCTTTCCCATCCAGTTTATTCAAAAAAAAAAATTTGTTCCCGCTGAGATTCGAACCCGAGTCACAACACACACACACGCACGCGCTAACCACCTGAGCCACACCCTTCAATTGCTTTTAACCCTGCTTAAATTATATTTATTACCGTTTCTGTCCTCCTTCCTTTCTTCCCTGTGAACGCGTGACAGCAGACATGACTGAAACTTTCCATCTTTTTGGCTAAATTAACGCGTGATGATCAAGGTTGACATTGGAAACGTGATTACCGGCCATCAACAACTAAGATTACACGCTATTTATCAATTATCGTTGACCAATTTAAACTATACGCGTTTGAAATTAAATCGTGGGTCAACCTTGCCGAATTGATCAACGAAGCATCCTCCCTATAAATTGACCCTCTGCATAGCATTACAACTCGCCAATAAACTCTTCTCAACCCCTAATTTTCTTCAATTCACTCTGATTGTGCATCGCGATTACGTTTTTGACTTCGTGGTCTTGACCAAGCAATCGAGCACGAAACAGACTTGTAAGTCTAATCTTTTCTGTGGGTTTTATACATCGGCCATCACTCATCAATAGCCCCATGATTAATTGGGCTATTGATGAGTGAATCAGATTATTGCAAAAACTAGGGTTCGTGGTTTGTTAATTTGGGGAAGAAACTGATTTTGCATACTGTATATATTTTTATTAAACTGAGATAAATCACAACCACAGGCCTAGAACACCCTTTTTCCATTTATTTTTTCATATAAAAACAAACCATTCTATATATATAAATTACCCTTAAATCTTGTAAATTCCTTTTTAAATATTAAAACCTTTTTATAAATTCTAAAAAAATTATATTTATCAAATCTGAGATAAAAGTTTTATTTACAATTTTTAGTTTTCTGAAATTCATTGATTTAATATTTATAATAATTAAATCAATTTTATACTATTATATTTATAAAAATCCATTAAAATATCAAAACAATTTTATTAATTTCTACAAAAATTATCCTATGTTTGTACAATGTTAAACTTTACTGAAATGATTTTTAATTCCGAAAAATCATTTATTTTATATTTTTAATCAATTTTTGTTAGATTTAATCATAATTAAATCATAATAAATTCAATTTTTATTATTTTTGCACCAAAATTTTATACAATTTATTTTTAAATATTTAGAACAGAAATATGATTTTTAAAAATATAATTCTTTAATTTTAGTATTTTTGAATATTAAAGTTAAATTTTGGCAATTTGTAATAAATAGATTTAAAAATCTATTTTAAAGGAAATAATTTTATAAAAATTATTTTTATACTTCAAACACATTATTGTGAGCATTCTAAATTCAAATTTTATAAAAAGACTTTCTTTTATTTAATTATCAAATTTCCCTTTATTTAATTAACATTTTATTTTAAATTCAACAATTGGATATCCCCAAATCGAAACCCTAGGATATACTTATAAACTAGTTAGACTTAGACTTATTTGTTGCCTTATACATAGGGTAATACTTGGCAATCTATTGGGCTACACTTATACTATTCCTCAATACCTAATATTATACCAAGGTGAGTTTACGTAATCCTGTTTATGCGATTCTTTATACTTGCAACAATTTTAAGCAATTCAACATGCATGTCTAGTAGTAAACTTTATTGCCTCATGAATTAGTCAACAGTTTCAACGAGTTTCAACGAGTTTCAACATTTTCATAATCATTAGCTATGGCCAAGCCGGCGATACTCAATAATAGATCTATTGGATTGACAACCCCACCCGGATACGTGTACCTCCTACATAGGTAACGTGGGTGATTGTTATCGTTCAACATATTACTAAGGTGAACCGTAGATGACGGGATGGACCTAAACTAGTCGGAGGTTTGATTATGTCAACATATTATACTATTCATGTAGACTTAAATTTACGATAGACATACGAATTGCTAGACTTTTATACTTAAACAATATGCTTAACATGGATTATGTATTCTCACCAACTTCTAGTTGACCCCCCCCCCCCCCCCATTTTTACAACTCAACAGGTAATAATGATGCATGAAGATTAGAGTATTTATGAAGACAATAAGGAGTCTATGCATGCTTGATTCTTGTGTGATGTATTAGATTTCCACGTTTAAAACTCTTATGTATTTCAATTTTTGGATATTTACAATTTAATATTTATTTCAATTAAAATTTGGATTACCATGTGCTACTGTATACTCATCAATACGTGACACCTCGATGTTTCCGCCATCGGTTGGGGTGTTACAGTATAGCAACTCAAAAGTAAACCATTGTATGACATATGTTACAAAATATAAGTTTAGTGCATGTTTTCTCCCCTAAAAGCAGAACCAGTAAAAGTGGGGCTGTGAAACTCACCTTAGGTTGTGTTCTTCAATTAAAGAATAAAGCTAGGTCCTTGATAATCCCAAACTACCGGAGATTTATCAAAAAGTTTACATAAGTGTTCCGACTAATAACCATAAGGTTATCTAGTCCCCGATTGTCCAGATCGTAACCAAGTATGTTTGAAAATGTGTTTGATTGTTCAACCGACACATTAGACTGACCTGACATCCCGTTGGTGACCCATTACATAAACTAATCAAGTATACATAGATTACACATAAGGTTTAAGCATAAAACACTTAGCTTGTATAAAAAATCGCACATACGAAGAGATATGGTCGAATCAGTGTTTCTGGAGGCTCCTTCAACCCCAAGGAACCTTGGTTCGACCACCACGAGGTTCCCTCGACCCTCATACAAGTTCATTCAACCTAGCATATATTCCTTCGACCTTAACACATGTTCCTTCGACCTTAACATGTATTAATTCGACCTAAATCATGTTCGTTCGACCCAAATCAAGTCCGGTTCGACCTGTCAGTCCCTGGTTCGTCCCCAGAGACCTTCCTTCGACCCCACGACTGGGCGAAGGAAGTCTGGTTCGACCCAAGCAGCTGTTAATGCTCTAAAACGCAACAAATCTCATCAAAGCAAGCCGAAAATATCACGAAACAACATGAAACACAACAGTCACGTATGAATAACATATCCCCACAAACCCCGACTAATTTTACTCCAAAATCAATCCGTTTTAACACTTACCCAAAATGGTAAAATTATGGAAACGTCACATCGTGCATGAAAACTTTACCCAATTTGGAAACATTTCGAAATCCTTTCATAATGATCTCAAAATGATCAGTTTAATGTGTGTATGAAAACCCATAATAGTTTTATCAATAACAACATGCATAAAGCCCTAGATTTATCAAAAATCCCCAAACTAGACATATCATCAACATTCACCCAATTGTAACTTAAGGCAACCATAAACCAATACCAATAGCAGCCCTAGATCATGTTTCTATCATCTAAACAGCAGTTAATCATTAAACACACATAATATCACATAAAACACAACTTAACACATGTTTATTGATATGAAAACTCATGTTTAATGATAGGGTTTTGTTTTGAAAGATGTTTGAAAGGTTTTTAATCATAAAAACACCCTTAGAACAGATCTGGACATTTGGGGTTAGATGAAAACGAATCAAAATGCTTTAAAAAGTGTTTTGGATTAAGAACACACCTTAGATTCTTGATTAGATGATATTTGTAGGTTAGATTATGAAAATCGAGAGCAAAAACTCCTTCCCCAGTGATTAAAACCGATAGAGAGTGTTTAGAGGCGACTAGGGTTTGTAAAATGATGAAAAATGACAAAGTGTGATATTTATACTAAAGCCTCATTCGACCTCCTGCATGGGTCGAATGAGTGTCCATAAGGTCGAATGACCTTTTTGTTGATTTCCCATCTCTGGTTCAACCCCCCTACAGGTCGAAACAATACCTATGTTTTCCGGATTTTCCAGTTTTGTCGTTTAAACACATTTTAACACAGTCTGACACGTAAACAAGCAATCCTAACATATGTTAAACATATAGAAGCACGTATAATCACGTTTACACCTTTGGAGCACGTATTTTCATATTATGTCACACGTATGTATCAATCTACGTATCCTACTTAATTCAATCCATGTAATTTCACCAACAACGGGACTCAAGACTAGTGTATTCACAAAACAACTCCCAATGATCCTCCAGGTCATTGAACCCTGGACAATCCTAACCTGACCCGACTCAACCGACCTAGTTAAGTCTTTTTATAAATGTTTTTCGCTAAGGTAGACTTATGTTTTATCAATATGTTTAAGCCAAACATGCCGGGTGTCACATCATCCCCACGTTGAAAGAATTTTTGTCCCGAAAATTGCACGAAGCCCCAAAAGAAAGAGACGAAAAGGAAGGAAACGAAAAAGAAAATTTACCGGTCGTTACATCATCCCCACGTTGAAAGGAATCTCACCCCGAGATTCATTCAGCTTCAGCGGTAACATGCCTAGATTCAAATGCACGTTTCGGAAAATAATGAGGATACTTAGATTTCATCGGATCCTTCCGTTCCCACGTGAATTCCGGTCCACGATTCGAGTTCCAATGAACCTTAACGATGCGAATTTTACTCCGGCGAAGGCTACGAATCTTATAGTCAAGAATCTCAACAGGTTCCTCCACAATACGAAGACAATCATCAACCTTGATCTCTTCCAGTGGTACAATAAGAGATTCGTCAGCCAAACACTTCTTCAAGATAGACACATGGAAGACGTTGTGAACACTACCGAGCTCCGCCGGTAAGTCAAGTCGGTATGCCACTGGTCCAATCTGTTCCAAGATTGCAAAACGGTCTGACATAACGAGGGTTAAGCTTGCCACGCTTTCCAAAGCGTATGACGCCCTTCCAAAGTGAAACTTTCAGAAGTACCCTGTCCCTAACCTGGAACTCCAAAGGTTTGAGACGACGATCGGCATAACTCTTCTGACGATCCCGTGCGGCTGCCAAACGGTTACGAATTTGTACGATTTTCTCCAAAGTTTCGTACACCAGTTCCGGACCAGTGAGTTGACTCTCACCCACCTCGGCCCAGCAAAGGGGAGACCGACATTTCCGTCCGTAAAGAGCTTCGAACGGAGCTGCCTTGATACTAGAATAGTAGTTGTTGTTGTAAGAGAACTCCACCAACGGTAGGTGACTCTCCCAACCCTTTCCAAAATCGATAACACATGCCTGAAGCATGTCCTCCAAGGTTTGAATCATCCGCTCAGTTTGACCGTCAGTTTGCGGATGATAAGCCGTACTCATATCCAACTGAGTACCCAAAGCTTTGTGTATAGCCTTCCAGAAACGCGAAGTAAAACGAGAATCATGATTAAAGATAATAGAAACAGGCACCCCGTGCCGAGAGACTACCTTCTTAAGGTAAATTCGAGCTAACCACTCGAGTCCATCAGTTTCCTTAATAGGTAGGAAATGCGCCGATTTTGTTAACCTGTCAACAATCACCCAAATCATATCGCAACCACTTGGTGACTTCGGTAGTTTGGTGACAAAATCCATCGTGATCCGTTCCCACTTCCATTCTGGAATCTTAGGTTGTTGCAGGAGACCAGACGGCTTCTGGTACTCCACCTTGACTTTAGCACAAGTCAAACATTTGATCACGTTGGAGGCTATATCAGCCTTCATGTTCGGCCACCAATAGAGTATCTTCAAATCCTGATACATCTTGTCGGAGCCAGGGTGAACAGAATACCGGGATTTATGAGCTTCATCCAAGACAAGCTCCCGTAATCCCCTAAACAAAGGAACCCAAACGCGTTCTGCAAAGTAGTGTAGGCGATCGGACCTGAGTTCAAGATGCTTATCAGCACTGTGCATAGTTTTAGCTTTAAGGTTTTCCTCCTTCAAAGCTTCAAGTTGTGCAGAACGAATTTGGTCAGGCAAAGAGGAATGGATGGTGAGCTGTAAAGCTCGAACACGACGAGGTTTCGACGATTCCTTCCTGCTAAAGGCATCCGCCACAACGTTTGCCTTGCTAGGATGATACTTACTGGCACAATCATATTCGTTCAGGAGTTCTACCCAGCGTCGCTGCCACATGTTTAGCTCATTATGGTCGAAAATATGCTCGAGACTCTTGTGATCGGTGTAAATAGTGCATTTGGTACCGTACAAGTAATGTCTCTACTGGCACAATCAACGCATACACCACCGCGCCCAATTCCAAGTCATGGGTAGTATAGTTCTTCTCATGAACCTTAAGTTGACGAGAAGCATAAGCAATAACCTTCTCGCGTTGCATCAACACGCAACCGAGACCACGAATAGAAGCATCATAGTATACAACAAAATCATCCGTACCTTCAGGTAAAGATAGGATAGGCGCAGAATAAAGTTTATGTTTCAGCATCTAAAATGCTGATTCTTGCGGTTCACCCCAGTCAAATTTCTGATCCTTCTGGGTGAGAGAGGTGAGGGGTTGAGCGATCTTCAAAAGTCCCTCGATGAAATGATGATAGTAACCGGCAAGACCTAGGAATTGTCGCACCTCAGATGGCGTCTTTGGTGCTTCCCAGTCTTTAATAGCTTTAATCTTAGCTGGATCGACATGAATTCCAAGTTCATTAACCACATGACCTAGGAATTGAACCTCGCGCAATCAAAAGTCACACTTCAAGAACTTAGCATACAACTGCTCTCGTCTGAAGAGTTCCAAGACCAACCGCAAGTGTTCCTCATGGTCCGTCTTGCTCTTGGAATAAACCAGAATGTCGTCAATAAACACGATGACGAATTTATCAAGGTAAGGTTTACAAACACGGTTCATTAAATCCATGAACACCTCCGTTGCGTTAGTGAGACCAAAAGGCATGACCAAGAACTCAAAATGGCCATAACGGGTACGAAAAGCAGTCTTCGGAACGTCGACTTCCTGAATGCGCAACTGGTGATAACCGGATCTCAAATCAATCTTTGAGTAGTAACTAGAACTCTGAAGCTGGTCAAAGAGATCATCAATGCGAGGGAGAGGATAACGATTTTTGATGGTCACTTTGTTTAGCTCACGATAATCAATACACATGCGAAGACTTCCGTCCATCTTCTTCACAAACAAGATAGGAGCTCCCCAAGGGGAAGAACTCGGTCGAATGAAACCC
The DNA here is from genome assembly GCA_028751855.1 of Ambrosia trifida. Lineage (NCBI taxonomy): Eukaryota > Viridiplantae > Streptophyta > Magnoliopsida > Asterales > Asteraceae > Ambrosia > Ambrosia trifida. The sequence goes on from CM054127.1 coordinate 1,927,128, forward strand.
TTTTCCAAGAGTTCCTATAACTGGCTAGACAACTCTTGCATTTCGGGAGGTGCAAGACGACGTGGGGCTCTGTTAGGACAAAAAGGATTGGTGAAACCACTTTTGTAAACCTTAGTCTAATTCACTTCTGCAAAATATCCTAAGTATAGAACTACTGAAGAAAGAAGACTAAAGTACTGAAGAAGGATTCAACAAGTACTAAAGAAGTATCAGAAGTTCTGAAGTCTAACCAGACAGTTCACTGAAGAATCACTGAAGACAAACTACTCATCAGTAGTTTGTCATTCATCAGCTCTTGTTCAGGAATCTTTTTAACAGACTTATGTTTCAGTAGTTTATTAGTTTAGTATTACTTTATCTTTTTGTACAAGTTCCAAGAATGCAACTTGTTACTGACTTACTTTTAGCAAGGTGCATGTATATGTAAAGTCTATAAATAGATGGGTTCATCCCGTCTATTTTAGACATTGATTTTGATTAATACAGAAATCCTTCAAAGCTTATTATTGTTCTTTCTATTTCATTTACTGAGAATTTGTTTAAGTATTCATTCTCATTCTATACTTAGATTCTCATTAAATAGTTGTCTTTAGCTTTCAAACATCCAGGGGGAGTAATAACTCATGTTGATAGTGTAACATTACTTATCATTCCGCTGTGCAAATTTGATTGAACTTGCCAAACACATAAGTGTTCACTAGCAAGCAATACATCAAGAGCATTACTGATCCAACAGGCTCGGGCAATAGGAGTTGCACTAGGAGTAAGTTCAATACCAAACTCAACCTGATGATGAGGAGGAAGACTAGGTAAATTATCGGGAAACACATCAGGAAAGTCACGAACCACAGGGATATCCTCGATCTTCTTCTCATCATCAGATGAAACAGAAACAAGTGCCAAAATGGCCGAATAACGCTTCCGAATATACTTAAGGGCTTTCATACTGGAAATGATACTCAGCGGAGCACCGCTCTTCTCGCCATGAACCGAAAGAGTCTCTCCATCAGGGAGAGGGATCCGAATGACCTTATCAAAACAAATGATCTCCGCACGATACAACAATAACCAATCCATGCCCACAACGACATCAAAACTACCCAAAGATACCAGCATAAGGTCAATGGGGAAAGACAAACCCGATAGTTCCAAGCGACATTCCCGAAGAATATGTGTCCCTTCGATGTTCTTACCATCAGCCAATTCTATCAAGTACTTAGCCTCTAAGGGTGTGGGCACTATATCTAGCAATCGACTAATTTCCACATATAGGAAACTCTTATCGGCACCAGAATCAAACAAGACAGAAACATAGCGATCGTTAAGAAGGAACGTACCGGTAACTGTGTCAGGGTCCTGTTTGGCTTCTGTAGAGCCGATGACGAAAGCACGCGCATTCCTGCCGCCGCCTCCATTGTTCTCGTTACCGTTTTCGCCCTTCACATTCTCACCTTATTTCAACTTGGGACAATCACACTTGAAATGTCTCGTGTCACCATAATTATAGCATCCCTGCTTTCCTAGGGTCCCCTGAGCTGCAGGAGCAGGAATAGTAGTACGCGCCTTAGTCGGCGGAAGTGTCACCCTACAATCCTTAGCAAGATGCCCCAACTGCTGGCACCGATGACAACGAGCTCGGTCACAACCCCCAGTATGATGAAAACCACACTTGTTGCACTTAGGGTGCTTCCCAATATACCCACTCGACTTCTGCCTCGAAGACGACCCTGAGGTATCAAACTTCTTCCCCTGCTGAGACGGTACTGGCATAGAACCCTTCCCCACACTGTAACATCGCAAAATTTCCCCAAATTTTTACACCTTTATCATTAAATACACAACTTATATATATATATATATATATATAAATCTATATAATAATAATAATAATAATAATAAATATAACAAATCTGATTTTTAATCAAACCTAAACCCACCAACCTTCTACCTTCTTGAGCCCATCCCAGTTCTGGCCCAACATCAGAGCCCAGCCCACACCAGCCCAACCCCCTTGTCTGTGAAAAAAAAAAAAGATGCTCCTCCTAGGTTTCGAACCCGGGTCAAACCCCCACACACACACCCTCACAACCAGTGGGTCTAGAACTTCATATCTGATCCAAACCGTTGCTAAATAATTATATCATATGCTTCAATCGTCACAGTTGACTTAGAAAGTCAACTGTGACATACAACTTACCATAATCAATCATCTAAACTCGTGAATTGCATATTTTTGGTATCTTTGCATAATCATCGGCCATCTATGACCAGGATACACGCCTATTAACAATCAATTGATGCCCAATTAAACCTTATACGCGTGTGTTATTCAATGATGGGTCAACTCATACCAATTCGATCACCCAGGATTTCATACTATAAATTGATCATCCACGAGTATTCACAACTCGTCATTACATCTTTCTCCACCTCCAAATCCTCTTAATTATCCTCTGTTTGAGATATACGATCGTATGTTTAATTTTTTCAAGTTGACCGATCAATCGAGATCATAAAGTGATTGTAAGTGTAATCTTTGTTGTGGGTTTTGTTAATCGGCGTCTGCACAACATTAGCCCCATGTTTAATTGGGTTAATGTTGTGAGAATTGCCTGATTGTAGATCTAGGGCTTGTAATTGAGATTTTGGGGAAGAACATCTTTCTGTCTATATTTATTTTATATTAACAACAACCAAACACAACCACTGGCTTGGACCAGGTGGTTGTGTCTGGTGTCCAACAGCCGAGTCACGTGGGTTCGAGTCCCGGCCGTGACATTCATTTTTTCTTTTTCATTTTTTTTACTCTGCTCCATCCGTTCGTCTTCCCTGAGCAGGTAAACAGCTCCGTTCGTCTCCGTCGTCTCCGTTCACTCCGCTCCGCCGTCAGTAGGTCGAACAGCTCCGTCGTCTCCGTCGTTTTCACTCCCTTTTCCTGATCAGCTTCGTCGTCCAATCTCCATCGTCTTCCCTCCCTTTATCTGAACAGCCCCGTCGTACAATCTCCGTCGTCTCCGTCGTCTCCGTCGTCCAATCTCCGTCGTCCAAATTTCCGTCGTCTAAAACTCGCCGTCCAATCTCCGTCGCCCAATCTCCGTCGTCTCAATCTCCGTCGTCTCTACCGCTGATCACCGTCGTCCCAACGGCTCTTTTTCAAATTCGCCTCATTCGTCTTGTTTTTTCCTCCTTCGTCCGTTTCTATACTCGTTCGCCCTTTACAGTCTCGTTCAAACTCTTTCGACCAATTTTGTTTGTCTGTTTCTGTCTTTCGTCCGTTTGTAATCTGTTTAGTCCTTCGTTTGTTTGTTTTGTAATAATAATAGTTATATAATAGTTATAACTATTATAGTATAATAATAATAATAATAATAATAATAATAATAATAATAATGGGGTAAGGAGTTATGTGGGGGTTCGCTTAGAGGGTGGGCAACCTGTGGTTGCTACCCTCACTGTCTTGTCAAGGGTTTTTGCCCACTGGTTCCTTTGCCCCCAACTCATCTCGAGTTCGGTTGTTATCATTCGTACATGGCTCCTGCCAGGAAGACCCGGAATGTCAAGACAAGAGGTTCTGCGCATGACGTTGTTAGCGGTTTAAGGGCCTGCCCGTTTAAACATTTTCACGATTGTAAAGATGGTAAACCGGGGTTTGGCGGATTTTTCCGCCTTATTGAACACATACAAAGCACTCATCTCAAGACAGAAGACCGAAGGCTATCTATGAAGGAGGCTGTCTCGAAGGATCGGGACCTTTTCTTGGATGTTGGGGAAGCTCTCAAGGCAGGAGGTAAATGGTTATGTGGGAGGTGCATGGGGATACATGCTCTCAGTAGGGGATGCAAGCATGACGATGAGGTCGTATCGTTCGCCATGGTCTCGGAAGATGTCGAAGATTTCATTGTTGGGATACGGAAACCATGTCAAGCGTTAGACGACGCAAACCCACGTCACCAAACCGGGATGGTTGGGGATATTGCCCTCCTCGAACGTGTTTTTTCCCTCCCTATTCAAACTGTTAAAAGCATTCCCCCCAGTTGTCGTCTGACGTTTGCTCAAGTGTTAACAAGTGCCTTACGTAAAGTGGTGGCGTCGCCAGGCTCGGTTGAAAATTGGGTCCAATTGCTATTGCTCCCGCGGTTAACCCTGAGGGTGGTCAGACCGTCCTCCAGGCAAGAGCGAAGATCTGGGAACAGGAAATCTATGCAGTGTAGTAGCATAATGCAAGCGCTTGCAGTATGGAAAGGTAGGTCTGGGTTTGCGGTCTTGGTCTCTTCCCTCTTTGATAGCGTGGGGGATGTGGTGGTATCTAGAGGAGAAGTCAGAAGGGAAGAGGACAATGAAACGGAACTGAATATAAAGCAATGTCTTCGAAAAGTCAGGGATGGGCATTTCACGGCGGCGGTTAAGGTTCTGTGCTCCAGTGGGGTTGCCCCTCTATGTGAATCGACCATGCAAGCCCTCATTGATAAGCACCCAGTGGTGCCGCCTCCATCTTTTCCGTCTAACCCTATCGCCCAACCCGCTCTATCTGTAGATGGGGATTGTGTGCTCAAATGTATCCGATCTTTCCCTAAAGGGACGTCTTGCGGTAGGGATGGGATACGGGCCCAACACTTGTTGGATGCTATGGGTGGCGAAGGCTCGGTGACTTCCTCGGGCTTGCTCGCGGCCATTACTGAAGTTGTCAACTTATGGCTTGGGGGGGCCTGCCCTAAGGCACTTGCTGAGTTTGTTGCCTCGGCCCCCCTCACCCCCTTATTGAAGCCCGATAATGGAATTCGACCTATTGCTGTGGGGGGCATTTGGCGGAGGTTGGTTTCTAAGGTGGCAATGAAGAAGGTTCGGAAAGACATGGCCCAGTACCTTGGGGATTTTCAATTTGGAGTAGGCGTACCAAATGGGGCAGAGGCGGTGCTTCACAGTGCCAACAGGTTCCTGAATTCTTTTCATGTGGATGGGTCCTTGGCTCTGCTTACAGTAGACTTTTCCAATGCCTTCAACATGGTCGACCGCACAACCTTTCTTCAAGAGGTTCACCAGTGATGCCCGTCTATCTATTCGTGGGTCCAGTTCCTTTACGCCCAGCCTGCTAGGCTGTACGTGGGTAATGATTGTATTGGGGCTACCACCGGAGTGCAGCAAGGAGATCCTTTGGGGCCCCTTCTCTTTGCTCTTGCCTTACATCCTCTCATCATGCGGATTCAGGAACACTGCAATCTCCCGTTCCATGCTTGGTATTTGGATGATGGGACGATTATAGGCAATGCTGCTGCGGTTTCTAAGGCTTTAGACATTATCAACGTGCATGGGCCATCTCTGGGGCTTCATCTCAATATTAAGAAAACAGAGGTCTTTTGGCCAACGTGTGACGGGTTGAAAAGCCAGGAAGGGCTTTTCCCGACAGGGATTGGTAGACCTAAGAAAGGGGTTAAGCTCCTTGGTGGGGCTGTTAGCCGAGATCCTGCCTTTATCGGGGAGTTGGCAGGGCGGCGGGCTACGAGTGCGGTTGCTCTCATGAAACTATTGCCCCGCCTTAGAGATCCCCAGAGTGAACTCCTGCTGCTCAGGTCATGCATGGGGGTCGCTAAGTTACTTTTTGGGTTACGAACTTGCCAACCCCACTTCATGGTGGATGCGGTATCCCTTTTTGATGATGGTCTCCGCGAAGCTATTGAAGATATAGTTGTGTGTGGCGGCCCCTTCTTCGGGGACCTCCAGTGGCGCTTGGCATCCTTGCCGATGCGTTTAGGTGGTTTGGGCCTCCTTTCAGCTCGAGATGTTGGGGTCTATGCCTTTGTGGCGTCCAGAGCTCAGTCTTGGGAACTTCAGGATCATATCCTCCAAAACAGTAGGGTCATTGGACTAGACCCAGACTATCAACAGGCGCTCGAACGCTTAAATGTCTATCTCCCGGATTTTGATATTGGCGGTTTTTCTAACAAGGACACCGCCCCCCCAAAGCCACAAAAAACTTTGGCGAATGCTCTTTTTAGCAAAACTGCTCAGAGCCTGGGAGAAGTTTTTGAGTTGTCCACTCGCCAGAAGGCGGTGATTGAATGCCTAAAGGGCCCTCATGCTCAGGATTTTTTGACCGTTATCCCGATTGAGGGTTTTGGTCAATGCATGTCTACAGTAGAGTACAGGGCTATACTCAAGTACCGATTGATGATCCCTATGTACCCAGAAGATGAAACATGCCCCATCTGCCGTAAAACCTGCATGGATAAATACGGGGAGCATGCAATTCATTGCAAGGAGCTCCCTGGTTTCAAATATCGGCATGACTGGGTGAGGGATGTTTTGTGGGATATCTTGAGAAGAGCTGGGATCTCTGCCAAAAAGGAGGCCCCTGTAAACTTCCTCACAGACCCCACGGAAGGGAGATCCACCCTGCGACCAGCAGACCTGCTTGTCTTTGGTTGGGAGAGAGGGAAACATGCTTGTGTGGACCTCACCGGGGTATCTCCGCTGGTTGGGTTACGGGAAACATGGTTCGTAGCTGGGCAAGCATCAAGAAAGGCGGAATCAAAGAAAGTAGATAAACATGCTAAAGCTTGTGCAGATAACCAACATGTCATTATCCCTCTGGCTTTCGACACCTTTGGCTCCCTGGCGCCAGAAGCTATTCGTTTCTTGACCAGGGTCCAACGGGTTGTCCACAGCAATGTTTCATCCCCAGGGGGGCAAGGTTTTGTCTTTAGTAGACTAGGGTTTGCAATTCAAAAAGGGTTGGCGGCGCAGCTTGTTGCCCGCCTACCTGCTATTATGATGTAACTTCCGTATTTTGTTTTAATAAAAATTTATTATTTAAATTTTTTTTTAAAAAACAAACAAACCAATTAATTATATATAATACATTTAATCTTATAAATTCGTTTTTAATTATTAAAACTCTTTTATAAATTCTAAAAAAAATTATCTTATATTAATCTGATGTAAAAGTTCAACTTACAATTTTTAGTTTTCAAAAATTTATTTATTTAATATATATAATAAATAAATCAAGTTTATTCTATTTTATTTATAAAAATCTATAAAAATATCAAAACAATCTTATTAATTTCCACAAAAATTATCCTGAGTTTTTATAACATTAAGCTTTTCAGAAATGATTTTTATTTCTGAAAAATCATTTATTTAATATTTTTAATCAGTTTTTGTTAGTTTTAATCGTAATTAAATCATAATAAATCCAATTTTTAATATTTTTACACCAAAATTTTATACAAATTATTTCTGATTATTTTGGAACAGAAATATAATTTTTAAACTAATAATTCTTTAATTTTAATATTTTTAAATATTAAAGTTAAAGTTTGACAATTTGTAATAAATAGATTTAATAATCTATTTTAAAGAAAATAATTTTGTAAAAACTATTTTTACACTTTAAATACATTATTGTGACCATCTTAACTTTAAATTTCATAAAAAGATTTTTGGTTATTTATTTACTAATATTCTCTCAATTATCAAACATTTTTAATTAAACGAGCATTTACCCCCAAATTCGAAGCCCTAGAAACTTATACATTTGTAGACTTGATAGACTTAGACATATTTATTACCTCATTATAGGGTGATACTTGACATATTTGGGCAACACACTATTCCATTTTTCAACAAATACAACATTTTGCTAAGGTGAGTTTTACATAGCTCCTTTTCTATTTATCACCATTTTTGGGGTGAAACATGTTACATCAATATTTATGCAATTCAATCATCAATGTGTCTATGTGTATTTCTATGTTGCATTATGTCTTGAACATGACTAGGGTAAGCACAATTCTAGCATAAACATTCATCAGCCAAACGGTATACATTGATAGATCTATTGGACTGACAATCCCACCCGGATACGTGCCTCTTACAAAGGTTACGTGGGTGTTTGTTACTGCAATATAAACGAGTGAACCATGAGCGTATGGGATGTACCACAATACAACAGTCAACAAGGTTGATTATGCACTCGATTTACTTCTAGTATGTTTTCGCATATGGACTAGATTGCCATGACACATGAATTGCACAAAAATTTTTATTCGATTATCAAAACCTATGTAATTCTCACCAACTTTTGTTGACCCAAAATATTTTCAACTTAACATGTTTCAGGTTCTACTTGCTTGAAGATTTGATTTGATGCTTGAAGATATTCGTATAGTTTTATTCAATTTGATGTACGAATTCTTAGAACAATTGTATGTAACTTATTTAAACCATTTAATGAAATTTATTATTCACCATGAGCTACTGAACAATCATCAATACGTGACATCCCGATGTTTCCGCCATCGGTTGGGGTGTTACAGATTGGTATCAGAGCCATGGTTATAGGGAATTAGGTTATTAGAAAAATAATCTAGTCTATAACCATAGGATTTAACCAGTACTTGCTTCTTTTACTTGCTACGCTCTATCTCCTACTTCTTATCCCTACTTTCATCCTTACAAGAAGGTTGCTCTCCATAAATGGATCTACTCTTAGACTAATAGGACAAAATCCTCAGGTCTAACCTGAACCACCTTGAGATCTCGTCGAAGTTCTAGATTTTAATAACGAACACGTGCAATCTGGAAGGGTGAACGCCTGTATTTTGAGTCTTCTGTCTAGGCTGGCATTGCGCATATATCCCAATCAGACGCGGGACCCGGATGCCTACCTGGGAATTCTCGGGATGAGTGTTCACTTATAGGCTAAAGCATGTCTTCATATGTTATTAGAATTTAGAATCTTTGATAAGTCAACGTTTTCGTTTATTCGTTTTAATTAATGAATAAATGATTACACTCCTTATATAATCTCATTCATTTCACTGTGTCACTTACAGATCATGCCTCCACGTCGCAGTGCTCGTCTTAACAGTGGTGAAAATCATGATGAAGGAAGTAGCAATCACAACCATAACCATGACACTAACCACAACAACAACAACAACAACAACAACAACAATGGTGTCGATGCTCAACTGGCTGCAATCATTTCTCAACAAATGGCGCAGCAAATCGCAACTCTGGTTCCCAACTTACTAGCTCAAGTCATCCAGTTGAATGGCAACAGGAACGGCAACGGAAACGGGAATGGAAATGGAAATCACAACGGGAATGGGAATGGACTTCCAGCCTGTACCCTTAAACACTTTAATTCCTGTAATCCCCCAAAGTTCAGTGGAGAAGAAGGAGCTACAGGACTCCTACAATGGTTTGAGGATATTGAGAATACCTTCATTAACAGTGAATGCCCCGACAACTTTAAAGTCCGTTATGCTATGAGTGTTCTTCACAAACGAGCACTCACTTGGTGGAATGAAGAAAAACGCACTCGCGGAGCTGAAGCTGCACTAGCCTTAACTTGGGATCAAGCTAAAGACATTATGAAGGCAGAGTTCTGTCCTCGTAATGAAATTAAGAAGCTGGAAGATGAATTTCATGATCTTGCTCAAGACAGTGGGGAAAACCTTGCTTACAACACTCGTTTTCACGAACTTAGCTTACTGCTACCCCACAAAGTCACCCCTTTGCCCATTGCTATCGAAAAATACATTGGTGGTTTACCGATGCAGATTCAAGACACGGTGTTGGGAAGGAACCCTGCTACTTTGGAGGAAGCAAAGCGTTTGGCTGCCACCCTAACAGATAACCATGTGAAGGCAGGAACCCTGACTCGTAAAGGGGAAAAGAAAAAGGATACTCCCCAACCTGCCGTTGAAATCAAAACCGAGGCCTCAACCAACGGGAAGTGTAAGGTCAGGAATTTCGCAATAGACACCACTGCCCCACCCAACAAGAAACAATACAACGGGAAGCTACCTAAGTGTGACACCTGCCAGTATCACCACCCAACTCAAGTACCCTGCCGACAGTGCACAAATTGTCAAAGGTATGGGCATCTTGCAGATGCTTGTCGAATCCCTGCTACAAACGCTCTTGATGCTCCAAATAACCCCACTTGAAACCCTCCAGCTACTTAACAGCAAGCCCTACCATTTGAATAATGTCTACTTTCTCTTTAATCCTATGTATTGACACTTTTTAATTCAAATAATAAATTCAAGTATTATCATAACATCTGTGTGCATGCTTGTTTGAATGTGAACTAATTGCTATATCTATAATCATACTTGTTTACTTGTACAACAATTAGTTGACTACCAAACAACCTACTTAACGATTGGTAGAGGTCATCATGTCTTTCCAACAGTCGGGAGAGGCCCTACCACCTGCTCAATGACTGGTGGAGACTATCAGACCTGCTCAACAATCGGTAAAGTCATAAAAGGACGCAAAACCCTAATGTAAGGTAAATTGGTAATTACGGTCCGGAACGTAATCATGAATTTACAGGTATGTTAAGGTAGTGTGAAATTTTATCAAGGTTTTCAGTAGTCGACCAATTATAAACTTGGTTTTCTTTTAACTTCGGGACGAAGTTTCCAAAAGTAGGGGAGACTGTAACATCGCAAAATTTCCCCAAATTTTTACACCTTTATCATTAAATACACAACTTATATATATATATATATATATATATATATATATATATATATATATATATATATATATAAATCTATATAATAATAATAATAATAATAATAATAATAAATATAACAAATCTGATTTTTAATCAAACCTAAACCCACCAACCTTCTACCCTCTTGAGCCCATCCCAGTTCTGGCCCAACATCAGAGCCCAGCCCACACCGGCCCAACCCCCTTGTCTGTAAAAAAAAAACGATGCTCCTCCTAGGTTTCGAACCCGGGTCAAACCCCCACACACACACCCTCACAACCAGTGGGTCTAGAACTTCATATCTGATCCAAACCGTTGCTAAATAATTATATCATATGCTTCAATCGTCACAGTTGACTTAGAAAGTCAACTGTGACATACACTTACCATAATCAATCATCTAAACTCGTGAATTGCATATTTTTGGTATCTTTGCATAATCATCGGCCATCTATGACCAGGATACACGCCTATTAACAATCAATTGATGCCCAATTAAACCTTATACGCGTGTGTTATTCAATGATGGGTCAACTCATACCAATTCGATCACCCAGGATTTCATACTATAAATTGATCATCCACGAGTATTCACAACTCGCCATTACATCTTTCTCCACCTCCAAATCCTCTTAATTATCCTCTGTTTGTGATATACGATCGTATGTTTAATTTTTTCAAGTTGACCGATCAATCGAGATCATAAAGTGATTGTAAGTGTAATCTTTGTTGTGGGTTTTGTTAATCGGCGTCTGCACAACAGTAGCCCCATGTTTAATTGGGTTAATGTTGTGAGAATTGCCTGATTGTAGATCTAGGGCTTGTAATTGAGATTTTGGGGAAGAACATCTTTCTGTCTATATTTATTTTATATTAACAACAACCAAACACAACCACTGGCTTGGACCAGGTGGTTGTGTCTGGTGTCCAACAGCCGAGTCACGTGGGTTCGAGTCCCGGCCGTGACATTCATTTTTTCTTTTTCATTTTTTTTAAAAACAAACAAACCAATTAATTATATATAATACATTTAATCTTATAAATTCGTTTTTAATTATTAAAACTCTTTTATAAATTCTAAAAACAATTATCTTATATTAATCTGATGTAAAAGTTCAACTTACAATTTTTAGTTTTCAAAAATTTATTTATTTAATATATATAATAAATAAATCAAGTTTATTCTATTTTATTTATAAAAATCTATAAAAATATCAAAACAATCTTATTAATTTCCACAAAAATTATCCTGAGTTTTTATAACATTAAGCTTTTCAGAAATGATTTTTATTTCTGAAAAATCATTTATTTAATATTTTTAATCAGTTTTTGTTAGTTTTAATCGTAATTAAATCATAATAAATCCAATTTTTAATATTTTTACACCAAAATTTTATACAAATTATTTCTGATTATTTTGGAACAGAAATATAATTTTTAAACTAATAATTCTTTAATTTTAATATTTTTAAATATTAAAGTTAAAGTTTGACAATTAGTAATAAATAGATTTAATAATCTATTTTAAAGAAAATAATTTTGTAAAAACTATTTTTACACTTTAAATACATTATTGTGACCATCTTAACTTTAAATTTCATAAAAAGATTTTTGGTTATTTATTTACTAATATTCTCTCAATTATCAAACATTTTTAATTAAACGAGCATTTACCCCCAAATTCGAAGCCCTAGAAACTTATACATTTGTAGACTTGATAGACTTAGACATATTTATTACCTCATTATAGGGTGATACTTGACATATTTGGGCAACACACTATTCCATTTTTCAACAAATACAACATTTTGCTAAGGTGAGTTTTACATAGCCCCTTTTCTATTTATCACCATTTTTGGGGTGAAACATGTTACATCAATATTTATGCAATTCAATCATCAATGTGTCTATGTGTATTTCTATGTTGCATTATGTCTTGAACATGACTAGGGTAAGCACAATTCTAGCATAAACATTCATCAGCCAAACGGTATACATTGATAGATCTATTGGACTGACAATCCCACCCGGATACGTGCCTCTTACAAAGGTTACGTGGGTGTTTGTTACTGCAATATAAACGAGTGAACCATGAGCGTATGGGATGTACCACAATACAACAGTCAACAAGGTTGATTATGCACTCGATTTACTTCTAGTATGTTTTCGCATATGGACTAGATTGCCATGACACATGAATTGCACAACAATTTTTATTCGATTATCAAAACCTATGTAATTCTCACCAACTTTTGTTGACCCAAAATATTTTCAACTTAACATGTTTCAGGTTCTACTTGCTTGAAGATTTGATTTGATGCTTGAAGATGTTCGTATAGTTTTATTCAATTTGATGTACGAATTCTTAGAACAATTGTATGTAACTTATTTAAACCATTTAATGAAATTTATTATTCACCATGAGCTACTGAACAATCATCAATACGTGACATCCCGATGTTTCCTCTATCGGTTGGGGTGTTACACACACTATCCCACTTCCTCTTGTTACCATCAGAACCCTTCACAGTATTACCCCGAGGAGGCAAAACACCCTCTACGACCTTCAAGTTAGTCATCCTATGAGCCGATCGGACGACTTCAGCAAGTGTGGGAAGATTCCCGGCAGCCACCAACCCTGCTATCTCCGGCACCAACCCAGAAATGTAATGCTCAATCCTCCTATATTTCGGAGTGTGCAAATTAGGACATAACACCGCCAACTCGTTACGCCTCACAGTGTACTCCTCAATCTCTAACCCAACCATCTTGTAGTTTCAGACCTCGTGTTCCAACTTCTGCACTTCCTCCTTAGGACAGTACTCGCTCTTCAGACGATGCACAAAATCCGCCCAAAGCATAGCATGAGCCTCCCCCAATCCCAATGTCTGAGCAGTAGAGTTCCACCAAGTTAACGCAGGACCCTCAAACGTCGCAGTAGCATACTTAACCCGGTCCCTAACGGGACAGTTACACATCAAAAACACAGACTCAACCTTCTCCAACCATCGGAGCAGTCCCACTGCTCCCACGGTCCCAGCAAAGTTATCGGGCTGACAGTCCCGAAACATCTTGTAAGTGCACTGAGGTGGAGGTGGATTGACAGTAGCACCTGAGACAAGACACACGTTTAAACCACAAAGGAAAATACATGACACCCAAGAGTGAGGCAGAGCTGATAGAAATCAACTTACCACCCAGAACGTTATGCACTGTCTGGAATGCAGCCAAGGCCACATTCACTTGTTGCTGCAGCAAGTTGTTTAGTTCCTCTTGCGTCATATTAATGTTACCACGACCATCGCCGCCCCCACGGCCACAAGCACGACCACCACGACGTCTACCACGAACGCCAGACATAATCTGACAAATAAAAATGAGTGATTCAGATTCAATGCTAGTGTCAACCACTAGGAGTTACAAGAGTTAAACCTAGGTCCGATCCAGGACTATCGATCCCAACTCAGAGTCCATTGGGATTCTCATGCATTTCAGTTTATGATTTCGTGTGCACCCGAAATGATAAACTGCTCTACATGGTCCTCCAAGTGTTCTCCTAACTTGAACTGAAGTCACCGAATACTATAACCTAGTAACATGCTACTACAAGCATAAGTGTAAGAGAACATGTGTAAGCGAGTGCGTCTATTGGAGCATAGAGGGAAGATGTCCGAATCCTGGACAGATCTCAAGAGTACGCGAAACCACTACAATATACAACATTGCTGTGCAAGGTCCAACTAGTCAGTCCCTTCATCTTCAAATCCCGAAGAAGAAGACAATAGTAGGCAAAACCCAAGTAAGAGTAGATGATGTAACACAGAAGTATGATGATGATATAAGGACACCCCGACCAAGTTAGTACGTATCCCACCAAAACGACTCATATTATGTGACCATCTAGTGTGTGTGACTCAGTTATAGACTAGACTCTACATGCAGTCCTAGTTCACTATAACCATTGGCTCTGATACCAATCTGTCACACCCTTAAATTTCCACTTGCGGAGTTTTACCGCGAGGTGCGTGACAAACCAGGATCCAAGTCAACGGTCACAATAAACAACACTATATGAATAATACGTAATGCTGGTGAGTCCGTGTGATGCTACCATAGCGACCTGAGAAAAACATGCCAAAACAACGTCAACATATAATTCTAGTGAGTTCACATGTTTGTATAAAAATGTTACCAAGTGTTACCAAATGTTACCAAGTCCAAAACCTGTCAATACTATATCAAGTGAAACCAAAGTACGCTAGCTAGGCGTATGTTTAGTTACTACTGCAATTGGAAAACCATTATTGGACACATTTAGCAATTTTAGCATGTGTTCAAGCCGCCCGAATAATGTTTAGCAAGTTTAGCAAGTTTAAGACAATATGCACCCGTCTGATCTCCAGTCGACGAATGGGGCAGGTAACGCCCAATAGATCTATCCACATTTCCCCCATTGTGCATCCCCGCACATTCATGGTTTCCCCCGGGACTTCCAAAGATCATATAGCAACTCAAAAGTAAACCATAGTATGACATACGTTACAAAATATAAGTTTAGCGCATGTTTTTTCCCCCAAAAGCAAAACCAGTAAAGTGGGGCCGTGAAACTCACCTTAGGTTGTGCTCTTCAATTAAGAATAAATCTAGGTCCTTGATAATTCCAAACTACCGGAGATCTATCAAAAAGTTTACATAAGTGTTCCGGCTAATAACCACAAGGTTATCTAGTCCCCGATTGTCCAGATCGTAACCAAGTATGTTTGAAAACGTGTTTTACTATTCAACCAACACACTAGACTGACCTGAAATCCCATTGGTGACCCATTACATAAACTAATCAAGTATACATAAATTACACATAAGGTTCAAGCGTAAACACTTAGTTTGCATCAAGAATCGCACATACGGAGTTGTAAGGTCGGATTAGTACGGAAACTGAACTATGTTCGACCCATAAGACCTTGGTTCGACCCCCATTATGTTCCTTTGACCCTTACTTAAGTTCATACAACCTATTACATGTTCATTCGACCTTAACACATGTTAATTCGACCCTAACACGTGTTAATTCGACCTCAATCAAGTTTTTTCGACCTGATTGAAGCTTGTTCGACCTGCAGAGTCCTAGGTTCGACCCCTAGGTTGGTTCCTTCGACCCCACGTAGGTCGAATGGGACCCAGGTTCGATCTCCTCTGCTGCAAACTCTCCAAAATGCACCAAAATGCATCAAAACCATCCGAAAACATCACGAAACATCATGAAATACAGCAGTCAACCATGAATAACATATTCCTACGAAACCCTACTAATTTTACTCCAGAATCAATCCGTTTTAACACTTACCAAAAATGGTAAAATTATGGAAACGTCACATCATGCATGAAAACTTTACCCAATTTGGAAACTTTTCGAAATCCTTTCATAATAATCTCAAAATGCTCAGTTTAATGTGTGTATGAAAACTCCCAATCGTTTTATCAATAACAACAACATGCATAAAGCCCTAGATTTTATCAAAAATCCCCAAACAAGACATATCATCAATATTCGCCCAATTGTAACCTAAGATAACCATAAACCAATGCCAATAGTAGCCCTAGATCATGTTTCTATCATCTAAACATTAGTTAATAACTAAACACATATAATATCACATAAAACACAACTTAACACATGTTTATTGATATGAAAACTTATGTTTAATGATTAGGTTTTGTTTAGAAAGATGTTTGAAAGGTTTTTAATCATGAAAACACCCTTAGAACAGATCTGGACATTTGGGGTTAGATGAAAACAAATCAAAATGCTTTAAAAAGGGTTTTGGATTAAGAACACACCTTTGATTCTTGATTAGATGATGTTCATAGGTTAGATTATGAAAAACGAGAGCAAAAACTCCTTCCCCAGTGATTAAAATCAAAAGAGAGTGTTTAGAGGCGACTAGGGTTTGTGAAATGATGAAAAATGATTAAGTATGGTATTTATACCCAGTCTACATTCGACCCCTCACTGAGGTCGAATGAGACTACAGAGGGTCGAATGACCCTTTTGTTGGAAGATCAACCCTA
Organism: Ambrosia trifida; assembly: GCA_028751855.1. Lineage (NCBI taxonomy): Eukaryota > Viridiplantae > Streptophyta > Magnoliopsida > Asterales > Asteraceae > Ambrosia > Ambrosia trifida. The sequence goes on from CM054127.1 coordinate 1,943,710, forward strand.
GTTCAACCCCCCTTTGAGTCGAACCTGTACCCAAGTTTTCCAGATTTTCCAGTTTTGTCGTTTTAACACATTTTAACACATCCTAACATATGGACATCCAATCCTAACATATGTTAAGCATATAGAAGCACGTATAATTATGTTTACACCTTTGAAGCATTCATATTATGTCACATCTATGTATCAATCTACGTATCCTACTTAATTCAATCTATGTAATTGCACCAACAACGAGACTCAAGACTAGTGTATTCCCAAAACCACTCCCAATGCTCCTCCAGATCATTGAACCCTGGACAATCCTAACCTGACCCGACTCAACTAACCCAGTTAAGTCTATTTATAAATGTTTTTCGCTAAGGTAGACTTATGTTTTACCAAAATGTTTAAGCCGAACATGCCGGGTTTCACATTTTCCTAATTTATGTTCAGTCTATTAGAATTTAATACAAGCATTTGCTACACCCCGCCGCAACGCGCGGGTCTTCCTACTAGTATATATAGATAGATATCCATACCGATGGTAACTTTAGAACTCTTATGGAATTGAAATTTTACATTAGCTAAAATGACAAAATGAAATTAACCAAATCCTCAAGTGATGAATATGATGAACCACCTTTCTTTAGACAGAGGTCTACCTTTCCTTTGATATTTATGATCTTGTTTCTAAATTCTAATCTTTCATCATCTACCATAATTTTCTTTATTGCACTTTCAATCTCTCCCCTTTCAAACCCATTTTCAACCTTAACACCAACCTTCCATACTTCAGTCACATATCTTGCATTTAGGATTTGATCACCAAAAGACGGTGAACAAATCATTGGAACCCCTTCACAAATACTTTCAAGTGTCGAATTCCACCCGCTATGAGTCCAAAAACCACCTGTTGCTGGATGAGCTAATACATCTTGTTGTGGGGCCCATTTAACAATATATCCTCTTCTTTCTACGATTCTCTCCAAAAACCCGTCTGGTAAAGGTTCGAGCCACTCTGACCCTTCCACGGACCATGGTCGGACTACCCATAAAAATGGATGCTTGCTATTAGCCAAACCCCATGCAATCTCCAAAAACTGAGATTCCTCAAACCTAACAAGACTACCAAAACTAACATATAACACAGAGTTGGGTGCGCGTTTGTCTAACCACGAAAGACATGTTTGGTCTTGTGTTAGGAGGCTACTTGATAATGCTGGAAAGAATTTGTGAAATGGTCCTATTAGGAAATGTGAGGTTGGTAAATCTTGTCTAAGGGCTTCAAGTTCATGTTCTTCTAGTTCTTTGAATGTGTTCCATATCATTGCTCGGGCTTCCTTGGTACCTTTGAGCATGAGTTCTAACATCTTGTACTTACCTTCTGGATCACTAGGAAGGAACTTTGGTAAGTCTTTAACTTTAAGTGGTTCAAGCCTTGAAACTGATGCTTCTGACTTCATTTCTACATAGCAGAGGATTTAATATTTAAAATGTTATAAAAAATCTCTAATATTGTTTCATTAAATTAGTATGATAAATACATTTATTTGTCATATAATTGTGATTATTACTTTGTCCATGGTATTGAGTGTAATTGGTACAACCTTCTTGCCCTTAATTTTTAGCCGTGTAATCTTGTTGATGTGCTATGCCTCTCTGTCAACTCATTAATCGCTTTTGATCTAGGAGATTCACACCTCTTTTCTAAAGGAATACATAAAAACAAAGTTTGCTTGTTTGTCAATTAAAAAAAAATGTAATTTGATAAAACCAAAACGAGTTTTATCTGGTAAATGTCATAAATGTGATACTAAGGGTATGTATTAAATTACTGGATTATAACTACTGGTATCAAAATTGAAATGTTGGATTATACACAGTCGTATTAAGATTGAATTCTTGTTCATTTTTGTATTAACAATGTTATGTATCTATTTTGATTAATATACTTTGTTTTGAATGTAACCGTAACGATTAAATCCGGGCAAACTGAACATCTCACTTTAAGGTTGTTAACAAGCCAAGACTAGCTCGAGCTTGACTTGAACTTCAAACCATTCTAGGTCGACTCGAAATTAAAATCAACATGAAATCTTAAACTCAAATTCGACTTGATTAAAAATCGAGTTGGTTCGCTTGGCTCAATTTGGCTTGCCTTTAAATATAACTTATGCTTGTGAAAGGGCTAAACAATAAAACTTTCTTAAGCTAAAGGTTTAAGTGTGTAAGTTACACAATTTATTAAACTTGCAAGAATATGCCTTACTTTTGTAGAGCCCGTGGTCCCAGCAATTTTGTTTCTTAACCAATGTAGGATAAAGGAACATCGAGTAATCGTTGAAATTTAAACAAAATGTAAATTATTGTATATTTATAGAGTCGTACAATATGTTTGTAATATGTTGAAGTCTTAAAAATTATGTTAAACTTTTTATCCTTTCAATATAGTATAGATTATATAAGAGTAAAAAAAAATCAAACGATTTGATGACAACATTAAAAAGTATATATATATTTTTTACTTTATAATTTATAATTAACTAGTGTTATTCAACATATAATCGCGAATAAAAATTTGTAAAGTTAAATGAGTAAAAAAAAACAAATTAATAAGCTAGAAGGAAATGAAAATGACTTGGAAAAAAAAATAATAAAAACTGGGAATGGTTTGCGAAAGTTAAACACAACACTAAAAAAAAGATAAAAGGTAGTATAAAACCAGTACTCTACTCTAGCAGAGGAGCACCTGCTTTGGATTCGTAATTATTAGACCAAACGTAGTGGGCGGGATAGTCACGGCCCCTCCCCCACTTTTCATTTATTTGATTGATCAGTCAAAAAGGTTCATATCCCACGCGGTGAAAAAAACACGCCCAAACTCATGATTTAGACAAAAAAACGCCTCGGGCGGTGTGGGGGCGTTTTGAGGCGTTTTCAGGGCGTTTTTTAGCCCATTCCACGCCCAATTTCGTTTCCATTATATATGATCTTAATTTGCAATGGAAATTCTTGTTAAAAAATGAGTCTAATTACCATGTGACTGGCAGCAAAACAAGTAAAATCCACCAATAAAGAGTTAGAATTGTTTACCTAATTTGAAATTGTATACTTTACTAGTATCATTACCCGCGCTTCGCGGCGGAACACATAACTTTTGTCCATATCTGTCATCGAAATATGCGATTGTGTGTTATAAAAGATGAAACACGCATTCCGTTCCAATTCTTGAACTCCAAATTGCTTCTCTTAAACGTATGTCAAAATAACGAAATGAAATTCTGGTTAAAATGTTGAACACTATCGATGAGAAGATTTTCTTTATAGAATCTCCATAAAGAATATATAGGAATGTATACTATTGAGGTAATAAATTTGCAAGAAGTATAGATTTGATTATATATTAGTCAAAACTAAAAACTTAAAAAAAAAAAAAAAAGGCTGAAAAATATAACTTACAAAAATAACAAAAAATAGTTAAAAGCTAAAAATGGTCCTTTGGTCAAAAATACTTAATCTGATGGTGTTCATGGTTTTGTCTCGCTCTAAGATTTTAAAAAAACGATATAAACCCCAACCATGGGTCAAATAAAATTACTATTTTACACTAACACCTTTACTGTGCCGAGTAACTTGATAGTTTATAACTTATGACTTAAAACATTTTTCTTTAAAAAAAATAAGTATAAAACTATGGGTTAAGCAAGTATGCAAATCACCTGTTGAACCCATGAGGTAAACCGATTGCAACCCATTTAGGTAAATGTCTTTTCAGGTGCTAATTAAAACTAACCCATACCTAGCGTGTTCAAATGATTTGTTGTAGATATGTGTCATGTAGAAATTTCCATACCCCTAATTTTTTTTAGAACGGCCAACACAACATATTATGTCCGATTCCTAACGAAAGTTTTTCTACAAACAATATTACTCCCATTAGGAGCCGGATCCCACACGTGGTTTCCGAACATGGGAAAACCCAACCCCCACCCGCACTAAGGCACGACAGTGAGAAATTGGTAAAACCCGGGTGCGATCAAGAATCGATTCTGAGACCTTTCAGTTCCAAGCCTTATCCATCATTTTCTATGTCACTCCACCAAAAGGGTGGTGGCTCTCCATACCCCTAATTAACAACGTAAAATGGTTGTGTTCACAACTAGACATAAACTTAAAATTATGCATGAATTTATAAAGAGGTATGTTATTTACACAATAACAAAAAGTAAGTTTGCACAGCCCTCTACGGGTCGTAGAGGGCTCTACGGGCCGTAGAGGGTGTCAGTGTAATAAATGTTCAACCCTCTACGGCCCGTAAAGCCCTCTACGGCCCGTAGAGGTGATTTGGTGGAGTGCATTTAAACCCTACACGAGCCGTAGAGGTCTCTACGGCCCGTAGGCCATACGAGGTACGAGGTAATTGAATGAAGTGTCTGACATTCAGTGTGTCAGTCTGAAAAAGCTAACCCTCTACGGGCTGTAGAGGGCTATACGGCCCGTAGAAAACCTGGTTGTTGGGAGCATTAAACCCTCTACGGCCCGTCTAGGCCTCTACGGGCCGTAGAGGGTCCAGATATATTCTTCTTCCTTGTCTTCTTTCTTCAGTTAACGAAAGAAAATTTAAAAACGCGGTGCACAAAAATCCGATCGATTCCAAGCTACCACGATGTCTTCGGGTCACTACGGTAATGTTTGGGATGAATGGGAGCATTCGTTTAGCCTATCTCACGTCTCGGAAAGCCTTTTCGGAGCCGTGGTGGAACGTGGTGAGGAGGAGGTTAGCTCCGTTGTTCGCTATGGTGACGGGAATGCACTACCCGATTTGAACCTGCTGCCCGATTTGAACCAGGAGTACGTAGAAGAACCGGAGTCATTTTACGTGCCTCCGCCAAGTCATCCACAGTACGAATACGCTGGTAATCATTCGCACGAGGGAGGTGATAACGGTGGCGAGGAACCTGTCCTGGATGTTTCGTACGAAACGAATCAGGTGTGTTTATGTATTTGCACTTGTTTATAATTTAGACCCGTGTATATTTAGACTCGTATATTTAGGGTTTGTGAGATATTTAGACCCGTGTACATATTTAGACTCGTATATTTAGTCCTGTACCTAAATTTGTTTTAGGGTTTGTGAGATTTGAACTCGTATATATTAGTTGTTATTTGAACTCGTAGGGTTTGTGAGATTTGAACTCCTATATATTAGTTGTTATTTGAACTCGTAGGGTTTGTGAGATTTGAACTCGTAGGGTTTGTGAGATTTGAACTCGTATATATTAGTTGCTATTTGAAGTCGTATATAAATTTTGCAGGTATTCAGGTCTCTTAAAGACCTCACAGAGTGGGTTTATCAAAGAGCAAAAAAAAATGGTTACATTACCGTATACTCACGTACTGTTTCGGAATGCAGGGGGCCGAATAGGAGGGTAACGACGGCATGGATACGATGTGACCGTAGTGGCGTACATCATAGTGTAGCCACGGTTCGAAAGGTACGGGCAGTAAAAAATGTAATTGCCCATTTCAACTAATAGCGAGATACCACTCCGGCCACGATGGTTATATTTTGGAGGTCCAGAACCAAACACATAATCACAAACCTTTCCAACACATCGAGGGTCACGCGTATGCTAGGAGGCTGGGTCCGAACGAGTTAAAATTGGTGGATACACTTTATTTTCAAAATGTTACGCCAGTAGACATACATTCGACCGTTAGAAAACAAAACCCGGATAGTCCCTGCATCTTAAGAGACATACATAACACAATAACCAAGGTTAAGCATTTGTAATACGGTGGCAAGACTCAAATGCAGGTATTATTATCTCTTATTATTATTATTATTATTATTATTATTATTATTATTATTACTTCTTTATTATTATTTTTTAATTATTATTATTGCTATGCAGGTACACGAAGCCACATTGGTGGAAAAAAAATTTGTTTACTTCACCCGGAGGAATGCCTCGACAAATGCGATCGAGGATATTTTGTTTGTCCATCCCACCTCGCACAGGTTATGGCGTGCGTTCCCGCATGTGCTGATGATTGATGCGACCTACAAAACGAACGAGTATAAACTTCCGTTTGTTCAAGTTGTAGGTATGACATCAACATCCAAGACGTTTTGTGTCGCCCATGCATTCATCTCCCGTGAAAAAAAGGATAACTACCTGTGGGTTCTACAAAGGCTTAAAGAGTTGCTAGAAGATAGTACAGAGCCCCGTGCTATAGTAACTGATTGTGAGAAAGCCTTGATGAATGCATGCGACATTGTATTTCCAGCAGCTTCGAAGTTGTTATGCAGGTATACATATTATTATTATTATTATTAATTATTTTTATTATTATTTTTTTTATTATTATTATTATTATGCATTCAGGTATCACATTCAACGAAATATACTGAAGCACTGCAGACAAACCTTTGGAGATGAAGATTGGAAAATATTCGTGAAATCTTTTAAGCGATTATGTAGATCTTCATCTCCGGAATATTATAGTCTCTGGTTAGACCGATTCTACAGACGACTATGTCAGGACGAACGAGCTGGTACATATTTTATTAATTTAGTTTAAAACGCATACACACATTAACAAATATCTTTGTTCTATCTTTTACAGATGTTTTTAAATATATAGACCGGGTCTGGCTCCGTGACTACAAAGAAAGGTTTGTTTCTGCATGGACAGACACAAACTACAACTTTGGTCAGTATACGACCAACAGAGCTGAGAGCCAGCATTCACAGTTTAAGATGCAGATTAAGGGGCCGAACAACTCGCTCCACAAACTTGTGATGATTGCAGACGATGTGGTAACGTCACAAGAGAGGGCAATAAACCACTCGTTTGAAGAGAGTTTGTCTGTGAAAAAGGTGCACCATGACATACCGATTTTTGAGGACCTACTCGGTAAAGTTTCCCATGCAGCGATCGAGAAGATGATAACTGAGATAAAAAAATATAGAGAAGTTGATGAAACGAAAAATGAGTTGTGGTCACCAGCTTTTCACGAGTTCTGGGTTGCCGTGTGCGTGTCGATTAGATTCGTATATAAATAAAGGTAATACCATTACTTTATTATTATTATTATTATTATTATTATTATTATTATTATTATTATTATTATTATTATTATTATTGAATACAGGAATAAAAATACAGTTGTCCGAAATAGACGTCTTCTGGACACGACTGAATTACGAACCGGAAGTAGTATGGAGGGAACCTGACCTTGCGAGTGAGTGGGAAATAATCAAAGAGACACTGGTGTCTCAATCACCACACGTTCAAAGAAATATGTTGTCAAAAATAAAGTCAGTGGTAAATCCAAGTATGACTGACACTCAACCTCCTGAGGTACAAAAGAATACTCGTGGGCGCCCAACTACAAAATCAAAGAAAAAAATCAGCAGGAGGATGCGCAAGAAGATGTTAGTATTATTATTATTATTATTATTATTATTATTATTATTATTATTATTATTATTATTATTATTATTATAATTTATTATAATTTATTGTTATCCATTGTAGGAAGACGAACCTGTTAGAAGACGTAGGCCATCAGACCCAGGTAGAGATACAATGAGAGTGTGTAGCAAAAAGTATCCACTCTTAGTAGGGGACAGGTACATAAATAACTATTAATACATATATACATACATACATATATACATATGTATACATCCCCTAATCATGATTTCCCAATGTTTGGCGGTGACAGGTATAAATTTAAGCTTAGACAATTTAAGCATCAGATTGATCCCCTTTATCGACGGTTTGTCACGCATATTCAAAATGTTCACCCAGACGGTAACTGTGGGTTCCGATCTATAGCTTTGGCTTTGGATATGGAGGAGGAAGACTGGGATTTGATCCGCCACGTTCTTAAAGAAGAGATGATGGGTCAATACCATGAGGATTGGTACGAGATTTTGAACAGATTCGACGATAACGGTTTCGCCCGCATATACTCGTCCTTAGATTGGACAGGAGTCGGAAACACACCCAATTCAAAGTGGATGGAGATGCCTTTGACTGGATTAGTGATTACTCAGGCATTTGGTGTGGTCCTTCAATTCTTCAGTTCTCTTGGAGCGAGCACATTCTTCCCTATTCACAGGCATCCTGAAAACGTGCCAGAACATCGGGTCATTTCGATGGCCTTCGTGAACGGCAACCACTTCATCATGCTAAAGCTAGCAGACGACGCTCCGATGCCTTATCCGAGTGGAGCATGGAGGCGTTGGGTAGATGTAAATCACAACCCATGGTTAGCACTATACAGGGATCGTCTTGATGAGGGGCGTAGGCTATCTCAAACAGATCCAGAGTGGTTTGACCTAACTGGTTGTCCTGATTCTTCTGATAGTTCGGTGTAACTTTGTTTTTATAATGTATAATGATTTATTAAATACATTTTTTTTATTTTTTATTATTATTTTACATATACAATATGAAATGAAAACGTTCTTTTATAAAAAAAAAACCTATACCACCTAATTAAAACTAACAAAATTAAAAAAAAAAAACAAAACTTCTACTGGGCCGTAGAGGGCTCTATGGGCCGTAGAAAGGATTTAGCTACGGGCCGTAGAGACCTCTACGACCCGTAGGAGGCTGGAAGATGCTCGTAGAGGCCATCTATGGCTCGTAGAGGCCATTGAGTCTACGGGCCGTAGAGGCCTCTACGACCCGTAGACAAAATTTTTTTGGTTTCTAAAAACTTTGTAAAGTTTATAAATATAATCAGTAGTTTTTTTTAAAAAAAAAAATATGAGTCTACGACCCGTATGGGTCTCTACGGGCCGTAGACGAGGATTTTTTTTAAAAAAATTTGGGTTTTCAGTGATATGTAACCAACCCGCTATTAAAGATATGGCAGAAATAAATAATAGAAAAAGAGCTCCAGTATAAAGATCTTCATTAGTTCGTAAACCGATTGTATACCACCACTGATAAACACCAGAATAGGCAATATTCACTGGCCCAGGAGCACCCCCTCGAGTAAAAGCTTCTACAGCTGGTTGACCAAAATGAGGATCCCAAATTGCATGAGCAATAGGTCTTACATGTAAAGGGTCCTGTACCCATGACTCAAAATTTCCTTGCCAAGCTACATGAAAGAGATTTTCGGAAGTCCATAGAAAAATTATTGCTAATTGCCCGAAGTGAGAAGCAAAAATATTCTGGTTCATCATGCTATTGCTCTGGGTTTACATACAACTACGTTGATCTTAGTAAAAGGTGCGTTAGATGCACGTGGTTCCAAGTTAATGCCAGATAAAAAGGATTTTGGTTATAGTTTTCCGTGCAATGGCCCAGGGCGAGGCGGTACTTGCGATATTTCGGCTTGGGACGCATTTTATTTGGCAGTTTTTTGGATGTTAAATACCATTGGATGGGTTATATTTAATTTTTCAGGATATTATTCCAGCGAACTGGTAGCCCAGATGGTTTATATATGTGTGTATATATGCTCTTGTATATGTGTGTGTGATAATGTGCCCAGGCTCAATCCTTGTCCCACCCCGTTTTTTTTATATTTATCTACGGCCCGTAGAGGCCTATACGGGCCGTATGTATGTTTTAAAAACAGATACAGATCGTTCCCTCTGTTCAGTTTCTCACACAACCCCAAAACCAACCCCCCTTTACCCCTTCAAAACCTAATCGCCACCACCACCATCTTCGACCACCACCACCATCTTGAAACTTGTTTCTCATCACTAAGGTAACAATCCCTCAAAATTTCAGTCCATATTATCATCTTTTTAGGGGTTATAATCGTGCTTTTACAACCCATGTGTTTATAATTATTGTGGATCATTATGATCTATTTGATGATGAATGATGATTGGGGTGTGTTTAACGGCATCTATAGACTCTTTGGACATCAAAATTTTTCATCAAAACATCCTGATTTGAAAAACCCCAATTTTAAACTCTATAAACCCTAAGTTTTAAAATCAGTCATTTAACCTTTGATTCCGATCTGTTAATATAATTATTGTTAGGGGTTTTGTTGTTGGGTTGTGTTAGACTTCAATGTGATAAAATCCGGACTCGAAACAAGAGGTTTCAAGAGTTCGACAAGTTTGGTGTTCTTGAACACTGTTCATGCGAGTATGGGTCGCGTCAAAATAGTTACATTAAGATGAAAATGGGTCGCGTCAAAACAGTTACATTAAGGCGTTTCAAAAGAAACGCCAAAACTATATTAGTTTTGGCGTTTCTTTTGAATCTCCAAAACTATATTAGTTTTGGCGATTCTTTTGAAACGTCAAAACTAATATAGTTTTGGCGATTCTTTTGAAACGCCAAAACTATATTAGTTTTGGCGTTTCTTTTGAATCGCCAAAACTAATATAGTTTTGGCGATTCTTTTGAATCGCCAAAACTAATATAGTTATTAGTTTTGGCGATTCTTTTGAAACGCCAAAACTATATTAGTTTTGGCGTTTCTTTTGAATCGCCAAAACTAATATAGTTTTGGCGATTCTTTTGAAACGCCAAAACTAATATAGTTTTGGCGTTTCTTTTGAATCGCCAAAACTATATTAGTTTTGGCGATTCTTTTGAAACGCCAAAACTAATATAGTTTTGGCGAGTCTTTTGAAACGCCTTAATTATAGAAACGCCCTAACTAACTATAAATTCTTTGATTTTGCAGTTATGGCAGATTTTGTAGACGAGGAGTACATGAACGAGGAGGAGGAGCAGCAGCAGCAGGAGGATGAGCCCGTGGTCCAGGTGGGGGCTGCCATGGCAGGGGGTGACTTGTTAGGCTATGAGCCTTGCACTTTTCGGCGATTCGATTACCCGAATCCCAGATTTCATAGGTTGAGGAAGAAGAAGATTGAAAAGGCGCGTGGGATTTCTTGGGACGCGCTTCAGGACACTAGGGGGTGCTGAGGTGATTGCCCGAGAGTGGATCCCGGAAGGGAGCCCACTGGACAGGTTTTTCGATGACTTTTGCGCGCCGTCCCATCGGCCGTTGGTGATAGAGTTCCTATCCACCTTTCGGTTTCGGCCGCCCACCGCCGGATCGTCGGACGCCGGATCGTCGGGCGCCGGATCGTCGGGCCGCCCACCGAAGGATATTGAGTTTTCCATACTCGGCGTTGAGTATGGTTATTCTCTAGATGAGTGGGCTACGCACACCCAGTGGTACACTCGCGACGACCTTGTAGAGGTATTATGTGACATCCGTCACCCTCGTCATTCATGTAAATAACAAAAATAGTCCTTCAATTATTTCCATTATAATCTCTGTAAGTTTCGTCGATTTCAAATTTAATAAAAGAGCTCAAAATATATTATTTGCATTTATTATGGACCGTGTCTACGATGTAATCAAACGCGTATGTTGAAACGTCATTCGGAAAGGATATTAAAAAAAAATCAAGTTTTATAAAAGTTTTAAGTTAAACTTAGTTAGTCTTGTTAAGTTTTATAAAGGAAAAACTAACCAAGTTTATAATAGAAACAAACTAAGTTATTGTTGAGGGATCTATTTTGCCAAAATGTCAAAGTTTAATTTTTTTTTTCTTGCCTCACGTTTTTCCGGCTGCAAAATCCGGTCACCGGATTTTGTTTCCGGCCAACCTTAAAACCAACCATTAAAGTCTTTCAAACCCATTTTTAATACATAAACTTGATTTGTTCATCATATTCGGCCGTTATGATAAGTTACAATCCATCAAAAACGATTTAAATCTGTCCATTACTGACCCGTTAGTATGTAACCGACCGGAAATGTTTAAACCAAACAAAACGCATGTTCCAGTCTCCTAATCTATAAATTTATCCTACTACTTCGTTTCTGCACCTTTACCCTTCAGAAACCCACAAAAATCCTTATCCAAATCGCGTCTGGAAGCAACAGAAACGAAGATTTATAGCGCGACCTCATTCCTTCGTTTCGAACGCAAATCGTTATTGTAAGTTCGCTCTTTTGATGCCATTTTGATCATTATACAGTTCTCGTTGAAAGCCCTATTGTTTCGGGGCTTAATCTGGTGTGAATCAGATTTATTAATTTGAGGTTAGGGTTAGGTTTCTTGAATGGTGATTTGGGGAAGATGACGAGTTTAAATATAATGTATAAAGTAAATATCATTCTAATTAATTCAACAAATCATGATCTGGCATAGTGGTTGTGTGGGTGTGCTTATTCATAAATGATCCGGGTTTGAGTCTCTCAAGAACCGGGTCTGATCATTTTTTGGTATTTTTTTTGTTTGTTCATATATTAGTTACATATATATATATACATTTATCTTATAATATTCATAATAAATTCCTTTTTACTCCAAAAATTATAAAAATTTAGGTGTAGCTTCTTGACATCTCGTAGATAATTATCATATTTTTTATTTCTGAAAAATATTTTATTTTCGTAATTTTTAGTATTTAATTTGTTTTAATCGTATTTAATTGGTTAAAAATTCATTTCTAATGGTTTTTGTCTCAAAATTTGTCATAAATTATTTCTAATTGTTTAGAACTGAAATAAAAATTATTGGCTCAGAAAACATTTATTTTTATTGATTTCCCTATTTTTAATCATTTAGACATGATTTAATACCATTAAATCAGTTTTAAATATAAATAAGTTTATAAAAATTATGGGAGAATTATTTTCATTAACTTACAGCAGAAAGTATCTATTTTCTATGAAAAAGGTATTTTTAGATCGTGTCTTGTATTATTAGTCGTATTATGTTTAATTAGACATAATAAAACATTTATTTATTTATACTATCTAAACATCTATTTTATAAATATTTTCTTATAAAATAGAAATACTCTTATGGTTGAAAGTGTTTATTATCATTTATTGGATCATTGTGTAACTCATAATTATTTATTTCAATATTTATGATTATTGTACTTATTTACAATAATAGGGTAAAGTAATTAACTTAATTATTTTGCCTTAATTATTCAAATATATTTTTATCTAAATATTCATTCAATTAGTAATAATCATATTTACAAACTTTGGTATATTATTTTTGACGTACAACTTTTACATTAACGCGATTTATCATAAAAACTTTAATTCCCCAAATCGACATAGCAAACCCTAATGCCTTAGACCCTAGATACCTTAGACTCTTAGACATTTCCTTATTAGTATTATTACACATTATAGGTTGAATTCCTCGGAATTCCCATTACTTAGCTCACGACCGCTTAAGTGGATTTTGATCGCTTTCGTAAACTGTGAGTATATCTTTCCCCTTTTTACTGTTTTACATTTTGGGGTGACTCATGTACTTACAATCAAGTTTCTATTTCTTTTACTAAATGCAATTCTCATGTGTGTTTGCTTTATGTTAATTTGTGTGTCTATGACTTGTCAAAATCATTAACCTTTGAGGGCCTGGCATTTCAATGAATAGTACTATGGTATATACCCTTGTGACTCTGTTGAGAGTCCTCGTCATTGCTATGTATTACATTACTACTAGCGCATACTATATATATCTGCTTTTCTTTACATAGGGTTGATTTTGAACGGATATTACTTATTACATAATTGCAAACAGTATACAACACATGAATTGCGAAACACTTTTCTACTATATTTATTCAAACAGGGTATGCTCACCAATACATTTTGTATTGACCAAATCATTTTCGTACATGTTTCAGGTTCTTATGTGATTACTTTCAAGCGTTTGGAACATAGACTTAGATTGAGATCACTGTATCTTAGTTTAGATTGCTAGTCGTAATTGTTGTATTACTTCTAATGTAATAAATTATTAAATTCAATGTATTCAAATTTACATTTCTAGTCCATGAGCTATTGAACAATCGTCACTACGTGACACCTCGATGTTTCCGCCATCGGTTGGGGTGTTACATATTAATATTATTTATTTTTATTCTTATTATTTTTGTTTTTGTTCTTTTTCGAAATGTTAATGTTAATGTTAACGATAATGTTCAGGATGTCTACACTAGGGGTGTGACTACTGTCGCTGATGACGTTATCTATGCGTGGTGGCCCACCATTGGCGGTCCAGAGTTCGGGAACCCGACAGAGAAGTATTATTATTATTATCATCATCATTATTATTATTTTTCAATATCTTTGTTCTAATTATTATTACTATTATTATGCTGTGCAGGGAGAGGTGTGACAGGGCATCTAACATTCGTCACCCCGTAGTTCGTTACATTCACCGTTGCATTACTTATTCCCTATTATGCTGTGCAGGGAGAGGTGTGACAGGGCATCTAACATTCGTCACCCCGTAGTTCGTTACAATCACCGTTGCATTGCTTATTCCCTAACGGCACGGGGGAATAGTAACGAGCGGGTGACGAAGACGGACCTGATGTACCTGTATTGCATACTCA